>CM052797.1:6820-40003 GCA_028533885.1 Nasua narica
ACGGTGGCTCTGGGAACCGGGGGACCGGGGAGGCTGGTCTCCGTCCACAGTGTTAGGGAACCGAGCGGATTCCACAGCCGGGGGTGTCCTGCCCCCCACACAGCGAGTGGACCCCAAATCTTCCTGCGGGCTGAGCTCAGGCAGGAGGCTGGGCCTGAAAATACAAGAAGGGGCCTCATGGTGACGTGGTTCCCCAGCCACGCCACTCACCGTTCCCCCTGTTGCCATTAGAACCCTTCCGTCCCCAGTGTCCTGTCCTGCCTGGTGCCCCCAGGGCCGGGGGCCGGGGGGCCTGCGCTGCTGCGGGTGCGGGGGCTGGGAGGCCCTGTAACGCTGTGGGTAGGGGCGCGGGCTCCCGGGCCCAGCCACAGCCCGGCGCGGGCGGGGACGGAAGGAGGGCAGGGAGGTCGGGCACCCCTGACCGTAGCTCTGTCTGCCGCAGGTGGTCGAGGACTGGAAGTACGTGGCCATGGTGGTCGACCGGCTGTTCCTGTGGGTGTTCGTGGTTGTGTGTGTGCTCGGGACGGTGGGGCTCTTCCTGCCTCCCCTCTTCCAGACCCACACGCCCTCCGAGGGGCCCTAGGCTGCCCTGCGGACCCGAGGACCCCCGGCCGGCCAGAAGCTGGGCTGCCCTCACTAAGGGCCTCGCAGGACCCGCAGGGAACCGCAGCTGCAGGGGCTTCGGACAGTGTGTCTCCGTCCAGTCTCTTTCCCTGCACCGGGGACGAGGACATGCCCAGAATCCTGCCCCCACCTCCCGGCCCCGCTGTCACCCCAGCGCCCTCTGTTCCCCCTGCCCACAGGCCCCCTGGCCTTCTCTAAGACCCTCACCCGCTTCGGGATCCTTTTCAGCTCAAAGCCTTTGCACTGGCTGTACCCTCCTCCCCCAGGGCCCCCCACGCTCCCCCAGTGGCTGCAGCATCCCATCCATGCCCTGTGCCGATGTCGTCTTCCCGCCAGGCTTTCCCCAGTCACCCCACCTTCCTCCAGCCCTCCTGGGGACCGGAGTTCTCACTTGGTGGTGTGTCTCTTGCTCACCTCTCACCCACTCCAGCGTGAGCTCTGGGGCAGCAGGAACCCGGTCCCTCAAGTTCACTGCACTATCCCTAGGGCCTGGACGGCGCTCGGCACACAGCAGGTTCTTAATAAATGCTGAATGACCGAACGACTAACTCCTGTTCCTTCTTCAAGCTCAGACGTGCCCCCCTCTGAGCAGCCCTCCCCAGCTCCCCTTCTGACAGAAGGACCCTCTCCACTGCACTGCCCGGCCCCGGACACGTGCTCCAGATCAAGGCCGAGTCCTCCCACGGGTTCGCCCGGTGCCTGGCTCGCGATAGGCTCGTAAAATAATGCAATACAGGACTTTTTTAAAATTCCATTTTTTTCAATTATACAATAAAGCGGACTTTTTGTTTCGTTCTCTGAACGTTAACACACGTGTAGATCCGTGTTGAGAGGACACAGGAGAGCTCGGTCACCCGGACACCTCCCTCCCAGCCATCCCTGGCAACCGCTGACCGCGTCTCCCCCCAGGGTCTGGTCTCAACAACGCCGTGCCCGACGACCACCCAGCGTGCATCCTCCGGGGGAGGGCAGCATAACGCCCTCGAAACCTCCCGGGGTCACTGAGGGCGCCAACACCGTCCCCCGCTGAGCAGCCAGAAGTCGGTGGGAGCACAGACGCACATTCGGGTAGTGACCGGTCTGGGGCGGCTGTGACAGAGCCGCAGTAAAACACTCGGGGTGGGACTTTGAGTGGTGGAGAGTTTGCACTCCTCCAGAGGATGAGTGGAGTGGATGGCCCAGGAGTGGGGCCGCCAGGTTGTGCTGTTGCGCGGGGAGCGGCCGCTGAACCTCCAGGACACGGCCAGCTGGCCGCCCTGCGACCCCCCGGCCAGGGGCGAGACAGACAGCTGCTGGGGGCCCATCCACACGGGCTGAGGGTCCATCTTCGCCGTCCCAGCAGGTGCCGAGCGCTGAACCAGCTCTGAAGTTGCTTTTCCCTGACGGCCAACATTATGGGACATCTTTTCCTGTGGTTCCGGGTTTTTTGCCCACATACACCTCATTTGGTTTAGTGTCTGTTTAACTCTTCTGCTCGTTCTTTAAATTGGGTTTTAGTTTTCTTACTGTTGAGATTTTAAAAACAACTTCGTTACGGTCTAACACACCTGTTAGAACACTCACCCACTTTACGTGTAAGTTCAATGAGTTTTAGTAAGTTTATCACCATAAACACTCGCGTCACCTGCACGAGACCCTCACACCTCTCTACTCTGACTTCTGAGCTGTGAGGGTCTTTATATCTTCCGGATACAAGTCCTTGGTTGTATGCCTGACTTGCAGTATTTTCCAAATGTAGCGGCTTCTGCCCAGAGAATGAGAATGCCCTAAATGGGGGCCTGAGAGATTGGCCCCCATTCTTATATTTCCTGGGTCCTGCACAATGTCTCCTTTTGTTTGGGCTTAAGGCGACCTATTCCGGAAATAATAAAGACAACTGCCTTGCACGTGCCCCTTCCCACGCGGGTAGGTAGTCAAAGGGGCGGGGGTGCTGGAGGCAGGGCCGCCGGCCCGGTCGTCCCAGGTGCAGATGGGGCAGGCAGAGGAGCCTCCATTTCGAAGCCTCATTCCTTTGAGTTTCTCTTTCCTTGTTATCAGGGAGCATTTCAAATCCACAGTACGTACCGCGGTCTAGCAAACCCGCAGGTCCTCCTCCCGCCTCGACAAGTACCCACTGGCGGCAGACCTCGTTTCCGGTGTCCCCCCCCCCCAAACTACAAGGAAAACACGAGCCCCGCGATCACAGCATCACACCTGGGACACTTGGCACTTACTCAGCGGCATCAGGATCCCGCGGCCTTCGGGGAGTGTGTTGGACCGTCTCCCGCAACCCGGGCGCCTTGAGGTCCCGAGCGTGGGGGGCGCGGGACCGACTTCGCCAGCCCCGCGCGCTCCGGGGGCGCACGACCCCAGCGGGAAGAAGGCCGCGCACGCCTCACACGCCCTGCGCGCTCCGGGGGCGCACGACCCCCGCGGGAGGGAGGCCGCGCACGCCCCGCACGCCCCGCCCACGCCGAGCGCCGCCCACGCCCAGCCTTGGGCGCCCCCGCCGGGGGGAGGGGCCAGCGCCTGGCTCCGCGCCCCCGCGCTCCGCGCCCCGAGCCCAGGCGTCCGGCTCCGCACCGGCGGGCTGCGCCGAGAGCCGCCGCGGAGTCTGGCTGCGCCTCGGCCGCGCGCTCCCGGAGAGCATGGGCGCCCACCCGCGCCGAGCCGGGGTGGCGGTGCTCCCGCTGCCGCTGCTGCTGCTGCTGCCGCCGCTGCTGGTGCCGCCACCAGGTACGGGCGCGAGGCCGGAGGGACGGGCGGGGGCTGCAGAGAAGGGGCGCCGGCCGTGTCGGGGAGCCCGGGAGGGCCGGGGTTAGGGGATCGGCGCCCTGGTCGTCGGTTCCACTGTCTGCCTCCCGCCCATCCATTCGTTCTAGGAATAGATGGGGAAAGTGAGGCCGGTGCCACCTACGGGAGGAGAGCATCGCTGGGAGGCTGGGGGCCGGCGCCCCCGCCGCTCCCCGCGCGCTGGTCTCTCCGCGCCCCTGGCCACGCCTCGTGCCTGGTGCCGGGTCTCGGGGAGGAGCCCGCTGGCCGGGAGCCGCCCTGACCGTGTCGGAAGGCCTGCGGGGGGCCGGGAGGGCGGACCGATGCCCCGGGGCCGTGGTTTGTCTGGGCTGTACGGGGAGTCTGTCGAGGGGAGCGCCGTTTCTGTCCCCTTGATGCTGGGGACCCCAGCCCTCCGAGTACCTGCGCTCCTCAGCAGCCCCTGCCTGTGGCCTCTGCTGTGTTTGGGAGGGGGCGGCAGGCAAGACCCCATTTCAGGACGCGGGCAAGTTGGGTTAGACTTCAGGGATTCCCCTTCTCCTCTCCCCACACTGTCCTCAGACCTGTAAGTGGGAAGGGCAGAGGGCTGACTCTGGTCGCCTGGGGTGTGGCTTAGGAACAAAGGGGGTCCCCCGCCCCTTTCAGGGAAGATCTTTGACCAGCCTGGATAAAGAAATTGAGATTGACGGTGGGTCTCACTCCGAGATCATGGGAGCCACACAGACACCCAGCTTCTCGGGGCGGGGGGGGGGCGGGGGGGGAGGGAGGCCGCGCCCTGGGAGCGCACAGGCCATCTCTCCACCGTGGGAGTGGCTGTATGGACGTGGACTGCGCTTGCACCGCCCCGCCCCGTGTTACCACTGGGGGGAAGGACCCCCGCCCCGCGCCGTGTTACCACTGGGGGGGAAGGGTCGTTGGGGAGCTCTTCCTGCGCTAGCCTCAGAAGCCCTTCACTTGCTTCATCCCTGCGGTTGGACGCAGATATAGTGAATGATTTCCAGGTAAAGGAAGTCAGGTTCAGAGAGGTTAAACCCCTTAGCTGAGCTCACCCAGCTTCCAAGCAGTTTGGCAGGGTTTGCACCAGATCTATCCACACTCCAGCCCGGGCTTGTAACCACGGTGTCTATCTGGATGTGTGTGACCTCGTGTGTCTGGTAGGCCTCAGTTTCCCAGTCTGTAAGCCGAGGCGCTGCAGAGTGCCCGCAGCAGGCAGTGAGGGGGCCGGGGGTGGGGGTGTCCCCGGCGTGGGGAAAAGTGGTGCGTCCTCCCCTCAGTGGCCGTGGCCTCCGAGGCCGAGCACTGTCTGTTTGAGCGGCTTTTCGAGGATTACAACGAGATCATCCGGCCGGTGGCCAATGTGTCCGACCCAGTCATCATCCAGTTCGAGGTGTCCATGTCGCAGCTGGTGAAGGTGGTGAGTTCGGGACCACGATGGCAGCATGGGGAGCCAGGGCTCGGAAGAGCCTTTCCCAGGACGAACCCTGTGTTTGTATTCACGCATCCACTGCTGTCTCTCCTTCTAGGACGAAGTCAACCAGATCATGGAGACCAACCTGTGGCTCAAGCAGGTGGGTGAGACGACCCCGGGCACCGCTGCCCCCTGGTGGTGGCTGCGGTCTCTGCTGGGCCACCCAGAAGAGACCGGAGATCAGGGTTTCTTCCTGGGCTTGGGGTCACCCGCACTGCTGCTGGGGGGGGGGGGTGGGCAGAAGTTGGCCCCACCAGTCACACATGACAGGTTGCCGCCTGGAGGGAAAGAGCTCACAGTCACACAGGGACAGACTTGGGCCTGGAGCCCGCCCCTGACTCGGGGCTGGTGCCCGAGCCCACCTCCTTCCCTTCGTATCAACAATCGGTCCCTCAGTAAAATCAGTTGCTGCTGTTTTCTTTGGTAGAAGCAAGGGCTCTGGATTTTCCTGTCCAAACTGAGGCCAAAGACAGGGGCTTCCACAGGCTCCCATCCCCCAGGAGGCTTTGTCCAGCCCTGGACAGATAACTCCCTGGGTTAGTGGGGCCGTCTGCCAGCCCCGCAGCCTTTCCCTGCCCCAGAGGCTGGGGAGCCAGGAGGGTCTGGTGCTCCCTGTACCCCTGTTCACAGCCTCACCCGTCCCTCCTGCCATCCCCCAGTCTCTGCTCCTGAAAGATGCTCTGGCCCCAGCGGGGGCCTGGCTCCTTCCCCAGAACCTCAGACACCAACCCCACTTGACCTGGAGGTGGAGGAGGATTGTAGGTCATCAGCACCCTGTTCTTGGGCTGGGGCGGGGGACAGGTGTGGAGAAGCTCCTAGAGAGCCATTTCAGGACGTAAAACAGCAGGCACTTAAGGCTTGCAGCTGGCCTACATTAGTGCCCATCCCGGTGGGGGCGCGTGCCCATGGGCTCAGGCACGCGCCACAGAGGTGCGGGCTCCCGCAAGACCCGCGGGGTGGGGGGAGGAGGCCGTGTGCGTCCTTCCGCCCCCCCCCCCCCCGCTCCTTCCCCTACTCCTCCCCCCAGATCTGGAACGACTACAAGCTGAAGTGGAACCCCTCCGACTACGACGGGGCGGAGTTCATGCGCGTCCCCGCCCAGAAGATCTGGAAGCCGGACATCGTGCTGTACAACAAGTAAGCGCGCGGTGGGCGTCCGCCCGAGCCTGGGCCCCGCCCGGAGGGTGTCCAGGGGGCTTCGCGGATGGGACAGTAACAGGGATGTACCGAGCACCTGCTGTATGCCAGGTGCTGGAGCTACCCGCCCAGACCCCAGCCCGATCCTGCCCCTGGGGCCGCAGGCACCACCCATGACCTCCGAGTGTGCAGCTAGCTACCCACCGGAGGGGCAGCCAGGGACGGGGACGCGGCCACCAAGGCCCCCCGCTAGGACGGGCCCTTCCCAAAGGTCAGGACCAGGGGAGCTTCGCCCTAGCCGGGACTCCGGGCCCACAGGCACCTCCAACGCCAGCTTCTTTCCCAAACCCGGATGCTTCCTGCAGTGAAGCGGTTATGGGGCAAACCGTAGATCTGAAGTGATGTCCTACAGTAGATCCTAGTATGTTCTCTGGGTGTGGAAGACAGCATTTCTATACCTGCGCTTTCTCTCTGAAGTTACCACGTTTCAACCATGAAGCGTTTTTCTACAAAGCACTTTGTACGGAATTCATCTAATCTTCACAATTCAAGGCATTCTGCATTTAGGTTTTTTATGTTGGGTTAGTACAGACTAACATGCTTTAACTACTAGGACAGAGGAGGCTGTATTTTTGGCTGAGTCCCATTTTGTGGTCACTGACTGAACGACAGTCTTTAGCCACTCCAAAGACGGGCCACTTTTAGTTTTGTTGTGCTTTTTTATTCTTTTTTACTGTTTTCCCAAGGAAATACATCCTTCCATAAGTGTCTTTTTTTTTCCCACACAACTTGTATTTGTAAATTTAGTTCACACAAAACTGGGACACAAGATAACCTCAGCTGGTTTGCAAAGCCTGAGCACCCAGAGAGAGGGCCTTGGGGCCCTGGACAGGGTGCTGAGAATTTTTGCTAAGCTAGAATCAAGAAAATGTGCAGAAACCGTAATCTCGTAGCGTGAATTTCAAGGCTGCTTTCTTGCCGGCAGTCCTGGCGGCGCAGCCAGAGGGCGTGGGCGTCACAGGCCTGAGTCACAGCGCAAGGCTTCCCGTTGGACTTGGCGAGGGGCAAAGAGTTTCAGGAATTCTCTTGGAATCTGGAACTGGAAATAAGCTTTAGAGGAAACCGCACAGCTCCTCTCTCCGGTTTAGGGCTGGAGTTTCTCAGGACTGGTCCCTCTGTGGAGAGTTTCCCTTCATCTTGACACACAAGCAGTGTTTGACGAGCTCAGGCCAGAGGTTCCCTGGGGTTTCTTTGTCTTCTGAGGTTCATTCTCTATCAGGACCCTCAGCGCTCGTGGGCACAAGACAGCCCACGTTCTTCCGCGTTCCTAACACACGGTAGCCTTTTTAACTGGCTATAAAATCCTTGCCTGCGATCTTCCTCAGTCTTAAAAATGCGGCCTCTCCGGCCTGGGAAGTGTTCCTGCGGAAATCGGACGCCCGTCTAAGTGGGTGGACTCGGGTGGCCTCGGGTAGAGTGGGGGCCGCTGGTACACACGCCGGGACCACGACCTGACCCAGAGCCATCTGGGGAGACCGGGGAGCACAGTCCTTGCAGGAGGCCGTCCCTCCAGCTCAGGCGCCCGGACGCTTCTTCCCTTCCTCCGTGCCGTCCCGTTGTTGGTGCCGTGCACACGATAAGCCTCGACTTTGAGTCCCAGGACATGAGATTTGTTCCGCTGCTTGATTTTTCACTCCGGGAACTCCGTCTGCACGTACGTCGGAAGCCCACCCACGTTCTGGATTCTTCTCTCGGGTTCCCGTTTCTGTCTGATGTAGACCTCGGTCCTGTCGGCGCTCACTCCCATGACTGCCCTTTCGACGCTGTCTTGTTGCTTCTAGGCTTTGCTTCTAAGGGGTTTTTTCCTTTTGCGATTCTTTCCTCAGTTGCGGACTCTCGATACACCTGCTGCTGTCCGGCCAGGTTATTTAACATCTTCCCGTGACGCTGCTCCCTCTGCTTCCAGAGCTCGCTTCCCACATCTTGCTGGGCACACCAGACCGTCCCTTTCCCCAGCTCCGGGCCATCCTTTGGGATGTGCGCTTCTCTGCTTGCGATCTGGACATTCGCGTTCCTACGTCTCTCGCACTACCTTCTCTGTTGCTGTTGTGGAGATAGTGGCCTTTGTCGAACTTTGAGGACAGGCTGAGGGGGGGCACCGCTCTCCTTTCGCCAGCTTGAGAGCGGCTGGGTCAGCGGGCCCTGGGTCGGAGCGTGGCCACCGCTGGACACCTGCTTCTCTGATCTGTAAACTGTCTTCTTTCTCTTCACCCGTTTCTAACGCTGTTTCACTTGGGTCCTACCCTAAGCAGCATTTTTCTGGGTGGGTCTCTGTTCTCCCAGGAGGGAGTTTGGGGGAGGAATTTCTGAGACCCTCGAGCCCATGCCAGCCCCAGTGGCCATCTCTGCAGACCATCCATGGACCCCGTTTGGCCTTGGGGTGCATGGGTGGTTTAGCGACCCCTCCCTTGTGCCCCGAGTTCCGGTGGGTCAAGGCGCTGCCACTAACACTCCATGGGAGCCCGCGGTCTGACCGTCAGTTTCCTCTTCACAAAGGCGCTAGACTAGAGCGGTGGCTCGGAAGGGCCAGCCAGTGACCGTTTTAGACTCAGGGGGCCGGGCCCAGCTGTGGCCCCTCTGCCCTCGTCACCCAAAAGCAGCCACAGCCACGGACAGTAGACGGTATGGTGTTTCCCAGTGGACACATTCACAGAGAGGGGAGCAGGACTGTGCCCCGTGGTCTGGAGGTCCCTTTCCATCCCCACGTTTTGCGGACCCGGGACACAGTGAGGAGGTTCTTCTGGGGTCTTTTCAGTGCCCCCAGCAGGCCCCACGGGTTCTTCGGGAGAATCGGAGTCAGGGCCACGTGGGTCCTGCCCACTCCTGCCTCCCAGCGGTGTGGAGCTGGAGCAAGGAGGGACGTGTGAGAACGGAGGATGCAGCGGGTAGCCTCGGGGCTGAGCGTGAAGAAAGCCAGCAGGGCACCTGTGGGACAGACCGGCTGGTCAGAGGACAGGGAGACAGCGGCCTGGGGTCCTCACAGGGGCCACACCTTCTGTGTCCACATGTTCTCACTAAATAACAGGGGACACAGCTGTCCCCAGACGCTCGGATGTGTCCTGTCTGCCTTCGAGGCGGACAGGTGTGGCGGCCTCTCCTTCTGGGGGTACGGACACCTCCAGTGCAGAACTCAGGAGACCCCCTGGGCGAGGCCAGGGCCGGACTCTCAGATGCAGGACTCAGGCTCCCAGGGCTGTGTGGACAGGCCAGGCGTGCGGGAAGGAAGAGAGAAATCGGGGGCAGGCCAGGAGGTGGGAAGGCAGAGGAACCTGATGCACAGCGTCTGAAAGACAAGGAATCAGAACCCGAGATTGTTGGAGCAGAGCAGGGCTGCGGGCGGGCCTGGGGAGAGCAGGTCGCAGGCCGCATCCGGTATGAGCCTGGCTGTCGGGGCTCGGGTGGGGGCGTGGGCCCCCCAGCCATCTCGCGGTCCCGCAGCCTGGCCCTACACGCCCGTGTGCACACGGCAGGTGCGCACCGGAGACCGAATGAGGGGCTGACGGGTCAAACCATAGCAGAATGGGGGCAGATACCCCACAGGTTTCCCGCTTCAGGGACAACCGCCCCATTTCTTTAAGGGAGAAACAATCCCTTTCTGGTCTTTGGGAGCATCTCAGTAAATGTCGAGGCAGTTGTGGAGCAAACCAGGGACGTGTACTGGGGTGCGGGGGGCGCAGGCTTGGGCCGCGGTGTCTCCCCCCCACGGGGTCAGCAGGGTGGTGGCCTGGGCGACCTTCCCCGGCGCGCGCTCCTGCCGCCTGGTCTCCAAGCAGTTCCCGGCACCCACTGCGGGCGGGGTGAGGAACGGCCGGGTGGGGGCGTGGTCGTGACCCTGGGCCACCCTCCTGTCTCCGCAGTGCCGTCGGGGACTTCCAGGTGGACGACAAGACCAAAGCCCTCCTCAAGTACACAGGGGAGGTGACTTGGATCCCGCCGGCCATCTTCAAGAGCTCGTGCAAAATCGACGTGACCTACTTCCCGTTCGATTACCAGAACTGCACCATGAAGTTCGGCTCCTGGTCCTACGACAAGGCCAAGATCGACCTGGTCCTCATCGGCTCCTCCATGAACCTCAAGGACTACTGGGAGAGCGGCGAGTGGGCCATCATCCAAGCCCCCGGCTACAAGCACGACATCAAGTACAACTGCTGCGAGGAGATCTACCCCGACATCACGTACTCGCTCTACATCCGGCGCCTGCCGCTCTTCTACACCATCAACCTCATCATCCCGTGCCTGCTCATCTCCTTCCTCACGGTGCTCGTCTTCTACCTGCCGTCCGACTGCGGCGAGAAGGTCACGCTCTGCATCTCCGTGCTGCTCTCGCTCACCGTGTTTCTCCTGGTCATCACCGAGACCATCCCGTCCACCTCGCTGGTCATCCCGCTCATCGGCGAGTACCTGCTCTTCACCATGATCTTCGTCACGCTGTCCATCGTCATCACGGTCTTCGTGCTCAACGTGCACTACAGGACGCCCGCCACGCACACCATGCCCGCCTGGGTGAAGACCGTCTTCCTGCACCTGCTCCCCAGGGTCATGTTCATGACCAGGCCGGCGGGCAGCGAGGGCCCCGGCCAGCAGCCGAGGCCGGCCCACAACGCCGAGCTCTCCAGTCTCAACTGCTTCAGCCACGCGGAGCCCGGGGGCGGCAAGGAAGGCTGTCCCTGCTGGGACGGGACGTGCGGCCAGTGCCACCACCGCAGGGTAAAAATCTCAAATTTCAGCGCCAACCTCCCGAGAAGCTCCAGCTCGGAGTCCGTCCACGCCGTGCTGGCCCTCTCGACGCTGTCGCCGGAAATCAGAGAGGCCATCCACAGTGTCAAGTACATTGCCGAAAACATGAAAGCGCAAAACGAAGCCAAAGAGGTAAGGAGCCGCGGCTGCCTGGGTCCGACGGGCGGGGTGGGCCTGAGTTCGGCCGGGAGCCCAGTCGGCGGCGGCTGAGCTGGGACGGCTCCTCGGCCGTGTCCGTGTCCCTGGATGTGCGGTGTCACTGCCCCCAGCGTGGGGAGGGGAGGGCGGCCCCCTGCCCCCCCCCCCCCCCCCCGGCGGCCGGCGGTCCGGAGATGAGCCGGAAGCCGGCGGGAGAGCAGGTGGCCTCCGTGCGGCCCGAGCAGCTGAGCTCACGCTCTCCTTCGGGCTGTGTGTTCACCCCATTTAGGGTGTCAGGTGCACACGTGTAACCCCGAGCTGAGTAAGGGGGCGTTTCCGGCGGCCCCGCCCAGTGACCCCGACCTCCCGGGCATCGGTTAGCCTTACCTTCCCTTGACCCTCGTCTAGATGGAATTCCGGGGCACACGCCCTTCCACAGCTGACCTCTTCCATTCCACAAAATGTCTTTGAGGTTCGCCCTCCCGCGTCACCTGCGCCACCGTGTTCCGGGCCTGCTCCCCGCGGGCTTGTTTCTAGTTTGGGGCCTTTTGGAGGAAGGTCCGTAAATACTCTCATACACACACGTCTTCCGGTGAACACGCGCATCCGTGGCCCCAGCTGAGCGCAGCCGGGAGGCAATTTTAACTTTGGTGGTGGATACTGCGAGGTCCCCAAGGCGTTGGGCTGGGGCCGCGCCCCACCCCGGCGGCGTCCGAGAGTTTCCGTGGCTGCGTGTCTGCACCCCGACACGTGCGCACCGCAGCCTCGTTGCTGTTTGGACGAGCCTTTCCCTGCCGAGGAGCGAGGGGGGATCTTTTCCGTTTGCTCCTTGGCCGTTTGCACATCTTGTCTCGCGAGGGATCCAGGAAACCCTCCTGCTGGTTGGTTTTCATTGGCTGAACTTCCGGTTCCTCCGCGGGCCTCAGGCTGGACCTAGCGTATTAGGAGACGTGTCACACTTCACGATAGCGCGTCTGCTGCTCCCCGACCCTGCGTTTATCCCCAAGCTTGTCAGAATCCCATGCGCTGCTTTTCTCAGAAGCTCTGCTTTCACGCGAATCGGCTCGGCCTTGACTCACGGATCAGCGAGGAGCTGACGAGCCGTTAATGGGGGTAGGAAGCGACTGGCCCCTCTCGTGGTCCAGTCTGAAGGCACGGGACCCCAGTGGAGGGGACAGGGCAGGGCCCGCAGCCGCCACCCAGCCTGCACAGCTGCCAGCTCGCCACGGCCACGGCGGGGCCCCTGCTCACCCGTCCTTGAGCCAGAAAAGTCAGGCTCACCTTTAACTTCAGCCGAAGCAGCTGCTGGAGCGAAAGGACCTCATCCATGCAGACCTCACGCCGCCAACGCTGGTAACGTCAGCAGGCGCGCTCTACCTTTTCTTCCTCCACCTGAAGCCTCGTTATTTCAGTTAGCGGAAATCTTGTAAAGATTGAGATCGAAGTACTCATACTCAAGTCTCTGTCAGGCTATCAGAAATTAACTCCCGGGGGCTCTGTCAGTGAAGCGTCTGCCTTCAGCTCAGGTCATGATCCCAGGGTCCTGGGATCGAGCCCCACATCGGGCTCCCTGCTCAGCGAGGAGCCTGCTTCTCCCTCTCCCACTCCCCCTGCTTGTGTTCTGTCTCTCAAATAAATAAAATCTTAAAAAAAAAAAAAAAAAAAAGGAATTAGCTCAATTCCAAAGTTACTAGGCACCATACGAAGCGTTAAAGTTTCACAAGCCTCTTTTCTACAGAAGGACACTGTTAAAAACACTTACTAAAAACGAAGTCGCCACTGAAACGCCCAGAAGATAAATGAGCGGCCAACTGGCGGTGCGCGCAAGGGGCAGCCATGGCGCAGCTCTCGCCCCCCGCTGCCACAGGGGCTGCGGGCCTGCCGTTAGCTCTCCTGTTTTTCCAGAAATGGCAGAAATCTGGCCCGCAGGCCAGTGGACGGCAGCCTGTCGGTGAGCGGGCAGCGGGAGCCAGGATGCCTACCCCGTGCTGAGGGCCTGCGAGCTGCCAGAGGGGCCCTCCCTCCCTGGGGTTGCGGGCCACGGTTTCCCAGAGAGGCTTCTATTCCTCGGGTCCATGGCCTGGCCTCGCCGGTTTGGGTGTGCTCGGCCCCTCAACACCTCACCACAGGGCTGGCCCCCACGGCACGGGAAGGCCTGGGGACCCTGGCGAGGCTGCTCCCTTCTCCGCTGCTCGTGGGGGTCACTGCGTGCTCCTGCTTGGGGTCACTGGAAGAGGGGTCGTTGCGGTAACCCTCGCACCCAGGGTCCCTTGGAGGCGCTCTTGCTGACGGCGCGGCTCAGGGCGGTCCTCGCCGTGGTCTCCGTCTGGGGGGGGGGCGCCCGAGGACCCTCCGAGCTGCGCGTCCGCAGACGGCCTGTCCTCTGCTGGCTGGAGGCAGACACACAGGCGTCTGTGTGCGTGACGTCCTGGGTGCAGTGCGGGTGTACACTCCCCCCTCCAGTCTCCGTTCTGCTCGGTGCTTTATTAACGCCCCGTGTTGTGGGGGCTGTCACGCCAGGGCTCAGTTTCTGCCATTTTAGCATATGTCTCCATTTTCCTCCCTCCCGGAGTCCGTGCCGTGCACTGTGAAGTCCGGGAGGGAGGAAGTCCGAATCGTGGCTGCTGCTTGGAAGTCCGCGTCTTCTGTTTTTGTTCTGGGGGTGGGAGCGGCGGGTTGGCGCTGCCTCCGAGGGTCAGACCCGCCGCAGCGCCCGGCGTCCGTGTCCGGCCCCCGCCTGCACCCTGCTCCCCTCGGCCCTTCCTGGCTGCCGGCCGCCCTGGACCCTGGACGTTACCGCAGCTGCTGCTGGCTGGGGGGCGGCGATGCCTCGCCCTGTGGTCGGCTTCCCGCAGCGGGCTCTCAGCCCGGTGCTTCCTGCGGCGTCCTGCCCCCCTCTCCCTGCACCGCGTGCCTTCTCCGGGGCTGACCGTGGAAACTTCGGCGGCCTCGGGGCTTCAAAACGTAAAAACTGCCATTTTCAAGGGAGTTCAGCGGGATCCAAAATTCTAGAGTTGGAAGTTCTTTTCCTTAGACAGAAGATACTACTGGTTCAGTATCACTGTTGGTCGTACTGACGGATCAATCTGTGCGCTAGGCCTGGCTGCGTGTGCGGGTCTCTCCTAGACGGACTTCCCCACGTTCGGTGCTCAGGCGGTGCAGGTTTTCTGTGAAGATCTCTCTCTGTTCCTCTTTCCCTCAACTGCATGCCTGTGCTTCCAGCCCCCACCCCTCCCCTCCTCCCGCCGCCCCCACCCCTCCTCACCGGTCCCCTCCTCTCCACGCCCCTCACCCCTCCTCCTGAGTCCCTTTCTCCTCCCTGCCCCCTACCCCTCATCACAGGTCCCTCCTGCCCCCTGCCCTCACCGGCGCTTGTGGGCCCCCTCCTGCCCCCTGCACCCAGCCCTCCTCTCGGGTCCCCTCCTCCCGCCGCCCCCCACCCCTCCTCACGGGGCCCCTCCTGCTGACTGTCCCATCTCTCAAGTATTTTCCTTGACTTGTCTGACTTATTTCTTCTGGGACCCTGCTCCCTCTAATTCGTGTTTAGTGATCTGAGGTCTGAAAACTCCCTTTTTCTGGGTCAGCCGTCCTGGCAGATTGTTTGAGGAGGCGCCCCTGTGGCCACGGGCTGGCGGGACCACACCACCCTTCAAAGGTGCCTCCTTCCCTCCGCGTGACCTCGTCCCTCGAGGGACATCTTCACCTCCGGCTTTTCACCCCCCCAGGCTCTCGTCCGCTCCCGAGGAGCTGCACCTCTGGGCACGGACTGACAGGCTGCGAAGAGGCAGAGCGTTCGGGGTGAAAAGAGCGCGGCCCGAAGCGGCGCGCAGCCGCCCTCCCGAGCCCTCTTCCGCCCACCCCAGCGCACCCCGGGCCAGGGCCGCCAGCCCCTAACAGGCAGGCTCCTCCGGCTTCGGGGACATCCAGGGCCGGGCTGGGAGAACGAGCCAAGAGCTTGTGCCAGTTCACGGCTCTGACGCCTCTCTGTTACCGTCAGTTTCCACAAAACGCCCTGTGTCCTCGTGCCTGCCAGACTAACGGTTCGACCTAAAGCGAGTTCTGGCCCCGCTCTTTGTGCAGCACACGTGTGTTCCCGTGTGAGACCCCAGTCCCCCCCCTTCTGCGCCAGGCCAAGCCCGCGAAGACGTCAGAGGAACGTCAGTAGTTGGAGCAGGCTCGCGTTTCTTATCAGCCTGAATCTCACTAGGTGCTGTCCAGGGACGTGTGGGCAGGACACGCACTCACGTCTTATCTCACTCCCCGCGGCACCTCACTCACCCTCAGAGGCAAGCACTGTCCTTTATTATTATTTAAATTCAATTAATTAACACGGACTGTGTTTCTAGTTTCAGAGTTCAGGGACTCGTCAGTCTCTTTGACACACAGTGCTCACTGAAAACAGAGCTACCCTCCGACCCAGCCACCGCACCCCTGGGTATTTACCCCAAAGATACAATGTAGTGACCCGAAGGGGCACGTGCACCCCGATGTTTATAGGAGCAATGTCCACAACAGCCAAAGCATGGAGAGAGCCCAGATGTCCACTGACAGATGAATGGATGAATACGATGGAATAGTACTCAGCCATCAGAAAGGATGGCTACTTACCTTTGCATTGACGTGGATGGAACTGGAGGGTAGTATGCTGCACGAAATAAGTCAGAGAATGACAGTTATCGGACAATCTCACTGTTACGTGGAATTTAAGAAACAAAACGGAAGATCATAAAGGAAGAGAGGAAAAAATGAAACGAGATCGAACCAGAGGAAACAAACCATAAGAGGTTCTTAATCATAGGAGGCAAACTGAGGGTTGGGGGAGGGGAGGGGAGGGGAGTGGAGGGATGAAGGAGGGTGAGTACTGCTCTTACCTGCATTTCGCAGACGAAGAAATCAAGGTGAAGAGAAGTCACATAATTTACCCAGATTTCTCAGACTCCGGGACTGAGATCAAAGTGTCTCCAAGTCTCTGCGTTCCCGCCCTTGCCTGGGACAGCCTTGGGGGGGCTCGGCTGGCCGGGGGGGGCGAGAGGGATCACAGGGTCCATTGTGTGTTTGAGGCACTCACAGACCAGTCTCAGGAGTGCAAAGGAGGTCCCTGGCAGACAGGCATTCCAACTCTAATTTTAGCTGAGACTCCTCTGTGTCTTCAAGAGCACATATCCAGTCCAGCTCATGGCGGGAACGAAAATTTCTGGTGTCCCAGCCCCGTTTCGGTGCACTTAATTCAATTGCTAAATCACATGCTGCCTCTTTATTAGGTGATTATTTCTTCAAAATCCATTGATTCATGGGTTCTCTCTTTCTCAATTCAATTACGGTTTCCTTGCTCTCGGAGTTGTCTAGGAGTATAATTAACAGGCAGTTCTCCTTCCTGTTTCAAGCCTGAACTGAAGCTGTATTATGTGCAATTAGTCTTGTTCTTTCTTCCGTCTCTTACGTTATTGTCAGCAATTAGGTCTGGTTTCCAGCCTGGCCACGGTACGTGGGCCTTACGGTTTGAAGAGGATCTTTGGTTAGCGGGGCCTGGGGCGGGGCTGTGGGGGTGAGGACGGCCTGGCCTTGATGTGCTGATTTCATGGGTGGAACAGATCCTGAGAGGAAATTAGTATCTAAAACGGGACAAGAACGGTACTTGGAAGCAATGGTAAATGACGGTTGGATTGTATTAGCTTTTCTAACAAGGTCCAGGAGTCCTCCCACAGGCACAAATCAAAGAACTGGTCTTACTAACTTTATAAATTAGAAATCCAGTTTAGGAAAAAATAGATTATGGGGCGCCTAGGGGCTCAGTCGGTGAAGCGTCTGCCTTCGGCTCAGGTCATGATCCCGGGGTCCTGGGTTCGAGCCCCACATCGGGCTCTCTGCTCGGCGGGGAGCCCGCTTCTCGCTCTCCCTCTGCCCCTCCCCTTGCTTGTGCTCGGTCTCTCCCTCAAATAAATAAGATCTTTAAAAAGAAGAAATTGATTATGTATACATTAAGAAATGTTTGTTTTTTTTTTTTTAAGTAAGCTCTACACCGAACGTGGGGCTTGAACTTATAACCCCGAGATCAAGAGTCACGTGCTCTACCAACTGAGCCAGGTGGCCCAAGAAGTTTCTGATTTAAAACAGACTTCGCAGCAGTATTTTATACCTGTTTGTCGCGGGGCAAACAGACACTTGGGACCGGAGGACGTCTGCAGGCTGCGTGAGGGACACGAGGCTCCTTGTGTTTGGAGGCCGGATGGCTTCAGCCGCTGCAGCGTGCTGACTCGATGTCCCCGCTGAGAGTGGGCTCCCTCCGCCGCCCTTCAGGCTTTATTTTTTCCGCTTTCCTGACGTGTGTTTTTGTCTTTCAGATTCAGGACGACTGGAAGTACGTCGCCATGGTCATCGATCGCATCTTCCTGTGGGTGTTCATCCTGGTGTGCATCCTGGGCACGGCCGGGTTGTTCCTGCAGCCCCTGCTGGCAAGGGACGAGGCGTGAGGCTGCGCGGGGGTGGCCGGTGGCTGACCGGCTGCGCACGGGGCGCGTCTGCTCCTTCTTGTGGGACACTCCGCTCCCCCAGGACGCGGCCCGTCCCCATCGTTGGGAGGTACACCGTTCAGTGCAGGACCTCCAGCCGTCACCCCCCCAGACTCTCGTCATCCCGGGAACCACGCGCCCCCCAGCCCCTCTCCCCCGGCACCCCCGTGTCACCGCTTGTGGAATTACGCAGTACTTGTCTTCTCATGGCAGGCGTCTTGCACCGAGCAGGACGTCCTCAAGGCCCGTCCGCGTGGTAGCAGGTGTCGGATGTCCTTCCTGGTCACGGCCGGGCGACACTCTGGTACGGGAGCCGACGCCCTGCTGGGACACTGGGGGGTTCCCGTGTTTTGGCTGTCACAGGTGATGCTGCTGTGAACGTGGGAGCCTGGGGCTCTCTTGGGGACCCTGCTTCAGTTCTCTGGGGTGCAGGCCCCGAGGCGGAACCGGGGGACCCTGTAGCGATTCTACTTTTAGTTTTTTGAGGAAGCACCGGACTGGACTGTCCTCCGCAGGGGCCGCACCGTCTCCCACGCGCACGGGGCTCCAGCTGGCCTCGTCCCCATCGGCGCTTGCTTCCCGTGCTTTCGACAATGCCGTCCTCCTGCGTGTGAGACGGGCTCTCGGTGCCGCTCTGATTCGTATTTACGTGAGGAGTCAGGCTGAGCACCTTCTCCCGTGCCTCTCAGACCCTCTGTATCTTCTTCGGAGACGCGTCTGCTCACGTCCTTCCCCGCTCCTGAGCTGGGCTGACTGGGTGTTTCGGTCCTTAAGTTTTAGTTGTTCTCTATAGACTGTGGTTATTAAGCTCCCATCAGATACGTGATGTGCAGATATTTTCTCCCGCTCCATGGGCTGCCTTTTCACTCTGTTGATAATGTCTTGTGATGCACCGAAGTTTTAAATTTTCATTAATTCCACTTTGTTCGTTTTTTTGTCAGCTGTGTTTTTTCTGTGATATCCAAGAAATCGTGCCAAACGCTGTGCTATAAAGCATTTGTCCTGTTTTCCCCCCAAGAAGTCCTCCATCCAGGCTCTTTCTCACACTTTCTATCGTCATGCTGCCGGCATCATTTTTCGCATCTCAGGGCTGACCGATTGATCCGGGTGTCTTGGTTTCATTAGAAGAGATTCATGCGAGAAAAACATTAAGAGTACTTAGTATAGATAAGTGAACATTTAACTAGGCTTTTTGGTAAAGAAATCCCAAATGCAGGTTTTCTGCAACGTTAGGTGGCGCGCTGTGCCGCAGACTCTGTAACAAGAGCCGAAGTATGCCAACTGTTTCCCGCCGGCGCTGGCTGAGGCATAATGACACAGGGAACGTCCGTTTGGGTCGGTACAGGGCAGACTTCCCGACGGCTTCCTTATCCAGCCCGCAGCCTGCTCCAGGTTTGTGTTATCTCAGCAGCGGCTCTGACCCCGCACCCCCGGCTCCCCAGAGTCTGAGGGCCGCACTCTGCCACTGAGCGTCCCCGCCTGTGTCCCGCAGCAGCCTGAGTGACTGCTGGACCACACGGTGGCTGGTCCCATGGTCACTGCGGACGAACCTCGGCAACAGCGCCTCCCAGCCTTGGCACCAGGGACGTTTCGCGTCCCTGTGCCGGAAGGACTCTCCTAGATGCTGTGGGATCTTCAGTGGCCCCCCAGGGTCTGCCCACGAGACGCCAGTGACACAGCCCCGGTCCCTTGCCGGTTAGGACAACCAAAAATGTCTCTAAACATGAAGTGTCTCCTCAGGCTCAGAACTGCCCCTGATTGAGAACCAATGCTTGAGACAGATTCTTTAGAAGCGAGTCTCCTGGCCCACAGGCCGGAGTCTGGGTGGCCACTGGCAGAAGACGAGGATTCGCAGAGACCGTTCTGATCTTCTCACTAGTCACTTGGATGTTTGGGCTTCGAAAAAAACAAAACTGGCAAAATTGCAGCCCGCGCTGACTCGTGTTTCAGTAAGTCGAAGGAAGATCCCTGTAAAACGTATTTACCTACAGACATTTTAAGTAGCAGGAATGCAGACAGGAGAGGAATTGGGTACTTGCTAAGCTAGCTAGCAGGCAGTTTAAACGCGGCAAACCCAGCGCTCACTTGTTGAAGGACACCGACCGTGTGTCCACAGTGACGCAGAGCGGAACCGGGTCCCCTCCGGCCTCCAGAGAGTGCGGACGTGCCCCCAGACGGTTACTTCCCGTAAAGAAGGCATTTGCTGTCCGAGACCTGGGAGTCGCGCCTCAAGCGCAGGCTTCTGTCGTGCTCTCCCCGGTCACGGCTGAACCGGGGCACGACAGAGGGAATCTGACTCGTTGACTCGTGACCGTCCACCCCTCCCGAGTGAGCAGTGAAAGCGAAGACCGCACGACATCTACCAGCCCTCTCAACCCCGAGGCTCTAGCACTGTCCCTGCAGGGACGAGAGACAAACCGAGGCGGACACGAAAGGATGTGCTTCTGCCTGATCAGAAACCACCTTTGCCTGTGGAAGATGGTTTCTTCGCAGTAGGATTTGGCAGCATCCACAGAGGTTTCTTTCTAAGTTTTAAAACTGAGACTCACTTCACTGTCGAAGACTCTTCTCAGATGAAGGGTGAACCAAAGTGCTACACTGTATACAGAGAGTGGTTATTGTGGAAAATGTGGACCAGGGGGTGGAAATCATTAAGGAGACACTCGTGCATGTCCACAGGAGTCGTCTATTGTATGATTTTACAGTGGACGGTAAGCCAAGAAGAGAGTCAATACCGTAATTGTTCAGTTAAAGCATCTAAGAAATAAAGTAAGCCTTCAAGGAATTCCCCCTTTTCATTTTTTAAAATGTCAGTTACAGAAAACCAGCATCGCATGAAATCGTCACAGCACCAAGTAGCCGGCTTCCTGACTACGACCGGGGGCCACCGTGCCAGAGATGAGCTGTGCCCCTCGGGCGCAGGACGGAGAGAGATCTAAAATGTGTGCCTTTACCAGACGCAGAAGTTCTGAAGTCAGTCTTCAAATGCAACAGGAATTTTCCAGCACAATCAAGCGATGTGCCCCCGTCGATGACAAGCCGGCGTGATTCGCCAGGACCTGAACGCCGGCTTCTCACTAGCCCCCTTCAGATGCTGTGTCACTATTTCTACACCAGACGTGGAGCCAGTGCTTCACGCATGCAGAAGTGTTCGGACAGACCGGTGTCAGCCGCTGTTAGTCGGAGCGAGCCGGCGTCAGATTTCAAGCACGAGGGACGTTTTCCAAGTTGATAGGTCCAGAGCTCTCTGTGTGCCTTTCGTGACTAAATGCCTACGGCCCGTGGGAGGCCTCACTTACTCGCCTCTCCAATATGAACTGGGACGACTATGTTTGCCCACTTGTAAATGACAGGAATGAAAAGCCCGAGAGATCCAACAACTGAAACCAGAAGGAAAGTCCACAGAAACATCCGGTCGAGCACCTGGGCTATGAATTTCCAGTCTTCAACAACCTGTTGCAAAAAAAAAAAAGAAAAAACATGCACAGTAAACACATAATTTAAAGTTGCATAGTTACCTTAACATATTACACCCTGAGGGGCGCCTGGGTGGCTCAGTGGGTTAAAGCCTCTGCCTTCGGCTCAGGTCATGATCTCAGCGTCCTGGGATCGAGCCCCACATTGGGCTCTCTGCTTCCCCCTCTCTCTCTGCCTGCCTCTCTGCCTACTTGTGATCTCTCTGTCAAGTAAATAAATAAAATCTTTAAAAAAAAAAAAAAAGATATTACACCCTGAGTTAGAGGCCAGACCAGCTTCTGCCTCCTGCCCCCACCTTGCGACAGCGAGGGACCGTGCTCAGAGCTCTGGGACACACGCAGTCTCCGCAAGCCTCCACACTGCCACTACACACGCTGTTAACTTACACGTTGATTTGTAATATATGACAAGTGGCATATTTTGACAGGTTTTTGATAAAGTCAGGATATACTACTTGGATATTTTATAATAAGCTAAAAAAAAAACCCTCTTTGATTCTTATTATATACAGTTATTTCTGTTACTTGTTCTTGCCCAGTAGTGTTTACTTAATTTGTAAAGAGAGCTCAGCCTGAGGTCAATTAATTCCAAGCCCAATTAAAAGTTGGTTCAGAATAATACCTATTAGCCCTGGGTCTTCTTCCCTGCCCCATATCCCACATTATTTGGTTTTGGATTCCCTAGGGACCATTTTAATCTAAGTTCATGAATTCAGCTCTGCTAGCCTGGACCTCATTTCATCCTGTTTTGCAGCCTAAGCAGGGAGTGAGTTCAGTGGCTCCAAGGGACCTCAGAGGAAGGGCAGGCGGAGACCAGCCCTGGAGCACCAGAGGCTCCCCTTGCCTTTGCGAGGCACAAGGACCCCTACAAGGGAGCTCTGCCCCCGGTTGTGGGGCAAGGCAGACTTTAGGGGGCTATAAACAGTCTACTGATTGTCCAAGTCTCCCTGAAAAGAAAATCCGCTTACTGCCTCCAGGGGATGAGTGCTGGTCCTTTCGCACAACCCTTTGCGGACATTTATTAAATTCCATCTCAATCCAAATCATTATTTAATATCTCTATGTTTTAAGACTCTATCGATAGCTTCAGACCTCATAAACTAATCATACTAATCATGAAATAGAAACCTTACAAATCCACAAGCATTAGAAGTTTTTCAGAGATACATATCCTATGTTCCTTCCAGGGGGAGGGCTGTAATATTACCAGGTTTGATTTGAATCGTTTCTTCCCACACCTGCTAGAAACTTTTCCATTTAAAGAAGCTTTAGAGATGAGAATTCATATAATTTTAATGGGGCTATTCCAAGTAAATTCAATTATGAAAATGCTATATTCATAGCTTAAAAAATACAAGAGAAAGAATAGACATTAAAATTGGATGTTTTGAAAGTTCAATCTAATCACATTAGTAGAATGTATTCCTATTCAATTCTTCCTTTAAATATTAACCTTAAGAAGCCAATGAGTTATTTTTTTCTCTAATAAAGTTTGCCATTAATTTTTATTTTTAAGCAAATTAACCATGTTATTAAGCACTATTACTAAACTTTACATGAACACTTTGTATATAATATGCGATACCCGAGCATACCTTACTGCTTTTAATTTCACTGATACTCTCTTGTAAATGAACAACAAAAGGACATATTCTAGAAGAAATATCTTGGCTATATTTATAAAGCCTCCACTGGGCTCACTGGTTAAAAAATAAAACAACTTCTGGTCAATGATCGTGCCCACAGATCAGCACGGAATTCAGACACGAAGTTACGGGAGATACGATTAAAACCATCGGGGCGGGATTAGCGCCCTTGAGAACGACAGAGTTGCCGGGGGATGGAGAAGTGAGGTGGGAGAGATGGCCCGATGCCGATGTTTTGCCTGAAACCAGCCCCGTAGAAGTGCCTCTGGCCCTCGACCTCGGTGTCCCCTCGCGGTCCCGCCGTTCACTCCACCGCCCTCAGAACGGAAGCAGCCACGCCTCCGTAAACACAGCCCAGCACAGACCTCGCGGATGTCGTTCTCCTTCACGACGTGTCTGGTGATGTAGCGGATGGAATCCAGCGCGGCTTCCAGTGGGTTTCGAGAAGACGCTGGTCTCCCGGTGCCCTCGGTGCCCTCTTTCGGAGCGAAGTACCGGTCCGCGTGGCTTCTCATGCAGAGCAGTTTGGGAAGCTTGTGCAGGAAGATCTTGCGGACCCAGGGCGCCATGGCGTCGTGGGTTGAGGATGAACGGTGGTGGATGTTGATGGCGAAGACGGTGACCATGATGGACAGCGTCACGAAAATCATGGTGAACACCAGGTACTCTCCGATCAGAGGGATGACTTTGGAAGACGAGGGGATGATCTCCTCGATGACCAACAGGAAGACCGTCAGAGAGACCAGTACCGACGTGCACAGACAGATCTTCTCCCCTTCGTGGGAGGGGAGGTAGAAGACGAGCACGGTCAGGAAGGAGAGGCCGACACAGGGAATGATAAGGAACAAGGTGTAGAAGAGAGGCAGGCGCCTGATTACAAAGGAGTACGTGATGTGCGGGTACCAGCCCGAGCTGTCCGTGCGGTTCCCCTTGCTCCCCGTGGCGCTGACGATCTCCCACTCTCCATTGTCGAAGAAGTCTCTCTTGTCTACGTCCTGGTCCTCCAGAATGATATCAACCTGTGACCCGTCATACGTCCAGGAACCAAACTTCATGGAACAGTTTTGCAGATCGAAGGGGAAAAACGTGACGTCGATGGTGCAGGAGCTCTTGTAGTTTGCCGGTGGCGTCCAGGTCACCGTGCCGTCGTGCCTGACGACCGCTTTCGTGCTGGCCCCCTCGAAACGCCCATCCGCGCTGAAACACACACACGCATGTGACAGTGAGAGACGAGACAGCCCGCGCCCGCACCTCACGAGCCTGCTGGGAGAGCAAGCCTGCGCCAAAGCACGAGACGCTTCGTAGATGAGCGTGCATGAGACGCTCTGCAGGTTCTCTGTCCTAAGGCCATCTTCCTCAAATACGGGGCCCTCCGAGACCCGAACCCTTCCATGTCCTCTCCAAGACTGACGAGCCAACTCTCCTTCCCAGCAACCTGACAGCTGAGAGGCTGAAAGAGCTCCCCTTACTCCTGAACTATAACTAGGCTATTTAAACAGAGAGCAGCCAGAGCCTGACTCCACGTGCCTAGACTCCCCCCACAGTGCTCTTCCTTCCATCACAAACACTGGACGCCGGCCCCGTGGGCCTCTCGAGCTCTGCCATCCCGTGAACTCCCGTCCGGGAGAAATTGACCAACATAAGCTTTCCTTGAAATACTGGTCTCTTTTAGCTTAAAACCCATGTGATTTTTGCTAGACTCATGCTTATGGAAACATGCCTTCTGCGGCCCAGAGTACGTGACGCTCGGAGAGCTGTGTCCCGCAACCTTACCCCTGTTCCCTCCTCCCCTACGGAGAAGCGGGGAGGGAAAGGGTGTTTAAAGACTAATACTTTTGCCCAGCATTTGCTCAATCTTCATGCCAAATGCCTTATGGCAAGTACTACAAAGTGCTCTAGGAGAAGCACAAATGCCCAGATTTGCCATGGGGTGGTCCTAGAAAACCTGAAGCTCGATCCCAGAATTATCCTTTCCCCCAGTGAGAAACCATCCTCAAGACACATCCAGGAAGGATGTCTACGAAGGTGAGTCGACTCAAAATTCCTCATGAGGGGATAATTCCAATGCAATATTTAAGAAAATCAGAAGCAAAAGTTATCTGAACATAGGACTGTTTTTTAAAAAATACCCCCCAAATCTGGAAGGTAATCTGCCAGATACGTAGTCTCTTAAACCAGAGGGTAAGTGGGCCGTCAGGATGCCTCATGTGAGGCCCACCCGGACACAGGCAAGCCGTGTGACTGTGGCCGAGGTTGTAACGCCATCGTCCCCATTGGTCTGTCGGCGATGCCACCCGGACAGCAGCCGGGATCGATAAAGCACAGCGGCGCGGGGCACACGGCCAGACACGGTGCGAGTCTGCCGTACGTGTGGGCCACTGTGCACGTTGCCTCCCAGTGCGGGCATGATGGGGTTGTTCTAGGTTCCCCCCCAGCTTCCTTACACCTTCCTGGACTTCCCAGATGTCCTCCAAGTCTTAGAAATCAGAGAACATGTTTACGATCAGGAAACAACACGCTAAGAAAAGGAGAGGATCCACAGAACCTACATGTAGGTCCACGAAAAACACAAGATCAAGTTACTTGACCTTAGAGCTAAACAATGTTCCGAAGGAAGAAAAAACGACTAGTGCCTCACAGAAATACAAGTGCTTTCTTTTAAAAACACAAAGTGGTATTTAGAATGTAACTTACTTATCAAACAAAACGATGTCTGGAGTCCAGAGAGAGTCGGAGGGGACGCGTATAAGTTTTATTCCCCCGTAGTGCTCGGGGTGCCATCTTAACTTCACGTCTGTCCACTCCTGCGGGACACAGACAACGGCCTCGGTTCCCAGTCGCAGCGACATCGCAGTCAACGGTCAAAGCTGGACTTTTTACCGAATCCAGAAGTTCTAGATGCAGAAAGCGTCTCTGCTCGCCACAGACAGCACTCAGCTCTGTGTCTTTCCTGAGAGCACCCGCGCCAGCGCTGGTCCTCGTGCGACGCCGGTGAGGCCCTGCTCCACTCGGCACCCCTCCCCCGCCAGCAGCCACGCCCGGTGGCCACGGCCACGGCCACATACACCCCCTCCCCGCCAGCAGCCACGCCCGGTGGCCACGGCCACGGCCACCCCCTCCCCGCCAGCGGCCACGGCCACGTACACCCCCTCCCCGCCAGCAGCCACGCCCGGTGGCCATGGCCACGGCCACGTACACACACACACACACACACACACCCCGCCAGCAGCCACGCCCGGTGGCCACGGCCACAGGCGTGTAAGGACCGGGTTAAGGCGGACATTCTCTTCTCCCGCTGTATTGTCCCTGGATGGATCAGTCCCTGGAGGGGGACTGGATGTATTACACACTCCACAGACGTAAGCACCTGTTCGACCTCCATGCAGTGACATTCTGGGATCCTGTTAAGACTTGCACCCCCAAAAAAGGATGCATGCCTTTTAGGAATTAGGGTCAGGGAACTGGTAGTAGGTGCTAAAATTAGGATAATAAAGAGCGAAGGGAAGCACACAACAGCCGCTAAGGACATAAGTCTGATGGCCCAGAAGACAAAGAAGTCCCTTCTACAAAAGGGGCTCTGTATGTAAGAATAATTCATCCCCCGTTCCCATCTCACTCCAAGTAAATACCACCATCCCGGCAGTAGCCCAAGTGCTTGCTAACCCCCTGGCCTCCAACTGCTTCTCTGACCTCATCTACACACCGCTCCCTCCCCATGGTTCACGCACCCCTACCCATACTGGCCGGCTTGCTCCTCCTGAAATAACACCAGGCACACTCCAGCCACAGGGCCTTTGCACATGCTGGTCCCTCTCTGCCTGGGTCACTTCTCCCCCAATATTCACATGGCTTGTTTCTTCTCCTCCAAGCCTTGCTCAACATTACCTTCTTGGCGATGAAGGCCCCCTCCATCCTATTTAAAAGTACATCCCCGACACTCCCATATCCTTGCCACCCACCCCCCCCGCCCCGTGGAGCTTGTCAGATTCGAGGCACAATGCAGCTTCCTTATTCCTTTCCCCCAACTAGAAAGTGGCTCCCTGATGGCCGGGACTTCTGTCCATGCTGTTCACTGATGTTTCCCTGGTGCCCACAATGGTGCCTGGCAGATAGCAGCCTCCCCACGAGAACCCATCAGCCCCCACCCTCCTGCACCCGGCCGCCCTGACCCCCTGCTCGTGCTTCTCTGGCCGCCAACCCTCCGGGCACGGCACCAGGGGCCACCCCGGGTGACCTTCTGCATTTCATACACACCTGTTTCAACCAGACGTTCGTTGTCATTAACTGATTTTTCTCATCCTGGAAAACGAAAACGTAAACAAGGCTGATTATTTCCAGTACAGAAACAATAATTCTTGAAATAAGAATCTTCGCCGTTTTATACAAACGCTCCTGTCCGTACAGTCCCTCCTTCCTGCTCACTGCTGCTGTTCTCTGGAAGGGCAGGGCTGTTCCTCCAGCCCAACCTCACACTGTTCCCCTCCAGATGCTCTGTATTTCAGATAACTGCTGGGGAATCTGACAGCTTCGCTCTAACACACAGCCTCAACTACGTGGTGTCCCCAGACCTGAGGCGCGGGCTAAGGCACGGGCACGGCATGACTTCCTGGACTCAGCACTCAGAAAGGAAGCCGCGGACCATGCACCGTAAGTGACAGTGGTAACACACGCGGCGATGCGGGGAGGGGTGGTACCGGGCCCCACTGAGCACAGCTCCGAGTCTCTGGGCGCTGCTCGCACACAAGAGGCTGCGGCCGCTGCCCCGAGTGCGACCGCACAAGCTCTCACGGCCGGCTTTGCTAGAGAACTGGGGGCTTCCATACCTGCTAGTCACACCTCCCTGACGTTATTTCTTTGCTGAGACCAGCTTTTCACTGAATTCTCAAGGCCCAGCTAAAGTGACGTCTCTTCCATTACATTTATGGAGGCATCATGGAGCCGACTGGGCCGGTACAAGACCATCGTGACCACCAGCCAGGGCGTGCGGTGAGGGACGCAAGGCCAAGTGCAGAGACCCGCACGGTGGGAGGCCATCCCTGGGCCGGGGAGAGAGGAGGAGGCTGGAGGAGGCCCCTCCCTTGGGACAAAGACAGCGGCAAAGTCCCTCTGTGGAAACAATTCCCAGGAAATACAGCAAGGCCATCCCTCCTCCACGCCTGTTTCAAAGGGCAATTGTCCTTGTTTAAGCACTTGAGCTGGAAAGCACCTGGAGATTTTATCTCCTATAATCCGTTCATTCTGCAAGTGCAGAAACGAGCCCAGTGAGGCCACTTGCCGAAACACCACCAACTGGTGGGAGAACCGATGTTAGAATTCAAAGCTCCTGTAGAATTCAAACTCTACCCCGCCAGCTCCCTGTCCGTCCCAAAGTCACACAGCATCCAGAGTAAGGGCTGGTCTCTGCGCCCAAAGTTCTAAACAGAAACATTAACAATTAGGAAAGTTCTGGTAAACCTATTACCTATGACCCTATAAAGCAGTAGGTCATCTTTGAGAATCTAACGAAAATTATAGACCTTTCCCCCAGAAAAACGTGCACACACATAAATTTTGCACGACTGGCTGGGACCCAGTCAATGTTTCGTACCTTCAATACAGATAAAGGAATAATACCTAAGCTTGCAACCGGCCCCCAATGTGGGGGTACAGCCCAACTTACGGGGAACTCAGGTGTTTCCCAAGCATCTCTCCTGTGTTCAGCACTATGCAGGATGCAAGAGACGCAAGCCCAAGCAAGGACAAGCAGAAATGCACCAGGACACAAGCGCCCATTAGCAGAGAAATATAACAACACGTAAGTAGAACAGAAAAGTTTCATGGGCAATAGTTTTTTTGTTTTTTGTTTTTGTTTTTTAAGATTTTATTTATTTGACAGAGACACACAGAGAGAGAGAGAGAGAGAACACAAGCAAGGGGAGTGGGAGAGGAAAAAGCAGGCTTCCCACTGAGCAGGGAGCCCGATGCGGGGCTCGATCCCAGGACCCTGGGATCATGACCTGAGCCGGAGGAGGACACTCAATGACTGAGCCCCCCAGGAGCCCCTCAAGGGCAATAGTTTTTTAACCTGACTGTAAAATTAGCAACCGACAGGCAAGCCGATGTGGAGACTTCAGAAAGAGTGAGTGAGCAAGAACACATGGGAAAGAAGGCGGGAATGTGAGGGAACTTCTAGGAGGAGCCCCCAAACATGACCACAGACTGAGGGGGACAGAGCTCAGCGGTGACAGGGACATCTGTTCCCCATGTCCTCGCCGCACCTCCCCCAGCTCCTGCCCTCCTTCCTTCTTGTCATCATTGTCACTGACCTTTCGCTCAGGAAACAGCCCTTCTCCAAACCCCCTGCTTGGCCCACTCTTCCACCACCACCTACAGACGTTCCTCAAGGATGGGCCTTCCTGCTTCCCCTGCTCGCTTGAACACGCATCAGCCCCACGTTTGCAACACTCGCCCTGGGCCAGGCTGTCCCTGCCGACATCCTGAGCCTCCTGTCTCCTCACAGAGCCGGGCCTGACTTCCCACAGGCCTCGGGAACATTTTCTTTTGAATGTCCCACAAGCACCTGCTATCACAGTGGAATGCATCATCTCCTGTGCCCTACCTCAGGGCCACCAATTCAAACTTACAGACCCGTTCCTCTTGTCACCTGCCACCTCCCGCTGTGCTCAGTGCCCCAGTCCGGCTACTCCTGCCACCTGGCCTCCATCGGGAGGGTCCTCCGGAGCTTCTCATGGCCTTCACTCCTCAAGACGGCGTACTTAACCGCCCTACGGCTCTCCCTACAGCACAGCTTCGACCACCCCCGCTGCCGTCACATCTGTCATCCACGCAGCCCTTACCGTGCGCCACGCACTGTGCTGGGCTCTGGGACGGAGCGGAGGACTGAAGCTAAGCCGGCCTTCAGGGGACCACCCCAGAGCACACGAGCGCCCGCTGCCGTCACGGGCACCTCGTCAGAGAGCAGAGGGCCATGCCTACGGAGGAGACGGTCTCGGGAACTCTGGAAAGATTCCACCACGGGTCAAATAAACTTGGCCTTGAAGGATAAGCGACTTGTTCCAAGAGGCCAAGTTCTCCAACAGAAAATGGCAGGGGGCAAAGCGCCGTGGCCTATAGGCTCCCCGGGACCCATCAGGCCACCCCAGGGTGGCTTCCAACATTAACCCTTTGATCTCGACAGCTGAACAAAAAGGCTCCTTGTCACTTCAAAGCCTATGATCACACTGATGCTTGTTTCTTTCCTCTCCGCGTGCGCAATCCCGCACTTACCACAAGGCCAGCCCCAGCGCCCCTCCTCTATCCTGCTTTGACAATCTAATCAAAACCTGAGGTCCCAGATTTTTGTGGTTTCCCAATTTAGTACTGCAGTGTCCTACAGTGACTCCACTTACTTGTTCATGGTCCCAACCAGAAAGGTCTTTGAGAGCAAGCCCCACTCACCTTCCTACTTCTCTGTTTGTATTTATATTTAAACGCCCCAAGCAGAGGGCCAAGCACACAACACAGTCCACATTCACTGATCTCTCTGGAGGCAGTTAAAGTGACATATATTAACAGACTTTTAAAACTGTACCCTTTGGGGTGCCTGGCTGGCTGAGTCAGCAGAGCACACGACTCTTGATCTCGGGGTCGTGAGTTCAAGCCTCACGTTGGGCACAGAGCTTACTTTAAAAAAGAACGTATTTCCTTCGATTCATTAACTGCCTTTCTTAAGGAAAGGAGAAATTCCGGCATCTGTATATAAATATATGCATCATTGTCATATATGATAGGAAATAATGGGAATTAACTACTGCCAACAATAGAATATTTAAATTATAAATGGAATGTCCAATAGTCATTAAAATTGCACTGATATGTGAAGATTATGTAAGGACACAGGAAATGTTCTTCATGTGACAGCAGGAGAGGAAACGAGTGCCGAGCATATGGGAGGTGTCAGGGCACCAGACGGCCGCGACCCCACGCGCTGGGATTAAAGCTGTGTTTAAAACCTTAAAGAAAGGGCCTCTGGGTGGCTCAGTCGTTAAGGGTCTGCCTTCAGCTCAGGTCAGGATCCCAGGGGCCTGGGATCCAGCCCCCCATCGGGCTCCCTGCTCAGCAGGGAGCCTGCTTCTTCCTCTCCCACTCCCCTCTGTGTGTTCCCTCCCTCTCTCTCTCTCTCTAATAAATAAATAAAATCTCTAAAATTAAATAATAAAATAAAATTTTGAGGAAAAAAAAAAACAGGAGGAAAAAAAGCCTTCCTTATGTCAAAATTAATACCCCAATTTTAAAACATACACACAAAGGAAAAACTGGCAAGAAATAGAGCAAAATGTTACCATCGGTCGCCTCCAGGTGGTAGAATCACAGTTTTTATTTCCACATTTGTATTTGTTTGTACTTTCCAAACTCTCAATAAAAATTATGCATTGCTTCTCTAATTAGGAAATAAAAGCACGCTTATAAATGTCTCTATTTTCTCCCGTGCACACACACACGTGGACGATTCTGGGAGCGCAGCGGGGAAATAATTATTGATTGACGTGATCAGAACAATAAGAAACTAATTTAAAAATTAGCATGAACTTTGTCGTTTCAGTAGAAAGGATCTCTTGACAGTAAGAACAAGTTACAAGGGAACTGATACTCCCTGGACGTTATATGGAAAAATCTCCGGTATGTTTTCAGTGTGATACTGAAACAATGATCTGCTGAGAATCTTTTTGGTCCCCAAAATCTACGACTCTACTCTTGGACTTTCTCCTCTTCAAAATGTTGACTTAAGTCATATTTTTAAACCAATGTAATGAGAATCTCCCCTATAAAAGGTTTATTAACTTCGAACTTATTAAAAATAGGACTATTATAATTACCAAATAAATGACTTCTAAACTATACAGTATTACAGAAACCGTGCATTCCTACCCCCTTCACAAAGGAATTCCTTTTCCCTGCTGAGTTCCTTTAGGCAAATGACTGCCCCTCCCACCGTTGTCATTCCCACTGCCTCGCAGGGTGCCGGGGCCCCCACGACACCCTCAGGAAGCCCGTAGGACATGAAGTACGTAATGATGTGCACACCTACCACATCCACTAATTGAGATATTGCAAGGCCAAACTTTATTTTTATTTTGTCATTCAGGTGCTCCACAGGACGAACCCATCTCTCGTAGTCTTGAAACAGATCCTTAAACAAACTATCTTCGTGTTGTGCAACAAAGGATGGTTCAGCTAATCCTGCATAAAAATGGTTAAAAGTTAGTGTATTAGCTTGTTTCCCACCAAACGCCCCTACTCTAAAAAACGTTCGGCTTTCTCAAGAAACCAACCTATTATTTAGAGACTGTTAATAGAGCTTTTACAATAAAATATCAATACAAATGTTTATGATCAATAAAGGACACTGTGGTTTGGATACATTTCTTGGTTAACTCAAAATACTTACATGGAAATATGCTGAGTTGCCTAGGAAACACTCGGTACTTAATACAGAGTATTTTAACAAAAGCTTTTAAGCTTTTCAATAAGTTACCAGAGCTAAAGAGGTTGCTTGTCATAAATTTCCAAACCTAAAACAGATACTTCGAAATTCAATTATATCAACTGTAAATGTAAAATAAGCTTTAACTTACATGATTTTAATATAAAACATATAAACATTGAATGAATTATTCAGATTTGTTGTACTTTGTTTGCTATATGTTTGTATAAAATTACCTTAGGGCCTAATATTTAAAAAAGAGAGAGAGAAAAAAAAAGAGAGAGAGAGAGAAACAAAATTTTAAAGATTTCAGATCCATAGCCACGGCCTGGTTAGATTTACGGGTCACAGTTATGTTTCTACTTCTACTGGGTTTAATTAAGCCTCTCTGAAGAAATGAGAGTTTTCGGTGTTATATGCGTCAGTCTCTGTTAAGGATATGTGAAAGGTGTGAAATTCAAGCATGACATTTACTAGGACTCACGATTTTACAAAGAAAAAGCATTTACTTGAACCGAACTATCACTGGCTTATTTATCATAAAGTACGTATACAGGGATTTATAGTAGCTAGTGATGGTCCTTCTCCAACCTAAACAAAATGGTCTGACAGAAAATTAGAGCTTTCATGTTTAAAAGCCATTAATTTCAGGGGCGCCTGGGTGGCTCAGTGGGTTAAACCCTCTGCCTTCAGCTCAGGTCATGATCCCGGGGTCCTGGGATCGAGCCCCGCATCGGGCTCCCTGGTCAGCGGGAAGCCTGCATCCCCCTCTCCCGCTCCTCCTGCTTGTGTTCCCTCTCTCGCTGTATTTCTATCAAATAAATAAATAAAATATTTTTAAAAAAATCTTTAAAATAAAGATACTGCCTTGTAACTACCTCCTTAGTACATCCAATATCAGAAATACCATTTCCTTGACACAATTTTATAGAAATGGCAGGTGCTACCGTCAGTGCTATTTTAGCACAAAAACCTTAATCACGCATTCACATTCTACCTAGAGAATTTTTTAGCTGGTTCTAAATGTTTTAAGTCTACGCTGCTGATAAATCTCAGAATGTGTAAGGAGGAGACCCAACACATTCCCCTGACTTCACAATGTGGTTGTGGGACCCGAAATGCTGCTGTTGCCGAGCTAGTTTGGGGCAGAGCCCCGAAGGGCACCCGGGGCCCC
>CM052797.1:40503-64371 GCA_028533885.1 Nasua narica
TCCTGAGAGAGTTAACTAGAGGGTGGCAGTTCCTGGCAATTCCATTCTCGGCATCCACCCAAGGGAAATGCAAACAGCCGTCCACACAAAACTTGCACACGAACGTTCGTAGCGGCAAAAAGTGGAAACCTCTCAGATGCTCATCAAATGATAAACGGAGAGATGAAATGTGGAATACCCAATGGAATATTAATTTGCCACTGAAATGAATGAATGAATGAATGATGGAGGCTAGAACGTGGATGGACCTTTTCAATATTACGCTGTGTAAAGAAGCCCGTCCCAAAGACCGTAAATTCTACGATGGCGCTTCTGTGAACTCTCCAGAACACGCAAATCTAGAGATACGGAAAAGTAGATTGGTGACTGCCTAGGGAGAGAGCAGTGTGGGGGAGGAGGGAGATAATGTTCAAACACCATTTCGGTGACATTCACACTAGCCTGAATATACTAAAAAGCACGGGATCATGCACTCTAAATAGGTGAGTTGTATGGTGTGTGAATGACGTCTTGATAACGCTGTGACTAAAAGGAGGACGTCTTTATGATGGAGCTCAGACGAGGAGATGCACGGGCCACATAGCTCTGACCACAGCTGAGAAAACAGGACAAGCAGTGGGGATATAACTGCAGAAAAATTATCTGAATAGTCGCCCCATAAGTGTTCCTTTGCAAATAACAGAGATAAAACTAAGTCTGCAATGCCAGCACATTTATGTTCCTTATTTCTTTGTAACGTTTTATACCTTTCCTAGTAACAGTCTATTTTTTTTCTTTAATTAAGACTTCATTCCTCTCAACAAATACTGGTGAATTCTACCAACCATTCAAAGAAGAATTATTATCAATCCTTCTCAAACTTTCAAATTCTTCCAAAAATAGAAGAGGAAGAAATACTTTCGAACTCTTTCTATGAAGCCAACATTAGCGTGAAACCAAATCCAGACAAGGATGCCACAGAAAAGAGAATTACAGCCCAATATCCTTGATAAACACACGCAATAATCCTTAACTTCATAGTACCAAACCAAATCACCAACACACTAAAAGGATCACTCAACATGATCGAGTGGATTATGCAACATGATCACTTTTGTCATCCTCCAGGGATGCAAGGATAGTCTAAAATCCACAAACCACACCACATTAACAAAATGAAGGAGAAAAATCATGTGATCATCTCAATAGATGCAGAAAAGCACTTGGCCAACTTCGATATCCACTCGTGATAAAGACGTACAACAACGTGGACACTGAGGAAATCCACCTCCACATCATGAAGGCCATATGACAAGCCCACAGCTAGCGCCCCACACAACAGTGCAAAGCTTCCTAAGATCAGGACGAGACAAGGATGCCCACCGTCACAACACAGTACTGGAAGTCCTAGCCAGAGCAATGAAGCAAGAATAAGAAACCAAAGGTATCTGGGGGGCACCTGTCAGGTAAGCATCCGACTCTTGGTTTCAGCTCAAGTCATAATCTCAGCGTCCTGGGATCGAGCCCCATGTAGGGCTCCGTGCCCAGCAGGAAGTGGGCTTGAGGTTCTCTCTTCCTTGCCCCTCCCCCTGTCTCGTGCTCACTCTCTATCTAATAAACACATCTTTAAAAAAAGAAGAAAGAAAAGGTATCTAAATCAGAAAGGAAGAAGTAAAACTGTCACCACATACAGATGACCTAATGTTATTTTTTTAAAGATTTTATTTATTTATTTGACAGAGGGAGAGAGGTCACAAGTAGGCAGAGAGGCAGGCAGAGGAAGAGGGGGAAGCAGGCTCCCCGCTGAGCAGAGAGCCCGATGCGGGGCTCGATCCCAGGACCCTGAGATCATGACCTGAGCCGAAGGCAGAGGCTTTAACCCACTGAGCCACCCAGGTGCCCCAGATGACCTAACGTAATATAAAGAAAACCCTAAAGGCTCCATCAAAAAATGGTTAAACAAATTCAATAAAGTTCCAGAATATACAAAAATCTGTTGCATTTCAATATACTAATAATGAACTATCAGAAAGAGAAATTAAGTAAATAACCCCATTCACAATTTCATTAAATTGCATAGTTATAAATTTAACCAAGGAAGTTAAAGACCTGCACACTGAAAACTATAAGATATTACTGGAAGAAGTTGAAGATGATACAAATAAATGGGAAGATATTCCATGCCCATGGATTGTAAGAATCAGTATTGTTGAAATATCCAAATTACCCAAAGCAACCTACAGATTCAGTGCAGTCCCTATCAAAATTCCAAAGGCATTTTTCACAGAACTAAAAGAAACAATCCTAAAACTTGTATGAAACCACAAAATATTCTGAATAACCAAAGTAACCTTGAGAAAGAACAAAAAAGTTGGAAGTATTACACTACTTCATTTCAAACTACATTACAAAACTATAGTAAAATAGAATCAAAACAGAGTGGTATTGGTGTAAAAACAGAGATTAATGGAACAGAAAATAAAGCACAGAAATAAATACATGCATATATGATGAATTAATTTATGATAAAGGAACCAAGATTATACAACAGAAGGAGCGCCTGGGGGGCTCAGTGGGTTAAAGCCTCTGCCTTCGGCTCAGGTCATGATCTCAGGGTCCTGGGATGGAGCCCCACATCGGCCTCTCTGCTCAGCGGGGAGCCTGCTTCCCCCTCTCTCTCTCTACCTGCCTCTCTGCCTACTTGTGATCTCTCTCCCTCTGTCAAATTAAAAAAAAAAAAAGAATATACAACAGGGAAAGGATAATCTGTCATAAATTACATTTGGAGAACTGGACAGCCACACGCAAAAGAAGGATGCTGGAGCACTATCTTATACCATACACAAAGTTAACTCAAAATAGATTAAAGATGTGAACAGAAGACCCAAAACCATAAAATCCTAAAAGAAGACATAATAACCTAATTGTCATTGATCTCGGTAATGATTTTATGGATTCAACACCAAAAGCAAAGGCAACAAAAGCAAAAATAAACAATTGGGACTATATTAAACTAAAAAGCTTCTGCACAGCAAAGGAAACCATCAACAAAATGAAAAGAGAGGTGCTCCTGGGTGGCTCAGCCGGTTAAGCATCTGACTTTTGGTTTTGGCTCAGGTTGTAATCTCAGGGTCATGAAATTGCACCCCACATTGGGGACTGTGCTCAGTGCAGAGTCTGCATGGGATTTTCCCTCTCCCTCTGCCCCTCCTAAAATAAATAAATATATCTTTTTAAAAGAATGAAAAGACAACTACTGAATGGGAGAAAATATTTGCAAATCATATATCTGATAAGGGGTTAATATCCGAAATATGTAAGGAACTCCTCCAACTCACCAGCAAAACAAACAATCCAATTTTAAATGAACCGAGAATAGGAACAGACATTTTCCCGACAGATGGCCAAAGGTACATGAAAAGATGCTCGACATCACTGATCATCAGGGAGCTGCAAAGCAAAACCACACTGAGACATTACATCACACTTGTTAGAATGGCAATTATAAAAAGTCAAGAAAAACACAAGCGTTGGCGAGGATGTGGAGAAAGGGGAACTCTCGCGCACTGTTGGGGTGAAGGTAAATTAATGCAGCCACTGCGGAAAACGGTATGGGGGATCCTCGAGAAATTACAAGTAGAGGGGCGCCTGGGTGGCTCAGTCGTTAGGCATCTGCTTTTGGATCAGACCGAGGCCCACATCGGGCTCCCTGCTCGGCAGGAGGCCTGCTTCTCCCTCTCCCACTCCCCCTGCTTGTGTTCCCTCTCTCGCTGTGTCTCTCTGTCAAATAAATAAATAAAATCTTTAAGAAAAAAAAAAAAAAGAAAGAAATTAAAAGTAGAAATACCCTATAATCCAGCAACCCCACTTCGGGGCATTTATCTGAAGAAAATGAAAACACTAACTCAACATTGTCAAATAAATAAATAAAATCTTTTTTTTAATTTTTTTAGAAGATTGTTATTTTTTTATTCATGAGAGACAGAGAGAGAGAGAGAGGCAGAGGCGAAGGGAGATGCAGGCTCCCCGCGGAGAAGGGAGCCCAATGCGGGACTCGATCCCAGGACCCTAGGATCACGACCCGAGGTGAAGGCAGACACCCAACTGACGAGCCACCCCGGTGCCCCAATAAATAAAATCTTTAAAAAGAAAAAAAAGAAATTAAAAGTAGAAATACCCTATAATCCAGCAACCCCACTTCGGGGCATTTATCTGAAGAAAATGAAAACACTAACTCAACACTAATTCAACTCAAAAGAAGGAAATCTTGTCATTTGTGACAACAGGAATAGACCCGGGGGAAATTATGCGAACTAAGTCAAAGACACATCATGCGTGATCTCGCTTATATATGGAGTATTTCTTTCCGAAAGCTCACAAATGCAGAGAACAGAGAGGTGGCTGACAGAGGCAAGAGGGGGACAGGTGGACAAAATGGGAAAGGGGATCAAAAGGCACAAAATTCCGGATATAAAATAAACGTCCTGGTGATATCATACGCAGTATGTGAGTACAGGGTAATAAGACTGTGCCGAATAGTTGACCGTTGCTAAGAAAGTAGATCTTAAAAGCTGTCATCGGAAGAAAAAAAAAGTTTAAAGAAGAAAAACCGTGAGTGTGTATGGTCAAGGATATCAACTCCACCTATGTGCTGATCATAAAAAGGCATGTAAAAACCCCTTTTAAGAGGCTATTTTGTAGAGCAGTTCAAGGTTCACAGCGAACTTGAGGGGCAGGGATAGAGCTTTCCTATAGACTCCGTGCTGGCCATTATCAACACCCGCGACGGGAGCGGTACACGTGTGACCGCCGACGAACCCAAGTGCGTAAGTTACGTTACGGCTCACGCCTGGCGTCCCGTGCTCTCCGCGGGCACGAATGTGTGAGGACGCGCGCCCGTCGGCACGCGCGCGGACCGGCGCCCCAGGCCGCCCCACGGACTCGCCCCGCAACGGCCCTCCGCGCAGCCCGCGGCGCTCCTCCCGACAACACCCCCCCGCCCGGGCCGCACCGGAGCTCACGAAAGAACCCGAACTCAAATGGTAACAACGACAGGCGCCACAAAGAAGCCAGAGGGGATTCGTGCTGGGCCTCGGTGGTTTTGTTGGACCAAACAGCAAAGTCCCAGAACACGCGCACGCGGTGATAGCAACTGCCCCCGGGCGACGTGCTATTAACACGACATCCGACGCGTCATTTGAGGACGGAATTTTGTTACTGGTCACTTCTGCTTTCGCTTCACACACAATAATTGTGTGCCTGGATTTGTGAACTTTTTTTTAAGTTTTTTTTTTTTTTAAAGATTTTATTTATTTGAGAGACAGAGAACATGAGAGAGAGCATGAGAGGAGAGAAGGTTAGAGGAAGAAGCAGACTCCCCGTGGAGCCGGGAGCCCGATGTGGGACTCGATCCCGGAACTCAAGGATCATGACCTGAGCCGAAGGCAGTTGCTCAACCAACTGAGCCACCCAGGCGCCCTGAACTTCTTTTTTTTTTTTTTTTTTTGGATTTGTGAACTTCTTACCCGCAGCAGACCTTAATAAGCCCAATCTTTGTGACATAGAATTAATCCGACATTGATGCCTCTGGCATCCTGGTCTCTCTCTGACCTTGGTAACAAAATTCATCAATTTCATACTGTACTATATTTTATACCATATGAAGTACTGTATTTATTCAAGGAAATAATTGGTTTACCAGAGGCCGCTGTCTTTTGAAAATGCCACCAGTGCGTTCTGGGCTGCCGTTATTTGACGAAGTCTCGCAATAAAATAACCCCGGGGCACAGGGGGACGGATTCCTGAGAGGGTGAAACCGGATGGTTTTGCTTTCCACCTTTGGGAACACATGTGCCGTCGCCATATTCGCAGACTGATTTCTCAGGCCACATACAGACGTAGACTCTGGATGCGCACTACACTTCTGGCAAAAATCTGAACTGTACGTTGCTAGTTATTTTCACTCTTTTATAAAATGGGAAATAAGCAACACAACAGCAATAAAAAAGTAAAATAAGCCGATGTCAGTAATAACCCTTCAATCACGTGACGTCTAGCTGAACTCCACGCCATTAACCTGTCAGTTAAGACATTCGATTCATTCCGAGCACATTCCTTATGAAGGCGAATATGAAGAACACAATGGGATTTCCAAAGGGGGAGAAAAACATAACTAATCTTATGGTTTTAGTTTGGAAACAGTACGCAAAACATGTAATTCCAGCGCTGGCCACCTGCAGACCTCGGAGACACTTTCAGTTTTCAGGACACACTTTCGGAAACGCCAGTCCCACAGATGGGCTGTCAAAACTGCTGGCACGGCCACACCCAACCCCTACTTTCGCAGAGATTTTCTGTTTGAAGGTACTCAACAATCACTTTTAGAAATTTTTTAGGAGGCTTGTAAAATTGCACTCAGCAATGGAGAGCCTAGAAATTCTACTCTGGTTCCCCATGTATTTATCCCAGAGAATCCCCAAAGGGTCATTCCCAACGGTATTGGAACTAAAGGGAACCTAAGGGAAGGTTGCTCGTGTGGAATCCGAATCTCCCACACAGCACTCTCATCTTGTTCCACACCAGGTCCATCTCTCAGCGACGAGAAACACTTCCCGTTCAAGTCATTTAGTGCAATGACACGTTGTTCCAAAGAAATGCGACCTCGCTCCTTAATTTCAGCACAGTGACGAGGGAAGCTGAGAACCTTCGTGAGAGCCCAGCACCACTCAATCTCCCGATAACCTCCACTGGCCACAGTTCTCTGATCTCTGTGCAATGCGGACGTTGTATGGGGGCCACAAACTCGACACAGACAAAACCAAATTCCTGACCTTCACCCTAATGGTCCCCTGATAGTACTGCCCACTGCGGCGAGTGGGTCCACTCTGTGCCTCGTTAGTTTTGAAACCGAGGAGCCATCTTCCACATCCCCCTTCTCCCTCACCCGCATAGCCAACCCATCAGAAAACGGTTGGGCTGACCTCTAAATATTCCTCGAATCCGTTCATTCCCTAGCCCACGACTGCCACCCTCCTAGCTCGAGCTGCCTGCTTCTCTCGTCAGGGCAAGAGCACGCCTACTGCGCCAAGCAGGCTCCTTGTGGCTTCTCAGTCCCCTCCAGCTGGTTCTCTGTACGGACAGATCCCCGAGCAATCTGTCCAGACACAGATCCAGTGGTACCTCCTTGCCTACAACTCCTCTGTAGCTTTTCTTCTTGCAGACAGACCAAATCCTTACGGCCAAAAGCTGCCCCGTGTCTTCCGGTGTGGCTGGCCCCTTGGCTCCCTGCTCCGGCCGAACTGATGGCGCAGCTTCTCAAACCCACTGCACAGTTCCCTCCAACAAGGAGCGCTCCTGTTCCCTGCCGGAGATGGTCTCCCGCCCCCACCTCCCCTCCTGCTGCTCAGCCTCACATCCCACTTCCTCAAGGCGCTTCCCCACCCCCGATCTTTCCACTGGGTTCCTCGGTACAAACTGGGCTCCTTACCTGCACTGCAGTGCTACAATCTTGGCTGAATTGGATCCAGGTCTGTCTTCCCCACGGTGGTGCAGACCAACGGCAGGGGGGTCTTATTCGCCCTAACCCCAGCACCTAGCGACACGCTGGCCTGTACGCGGTGCTCTGAGTGCGGAGTAGATGAAGGAATATGGGTCAGCACGATGCGCCAACTCCCACTGATCTCTAGCAATTCGGAATTGTATCACTGGGCGTGAAGACACTGTCACAGGGCTGCACAAATTTGTTCCTAAGGACGAAAGTCACTAGACACAGCCTCTTGAAGTTAGAGACCCCACAACCACCGTCTGCAGAGCTGCTGGTTTCCACTACAACCTCCCCGGTAGCCCGCCACAAAGACCATCTCCCTGCAGATGACCCTAGGCACGGGACCCGGCCCCAGCAGGCGGAGGACGGCATCTGTCGCGTGGGGCTCTCTGGACACAGTGCAGTGACGGCTCAGTCAGAAGCTCCCCTCACGTCTGTATCCTCGAAAGCTGATAACAGTAATTAGAAAACCAGCCACGGGGCCGCTGGGTGGCGCAGTTGGTTGAGCGACTGCCTTCAGCTCAGGTCATGATCCCGGAGTCCCGGGATCGAGTCCCACATTGGGCTCCCAGCTCCATGGGGAGTCCGCTTCTCACTCTGACCTTCTCCCTTCTCATGCTCTTACTCTCTCTCTTTCCTAATAAATAAATAAATAAAATCTTTAAAAAAAAAAAAAAGAAAGAAAACCAGCCACGAAAAGTATCTCAGAAAAACAAAGGGAGCCAAGCGGAGGAGCTCGTTCTGCAAATAGGGTAAGCACGGCGATGAAATACGAATGGGACAACTCTTCCCAAGTAAAGATACAACTAGCAAGCGGAAGACCAAACTGAGTACCTGAAAGGTACAAATACGGATAACGCCACGAATATTTTGAGGGATTTAAATTTGGCTTTTACAAATTCAGTTTTAACTCAGAATATCATCACTCCAGGATTGTCTCAAGTTGGGAGGAATTAGGAGAATGTGTTACCAAAAAAAATTTCATTTTCACAAGTTACTTAGGGAAACCACATACATTTTCAAAAAAAAAATGTAACCTTGCTCCTCAGTTTTTAGGATGATGAATAGACACAGAACTACAAAGCTGAGAACCTTAATCCGAGCACCTGGCACTAATTAGCTGTTAGCCTTCATATGCCACAATTTCTAAGCTACATGAATAAGATTGTTGTATCAGATATCTATCTATCTATCTATCTATCTCTGTTGGCAAAATATCCAGGATTTTTTTAAAGATTTTATTTATTTATTTAACAGAGAGAGACAGATCACAAGTAGGCAGAGAGGCAGGCAGAGGGGGGGGGGGGAGGAGGCTCCCTGCTGAGCAGAGAGCCCAATGCGGGGCTCGATCCCAGGACCCTGAGGTCATGACCTGAGCCAGAGGCAGATGCTTAACCCACTGAGCCACCCAGGCGCCCCTGGACGTCTATAATCGTTAAGTGTATGGCAAAAAAACCTCATCAACCCATTATTCTTAAATATTTTTGTGTATATTTGAGTTTTTCCATTACAAAACATTAATAAAAAGAACACCTTCAGCTTTGCTGCCTCGCTGCTACACAGATAAAGAGAAATACAATGCACATTATTTTACTAGGTCAGGCAGTGCCGATAGTAGTTTAAAATGTTTTTTTAAGGGGCACCTGGCTGGCTGTGTCCATAGGGCATGCAACTCTTGATCTCAGGGTTGTGAGTTCAAGCCCCATGTTGGGTGTAGGGATTATTTAAAAATAAATTAAAAATTTTTTTAAATAGATAAAAATAAATTTTTTTTAAAAGACTTCTCTGCTAAAGTCAGTACGCAGCCAAAAAGATAGCTAAGGATTTTAAAAGCCAATTCTAGGGAGATAAGATGCAATAGTGTTCTTTACTGACATTCTTCCATGAAGAAACAGGATTTTCTTTTCTTTTTTTTTTTTTAGAAACAGGATTTTCTTACTAAAAAGTGAACCAAGATTTTCTAAAACTAATGACGAGTATTAGCAGTCTTCTGTCAATTCCCCACTGAAGATAAATTAAGAGAGAACATCTGCTATAATTTTAAGTGTCTTCCACAAATTCTTAAATCTTCAGCCCCTGCTCCAACCTGGGTATATTAGAGCCCAACGTGGGATATCTGGTTAAATTCCTTCACTCGCTCAGCCAATACTGAGCGGCTCCTGGATGCGCCGCGACCGGGCTGGGTGCTAGCGGCACAGGAGAAAAAGCCGGTGCCCGCCCCCTGGGGCACACATGTGCGTATTTACTTCTCCTTCTATCACCAGGGTTTATGGTGTGCAGAGAACGCCCCACACCGAACAGCAGTCCCGATACCGCGGGGACGGGTTTGAATGTGGCGGCAGCCCTGGAGTCTGACTGGGAGTTCCTGACGCAGTCTTTCTTATGGGGGGGCTGTCCTAGGCACTACGGGTTTGGCAGCATGCCTGGCTTCTCCCCACTACGCACACCCTCCCCACAATGTGACAACCAAAAATGTCTCCAGTCGTTGCCTAATGTCCTGGGGTGGGGGTGGGGGTTCCAAACGACCCCTGGGTTGAAAACCGCTGGTCTAACCTGAGGAGCAGTGGTAGAACTAGGACCCAGGTTCATTTTTGTTTTTTTCTCAAAATAGTACTTTAGTTACAAAATATATGGGGCTCCTGGGTGGCTCAGTCAGTTAAGCAGCTGCCTTCCGCCCTGGGATCGAGCCCCACGTCAGGCTCTCTGCTCAGCGGGGAGCCTGCTTCCCTCTCTCCCTCTGCCTCTGCCTGTCTCTCTGCCTACTTGTGCTCTCTCTCTCTCTGTCAAATAAATAAATAAAACCTTTAAAAACAAACCCAAAAGTAATATATGACCATTGCCAAGATTCAAACCAGAAGCGCATTACGAGTAGGAATTCTCCTCCTCCCCTTTTCTCTGCCTCCAAGTGACCGCTGTGAAGTTCGATGTGTAGACATTTTTAAATAGACACACGCACAAAGGGCAAATGCTCTCCTCTCTGTAAGTTCTGCGACCCGCTGTCTTCATTCAATACTATGCGTCAGTATAAACCTATCCTTCCCCACTCTTCCTTCATAAGGTGCAAAGTGGCCTGAGTGATGAGTCTATTATAATTTAAGCTTTACCATTGATGGGCAGTCATACAGTCTTCAATTCTGGGTTATTTCTAACTATGCAACAATGGGGAAAATGCTGTCTCAGCACCCTTGTACATCTATTTTTCCAAACTTGTGCAAGGATTTCTATGGTACTGACTTCTTAGAACGGCTGAGTCAAGGGTATATGCGTTTTAAACGTTGCTGGGTACAGCCTAGAGCTCCCCTTTCTTCTTCATCGGCTGCCACAAGGATGAAATAAGATAATGCCTTCAACGAGGCTTGTAGAAGTGAGCTACAATGTGTTATGCGTCCCCAGGTCGTGACTAAGGCATTACCGGGGTAGTTAATCCACTCGTCCAAGTCCCCTGGTATTGTTTAATTCAGCAGAAAGTGACTTGTATTCCATTTTTTAACAATCTTTCTCTGCAGCCCTTCTCGGAGGGTTATTTTAAGCAACGGCAAGATCAAGCGGTGAATGTAATCAATTATTTTGCAGAGGAGAAGAAATGTGTTCTGTACCTAAAACTCTCAATGTGACGAATGAGTCTGCTTACCAGTCCCTATCTGAAGGGTTCCGGATGAGATGCAGGGGATTTTTTTTCACTCCAGGATTTTCATTACATGTTCTATTGATTCTTAGAACAGAAGTATAGGATAAAGTTTCTCCGTAAGTGATAAGCTTTAATAACCCTAACTTAATTCCCTGACTCTCAGAACACCCGCCGTAAGAAAACGACCTCCGGCGGTGCTACATTTAGGTCCAGTCAATAGTTCTCGAGGAGAGGAGACACCTTTGCACACCAAAGACAGTTTGAGCATCAGCAGATCAAGGAAAGGCGGAGCTCGAGGTCTGAATTCGATACCAACCATCAAGCTCTCAACCGGCCAAGAGGGCTCTTCACAGCACCCTAACTCAAAACCCCCGGTGGCGCACGGAGCGGCCTCCCCTCGTGACCGTCTGCATGAACTTGGTTAGATTCTCGCAAACTTCATCCCTGATTGGCGGATTGCCAACGAAGACAAATGAACGCCGAGGGCTAGAAGGCCGTGCAGGAAAGGAAAGGAAGCTGCGAGTTGTGGGGATAGAGGGACGGAGCTTGTTTTCTTAGTCTCCGTCGATCTTACATCGCTGAGCTACAGTTCACTCAAAGTTGACTATTATTTCCGTACTTACTGCCATTGGATCCTCTAGAAAATTCACCCAATTGATATGAATGAGCAGATGTCTTCAAGCCTGCAGTTCAGTGTGGAGCTCGAACCCACAGCATCCACGTCCCCGGAGCACCTATTAGAAACGTGGGATCTCAGGCCGGCCTCCCACCACTGCACCAGCATCTGCGTCCTCACGACACCCCTGCAGGTTCCAGGGCACACGGTTTGGGAAGCCGCAGTCTGCAGGACTGACAGCAGTGACGCTCCAGGGGCAAGGGTGAGGAGAACAGTGTTGTCCTTTAAGGCACATCTGACTCTCTCTGGAGTTTTTGGTGGGTGCTATAGGCATCGTGGATAGAGGCCAGAAATGCTGCCAAAAGATTTACAATACACAGGACACTCTCCCATAACAAAGAACTATCCAGGGGCGCCTGGGTGGCTCAGTGGGTTAAGGCCTCTGCCTTCGGCTCAGGTCATGGTCTCAGGGTCCTGGGATGGAGCCCCGCATCGGGCTCTCTGCCCAGCGGGGAGCCTGCTTCCCCCTCTCTCTCTGCCGGCCTCTCTGCCTGCTTGTGATCTCCTTCTCTCTGTCAAATAAATAAATAAAATCTTTAAAAAAAAAAAAAAGAACTATCCATACCCAATGTCAGGAGTTGAGACACTCTGACTTAGAGAAAAAAAGTTTGCCCGATTCCATATAGACACTGTTGATCATAAAATAAAAAAATAAAACTAGTATCAAAAGTTCACCCCGCGGGGTTCCAGCTCCAGACTGATGCAGGGGTACCCGGCGCCTCGAGGTGGTGATGGAGGAGGACCCGGAACTCACCCCTCCCACAGACACACTGAGCCTTCAACTACATATGGGACAATTTCTTCCTACAGAATCTAAAGGCCAGGGCCCCTGGGTGGCGCAGTTGGTTGAGCGACTGCCTTCGGCTCAGGTCGTGATCCCGGAGTCTCGGGATCGAGTCCCACATCGGGCTCCCAGCTCCATGGGGAGTCCGCTTCTCACTCTGACCTGCTCTCTCTCACTCTCTCTCTTTCCTAATAAATAAATAAATAAAATCTTTAAAAAAAAAAAAAAAAAAGAACCTAAAGGCCAGCTGAGTTATAACTACACGTCAGACAAACGAGAAACCACCATCAAAGCCGGTAGGATGGCCCGAAAGCCCACCCTGCAGAGCGGCCCAGAACCGAGAGAAAACTCAAAACCCGGGGCTACCCCTCAGGGAGCAAAGGATTCAAATCCCACCTCAAGCACCTTAACACTTAGAACCTGCAACTGAGACATGAGCCCCCAAAACAGTTAACTTTGAAGACCAAGAGGGCTCCCGTCCTGAGACCCGTGAGACTGTAGCCATCTGGAAGACGGCTCTTAACAGGGCTTACCACGCAGATTTACGCAGCCCCGCTCAGACGCAGCCCATCCCCTAGACGGAAAGTGAGCGAGCCGCCGCAGCTGAAAGCGCTGGCCTGAGGGTAGGCATCCGCTGTACCTGCACCCCCGGCATCTACGGGAACTCTCTCCAGGGAGGGAGCCTGCCGGGCGCTCTCCCGCTGCCCTGAGCCAGAGCCCTGGGGCTCCCACTTGAACGTGCGTCTGGTCTCCTGATTTTTGTGGCTGCCTCCCTGGGGATGCTTCTCGCCTGTCCAGCTCTAAAGGCCGGTGGGGCTTGTGCCGGTGGGGCCCGCAGGACCGAATCTCCCGGAGAAAGAGTTCTCGAGCAGCTACCAGCCCGGGGGCACGGCAAGAGGTAACAGACGCAGGAGCTCCGTCTTTCTGCAGAGGAGGCCTACTGGCTCCGGCCTGAGGGGCAGATTCCTAGTTCAACTCTCATCGAGGAGCTGACTGTGAACTTTTCCAGAGACCTGGAGAGTAGGTGCTCTTTTGGCTCTCTCCCTCTGTCATAGTCCAGAGGACCAGGGTCTCCTGGAAGGTGGCTTTACCCGTGACTGGTGCCCTGTTTTTTTACATCTGGTGCCCCAGTTTTTGCAGCTGTGCCCAGAGGATGCCCCTGGGTGATACGGCTCCGGGGGTGGCTGGGGAGGGATGGAGGGTGTTGCATTCCTGGGTCCCATGGGACTGCGGCAATTGACGAGACAGTTCTTGGCAGGCTGCCACCCCTAGGGCATGGCCCAGACAACAGACTGAGACAGACAGACACACAGCCCTGCCTTTCTGTGAAGGCAGCCTCTCTGCCTCTCCCAGAGCTTTGCCCTAAAGGGCAGGCTTCAGGTTTGGCACATGCCGAGGGGAACACAGGCTGTGGGGACCATCTTGGTGCTCTCCCGCTGCCCTGCTCCAGCTGGCCAGCATCTCCCAGTAAAGGGCTTATACGCTGGTCTGGAGCCCAGTTTTTGGCAACCGACGCCCAGGGGGTACCGCCAGATCGCCTGGGCAGCAGGGTGTTCTCTTGTGGTCCCACAGGACTGTGTATGTTAGCATGCTTTTATTTTCCTAAGATTCTTTATTTTAGAGAGAGAACGGGAGCAGGGGAGGGCCCGAGGGGAGAGGGAGAGAGAATCTCAAGCAGACTCCCTACCAAGTGTGGGGCCCAATGTGGGGCCCAATCTCACAACCCCAAGATCATGACCTGAGTTGAAACCAGGAGTCAGATGCTCAACCAGCTAAGCCACCCTGGCGCCCCTACATTAGCATGCTTTTAAAAGCTGCTACCTGGGGGCATGTGACTCTTGACCTTGCGATTGTGAGTCTACTTTGAATGAATGAATGAATGAATGAATGAATGAATGAATGATAAAAGCTGCTACACAGGCCACTCCTTCAAGGCCAGGAGAGGCGTTTGTTTCAACTACAGAAACCAACACAGAGAGTCAAGCTAAATGAAGAAAGACAGGAATATGTTCCAAAGGAAAGAACAAGATAAAAACCTTAGGAAGAAGCCTTCATGAAATGAAGAGAAGTAATTTACCTAAAAACGAATTCAAAGTAACAGTCATAAAGATGCTCACCAGACTGGGGAGAAGAATGAGTGAACACAGCAAGAACTTCAACAAAGATTTAGAAAACACATGAAGGTTCCAAACAGAAGTCAGAGTGAGGACTACAATAACTGAACTGAAAGAGACAGGAGTTCAATAGTTGATTAGATGAAGGAGAAGAGAGGATCCATCAGCGTGAAGACAAGGCAATGGAATTCACCAAAACAGGGCAGCAAAAAGAAAAAAATAATTTTTAAAAGCGAAGGTAAGTTAAGAGTCCCAAGAGACAACATCAAATGGACTAACACTCACATCATGGGGCTCCCAGAAAGAGCAGAGAAAGCGAGAGAGGTAGAAATATTATTTAAAAAATAATGGCAGAGGGGCATCTGGGTGGCGCAGTCAGTTAAACCTCGGCTCTTGGTTTTTGGCTCAGGTCGTGATCTCTGGGTTGTGGGACTGAGCCCCGCATCAGGCTCTGCGCTCAGTGTGGAGTCAGCTTAAGACTCTCTCTGTCCCTCCACCCCCCCTAAAATAAGTAAATAAATCTTTAAAAGTAAATAAATTAGAGCACCCGGGTGGCTCAGTCAGTTAAGCATCTGACTTCAGCTCAGGTCATGATCTTGGGGTCCTGGGATCTCTCTCTTGAATAAATAAATAATAAAACCTTTAAATAAATAAATAAATAAATGAAAGTGGTTGGAAAACTTCCCTAACCTGGGGAAGGAAACAAGACATCCTGATCCTAAAAGCCCAGAGAGTCCCAAACAGGACCCAAAGAGATCCACACCAAGATACATTATAATTAAATCATCAGAAGTTAAAAATAAGAAGAAAATATGGAAGATGGCAAGAGAAAACAAGTTATATACAAGTGAACCCCCATAAGGCCATCAGCAGATTTTTCAGCAGGAACTTTGGCAGGCCAAAGAGAGTGGCGTGATATATTCAAAGTGCTGAAAGGGAACATTTCCCAACTAAGAATACTCCACCCAGGAGAGTTATCTTTCAAAATTGAAGGAGATATAAATGGTTTTCCTGACAAACAAAAGCTAAAAAAGTTCATGACCACAATACCGGCCTTATAAGAAATGTTAAAGGGACTTCTTTAAGCTGAAACGAAAGAGCACTAATTAATAACAAGAAAATATATGAAAGAATAAATCTCATTGGAAAGATATATATATATATTGTAAAAGTAGTTGATCACTGACAAAGCTAGTATGAAAGCTAAAAGACAAAAGTAGTAAAAATAACTGTTTACAATAATTAGTTAAGGGATACTGAAGATTAAAAAAATGCAAAATGTCACATCAAAAGCATAAAACACGAGTCAGAGAAAGAGTAAAAATGTTGAGCTTTTGAATGAGACCAAACTTAAGTTGTTATCAATTTAAAACAGATTGTTAAAGACATAGGTTGTTACGTGTAAGCCTCATGGTTGCCACAAAGCAAAAATATATTACAAATACAAGAAAGACAGAGATAGGAATATAAATATACCACTAAAGAAAATCATTAAACCACAAAGGAAGAGAACAAGAGAGGAACTACAAAAATAATAAGCATTAACAAAACAGCAATTAGTACATACCTATCAATAACTCTTTTTTTTTAAAGATTTTATTTATTTAAGAGAGAGAGTGAGAGAGAATATGAGAGGGGAGAAGATCAGAGGGAGAAGCAGACTCCTCGTGAGGCTGGGAGCCCGATGCGGGACTCGATCCCGGACTCCGGGATCATGACCTGAGCCGAAGGCAGTCGCCCAAGCAACTGAGCCACCCGGGCGCCCCTATCAATAACTCTTTTAAATGTAAATGGACTAAATTCTCTAATCAAAAGACAGGGTGGCTGAATGAGTTTCAAAACAATAGACCCACCCTTGTGCTGCCTACAAGAGAGACTCACTTTAAATGTAAAGACACACACAGACTGAAAGTGAGGGCTGGAAAAGATGCCATGAAGACAGAAACCAAAAACACTTGGAGCAGCTATCCATCTACCAGCCTTTAAACAAAGACTGTAAAGACAAATATAGGGGTGCTCGGCTGGCTCAGACGGCAGGGGGTGGGGCTATGACTCTTGATCTTGGGGTTATGAATTTGAGTCCCCATGTTGCGCATAGTGTGTACTTTAAATAAATATAAGTAAACAGAATTTTTTAAAAAGACAAATATGGTTGTTACATAATGATAAAGAGGACAATCCAAAAAAAGGATGTAATATTTGTTAATATTTATTCACCCAACTTGGGAGGACCTAAAAATATAAAGCAAATATTAACAGATCTAAAAGGAGACATAGATAACAATATAATGATAGTAAGGGATTTGAATACCTCACTTACATAAATGGATTGACCATCAAGACAGAAAATCAACAAGAAAATGTCAGCATTAAAGGACACATTAGACCAGACGGACCTAGATATGTACAGAACATTCCATCCAAAGCAACAGAATATATATTCTTCCAGAATAGATCATATGGTAAGCCACAAATCAAGTCTGAATAAATTTAAGAGGATTAAAATCATGTCAAGAATCTTTTCTGACCACAACAGCATGAAACTAGAAATTCATTAAATGAGTAAAACTGGAAAATTCATAAGTATGTAGAGATTAAACAGCATGCTATCAAAGAGCTAATGGGTTGAAGAAGCAATCAAAAGAGAGATCGAAAAATGCTGAGACAAATGAGAATGGAAATATAAGGACCAAAATTTGTGGGATGCAGCAGCTTTAAGAGGGAAGTTCATAGCTATAAATGTCTACCTCCAGAAACAAGAAAAGTCTCAAATAAACAACACAAATTTACACTTCAAGGAGTCAGAAAAAGACGAACAAAGCCTAAAGTTAGAAGGAAATAATGAAGGTCAGAGAAGAAATAAATAAAAAGAACTAAAAAACAAAGATCAATGAAACCAAGAGCTGATTCCCTGAAAGATAAGCAAAGCAGACAAACCTTTAGCTAGACTCATCAAGAAAGAGGACCCAAATAAATAAAATCAGAAACAGGAAATGTTACAAATGATACCAAAGAAATACAAACGTTCATAAAAGACTACTGCAAATAGTTACATGCCAACAAACTAGACAACCCTGAACAGGTAAATTCCTAGGAACATACAATCTACCAAGACTGAATCATGGGGAAATAGAAAATGTGAACAGACTGATAACTAGTAAGAAGACTGAATCCATAATTTAAAACTTCCCAGAAAAAGAAAAATCCAGAACCAGATGGCTTCACTGGTGAATTCTACCAACCATTCAAAGAAGAATTATTATCAATCCTTCTCAAACTTTCAAATTCTTCCAAAAATAGAAGAGGAAGAAATACTTTCGAACTCTTTCTATGAAGCCAACATTAGTGTGAAACCAAAACCAGACAAGGATGCCACAGAAAAGAGAATTACAGCCCAATATCCTTGATAAACACATGAAATAATCCTTAACTACATAGTACCAAACCAAATCACCAACACACTAAAAGGACCATTCAACATGATCGGCTGGGATTTACTCCAGGGATGCAAGGATAGTCTAAAATCCACAAACCAGTCAGTGGGATACACCACATTAACAAAATGAAGGAGAAAAATCATGTGATCATCTCAATAGATGCAGAAAAGCACTTGGCCAACTTCGATATCCACTCGTGATAAAGACGTACAACAACGTGGACACTGAGGAAATCCACCTCCACATCATGAAGGCCATATGACAAGCCCACAGCTAGCGCCCCACACAAAAGTGCAAAGCTTCCTAAGATCAGGACGAGACAAGGATGCCCACCGTCACCACTTTTATGCAACACAGTACTGGACGTCCTAGCCAGAGCAATGAACAAAAATAAGGAACAAAAGGTTTCTACATTGGTAAAGAAGAAGTTAAAACTGTCACTATTTCCAGACGACATGATGTTTTATATAGAAAACCCTAAAGACTTTACAAAAAAAAATGCTAGAATAAACAAATTTAGTAAAGCTGCAGGATACAAAATCAGCATACAAAAAAATCGGTTGCCTTTCTATATACTAATAGCAAACTTATCAGATAGAGAAATTTTTTTAAAAGTCTCACTTACAATTGTATCAAAAGAAAAAAAAAATGCCTAGGAATGAATTTAACCGAGGAGATGAAGCACCCATATATTGAAAACTACAAGATATTAAAGAAATTGAAAACAACAGAAATAAATGGGAAGAGATTCCATGCTCATGGATTGAAAGAATATTGTTAAAAATGTCCATACTACCCCAAATGATCTGCAGATTCAACACAATCCCTATCAAAATTCCAATGGCATTTCTGAAAGAAATAGAACAATCTGAATTTGTACAGAACCATAAAAAGCCAGACTAGCCAACACAACCTTGAGAAAGAACAAAGCTGAGGCATCCTGCTCCCTGGTTTCAAACTATCTTACAAAGCTGTATAATTATAACAGTATAATATCACCATAAAACCAGACCCACGGATCAGCGGAACAGAATAAAGAGCTCAGAAATAAACCCCTGCTTCTACGGTCAATTACCTTAGGACAAAGGAGCCGAGAACATACAAGGAGGAAAGGACAGTCTCTTCCGTAAATGGTGTTGGGACAACTGGATAGCCACCGGCGAAAGAATGAAACTGGACCACTTTCTTACACCACTTTCTTTACACCGGCGAAAGAATGAAACTGGACCACTTTTTGAGTACAAAAATGAACTCAAAATGGTTTAAAGATTTGAACGTAATATCTGAAACCACAAAACTCCTAGATGAAAACGTTGGTGGTAAGCTCCTTGACACAGGTCTTGGTGGTAATTTTCCGACTCCGACACCAAAAGCAAAAGCAATAAAAGCAAAAAGAAATAAGTTGGACTACGTTATCCTAGAAAGCTTGCACCCAGCAGAGGAAACCACACACGCACAGAGAGCAGTCTGGATGGACTAACACCACACTGTTTGCAGGGACTAGCCGGCGCTGGGTTTTTTGTATCAAACCTGTCAACTCCTGTTAGAAAAAAAAAAATTCTTTTCAGAAGGGAGGAAGAGAGGAGATAGTGTGGACAAGGCAGTGGGGAGCTAGCGTGCCCACAGTCCAGGCTCTGCCCTATGGGACAGTGTGTAAGTGAGCAGCACCAACAGGACAATAGAGGAACCCGTTTCCTTGAGCGAGATCCACGCCCCAAAGCCCAGTGGTGGAGGGAATGTTTTGTAGAGAACTGACCACACTTTCCTCGGCGGTTCTGTTATTCCTGGCGTGTTTCTGTTAAAGTCCCTGTCACGCTTCGGTGCAAACATTTGTTTGTGTGACCGTCAAAACGTAGTAGATAACATGCTTCCAAAAAAAAAAAAAAAAAAAAGTTCATGGTATCTTTTTTGTCAGAATTCAAATATTTACATTTAATTGCTCTTTTTACTGGTAAAAGGGTTTGTTTTATAATTCTACTTAAGGGGGAAAAAAGGATAAGTTTTCTGAAGTAAACAGAGGTAGGAAGGGTGCCTGGGTGGCTCAGTGGGTTAAACCTCTGCCTTCGGCTCAGGTCATGATCTCAGAATCCTGGGATCGAGCCCCGCATGGGGCTCTCTGCTCAGCAGGGAACCTGCTTCTCCCTCTCTCTCTGCCTACTTGTGATCTCTCTCTGTCAAATAAATAAATAAGTTAAAAAAAAAATAAAATAAACAGAGGTAGGAGAAACAATATCGTGTATTCCCCCAAATGGAAACAGACCCTTTAAATGAAAATTTTAGCTAAAGAGCAGAAAAGGATCACTAAAATAATCTCTTCTATCCTACTGTCAGTTTAAAACTATACCCATGCTGTTCTGGAGAGCAGACTTCTAAACAAACAAGTTATAAACTTTTTTCAACAACTATTCCAAATTTGCCAATTCACGTTAAGACTTGCCTATTTAATATTAACTTAAAATTCCATCTGAAAAAATAATTTCACTTCTTAAGGGAGAAGAATACTATTAAAAGAAACATGTGCTGTGCTGAAATTACTGTGCTAAAAACTCCTCTCCTAATTATAAAAAATTATTTGCTAGATCTAATTTGTAGATTATAGGAGGGAAAAAAAAACCCTATTCTGACGAACAACTGAAAACCATTCACATTTCCATTGCTAGGCTACACTAGGAAGTCGGGTACCTCCGGAAATGCACACACAGAAGCCTGCCTGCCAGATGTTCAGTCTTGCTCATCGAGCGTGACCGTGTTTAACGCTTAGTTTCAAATAACGTGAAAGGCTTGCCTGGGGACCGGAGGCACCTAGAGACTCTTCTGGACGTCATCACAAAAGGAAAGAGGACAGCCCCTATGTGTGTACTCCCCTTAGCGTCTGAAAATGTGAATGAAAATAACTAAAGGCGACGAGAATAACTAATCGCAGCTCTTGTTTTCCCTGAAATGATTATTTTAATTCCCTTTTAATGACAGAACTTGTTACCACGGATACTAAAAATAAAGTTTCAACCACTTAAACTGTCCCACTGCCAAGAAATATAACTGACTGGTGACTGACTTCCATAAATCACCGCCCCAATCACGGTCAGGTCAGTTAAAAAGGCTGGTGTTATCTTAAATGGACTAATTATTCTCTTTTTTAAGTTCTCAATTTATTTTTTATGATCTCTACACCCCAACTGTGGGCCTCAAACTCAGGACCCCAAAATCAAGAGTCATACACTCGTCCGACCGAGCCAGCCAGGTGCCCCATTATTCTTTAATACAGACAACCTTGACTCTCGAGCTGCATTTCAAAGTTGCAATTTCCATCACCCAGGTAAGCATGACTGCTGGCAGACTAGACTTTTTTTTTGCCCCTTGAGGACTGGCTCACAGAAAACCGTAAGAAACAGTGATTATTAAAATTGTAAGGTAAGTACTGAGGCACCTGGGGGGGTTCAGTGGGTGAAGCAGAGTCCGGGGATCAGGTCCCGTATCAGGCTCCTTGTTCAGCAGAGGGTCTGCTCCTCTCTCTCCCTCGGCCCCCTTCCTGCTTGTGCTCTAATAAATAGATATTTCTAAATAAAATAAAATAAAATAAAAATAAAGTTCTAAGATAAATATGAAACAACAAAATGTAAATATAAAAGCAGTTATGGCTGAAGGGACCTGAGCATCCCCTAGCCCCCTTTCCATCTGAAGAGGGAGAAGTAAAGCAGGGCCAAGCTATATGCCCAAGGACACCGCAAGTCGGTGGCAGGTCCCCGGACAGTACTGTAAGCCACCCTACATTCAAAGGCAGCGATACACAAATCCCATCAACATTTTTTGGAGCGAGTGTGCAACTCCATCATCCATTTAGTATCACTCTGTTCTTCGAGTGATCACTTACCAAGAGCACACAGAATCTCGGCAACTTAGAGCTGGAGTGGGGAGCCATGAATGACCCGTCATTTTACAGATGAGGAAACTAACGTCCCGAGAGAGATTACTGCTCTGTTCACTCCTCCACAAACATTTACTGGAGTCCTACAATAAGCCGGGTCTTAGAGATACAAAGACACACAGGCTACGATCCCGGGTCTTCTCTTCACGACAGAGAACACCCTGATAGTCGGCAGAGAGGAGGTGGGGTGGCGATGGGGGGGACAGGTGATGGGGATGAAGAGCACATTTACCGGGACGAGCACGGAGTCACGGACGGAATGCCGAAATCACTCTATGGCACACCTGAAACTAATAGACGGCGTGAACGCTACTGAAATTAAGATTGAAAAAAAAAAAGCCAAAAACCCAGTTCTTGAGGAGCTCAGGTGAGACAAAGAGAAAACAAACGTAGCAAAACAGGTTGTTTTAAGGGAGGTCTTTGCTAGGAGACTGGGCCCGAAAGGAGGAATGAATCAGCCCCGGCTGTTTGAATAGGACCCTGGACTCCACGCGGGAACACACAGCTACTTGACTACAATGCTTGATATTGAAACAGATGTCCCGCTTTCACAAAAGGTGCCGGGAACTCCGGCCTTCTAGTCTGTCAGGCACAGCCCGGGCCGGTGCCCGCGGATTACTGAGTTCCGAAGATAACTCAGCCGAAAGCGATAGTACCCCCGTTTTCTCCCAGGAAGCCAACCAAAACGAACTTGTGCAGCTGACGCGGATACACCAGGGTCATAATTGGAACCCAGGTTTGTCTGGCTGCAAAGGTCACAGCCCCTCCTTTTGTTACAACACTCTGCACGGGGATTTTCTACAAGTGTTTAAATCACCTCCACATCGTTTCTCTTGAGTCTCCATAAGCAATACACCTGGCAAGAAACCACTCTAGTCTTCAAGATTATTACGTCCTAGAATCACAAATCACTGTTTAAAAAGCTTAAGGAAAGAGGAGGAAAGGTTCTTCCTATTTCAGAATAGCCTGTCCTCTCCTTAAGAAACTTACTCATAAAAACTGAAATATTTCGGATGTGAATTTCGGCTTTCATCTTTTCCCTTCTCTATGCTTAGATCACATCATAGATGCTCCATAAACGCTATTTTTCTTCATGATATCGAGGGGATACACTCTGAAATCTTTTAAACACTTGGAATCCGAAGATGGACGTTTTCTTGGGTTGTTTCTATTCCTGTCCCAAACCCCTCACCGTCCCGAAGGCTGGAAAGAGCGTGGCTCTGGGGAGTGAAGGCAGCCCGCGGGGTGCGGGGTGCGGGGTGCGAGCGAGCAGGCTACAGCAGGCAGGGCAGCTGCACAAGGAGCACCTGCACCTGCCGGGGCGAGGGTGAGGAGGACGGCGGCCAGGGACAGAGGTCAGGTCTGCATCCCCAGTACTGAGCCCGAAGAAGCTCCACGCTGGCCTGTGGATACACGAACAGCGTGAGGGCCCGCGGGGGCGAACGGGGAGCCCCGCGGGGTGACTGTGGCCTCTGGGAGCGAGAAAGCTGTAGGGCGAGTCCCCGGTGTCACCCAGCAGTCTCCAGCGACGCGGGTCAGGGGACAAAACCCCAAGCGGCCTCTCGGAATCTGAGCGAACCCATCTGGGCATTCGAACTGAGCCTCGCTCAAGCCCCGGGAGGAAAAATAAGTAACGACTAACCTCTGCACCAAGATCCTCCGCGCAAGCCGCCGTTGGGGCAGCGGCGCGACGCAGCCCCGCGACCCCTGACCCTTCTGCGCTCCCATCGCCCTTCGTAATCCCCGGATCCCCGGTTGCCCCGCGCCCCCGATCCTTCTGCG
>CM052797.1:64871-84639 GCA_028533885.1 Nasua narica
CAGACTGCTGGCGTGCCATCTCCAATCCCTCCCAACCCTACATTTCATCCTCTCTGTTCATAATTGATTAGAAAGCTTCATTTGGCGGAAGAGATTCAGGCAAATTGACTTTAAACTTAGGTGGCAGAGCATTTCGCTGATTTTTCACGCCCCTAAGATTCCTTGTGAGCAGGAATTTCACACCAAGCTCCAGACTCAGAAAGTCTGTTAAAAAACCTGGTTGTAGAGAATGTTAGAATGGTCAAGTTCAGGTAAGACTTTTCCCCTCAGCCTTAGTACAACCGGGAACATGGAAACCAAACCCAACGCGGCTGCTCTGCTGGGAGCACCGACAAGGGTCAGGTGAGTCCTGACTGACCCTCCTGCCCTGGAAGGCAAGTGCCTGTGGTCCCTGGCTGCACGCATCTGTCTGTCTGTCCACTCAGTAGATGGGGCACACAGACGGACAGACAAGTCAGTGGAACAGTGTCTCACAAAGGTAGGCGCTCCTGCACTTCCCAGCTAGGGGACTGGATAACGGCGGGAGGGCACAGCACCTGGAGCGGGAAAACCAGAACTCCGTCAGCAAGCCTGATCGCAACTCCCGGAGCTCCCCAGGGTGTCCATCAATAACCAGGACAACAGCAGTGATCGACACAGTCCGGGGAAAGGACCACTCGTAAGGGAAGGCGAAGGGAAAGGCGAAGTGAGAAATTTGTTGGGCACTGCAAAATCCAGGCAAATAACCAAGGAACATAACGTGTGCGTCTGGGAGGGCACGCCCGTCACTCTCGGCTGCTGGCTGCAGTGGCTGCACCTGACTCCGACACTAGACATCGTCACACGGCTAGCAGACACAGCTGACACACGGCATGAGTGCCGCAGCGCCCACCGACCACGTCCCCTGATGCAGCATCCGACGCCCAACACGCCGAGCTTCGACCCAAGGGGCTGCCCGACAGCCGTGCCACGCACCTGCACCCCAGACGCGTTGCCTTCTGGCCAGCATGGGGTTCTCGTCCCACGTCCCTGCCTGCGGCCATCCTCCTCCTCCCCTTCTCTGAATATCCACATCCACCCTTTCTTCAAGACCCCGCTCAAAGGCTGCACTCGCCCTGCGAAGCACGGCCGGGGTCCCCCCAACCCTTAGCCAACTCCGTTCTCTCAGGACCCAGAACACTTGTCTCTTGCATTCCAACTTTCCATCTTTTTCTCTCTAAATCTTGTCCTCTCCTAGATAACGAGCTCCCAGGCCTGGAATCTAGCCACCGGCCAGTCGGTACCTTGCCACAGGAAGTGGAATTTAATCAGCCCCACATTGAGCTTGCCAAGAAGCGGGGGCTGTCACGATCTACACGCTCTTTAAAGACACGAGCCCATTTGACCTCAAGCTGTCTGACAAGAGCACTGTTGTGTCACCCTCGAGCTGCCTTGTCCTCCGCTGTCTTCGCCGGTCCCTGCTCTTCCGCCCAGACTGCGTGCTGGGAATTGCCCTGCTCAGACCCCACACTCCGGGATCGTATGCACAGAGGGGTCTCCCACGTACTGACATGAGCGGATGCACACTGGGTGCTGATCTCGCCTCGGAACCCCTGTTGTCCCCCGGGGTCACTTGCACCTGGCACTTAGTAAGTCCCAAACCTGGCCTCTCGCTCTTCCTAGCTCAGGCCGTGGCACCACCATCAGCTACTTAGTCCGGCTAAGCACGGCATGCGGGCTTCCCCGCGCTGCCTCGCTGCCCGCGTGAGCGCCCCTTGCAAGCTTGTCACCTGCAACCCCTTCCTACTCCTCCCTCCTACTGCCACAGGCGTGGCCATGCCCACCTCCAGCTTAGCCTGCTGCCCTGCACGCCCCGGCACACCGTGCAGAAGGCAGCCCGACTGCTTGTCTGAACACAGAAGCCGAAGTCCAAGTCCGTGCCAGGGTCCTCGGAGCAGCCCTGCTGCCCTCACTCGCTCCAGCCGCCCCCCTCCCCCTCGCACCCACCTTCCCACTGTTCCAGCTGCCTGCCCTTCCTCTCCCACCCCCGCCGCCCCTGCTCTGCCCGATTCTGATCACCTCCTGAGAGACAAACCAGCCCTGTAAGTCGGGTCCTCCTCTCCCTCTGCGCCCTCCCCTCAGCACATGTCGCAGTCTGTAATTAATATCCCTCGGTACGCGGTCCCTCCCGTGGAACATTCGCTCCCGAAGGGCAGCAGCTGTGTCTGCCTCGCTCGCCCGGCTGTGCCCCGTGTATGGAGCGGCAGCCAACGCTCAGGACGTTTCCTGGCTGAATACGTGAGTGCTGGGGAGTCTGCCCCAGATCCCAGAGCTGGCGAGCTGAAGATGAGGAGCAGGGACTCGAACCCAGGCTTCGGAGACAACCATTCCGAACTAAAGCTCTCTTTGGGCCCCACCCTTAATCTTTTTTTTAATTTAAATTCAGTTCATTAACATACAGTGTATTCTTAGTTTCAGAGGTAGAGGTCAGTGATTCCTCAGTTGCCTGTAACACCCAGGGCTCCTGCCGCCACGTGCCCATCACCCGTTTCCCCAGCCCCCGCCCCCTTCCAGCAACCCTCTCCTGTGGTTTGTCTCCCCCTCTGATTTTGTCCTATTTTATTTTCTAAGTGGTGCCGTACAACCTGGAGGCAGAAGCTGAAGCCAGTAGAGGCTCGGCCACCCGCCCATCGCGTGGGGAGGTGGAGGACGTCTTCCTGTATGGGGCAATTATTCTCTGATGTGCTCACCTACAGAACCCTTAAGCAAAGGGCAGCTGGTGCTTTGCAGCCGAGAGCGCCTGGGCGGGGGGCGGGGGGTCAGAAGCCCGATAACCACGGGCGGCCGGGCGGCCGTCTGGCAGTGGGGTGACGGGAGGCAGCGTCTCACATACTGACCTTGGTGTTCACCTCCTGTCTTATAATGGGGTCAGCTGAGCCAGATGCAGAGCCAGGCAGATTCTCAAATCTCCCATTCAGCATTTCCATTGTGGTTTGGTGATAAATTCTGCTGTGACCCTTTAAGATGAAAGCCAAACGGAAAAGTTAATTAAAGATAAAAATGGATGCTGTCAATTTTACTGCTGAAATTAAATGCGTTTTCACACATTAAAGCAAAAAAAAAAAAAAAAGCCAGTATTGATAGGGTATTAAAATTCAGTCCTTCAAGAGAAATGATATAAGACTAAAAGTTCCTTTTTTCAGGGGCCGTTTCGGTGACTAATCAAAATGTAAAAGGGCAGACATATTTTCATGTACACAGCTTCAAGAAAGAAAATTAATTGGTCATATTTTTATTACTTTGTAATAGCTAAGTAGTACATAAAATCACGTATCACACAAATAGAAACCACACACATAACTGGGCTGTCTCCATAGACTTTAATAATAGCGTTTCTATACCGCAATGTCATAGACCCAATGACCAGGAGAAAACACAAGTGAACAAGAAAATGGCAACTCACTACATGAGACAGAGTGAATTATAATGTTATCTGGACAAGTATAAGCTCTTGTTACAAATTAAGATACAGTTTCCACCGAAAAATGCAGTGCAGTTTCCCATGTCCCAAAATGTCCAGACCTTTTACACCTGGGAGTGATGAAGCACATCATGAAAGAATTTTTCTTTTAAGACACACAGAAACAGGGGCGCCTGGGTGGCTCAGTGGGGTAAAGCCTCTGCCTTCGGCTCAGGTCGTGATCTCAGGGTCCTGGGATCGAGCCCCGCGTCGGGCTCTCTGCTCAGCAGGGAGCCTGCTTCCCTCTCTCTCTCTCTGCCTGCCTCTCTGCCTACCTGTGATCTCTCTCTGTCAAATAAATAAATAAAATCTTAAAAAAAAGACACACAGAAACAATACACAAAGAGAGATCTTAATTAAATCTCCACACGCACAGTAGCAGTTATGTGGAGGTTCCAAGTAACTTAATTGGCTCGGTTGTGGTGAGCCTGTCAGAATGTGCACACTTACTAGACACACATGGCGTTGCTATCTCAATAAAGCTGCTAAAGCACAGATTTCTACAGTAAAAAAAAAAAAAAAGACAAATATGGATTTCTGTAAACTGCTTCATCAGATTTGCAATTACTTAATATGTAAAGCTCAACACTTGCACTAAGTAAACACCACCTATCATAAATATTTGTTGTGTTAAGTGACCGGTTTTTGTTGATGGCCCACTAGTGTAGATTTACAGAAGACATCGTGCCCCAATTTTGATGTCTGCGAGACACGATTGTAAGTGTTCGATTCTGTGCCAAAGGTAGAATTTAAGTATTCTTATCAAACACACAACCCGGACGTCACTCACTTTCTATTCTGGAACTGCTACACACAGCACAAGTAAGTTCAAAAGACAAATTATAGGGGTGCCTGGGGGGCTCAGTTGGTTGAGCGACTGCCTTCGGTTCGGGTCGTGATCCTGGGGTCCTGGGATCGAGTCCCACATCGGGCTCCCGGCCCCACGGGGAGTCTGCTTCTCCCTCTGACCTTCTCCCCTCTCATGCTCTCTCTCACTGTCTCTATCTCAAATAAATGAATAAAAATTTAAAAAAAAGACAAATTATACTGCAGGTATAGACCACAGATGCTCCATAAATTTGTGGCTACACACCCAGCAGCAGAACTGCCATCTTGGACTTTAATTTAACGATTGCGAATTTAATTGTTCCCACATTGTTCCCCCTCCAACCAAGGGATTATTAGGAAATCCTGAAACTCAAAAAAAGCACACACAAAAATTCAAAGTTAAATAGACTTCAGGTCCATTTGTGATTTGTACACTACCACATAATGCTTTTAGGGAAGGGGGGATAAGAAGAACCCAAAGTGGGCTGTTTCTCTCGATCGTCTGGGAATCTGCTCTCATGACGCACCCTGATTTACACAGCAAGGGCTCTCCCCCAGCCTCAGCTCCTGTGCAGTGCTAATTGGCATCAAGTTTTTCTTACGGCTGAGAAGCAAAACCAGATGGGTACCTTTCGGCAACCCAAAGCGCCCCCTCTGAGGGTTAGCGTAATAGATGACGTCGATTGTCCCAGAGAATTGACTGTCTTTAACCTAATTCCAAGCCACCTGAGCCAAGTCTCTGACAATTGGACATCGTTTGGGAACGTCCAGCTCCACAGCTGTCTCAGCTGAGACGCGATCTTTCCTTGCTCTTCTAGAACGCGCCGATTAATTTCAGCTGTTTTCAATTTCTTGCACACTAAAGAATACTTGAGACCCTCTGCATGCCAGAGGACCTTGTGGTCCTTGGTTGCGTGTGATCTTCTTGTCATCAGGGAACCAGGGCTGAACTTGCCTGTTGGACTTCCGACACACGTCTGCTCTCCCCAGTGCTCTGCGGGTAACGGACTGGAAAACAAAGATGGCGGCCTGTTGGGAGGTACACGGCCTTTGGTCTTTGATGTCAAATAAACATGAGTTTGAATGCTTGCTGTCACGTCCCACCTATTCACGCAACAGATATTTGAGAATCCACGCTAGGCCCAGTTCCTGGGATGACGCAGCAAACGAGGCAGAACTTACTGGCTAGGGGAGGAAGGCAGGGAACAAGCAAGGTGGTTTCAGAGTTTGCTAAGAATTCTTGAGGAAATAAATAGAAAGTGATGGGGTGGCCAGAAAATGCCTTCCTGGGGCGGTGGTCCGAGCTGGGCGACAGGCGTGGGGAGGGGGGCGTTCCAGATAAAGGGGGGGCAGCTCCCGTGTGGCTCCGAGAGAGAAGAGAGCTTTGTGAGGTCGGACAGGGGAGAGGCGTCAAGATAGGGGAGCAGGGTGAGGCCGGAAGGGAGGGCACGGACTTCCTTCTCGGGACAGTGGGAAGCAGCGACGGACCCCTACGAAGATCTCCAAGAAGATGGGAGGTGGGTGTAGGACAAGACAGAGGACTTTCCAGCTCAAAGATCTCACTCTTGCAAACTCTGAGCACAGGATCGTAAGAACACATTGTTAGGGGCCTTCCCGGGGCCTTGGAAGGGGCTGCGCCTGCGAGGGGTGCTCAGGCCCAAGCCTCCTGAGCGTCCCGACAAAGGCCTGAACCCCCCGTGGGGAGCCCTGTGTGCAGGGGGACAGGAGTGGGCGGCCCCGAGGAAGGCAGGGCAGCCCACACGGGGACGGAGGCACCAGGCCCGTGGGACGGGCACAGCACACGCACTTCTCCGAGCTTTGGTTTCTCAGCCAGAGAACAGCTCCATGTCTCTGAGTCCCCAGGCACATCAAAGGCCCTCCACGACGGGGGCTGCAGTTGTAACAAAGGTTCCACGAGGTGACCGTGAGAGGCAACAGCCATGAAGTCACTGACGCAGACCGTCTGCTCCGGAAAGGACAGTTTCCACTCTGTCCTATGGGGTTTTCTAAGGCTTCAGAATACTTTAGGAAGCAACAAGAAGGAAAAACTCATATTTTAACGTCTTCTTTGAATCCATTTTTCAACAAACGGCCTGTAGTTTGCTGAAGTCTACCAGTAGACTTGCTCAGCATCTGGACCAGTGCGAGAAGCTCACGGCAGCCGACTCTGAGCAAGACGGTAAGGGCAGGTCTTATTTGCTCTGTTGTGCATTTTGCAACGTGAGCACGTGCTGCTTTATAATCAGAAAACGTAAGCTACTGGATTGTTCGGGATGCAGGAGGCAATTTCTCCTGGATTCTCCCATCCTGTACGATTTGGAGTTTTTTAGCGCATATTACATAAGGCTCCTGCGTATAGAATCAAAGAGTCGGCCCTTCCTGGTGTTGGGTATAAAGGCACTTAGAGAAGAGATCCTTCCTGCTAACATGAAAGGAATCAGAAGTCCTCTCCTACCGTGAGACCTACTTCAACAGAAACTAACGAATTCCCATACGTTCACTCAGGAGCCAATCCAGTTTCCACTTGTACTGGGCTCTTTTAGGGGAAAGTAGACTCCTTTTACAATCTGAGTCGCTAATATGAATGGCTGGCATGAATGTGGTTTACAAATGAAGCAAGAAATGACCCAGCAATGCCACCTGGGGCCACACCCCGGAGAAAGGGCAGACTAGGTCGCACGGGGTGCATGCCCACGTGTTGGCAGTGGCGCTGGGCACCCTCACGCGGGTGTTTCTCAGCAGTGACCACAAGAGATTCCCGCCGTTCTTTCTCTCCCCCAGTAAGCTGTGACCTGCCAGCCCGAGCTGGGGCGCGATGAAGCTCGCCAACGTGACCCTCGGTGAGACGCTGGCCGCGGACGGCCACAGGGCGGCCTGCTGACCGCACTCTGTGACATGTCCACAGCGTGGATGCAGAGCCCGGGACTCAGGTGCCCCGACCCAAATGGGACAGGGTTCCCGTCTGGGAGAATGAAAACATTCTAAACGGTAGCGTTGGGGCACAGCGGTGAGGACAAACAAAAGCCGCTGAGTGTGCGCGTCCAGGGGGGACCTGCGAGGCCTGTAATGTCGCCATGAAGCCCTTCCTGAGCAAAAGGTCATTCGTTCGAGACCATTAGTGTGAACGACAGAATTAAGGTTGCAGCATTGGTTCAAGTCCTGAGTTTTAAAAATAGATACCAATTCTATTTTTAACTTTCATGTTTTTACCAATTACATTTTTTAAATTGTGCATGATAAAACCACAAGTTTACTAGAAGGATGTCTATACACTTTATTAAAAAAAATTGTAATTCCATTAGAATTCACACCCAGGGTGATATGAGTGTCGGCGATCGACTCGTCTGCACACCGGCCGTGCTCATCGTGACAAGTGTCCCCTTCAGCCCCGTTCCCCCCACCCCCACCTCCCCCTCCGGTCACTAGCAGCGTGTCTCCTGTAGTTAAGAGTCTGTTTCTTGGTTTCTTTTGTTTATTTTACTTTTTAAATTCCACACATGAGGGAGACCATACGGTATTTGTCTGACTTATTTCCCTGGCTTCATCCTCCCTAGTTCTGTCCACGTTGTCGCAAACGTTAAGTATTCATTCTTTTTGATGGCTGAGTAATATTCCATGGTGTGCATGTAGCGCATCTACTCTTGGGGGCTGCTTCCATAGTTTGGCTATTGTTCAAAAGGCTGCGAGAATCATCAGGGTACTTGTATCTTTTCAAAGTAGTGTTTGGTACAGAACGTGTATTTCCTTTGGCATGGGGGTATATGTATTATACTAACTCCAAGAAATGTAACTGACTCACAGCTTTGCCTACAAAGACACAAAAAACGTCCCCTGATCAGCATTAAAAACAAACTGCAAGTGCTAAGATGAGACGACACCGGGACAGGCACGACAACGAGCTCGGCAATGACTTTCCTAAGCGCCGTGGCAGGGGCCAGGCGGGGAGACGGGCTGACGGGGCACAGCACGGATGGAGACCATCTGGAAGATAAGCGGGGGAGCGTGCGACATGGATCCACGGGGGATGTGCCAAACAACAAAAAAGAGGTTAGAAACTGTTAGGGTGGTTCCTCAAGTTTTGTGGGGTTTTTTTAAGAGTTTTATTTATTTGCGAGAGTGCATGCACGAGCGGGGTCGCAGGAAGAATCCGAAGCAGACTCTGCCCTGAGCGCGGAGCCCGACGCGGGGCTCGATCCCACAATCATGAGAGCACGACCCACCCAGGCCCCGCTCGTCATGTTCTTCGTGCCTTTCAGCTCCGGGCTGAGTCAGACGCCCCGTGCGGCTCCCCTGCCCCTCTCGCCCGGGGAGCTTCCCTCCACCCTTTCCTTCACCACCGAGACCCTCGTCCTGTCTCTGGATTCCGCAGCCTCGCAGCTGGTCTCCCCACCCTGTCTCCTCCCATCTGATCCAGCTCCTGGACTCCAGCTAGGGTGTACTCGGTTCCCTCGTTCACTCAAACACCCGGGCCGCCTGGGGAGGCTCAGTTGGTGGAGCATCCGACTCTTGATTTCGGCTCAGGTCGTGATCCCGGGGTCCTGGGATCGAGCCCCGAGTGGGGCTCCCTGCTCAGCGGGAAGCCTGCTTCCCCCTCCCCCTGCTCATGCTGTCTCTCTCTCAAATAAAATCATTAAAAGACATTAAAAAAAATACTCTCCTCGGCTCTCACCAGGCACAGAGCACAGGCTACGCAGTCTGCAAAGGCGTCTGGTCTCCGCACATTTCCAACCTCATCTCCTGCCCTGACTCGTCTTCCCCCGACAGCCGGGCTCGAGCTCTGCTCAGCAGCAGGCATTCTGTAAATACGGGGGGCTGTCGTGCTGCCAGGCCCTCGCTCCGAGGCCACCGGGGTCCCGCACGTGCCCACATTACCGAGTAGATTACAGCCCTGCCCTTCCGGCACAGTAATAACCGGGAACACGTCTTACTCAGCCACAAACTGCCATCACCTCAAATGACCAGCAACATGGTGAATAGGGACAGAAATGAATCTACTTTGTGGGTGGTTGTTCTTTCCCAGAATGTGGAATATTTTTGCACTAACACTTTCATGAACTTTTCGGGGCTAGACCGTAGAAATTCGAGTCTTGCTTATTTTCTGATTAAGAAAAACTCCAGAAGCGGAGCAGTGGGTTAAGCCTCTGCTTTTGGCTCGGGTCGTGGTCCTGGGGTCCAGGGATCGAGCCCTGCATCGGGCTCTCTGCTCAGCGGGGAGCCTGCTTCTCCCTCTGCCCCCCGACCCCCCCCCCCCCGCTCATGCTCACTCTCTGCCAAATAAATAAAATCTTTAAAAATAATACATCTTTTAAAAAAATAACGAATCTTTTTTTTTAAAGATTTTATTTATTTATTTGAGAGAGAGAGAGAGAATGAGAGAGAGGAAGCATGAGAGGAAGAGGTCAGACGGAGAAGCAGACTCCCTGCTGAGGAGGGAGCCCGATGCGGGACTCGATCCAGGGACTCCGGGATCATGACCTGAGCCGAAGGCAGTTGCTCAACAACTGAGCCACCCAGGCGCCCACGAATCTTTTTTTTTTTTTTATAAAAGGTGAGTATGTTGACATTTTTCCACCATTAGGATGAAGTCCTGAATACTTGCTCTGGACGTCGTGGGAAAATGTGCTATAGGATCTCCTGCCCCTAAGAGCCTCTGCAGTTCTCTTAACTTTAGGAAAGTGCTCAGGGGCTGGTTGGAAAGGCAGTGGATCTCAGGGTTTCACTGCAGCGTAACAAGGACTGCTGTCCCCTCATTCCTCAGTGTCTAAGGCCTGACGCATGCCCGTGCCTGTTCTCGATGCTGGGACACAGCTGTGAAGTCCCTGCTCTGGATAGACGCAGCCATGCTGTGGTGAGGAGGGCTTGGAGAAACACCCCCGGAGGGAGAGGGTGCGTGGCGGGGAGGGGCTGCTCCTTTCCAGGACGTGGCCCAAACAAGGTGACACTGGAACTTGGGCAGGGGGAGGGGGGGTCGATGCAGACACTCCCAGGGAAGAGCAGTCTCAAGTGCAGTGGCAGGTACAAAGGCCCTGGGGTGGAAGAAGCTTGGTATTTCAAGGAATAAGAAGGCTCATTCAGATGAGCACCTGATGGAAGAGAAGGAAGCAGGGGGGGGCCCTCGTAAACCAGAGTAAAGGACTGGCTGTCCCCAGGCAGGAAGGCCGGCCCGGCCTTGGCCGGCACTGCGAGAGCGGCCTCTGGACCTATTCTGGAGACAGACGGCTCACTTCTCCATCTACCTCCGCTTCTGGGCAGAGCGAGACCCAAAGGGTCACGTGACCCCATGGAGCCGACCCAGCCGGGGTCTTCGTGGTCACTGTGGACGGGCACAGGTGTGCACGTGCCCGGCCGGGATCGGGGGCGGTGGAGGGGAAGGCTGCCTCCTTGTTTCAGCCCGTATGCCAACAGTGTTCTTTCGGTCTTTTTTTTTTTTTTCTTGCTCTTATGTCCTGATGCTCAGAGGTGAGAGATCTACAGAAACACGGCAGAAGTATCTCTATAAAAACACTCTTCACCTGCCCCCCGGACGCACGGCCCGAGGGGGCCCCAGGGAGCCCGCACACGGTGTCCGGCGCCCACTATGTACAGCGGGGGGGTGCTGGGGCCTCTGTGACTGCCGGGAGCAGGTCAGGGGGCCACCAGGAGAGGCCACAGGCCACAACTGCAGGGAACTCTTTCGGTCTGTTTTGTGCCTATTTTTCACATCTTTGTGCTGTTGGCAATCCCGCCTAAGCTCAGGGGAAAGTGCCGGCGGGCGTCCCCCAGCTCGGAGGCGGTGCCCGCGTCAGAGGAGCGGTTTCGGCGGCTTACAGCTGTTGGCCATGAGCTCAGGATTAGCGAGTTATCGATACACATTAATAAGCTGTCTTGAAACAGAAACACACACAAAACAAAGTCACGTATTGATTGGTTGATGAAAGTGTGGCCAGCGGCTCTCGGGGCCGAGCCACGGAGCAGGATTTGCTCCGCCAGTGTCCACGGTTTGACAGAACACAGCCACTGGGAGTGACGGCAGCCCGCTGTGTAGAGCGAAAAGCCGCCTGGATTAAAGAAGCACGACGGGAGCCCAAGGGGCTCGGTCAGTTACACGTCCGCCTTCGGCTGGGGTCGTGATCCCGGGGTCCTGGGATCGAGCCCCGCATCGGGCTCTCTGCTCAGCGGGGAGCCAGCTTCCCCCCCACCTCTGCCTGCCTCTCTGCCTGCTTGTGATCTCTCTGTCAAATGAATAAAATCTCAAAACAAAACGCCGTGTCAGGGGCTTGGGAACAGAGCTCGGCAGGAAGGCCAGCACTGGGGCCGGCGCGCACACCTACAGGTGAGCCCAGCATCGGCTCCAACAAGCTCGGCGTGTCCCTCATGTGTCCTCAAGCCTGGGAAGCCCCCGGGGAGCTCTGGCGTCCCCCGCAGCCGGGCCGTGGGGTGCGGGAGGGCCGACTCCCACGAGGTGCCGCAGCGGCCGGCCGGGCCCACACTCGGGGGCGCAGCTCTGTAGCTTCTGGTAAGTTCTCCATGACAGCAGAGCTCCCGCCAGTCAAATCGAAACTGTTCCCCTTTGGTTCCACGCTTCCGCGGTGGCCTTCATGTCTCAGCTTGGGCTGCAGGCTGCGGGCGGCCCGTCCCCACGGCAGGACCCTCAGCCGGCCTTGCCCACCCCCACGCCCGGCTCCGGCCGGGCCCGGCCCTCACCTTCATCCCAAGACCCATCCCTGCGGACAGAGCGTCTGCGAGACCAGGGGCGGGAATCCAGGGGGTAAGCAAGTGGGCAGGAGGACATGGGAAAGGGACACCGCAGGGGACACTTCCCAAAGGGGCTTCAGAACTGCTGTTTGCGGAGCAGGGCGGTGGGTACGCGGGCTCTCACGGAGTCACGCCTTCCACGAGCCCTACGTACACGCAAGCGCGTGCACACTTCCGGTCCGATATGAACCATTCGCACCGGGGACAGGCCGGGCCCGTGACCCTGGATTCCACCCTGCAGACGCCCGGAAGAGGACAGCTCTGCTCTGCTCCAAACAGAAGGGGGACGACAGCCAAGGAAACCCCGAACGCGCCACCCCCTTCCTATTTATGAACTTAGCACCGCGTCAGCTGCCCGGCACATGGACGCGGCGAGCACGCACAGGGCTCCCGGCTCCCAGGGAGACGGCGGCCCGTCCTGATCCCCGGGGGGAGACGGCGGCCCGTCCTGATCCCCGGGGGGAGACGGCGGCCCGTCCTGATCCCCGGGGGGAGACGGCGGCCCCTCCTGATCCCCCGGGGAGACGGCGGCCCGTCCTGATCCCGGGGGGGGAGACGGCGGCCCCTCCCGATCCCGGGGGAGACGGCGGCCCGTCCCGATCCCGGGGGGGGGAGACGCGGCCCGTCCCGATCCCGGGGGAGACGGCAGCCCGTCCTGATCCCGGGGGGAGACGCGGCCCGTCCTGATCCCGGGGCCGTCGGCGATTCCCGCCACAGACACTGTTCCTTCACCACCTCCATTCTTTCCACGTTTTATTATCCAAAACAAGGAGAGGCGAGGGCATCCAGGACGAACAGTCGCTGTTGCAGGACCCAACGGGACAGAGACGCCGAGGGCCCGACGCAGCCGGAGCCACCCGCGTCCCCCCCACCAGCGAGGACAAGCGAGGGCTTCCTCAGGGTGGAAAGGGGGACGGCGAGGACGCTGAAATGACCCCACGTGAGCTACAAAACCCCTGGGTTCTCCTTCTATTTATCCTTTTCTTTCTGCTCTTTTTCTTTCTTCTCCCGCTCGGCTTTCGCTTCCTCCTCCTCATGATTTTTGATCAACTGCTCCACTTCCTTCTGTTTGAGGACTCTGATGACCGTCTTCCCGTTCTCCCTGGTTAGGGTGGCGATCTCCACTGTAAGTGAGCACACGCACGTTACCGGCGGGCACACCCGCAAACAACTCGACCGTCCCAGCTTCCGCGCAGCCCGGGCCAGGTGCGCGCGCCTCGCGGCTCCTCCGACAGCAGCGGTCCTGGCCGCCCTGCCGCGGTCCTAGCCACACACTCCGGCTTCCGCGTCCCTCTCGCCCACCCCACCTCCGAGCCGCGGCCTGCCCCGGGCCTGCAGAAAGCACACCACCCACTCGCTCCCGCTGGCTGCCCTCCACTGCAGCGACCAGGAGCCCCCCCCCCCATCCTCGACGGGGCCCCGAGGGCGCTGAACCTCTAACCAGGAATCACATGCCTTTTTCATGGACTTTGCAGAGCTCTTCAAAACAAAGGCATGAAAAGCAGCTTCCGTGACCACGGACATGAAAAGTAAACTCATACCAAAGGAAGAGGAATTTTTGAGCAGGGGAAACGGGTTGTACCCCCCCTTGAACTTAGGGAGAAGGACACAGGACAGTCTGCACATCAACTGGGTTTTCTAAGGAACACCAGGAGCTAGAGTATCCTCAACTAAATCAGTCCGTTAACTGACCGTAATTTTTGAAAACCTTATTTAGAAATAGTTTTATATGATCATGTAACTTAAAGTACTTAAAATTGCAAACATGGGATAACATACGAGATCAGTGAATTCAAAAGAACAGAGGATACCACAACTCTCGCAAATGTCACCCCTCAGACACACCGCACCACGCGGATAAACACGTAAGTGCACGCACGTTACCGTGTGCGCACGCGCACAGACAAGGCTGCCGAGAAACTGATCAGACGGTCCTTAATGAAAAGCAGCACAGCTCAGATCTCTGACTACGAGCACTGAGAACACGCAGGCCCAAGTCCTCACGCTCAGAACGTAGGGTAGGGTTACGGTCGAGGCACCGAGCCTCACCAAGTAGCATCCTCGCTTAGGAAACAGGTCTAAGGCCCCTCAATTCGTAAGGCTGCCGTTTCAATGAACTCGGACATGTCAGGGCGGACACAGCAGCCGCTCGAATGCTTCTCTCACTCAAGTGAGCCAGTTAGGAGTGAACGCCAATTACCTTTTTCAGCTGACAGTTTACTCACATCCATGGTCTTATTCAGGACTTTGATAGCTAAAGCAAGTGCGGACTTCAAAGTCATTTCTCCTTCCTTGTAGTCTTGTTTTAACATCGACACAGCCGCCTGTAAGACACAGAAGAGAATCAACGAAGGATTCCCTGTACGTTCCTACACTATCTGGAAATATGGATGGGTCGGAATAAGGGCCGCACCACTGTGGGGGTTATAACCAACGCGCACGATGCTGACGGCAGGGAGGGGAGACGCGGGATGGGGCGGCAAGAGGGTCTGCAGCCTGGACCCCCCAGGCCTGCAAGGGCTCCGTGCCCGCAGTCACGCGGTCTGAGAACTAGGATGTGAAAACTAACTACGTCTATTCCCACAACTTCTCACTGGACCGTGGCGTCTCCTCTCGTTACAAAGGTAGACGGTGAGGCCCAGGAGTATCGGCAGTGCCCGTGAGCTCATCACCAGCCGAAATCAAAGATGTTCTCCCGCCACGGGAAGGTCGTGGCCGCTATTTCAGGACAGTTTTGCTCACGGCCCCTCGGAAACTCCGGTGGCTCTCAGATCTTTCATTCGACGTCACGGCAGCACAGAAGTACTCACAGCACTGTTGTTTCCGATGCACGTGGCTTTCCACCCTCCGTAGTTCCCACTAGGGTCACTCTGGTAGAGCTGAAAGCCGTAGTGCTTATCCCAGCCGATGTAAAGCAACGACACACCGAAGGGGCGTTTTCCTTTAACAGCAAAGAGCCACACGTCAGCCGTCTGAGCCCAGTGTCGCTATGGCTATCCGAGGCCAGGAGGGGACTACAGCCTTCTCTGTGACGGGAAGCATTCATAAACTGCTTTGTTTTCTGAACACCACAGATAAGCTCCAGTCAAAATTCCACTTTTGTCTCTAGGATTTGGGCACAGCCAGGAAAGGGAATAAAGACACAGAGGACCAGTGCTGAATTTCATTATTATGTAGAAAGCAATTAGTTTCCAGATTTGAAAATGGCATTATGGCCTCCCCGCAGTCTATTAATAGCGCATATGACAATCTACACAGCGGAAGCCAGTTAACTCGTGAAGCAGGGATTTATGCAAAGTGTTTGATTTCGTTTTCAATTTCTTTTTAGCATCTCAAAAAGGTTATTACTCATAAAATGGTTTAACTTTTTGGAATCAATGTTCAAAACATTCAGTACCTCCAAACTGTGTATAAGCTTGTTTGATGTCACACAGTGCCGTGACCAACTGCTCACAAGGGATCGGTTCCTGGTACTGTAATAAATACCTGTGACACAGAAATTGGCATATTAAGAGTTTTTTCTAAAACACAGATACACCCTAAGCAAAATACGCTCTGGAAATAAACCTGTGCCACAGGGACAATCAGTCACCTGTGATTCCAAGAGAGGAGGAGAGCACGGCCACACCGTAACATCCTTAGAGGAAGTAACGTTACAACTTCGGTTTAAGAGAGCTTTAATTTTTGGGGGCGCCTGGGTGGCTCAGTTGGTTGAGCAACTGCCTTCGGCTCAGGTCATGATCCCGGAGACCCGGGATCGAGTCCCACATTGGGCTCCCAGCTTCAAGAGGAGTCCGCTTCTCACTCTGACCCTTCTCATGCTCTCTCTCACTCTCCCTCTCTTTCTCTAACAAATAAATAAATAAAATCTTAAAAAAAAAAGAGAGAGAGAACTTTAATTTTTAATGAATACTTTTTTTAAAGATTTTATTTATTTGACAAAGAGAGACACAGCGAGAGAGGAGACACAAGCAGGGGGTGTCAGAGAGGGAGAAGCAGGCTTCCCGCTGAGCAGAGAGCCCAACGCGGGGCTCGATCCCAGGATTCTGGAATCATGACCTGAGCCACAGGCAGCCACTTAATGGCTGAGCCACCCAGGCACCCTAAATAAATATATTCTTTAATGACTTTCATCTTTGCAAAAATGAGTTCTCCTTAGAAATACGGAACTAACGTCTGTACCTTTGCTGATGCTATTTATGACCATACCTTTGAGCAATGAGCCTCAGTTCATTAGTGAGAACGTTCGCATCGGAAGTGATCCCTGCCACGCTGCAGGCCATGTCCCTTGAGGAAGAGAGAGGCACCGCTCGGTAAGCAGGGAGAGGTCTGCGAGTTCGGCCAGAAATGCACCACCCTTGCCCCAAAGCCACTACAAAACTGACAGAAATTTCATCTTTATAAATTTTCAAGCTGATGTCCTTCCATGTGAAAACTAAACAAAAGCGCCCATAAATTCCTCAGCAGACGTATTCGTCAGCACTGCCCTGTGAACAGGGCAAGAGAATACCACGAGGAAGCTGAAGGAAGTCCCAAGACTCATCAACGAAGGCAGCAGAGTTCTCACCAGATGGGGAGACAGGCTCCCCTGTGCCCTCCTCCCCGCTGCGGCCGGGCCTCATGGAGGTGAAGGGGAGGGCACCCATGGGAAGGGCCTTTTCTAAGCCTGCCTAGACGCCTGGGGCGAGGCTCACACAGAGGGGCACTTCCTTCTTCGCCCTCGTCCCCCGGCTGCACTGGCTCTCCCCCAGACTCGACTGCCTGGCGAGGCTGAGACAGTGACGCCACACAGGGGACAGGGGACAGCAGCCCTGCGGAGAAGCGCATCAGAGCGGCCCAGCGGCAGCGGTCACCTGGCCCACTGCTGAGGGGATGGTCCAATCGGCAAGCCCTGCTCTCTGCCGGCGGCCAAGTCCCACACACCCCACTGTCACAGGAATTTCACCAAGGGTCCAGGACTCGGCTGAACCGTCCCCACACCTCCGGGAGGCCGGTGGTTTGGGAAGAGTCACTACGCTTCCACAGAATTCCTGCGCAGCGGTTCTGAATGGTGCTTTGAGGGCCCGCTACGAGCCAGACGCTGCACTCGTTTACTTGTGCTTATTTCACTAAATTGCATGACTACTCCAGTCGGCCGAGACCCAGAGACATTAAATAATCAGCGGAGGGTCACACGGGTTCTAAATTCACCCGAATCTGTGTGACGACCAAGCGTGGGCTCCCATCACTACACAACTCGGGCTCTCCACTGAGTGCTGAGCTCTGCGCTTAGAGCCTCAAGGAGGTTTCACACAAGATAAATTAAAAGCAAAAATTCTCAGAGATAAAAACTGTTCACTTCACTTCTACCAGGTCCCACGGAATAGCCCTCCCAAAATATGTGCGATGTCACTATGTGAGAAAGTGTGACATTTTACACTCCCTTCCTTAAGATCTCACTTACTCATTCAGTTTATAAATTTTTTCAGAAAAAAAGACTTCATCGAGAAGCTTGTGGATGTTGCGTCTCTCTGCTGCAAGCAAAACACCGTCGTTTGCCAGAATTCCCAAGCAGGTGCCTGCGTGTCCAATAGCTTCCATGGCGTATTCAACCTGGTACAGGCGACCTACAAGACACCGGCAGTGAGCGCCCAGCACCAGCGCCCCCGGGGCGGCCACACCACTGGCGGGACACACACAAGAGCCCCACTTTTCCTCTTAATGAGGCACCTAACCAACCTGGTGGCCAGAATCAGTCCAAACTACAAAAACGATGAACAACTCAGCAAAGGGTTAAAAAAAAAGTTCATACGTAGGGGCACCTGGCCGGCTCAGTCAGTAGAGCATGGGACTCTTGATCTCAGGGTCATAGGTTTGAGCTCCGTGTGGGGTATAGACATTATTTAAATAATAAAACTTAAAAAAAAAAAAAGTCTGTAGATTTTTTTCCACCTTTACGTGAAACTCTAAAGACATTTTTTAATTTGAGATAGCTTAAACGGTTTCCATTTTACCTTCTGGAGAAAATATGGTAGTCCTGGAGTCATATCTTCGAGACTGCAAAGGAAAAACAGGCAACTGATTCCTGCCCAGAAATCAGTCCACTAATCAATTTATGAGACATCCTGGCATGCAAGGCTCAGCGAGCGGGGGGCACTGAGGGGGAAGAGGACACGGGCCCAGCTCTCCTCCTGCCCGCTCCGGTTTCCCCCACTCGTTTAGAGGTACAAGCAATAGCACTCATCAGGCAACAGCTTCCTGGCATGCGAATCAACTCACCATGTTTTCTGAACTTTATGTAATTCCTGTAAAAAGAAAGTAAGATCGTTATTAAAATGAAATTTACAACTTAAGGAGCATTTCCTGACTTAAAAAGAAAAATCCGTTTTGTTCACTCCCTTCGCTCAGCTAACACTCACGTTGCAGCAGGTGCTAGGCCAGACGCAGGAATCCTGGAACAGGGAACACCAAGGCCTTCCCTGCAGAGCTTACAGTCTGGCATTCAGGTGAGGGGGGCACACACACACGATTATAAAGCAATGGGGAAACAGGTACTAGGGGTAGAGCGGGAAGAGGAATGGGGAAAAATCAAGAAAGCTGGGGTGCAAGGGTGGCGCACTCCACTGGACGTCTGACCCTTGGTTTTGCATCATGATCTCAGGGTCCTGGGACCCAGCCCCGTGTCAGGCTCCGTGCTTGGCATGGAGTCCACTTGGGACTCTCCCTCCCTCCTTGTGCCCCTCCTCCCCATTCGTGTGGGGGTGCTCTCACTCACTCTCTCAAGTAAATAAATAAATCTTAAAAAAAAATCAAGAAAGTATTTGTAGAAGAGAGAGCCTGCTCAAGGGCCCTGGGGCAGGACAACTCAAAGGTGAGAGACAAACTGCTAAAGTTAAAAAAAAATCTGAAAAAGCCAGGGAGCTAAGTACACAGATGCACATAAAGCCTTGAACGCCAAGATAAGAGGCTGAGGCCTTCTCCAGAGTGATAGAGTCCCAACCTAGAGGAGGTAGGAGTGGTAATCTTCGGTTCATCGTTACTATTCTTGTAAAACTCAACATTGGGGCTCAGTGTAATTTAGTGTAAATGCCAAACTTCAGACTGCAAAGCTCAGAATACTGGGAATTATGCCTAGAGATCAGCTAGGGATCCAAACTCAGACTCCAACCCTGAAAGCCCCACCAACCGAAGTAAAAACTGCAAATTTTCTGTCTTGGGCAATGGGGTTCCACGGAAAGACCGTGGGCCAAAGAGCCACAGGAACTGAATGACATTTAGGAAGATCAATGTAGCTGAAGAGAGAATGAAGAAAAGGTAACGAGGTAGGAGACTGTTAAAATAGTCAGCGGGGGAAAGGTAAGGATAGCCCTGAGCACAAATCCCGCTGTGCACCCCTGTGCACCTCGGGTGCAGTTCCAGCAGGGCAACTTTCCAGTCCCCACCCTCCCAAGTGACACCCACATCCCACCTGTGCAACCGCCACCCTGGCCCCAGCCCCAGTGTGCGCACCAACACGCCCCCTAGTCCTGACCCCTGCCCCGACTGGGCCGAGCTCGCTGGATCCCACGCCCAATCCGCAACCGGGACCAGACCGCGAGATCCCAACTAAGACCCCAGCCTCCACCCCCCACCAGAGCGCCTGATCCAAGCTCAGACTCCAGTCCCGCCCCCGACATGCCCGCTAGATCCAAGCTTGGACCCCAGCCAGGCCCCTACGAGAGCGCTAGGTCCAAGCTTGAACCCAAGCCT
>CM052797.1:93301-128000 GCA_028533885.1 Nasua narica
GAGAAGGAGGGGGCGAGAAGGAGGAGAAAGAGAAGGAGGAGAAGAAGGAGGAGGAGGAGAGGGAGGAGCAGGAGAAGGAGGAGGAGAGAAGAAGGAGGAGAAGGAGAAGGAGGAGAAGGAGGAGAAGGAGGAGCAGGAGAAGGAGGAGAAGGAGGAGGAGAGAAGAAGAAGGAGGAGAAGGAGAAGGAGGATAAGAAAAAGAAGGAGAAGGAGGAGCAGGAGAAGGAGGAGAAGGAGGAGGAGAGAAGAAGGAGGAGAAGGAGAAGGAGGAGAAGAAGGAGGAGGAGGAGCAGGAGAAGGAGGAGAAGGAGGAGGAGAGAAGAAGGAGAAGGAGGAGAAGAAAGAGAAGGAGGAGAAGGAGAAGGAAGAGAAGAAGTAGGAGAAGGAGGAGCAGGAGAAGAAGGAGAAGGAGGAGAAGGAGGAGGAGAAGCAGGAGCAGGAGAAGAAGAAGAAGGAGGAGGAGGAGGAGGAGAAGGAGGAGGAGAGAAGAAGGAGAAGGAGGAGAAGGAGAAGAAGCAGAAGGAGGAGAAAGAGGAGAAGGAGAAGCAGGAGCAGGAGAAGAAGGAGGAGGAGAGGAAGAAGGAGAAGAAGAAGAAAAAAAAAAAGAAGGAGAAGGAGGAGAACGAGAAGAAAGAGGAGGAGGAGGAAGAGGAGAAGGAGGAGAATGAGAAGAGGAGGAGGTATCCAAGAGTCCTATAATGGGCCAGACGTGTCTTTATTTTAACCTAGGATTTCCAAAAAAAAAAAAAAATGTCTGGCGACAGATAATTTTGAGTTCACCCAGTCTTTTGGTTACTAGATTAGATGCTGATATCTCAAGTTAGTACCACTGAAAGTGGGGGTCTGTGGTCACTAATGGTCCACAAACCCTTACTGGCGTGTACAAGAAGAAAACAGAAATTGTGAGTGTTTAGAAAAGATTGAGAGTATTTATAGCAATTCGCCCTCTAAGAGTGTGATCAGTGGACGCATCTCCTTAGCAGAGCACAGAGCAGCTTGGTGTCACCAGACTCCCGCTGTGCGTCGTATGTGGCGCACGGTGTGACCCGGTCACGAGCAGCAGGACCACACAGCTGGCTGCACCGCGCTAGGGAAAAAAACCAGACTTGTCTTCTCTCAGGAACGGTCTGAGAAATTCTGATTGAAAATCCTGGCTAAGGGTCAGGAAGAGACGGGGCGTCCGGGAACAGGAGGTGGTGGGTGAGTCACGTATTCTGCGGTCAGTGTGCCACAGAAAGTAGCGTTCACTTCTGAGTACAATGCCGATTTCTTCTAGGTGACTTGGGATTGCGTAAATCATGCTTCAGTAATCTAGCCCAGTGGGTGACACACAGAGACGATGAGCATTACTGTAAACCAAGATCCCAAACCACACATCTGGGAAACCGGGACGCATGATACAATGGAGGCCGTGTCACGGTCTCCTCGGCAATGTTTCTTCCTCCTTAGAGGTCAAGTGATGGTGCATCTTATGCAAGCAAATGGGATCTTAGAATCAATGAAATATCTTACTTCGTGAATGCAATCTGTACTTATGCAAGCATTTTATGGCTTCTATCCACATGTCCAGTGGCCTATCAGGAAATGATAGAGCTATTTAATGCCTGGGGGGAAAACGACAGAAGTCGTTGAATTTGAGAATTAAAGAAAGAGGAGGCATTCTGATCAAGATGGCAGAGTGAGTTCACTCTCTGATGACCCGCCGGAGTGCAACATATGCAGTAATGAGGAGAATAAAAAGAGAAAACGAAGATAGCGCCAGCCTCAAGAACAAGATCGACGTATACACTAAACACAGACTAGAAGCACCAGGCAGTGAGCAGGAACACGGCCACGGGTCTGCGTACGGTGCTCCAGGTCAGCGGTGCGCTTGCCCTTCTGGGAGGAGAGGAACTGGACGCGCCGCCTGCTGGGTGCGGGGGAAGGCTCACCACACGACGTGCCAGGCAGCGGGAAGGCCACCCAGACCCGTAAAAGGACAAGTCTGCTCCCGTCCCACTGCTCTCACTGCTAGGGTCCACAGAGGCAGGAGGACCAATGCAGGACCTCGAAACCAGCCTGCTGTGTGACTACACTCTATGTCAAGTCATTCTGGTTACCACAGTGTTTGGCTCAGTTTCGAGTTAGTTTCTTTTTTTAAGACTTTTTTTTTTTTTTTTATTGTTTCTTAAGTCATCTCTACACCCAACATGGGGCTTGAACTTGCAACCCTGAGATCAAGAGTCCCATGTTCCACGAACTGAGCCGGCTGGGGGCCCCTCAAGTTAGCTTCTTTTGGCTCTTGCTCACGGTGCCTTATTTCCTTGTGTGGTGATACACAGTGTGTTCTCTGGACACAAGGCAACGGTTCTAGAAAAATAACTGGGAGAACTTCTAGGAAGCAGGTGATGGGGACTGATTAGTGCACGTGTGGGGATACGTGCTGAGTAGTACTTAGAAGTGCCGGGTCACTATATCGCACCCCTGGAACTAATACGACACTGTATGTTAACTATTCTGGAATTAAAACAAAAAATAATTTAAAGCATTTTTTTTAATTAAAAAAGAACGACTTCTAAAACTGGAAAACATAATGAAAGAAATTAAGAGCGCAGTGGGTGGGTATGACAGACTAGACGTAACTTAAGAAAGAACTGATAAACCAGAGGACACGTTAGAGAATTATCCAAAATGCAGCACAGGCACAGGAAATAATGAAACACACACACACACACAGACGAGAAGACACACAGAGGAGTCAGTGAGAAGACCGAACATGAGCTTAACCAGAGCCCAAAAGGAGGGAAGAGAATGGGGCTGGGCAAGAAGTTCCTGAAACTGATGAAAGACAATATCCACACACGGACTGGAGAAACCCAAGCATATTAAGAAAAAAAAAATCATTTAAGAAAAAGAAAACATCCTACGAGAACCCCCAAAGGGAAAAAGGCAGGTGGTCTTCAAAGGCCTCAGACCGACAGCGGACCTCTCAGCAGGAGTGGAGAAGCCAGGAGAGAGTGGAACCCTAAAATCCCCACACCCTGAAACTTAGAGTCCTATAGGCCGTGAAAATACCCTTCAACGATGAAGAGGAAACAAAAACATTTTCAGGTGAATAAAATCAGAGTTCACCATTAGAGAACTGCACTAGAGAACATATTTATTGATGTATTCCAGCCAGGAAAAAAATGAGGCCAGGCAGAAAGCTCGAGGGGCCGGAAGACAGGAAACCAACAGAGGAGTAAATGTACACAAACTTGGCTATGAAACAAAAATAATATTGTCTTCTGGAGTACCAAAATAGAGTTTACTACAGCTTACTAAAGCGATAGCTGGTAGGCCGGGACAGAGATCAATGCACTTTGGGCATCTTTAGGTCCTTATGTTGTCTTGGATCACATTACACTTTGATGAGTCAGGGTCACATATGAGAACATACAGGTCCCAAACTTCTGGACAGAAAAAAAAAAAAATGCAATCACGAAAAGAATTACCTCAAAAACAATTAAGTCAAAAGAAGAGGGAAAAAGAAAAGAAAGAATTAGAAAAGACAGAAAGAAATCAGGAGTACAAGAATAAGATGGCATAACTACATAATATCAGATGGAGTAGACGTTAAGGCAAAAGAAATAGAAGAAACGAAGAGGGAAACTGTATCAATAAAAGCTTCAATTTGCTAGTAAGGTAAGCTAGTAAGCCTCCATTCTAATTTTATGGGCACATTGCCTGAAAATATATAAGTACGACTTGACAGAAACACACATAAAATTCAGAAAATCCACAATCACAGTCAGAGATTTAAAATACACTCTTCTCAATAATTGTTAGAATACATGGGCAAAAAATATCAGTAATATAGAGAATTTAGACGACACGGTAACAAACTTGACCTACTAACATATAAATAACTGCACTCAACAATCACAGAACACAATTTTTTTTTTCAGCACACATGGACCCTTTTTTAAATTTACCAAATGCTGCATTACTGAGTAAATCTTAACAAATTTGGAAGTACTGAAATCATATAAAGCTGCTCTGTCCCGTATGGTAGTCATCACCCATATGTTGTCATTCAAATTCATTCAAATTAAACAAAATGACGCTCCTTAGTTGCACTAGCCCCATTTCAGGCGCTCAGTAGCTGCGCAGAAACTCTCGTACGGGCCCACGCAGATATAGAGCACTTCCGCCACTGAGGAAATCCTACTGGGTGGCGCGGATAAGACATATGTTCCCTGCCCACAGTGCGGTTCCGGGAGAAACCAACACTAGAAGGGTAACTAAAAACCAACGCCTTTTACAGGTCTCTGTAAATGGAGAGGCAGACCAATGTTCACGAATTAGATTCTTCGATCTTACGAGCGTAATATAACCAAATATAAATAATATGCTATACTATCCATTTTCTGCAAATGTATACGGAGATTCAATCCAAATCTAACCAAAATCTTGACAAAAAATTTTAAAAATATGACATGCTGATTCCAAAATTGATATGTAATTGAAATGACAATCCATGCCAGACTGGCCACTGGAGGCAAAACTAAATCTTTGTACTGCAGCCCACAATATTTTAGGAGCTATTTGTTACTGCAGCATATCCCCGCCTAGCTGATACACAGTGTGGTATGGGAGCAGAGATGGGCAAATAGAACAGAGGAATAAAATAGAGACCCCTAGACGTTTGACTTACAGCAGACATGGTGCTGTAAACCAAGGGAGAAAAGATGGCGTTTTAATACATGCTGGTGAGAAAGTTACCAGCCACAAGAACAGTTTACACTGTATGTAAATTCCAGATGGCTTACAGAACCATAATAAAAGGCCCAAACTGTGACGCTTTAGTAAGATAACATAGGAGAATATCTTCATGACCACAAGGTAGGGAAAAAAGTCTACACAAGGCACGAAACGCTAACCAAGGAGAAGATGGATAGATTTGAAACCAAGGAAGTGAGGACTGTTCGTCAAAACACACCATAAAGAGAGTGCAAAGGCGAGCCACAGAATGGGGCAAAATATTCGCAACACATATAACCAAAGAAGGATGTGTATCCAGAAAATACTCTGAACTTCTAAAGTCAATGAGAAAAAAATCCCAGTAGAAAAACGGACAAAAGACTTGACAAGGCACTTCACAAAAAATGGCCAATAAATAGGGAATTGTAGAGCAAGACCACAGAAATCACTGTGTTCCCATCAGACTGGCGAGAGTCAAATGTCTGATGGTACCAAGGATGGAGAGCAATGAAAACATCCCCTTCTGCTAAGAGTCTAACACCCCTAACGCTAACACAGTCATGCGACCACTCTGGAAACCTGTGGGGCAGCTTCTCGTCACGCTGGGCGTGGGCGTGTCCTGTGACCGAGCAGCCCTACCTCAGCACGCGTGACGTCATACGCCCGATGACCCAGACGAGAAATGAGGGTATGGGGCCAAGCGGTAGTAGCAAAGGTGCGGGAAAGTGAAATCAGAACTGGTAGAATTTGATTGCACGTGAGGCGTGCCAGAAAGAACAAAGTCAAGGCTGCCAACTCCCCGGTTTTCGGCCACATCGACAAGGTGAATGATGATCCCATTTTAATGGGATGAAGATGAGTTGGGGGGTGCAGATTTGAGGGGGAAATCAACTCAATTTTTACGCTACCACCTTGCATTATGTTTACAACAAAGTAAATGCTACGGATGGAGTTGCGACTGTCCCCCCCGCCCCCAATGGTATGCTGAAGCCTCCACCAGTGTGGTGGTGCCTGGAGACGGGGTTTTCGGAGGTAATGGGGTTTAGATGCGTCATGAGGGTGGGGCCCGCCTGGTGGGATTAGTGCCCTTCTAAGAAGAGACACGGGAGAGCGCGGTTCTCTGTCCACCGCGTGAGGACGCAGAGAAAAGGTGACTGGGGCCTGGGAAAGGAACGGACCGTGCTGGCACCATGACCTCAGATTTCCAGCCCCCAGAACGGTGGGCAGCTCCCCTCCCCATCTCCATACGTAGTGACGGCAGCTGGAGCTGAGCACCACAGAAAGAGGCAAGGAGGGGCTTGCTGCCTACGTCAGGGTTGCCGCAAGTGCCCCTTCCTGCCTGCTCCTTCGACCCGCGCTTCGTGCCCCATCAAAGGCCGCCTCCACCCCGGAGAAACTGTCGTCCGCGTCCAGAAGGGGATGCGCACTAACGTGCTCACCGGAGCCCCATGAGGTAGCAAAAAAAAAGGGGGGGGGGGGAACCAACCTAAAATTCTATCAACAAGAGACCGAAAATAGCACCAGACGTTCAGATAAATGAGGGTGCACGCCTGCTGTGGGCAGCACTCAGCAGCTAACAACGAAATGAACTGGAAATATACATATGAAATGGATCAATCTGGAAAGCATTGTGTTGTTGAAGAAAAGCAGGTTGCAGAAAGATAAGACCATCCGATAACCTCTAACGATGGAAAACATGCAAAACGTCACTGCGCGTAACTTATGAACAGGTATGTAGTGAGTGTGCATTCAGTAGGGAGGGGAGAGGCGTGATCCTGCAAAGTTTGGAAAGCATTTCAAATGTAGCAATTTTAAGGAAAGTAAAAGTACCATTCTTTAAAGCAGCAGGAGCAAACACGGCAACATTTTAAGACTTGGTAAAACTAAGCTGTATCTCCGCTCTCTTCTGATGCTCTGAAACGTGCCGATTTAAACAGCAAGAAAATAAATAAATAAATAAAAAATAAACAGCAAGAAAAACACTTACTTGATCAGGGGGATACTCACACTCTCGAAAGTGACTTAGTTTGGTCAGGATTTCGTCCTTGAACAGCTGAATGACCTGTGCGACAATCTCCCGGTTTCGGCTCTGGCCCAAGGCGTCCAGGTACTTCTCCAGCAGGGGCACGTTTTTCAGATTCCAAATGAAGTTCTCCCGACGAAGACTGCTTAACTTTGGGTGACGGAATTTCTAAATCGGAGACAAGGGACTCTCGGAGTCTGGACAGTTAGAGTGACGGCGAGGGAGAGCTGGGTGGGCGAGAGACCGCCCTCCCGGGCCTGGTCTGGGAGCCTGCGGGGCGGCCGCGCTCCCCGACGCGCTCCAGTACCTGCCCCCGAGACGGTGCTGACTGCACGTGGGACTGGGAGTCGTCGTCCCGAGGGCGCGTCCCCATCTCACTTGTAGCTGTGTGAGGGGGACTCCCCGGAGCCCCCGGCAGGAGCTGGAGGCAGGGAGGAAGAACCCTGCTCTCCCCGGACGCCCTGCCCCCGTCACCTGTCTGACCTCACCCTCTACTGTGTTTGCTGACGCTCCTGCAACTGCACTGGCCTCCCCGGGGTTCTGGATGCACTCGCGCGTGTCCACCTCGCGGCCTCTGCGTTTGCTGCTTCCCCCGCACACACGGCCAGGCCCTTTGCTTCCACCGGCTCCTTCCCGTGGGAGGACTCCCTGGCCACCCCCTCCGAAACCTCAGCCCCCTCGGCAGCCCCCCATCCCTCTCCTCCGCTGCTGTTTTCTCCCCAAGCTCTCAGCACGTGTTGCTGACGCTCTCCACAGTACCCCCTCTGGCCTTACTGTCCATCCTCACTGGATGGGGGCTTCGCGAGGGGCCGGCGCTCCGTGCTGGGTCCCTTCGCTCTGTGTCCCCGCAGCCACCACAGCACCCGGCTCAAAAAACACGCTGCTCCGGCGACAGTTGCTGAATAAATGAATGTTCCCAGGATAGAAAATTCTAGAATTGCCAGGGCCTTTAGCCTTGGGCCACCGAATCCGGAGTTCGAAACGGCTCTGACCATCACTGCACAGATGGGAAGGGGAAAGTGAGTCCAGGATAAGGAGGGGAGTCAGTACTCGCGGGCTGAGGGGGCGCCTGGAGGCCCCCTTCAGTCTGTCGGACGTGACCTCTCCCGTGAGGACTACGGGGCAGCCCCGGAGACAGGCCTCCATCAGCAGCACGGGCACCAGCACATGGGATGCATTCTGGGTTTTGTATTTTATTCTACTTCTTTAAGAACATTCCTCTCAGTGGACTTTGACATCCATTCTGGAGACCTGGGGCTTGCCCCTGCCCCCCACCACATCCTGGCTAGGTGGCCTCGGTCGGAGCACCTCGCACACAGGGTACTCTGCACGCCTGAGCGGCTCTGCCCTTCCTTTCGCTGAGCTGAGCTCTGTCTCTGCAGCGCGTCCCCGGCCCTGGTTCCAGCGGTGCCGTGGGGCTGCCACACGGTCCCAGAGGGCGCTCCGGGCCCTCCTCCCCCGAGTCCCCTCCTCGGCAGAGTTAAGCTTGCCAGCACCCGGCTGTCCTCACGTGACGCGGTCTGGCCCTCCTGACCGGAAGGCCATGCCGAGGGCCACTGCAGGTCACCGTCGGCACAGCAAGGCTGCTAGAAGCCGTGCCCTTGGGGGGCGGGATTGCAGGTACAACGGACAAGATACGGGACAGAAAAGACGGGTTCGATGCTGCCGGGAAGCTTTACCCTGCGCACCTGTTACTTCCTTTGTAAAGAAAGTACGACAGACGGAGTCACGGTCCACCCAGGGACGGCTCGGGGGCGGCTCCTAAATCGGGGGTGCTGTCGGCCACGCAGCCCGGGAGAGGGTCCGGGCTCCGGCAGGAGTGGGAAAGGGCCCGGCAGCGAGGTCGGACACGGCCGGGCCTCACAGGCTCTCCCGCCTAACATCTCGGATCTGCTTCCCTCACAGTGAACGTCAACACCCGCCTCGCAGTCGCGTTGGACAAAGACCTCAGGCCTAATGGGTGCCCAGTACAGGTCTGGAGAACGTGAACGTCGCAGCTGCCAGCTCCTCGGTGGGCCGGGCCGCACCTCGGGGGGCTCCGTCACGACTGCGTTAAGTGCACACATCCCCGAGGAGGGGTGCGGACTGTCGGACTAGAAAACCAGCAAGACCTCGTGTGCTCTGCCTGCAGACACGCTTGCAATACGCACACCGGGGGACCGCAGGCAGACAGGAAGTTCTCCCGCTCGTCCCCAGGGGACTGAGCATCACGTCTCTGAGACAGAGGGCACAAAAGTCGCCTCAATCTCACTGCTGGGGTTTCCCCAGCCCCGTCCCTTCTCCCACGAAGTCTCCACTGACTCTCTAAAGCATCAGCCAGAGGGAAGGACACCGTGGGCGGGCCGACCCCAGGAGCCACGAGGGGGGCCCAGCGTGAAGCCCACGGAGGCTGCTGAGCTTTCCTCTGGGGCACGAAGCCTTTGCCTCCACAGATGGCAGCCCCTGCCAGCCCCATCTCTGATATCCCCTCCCCATCCCTCTGTCCTCTCCTCCAGGCTACGGGGGCTATCTCCTGATTGCCATCAGGGGAGAAGGCTGCCTCCCTGTGCTGCGGCTGGGCCCCCGTGGACACGCCTGTTAGACTCCGGGTCTTCCTCAGCCCCTCCTTGTCCCATCGCAGAACATGAAACCAATCACCAGACTCGGCTGGCTCTGTCTCCAAAATATATCTCGAACCTTTCCTTTCGTTGGTTCAAGCCCTCAGTCAGGTTTTCTTGGATTATTCCTTCGCTTCCTAGAGGCATTCCCCCCACTCTGGCTCTCTGCCAATCTGACCACCGTATTGGTCCACAGAGTGCCATAAAGTCGAGATCTTTGCCTGTTTAAAAACTCTCCAGGAGAGGGCGTGGGATGTGATGAGCCCTGGGTATTATTACATTAGGCTGATGAATCACTGATGTCTACCTCTGAAACCACTAATTCATTATATGTTAATTGAATTTAAACTAAAAAAAAAAAAAAAAAGGGAAATAAAAACTCTCCAAGCTCTGGGACGCCTGGGTGGCTCAGTTGGTTGAGCAGCTGCCTTCGGCTCAGGTCATGATCCCAGCATCCTGGGATCGAGTCCCACATCGGGCTCCTTGCTCGGCAGGGAGCCTGCTCCTCTCTCTGCCTCTGCCTGCCTCTCTGCCTACTTGTGTTCTCTGTTAAAATAAATAAACAAAATCTTTTTTTGTTTATCTGATTTCAGGTCCTACACTTAGGTCTTCAACCCATTTTGAGTGTATTTTTGTATATGTAAATAAATAAATAAATAAATAAATAAATAAATAAATAAATAAATAAACAAAATCTTAAAAAAAAAAAACAAAACTCTCCAAGCTCCCTAAACTCTTTAGTATCACACGCGATAATGTATCTTGTAATCTGACCAACAGTCGTCTCCAATTTTGTCCCGTCTCGCTCTCTTGGAAACCAGCTGCCTCGCGGTGAGGATGCGGGGCCATCCTGGGGGACATCTCTGGGACAAGAGGCCACATGGGGGAGAACCGCAGTCCCCAGGCCGGGCTCCCCGCTGAGTGTGGCGGCGTGTGTGTCCCCATCCACACCCCGACCGACAGAGACACGAGCAATAAATTCGTGTCTGAAGCCGTAAGTTTGGGGATGGTCTGTTACACGGCACTAGGCCACTGGGACCCCGCTCAGGAGGCCAGTGACGGGAGGCGGTCCAAGTGCAGAGGTTGCAACAGGAGGGAGTGGTTGTTCATGCACAGGAAGAGAGGGGTCCCGGGGCCATTTCCCAGAGGGTGACGCCCGAGCCATGTGCTGAAGGCTGCGCGGGGCAAGGTCCCAGGGCTCGGAAAGTGGCACACGTGTGCAGATGCGTGAGACAGCGTCCTGTTGGGGATCCACGGGGAGTGACAGAAAAGGGGGGCACAGACAGACGGATGGACAGAGGCCCCGAGGGGGTGCAGGCAGGATGGGGCACGCGGGGCCTCACACGGGGACCTTGGCCTCTGTGTCGAAGCAGAGAGAAGCCGCTGACAGGTTCTGTGCTTGGATTTGTAATTTTAGAAAGTTAACTCTGAATTGGCACGAAAAATAAATTGGAGGACGAGCCTGACGGCGGGGCGGCTACGGCGGCGAGCGGGGACAGTCAAGCGGGAACGGGGGCCGCCGGGCCACAGAGGTGCGGGGTGAGCGTCAGCAGCAGGACTCGGCAGGGGACTCGTACGAACCTGCGGTACAGGCCACCTCTTAGCGTGCGCGTCGCCCCCGACCCCGCCCGGAGCACATTCCTCGTCCTCCAGAGCCCAGCACGTCCGAGGGGCTTGGTGCACATGCGCTGAGCACGTGCACGCGTGCTGTGGGCGGCTCCGGGACGCGCTTGCCGACCTCGGTGCCGTTCCCGTGGACCCCGCAGACCCACGTCTGCCCCCGGCCTCCAGCTCCGGCCGCCGCAGCTCGCGGGCCCAACAGCACGGGGCTCTGCAGGGGGCGGCACGAGGAGCATCGGGACCGCCTGGAAACGCAGGCAATCTTGCCCAGGCCCCAGCGAGGCGCAGGGCTGCGTGCAGAGAGGCCTCGGGGTCGCGAAATGCACACCGCTGCGCCCCCGTCCCTTCCTAACACCCCTTAGGAGGCCCCGGGGCTGAGAAGGGGAGTCCAACCCTCTCCAAAGACACAGGTCTTACAAGCAAGCAAAGCCCCACGACCTTACCTGCAGGGTCTCATCCAGTCTGCCGGCGAGCCTCCCGACCTCGTAGAGCAGCTGGGGGCTGCCGGGGATCTCGGCCACGGGCGTCCCCGGCAGGTAGGACAGCAGCCTCAGCAGGTAGCCTGCGACTCCGGAGCCGCCATCTGCAGGGACGCAAGCACATCCCGTCACGTGGTCCCGGGGAGACGGCCGGGGCCGTCCTGCTCGGTCATCACAACCCTGAGAACCACAGACGGCACAGGACACGAGCAACACACGTGCCTCACGGGGTCCGCAGGACGGGAGGGCGGAGAGACCCCGGGACCCCGGAGCCGGCCACGCGCACGCGACGCTCGCTCGCGGCCCGGCTCTAACATCAACCGCCTGTGGCAGAACGGGGCTGAGACGTGGCGTTCTATGGCTCTGCCGAGGGTGGTGTGACCCGGGCCGCGGCCGCTGCCCAGGGCCCCGCGGGGAAAAGCCCGAGGGCCGGCACCGGCAGCGGTGCGGAGAAGAGAGCACGGGGACCGCGAAGCGGGGTCTCCAGCCACTAAGGGCTGCGGGCGCTGCTTGGAGAACCCCCAGCAGCTAGAGGATGCGCGGCCGTAGGGCTGTGAAGCAGGGTGCCCCAGGTCACCCACGAACGACAGAGCGGGGATCGGAAATCCCTGATTTCTAGTTCTCTCTTCTTTCTGCTAGTCCCTAGCACCCAAAACACAGCTGGTCGGGAGAGCACCATGTTTAATCATTTTTCTGTTAAAAAAAACTTTCCCTAACTCATGTGCCCTTTGTGACTCATTCTTAAAGTCCCTTTTTTTAATTCGTCTGAGAGAGAGAGAGAGTGAGAAAGCGTGCACGCAGGAGGGACAGAGGAAGAGATTCTCCAGTAGGCTCTAGGCCGAGCGCTGGGCGTGGGGCTCGATCCCATGACCCCGAGATCACGACCTGAGCCAACCGGGTGCCCTGTCAAGGCCTGTCTGAGGCGAGAGTTACAGGAGGTCCCGGCTCCAACCACCTCTGAATCGGAGCCCCCCCGATCTCCACTTTGGGGAGGCTGCGCTTCCCCCACGCCTACACTGGGAGCCATGAACCTGTTCCCAGGGTCTCTACTTGTAGCCGGATGGCGGTAACGTGCGCGGGTGCGGTGACCGGCGAGCTGACGGGCTCTTACCCACGGACACGAGAGAGGTGAGGCTGCCTCCCGCGGTCGGACGCACGGAGGCCGTCGGGAAGCCCGCAGCTCGCAGGAACATGGAGACGTGACTCTGCACCTCGAGCAGCTCCGGGCTTCTGCTGGATTCGGAGTTGCTTATCTTGAGGACGTACTCCGTCGGCCCCTCCGCAGTGTCTTCGGCACTTGAAACGCACACGTAAAAGTTTTGGTCGTCATAGCTAGGAAGCGGCCGGATCTTGGAAACTTTTAACCCAAACACAGATTCCACTAACGCAGAGGCCTGCATGGCACTGAAAGTGGGTTTCACGAGGGCCTGGGGCTGCTGACGGTCTCCGCGCGACATGACGTCTGGGGAAAACAAACAAACTGGGAGGAGGACACACAGCGAGGGCGCTTACTTAGGCGGTTTTTCTTCAGACAGACCCATCGTGTGCTCAACAGCGATTCTGCACTTCTTATTAATTTTCACTCATAAAGCTAAAAATTAGTAAATGGGATAAAGTAGTAGGTGTTTGGGCAGGTGAATAAATATCCTCGTATCGCAGATGACTTTCAAAGTCACCTCGCAAACGGGAGGTAGGGAGGGCCCTGCTATCCCCTAGACCTATTCCCTATTCCTGCCCCGCCCCTCCCAGCAACTGCATTCTCGGGGAGACTGAGGCCGCCACAGGTGACGCATCTCACCATGACGCACCAAGTGACAGTAAGGACTCCACTCTCGAGACCCCTGACCCGTGGCTCTGTCCCTTCGAGCACGTCACTGTCAGCTTGGGGCTGAAACATAAATTCAAATCCAGGGGTCTTCCTCTGCTGTCCCCAGTCCTGCTGAATCCTAACCTCACCGTCCAGCTCACTTCCAGTATAGCAGCGGGGGCCGCTGTGCGACGCACGGTGTGAGTCCGAGGGACACGCGCAGAGGCCCTGAGGGCGCTCGGGGACACGAGGCACGTCAGCTCACGGCCACGAACAGCTCCCAGTCCAACGCTCAGAAGCTGCTCGAGACAGCGAGTCACAAGGCCGTAAGTAATAAACTGAGAATGCCGGAGAACCCTGACCTGAGTGTGACCCTGAGGCGTAGGACCGAACACTGAACTGACTCAGTTTACCTTACATTGCAAAGAACAACTTTTCTACGGCCCAGCAGAACAAGGGCTGGAACTAAATAAAAATCACGGGCAGTTCCACGCGGCTGCCTGGCTGGTTGAGGGTGTGGAGCGTGTGACTCTTGATCTCGGGGCCGTAAGTCTCATCCCCGTGCTGGGTACAAAGGTTACTTAAAAATAAAATCTAGGGGCACCTGAGTGGCTCAGCGGGTTCTGTGCCTGACTCTTGATCTCAGCTTACGTCCTGATCTCACAGTCGTGAGTTCGAGCCCCATGTTGGGCCCCATGTTGGCCGTGGAGCCTACTTAAAAAAAAAAAAAAAAAAAAAAACCACTAAAAAATTTGCACACACTTGGCATCCCTCAAAAGCATCTCTGTGATACAGATACTGCAAACTAGGGCTTCCGAACAGCCTCCAAGACCAGATAGTTAACTTAGTTCCTTGTACCCTTGCTTCCCTCTTTTCCCAAAAACCTTTATTCCGATCCTCCCTTCATACTAAGTTGTAGGTAACTAGTAACATCCGGCGGTGGGTTGCATTTCAGGGCACAGTTCTGACCGCAGTTCAAGGGATGTAGTGTTTCACAAGGATCTCAAGAAGAGCGAGCTCTTGTCACGAGAAATCAGAACAGTAGTCGCTTCTGTAGGAAGACGGACATTTCTCTCCGGGGGGACATTTCTCTATCTCAACTATGCTTTGGTTACACGTATATATACATCTGTCGAAACTTGAAACGGAAGTAAGCGTAAGATCTGTGAATCTCACTGCTTCTAAATTTTACCTTAAAAAAAAAAAAAAAAATCCCTGGGAGAGACTGGCAAGGACAAGGGGCCGAGGGTGGGGACTGAGGACCTTCTCAGAGCTCCCCAAATCATGCTGTGCCCATGAATGTGTCATCACCTCGGATCTATGGAAGCCAGAGCTCACCTCACTCCAGTGAGGAGGGGGATAAAATCCAGGGAGCACACTGGGGCTCTCCCATAGGATCCCCTCCCTGCCTCAGCCCCGAGCCTATTGCCTGATGACTCGAGTGATGGTAAGAATTTTAGCCTAGGGGCGCCTGGGTGCACAGTTGGTTAAACGTCTGCCTTTGGCTCAGGTTATGATCCCAGGGTCCTGGAATCAAATCCCGCATCGGGCTCCTTGCTCAGCGGAGAGCCTGCTTTTCCCTCTGCCTGCTGCTTCCCTGCTTGTGCTCTCCCTCTGTGTCAAACAAATAAATAAAATCTTAATATATATATATGTACGTATGTATATATATATTAGCCTAAATATATATTTATATGTAAATATATATATCAGCCTAAAATGCCATTCCCCGCCCCTGCCTTCCTAGATCCTCTTTCCCAAGGTGATTTCTCTCCCCTTGAAGCCTGCAGCCAGCCCCTCCTGCCGCTGGCCAGTTTCCACCACCTGTCATAGTCACTGGATTCTTGCCAATCACTTCTCATGTTTGCTTTCTGACCAGAGTATTTGCTTTCCAGGTTTGTTCACTTAAGATGTTGTGACAAAGCCCGAATAGGGTTTCAAAACATAATCCTTGCACCTGAAACTCTTGGGAACCAACATATCCTATCGCACTGTATTTGGGCCTTCAGACGTGACAGGAAATTTTAACGTTCCTTCTGGAGGTTTATAAACTGATATAAGGTCAGTATTTTTTTAAGATTATTTATTTCTTTATTTGACAGAAGGTGGGATCACAAGTAGGCAGAGAGGCAGGCAGAGAGAGAGGGAGAAGGAGACTCCCCACTGAGCAGAGAGCCTGATGCGGGGCTAGATCCCAGGACCCTGAGATCATGACCTGAGCCGAAGGCAGAGGCTTTAACCCACTGAGCCACCCAGGTGCCCCGGTATAAGGCCAGTATTAAGAATACTTTGAGTTCAAAATACTTGAAAGCTTTAAATCCAACATGAATTGGATTCGTAGGTTTTCAACTCCTAAAGTGTAAAGGATATCAGAATAATTCCGAATTTGATATGAATTACAAATCCTTAGGGGCGCCTGGGTGGCTCAGTTGTTAAGCAACTGCCTTCGGCTCAGGTCATGATCCTGGAGTCCCTGGATCGAGTCCCGCATCGGGCTCCCCCCTCAGCGGGGAGTCTGCTTCTCCATCTGACCTCTCCCTCTCATGCTTCCTCTCTCTCTCTCTCTCTCAAATAAATAAATAAATAAATAAAATCTTTAAAAAAAAACACAAAAAACAAAAAAACAAATCCTTAAAGATCAAGGAACCTGGGAGGCAAGTAGAGAAGGCCAGTGTCCCTTCCAGCCTAGAAAATGTTCCCAAACCTTCCGCGAACGGGGCTGGCGGAGCCTCTGAGGGAGTGGAAAGCAACATTGGCAGCTCCCACCATCAAAAGACGACCTGGTACAAAAAGTAGCTGAGCTGAGCCGTGTATTTTACCACAGTAAAAAAACCAGAGGGAAGAAAGTCGCTCTGCTGGGAGAAACAAAGCGTCATTAGTCCCAGGGGCGGGCCGAGCCTCGGAAACGGCGGACTGGACACGTCTCCGCTCAGCCGGGGTTGGACGGACCCTGAGAGCCCCGTGCAGCTCTAACTTCCTGTGGTTCTACAGTTCTTTCTTTTCGGGCTGGAAACTGCCTTTCTTTGTACACAAGGACTCAAATCATGACACTCACAGCACAGATCAAGTCAGCTCCTGAAAGTAAATGAGCACGAGGAAAGAGATACAGTAGTCATCTGTGATGCCCGAAAGTCTGGGGTGTGTAGAGGGAACAAGGAAGAGAATCCAGATCCTGGAGGTAGTCGGTCTACACTTGCTGCCGGAGGGCTTTACCGAGCATCTGAGAAAGCACCCAGGAAGCAGATGTTTTCCAAGCCCACACCCCACCCATGCCTGAATCCCACAAACTTTGTCCCACACCCAGGGGTCTAGACCTTCAACTCTGCACTGTGTGCAAGGTATCCTGGGAGGAAACACATGAATTATTCTGGGTTCGTCCCCCTCCTGGCCAGATGGTACAAAGTCTGGTTAGAGTCTACTCAGGGAGCCCTGCACACGTGCCCTTCTCCCTCAATTCCCCTGCTTCCACCTCCCAGGGTGCAGAGCGCGCTTGTACCCAGGGAACACTGGTGACCCCTGTGCCCAGCCCAAGGCCCCACAGTGTGACACTGGGGACTCTGGGGGTCCTCCCGCTGGGGCACCGGGGTGAATGGGGTGCTCCAGGACCTGGCGGGGACTGGTGACCCCAGAGGCAGGAAAACAAGGAGGTGGGGGCTGACGGGTCATGGGGCTGTGGCCCGGACCCCGGTCCCCACCCACGGCCGCCCCTCCGCGGGGGTCCCCACGGGAATGTCGAAGGCCGGGATGCACCGGTCCGGTCATGGGGCTGCGGCCTTGGACCCCGGCCCCGTCCCCACCCACGGCCGCCCCTCCGCGGGGTCCCCACGGGAATGTCGAAGGCCGGGGCGCACGGGTCATGGGGCTGCAGCCCCGGACCCCGTCCCCACCCACGGCCGCCCCTCCGCAGGGGTCCCCACGGGAATGTCGAAGGCCGGGGCCCACGGGTCATGGGGCTGCGGCCTCGGACCCCGGCCCCGTCCCCACCCACGGCCGCCCCTCCGCGGGGTCCCCACGGGAATGTCGAAGGCCGGGGCGCACGGGTCATGGGGCTGCGGCACCGGACCCCGTCCCCACCCACGGCCGCCCCTCCGCGGGGTCCCCAGGCCACTGCGGGAGAGTCACACCACAGGGCCCCCCGGTGTACCTCCAGTGCGGTCGGGGCGGTCCCCGCTCTCCTCTGCCGGCTCACCCGCAGCGACCCGCGATCCCGAGGCTACACCACTCTCCAGCTGTCCTCGATCCCGCTGCGGCCCCCGCCAGCCCGAGCCCGCGAGCCCCGACTTCTGATTGGCCCTTCTCTAACCCCCTCCACCAATCAGCGTACACTACTGGGGGGGCGAGGCTGGGCCCCGGACTGCCCCGCCCCGGTCGGCAGGATCGGGCTTCTGATTGGCTTTCCGCATCCCTGCCCCGCCTCCCCCCGGTGGTCCCTCCACTCAGAATCCGGCTATCACCAGTAACCGGGCTTCTTGTTTTGTTGGATTGGCTCTTTGCGATTCCGCCCCGCCCCCTGGCGGAGAGCTCCCTCCGCAGACTCGGCTCGGGAGGGGATCCCGCAGTTGGGGCCCCTGCAGTTGGGGCCCCTGCAGTTGGGTCCAGTCCCCCCTGGGCCCCGCCAGCGTTTCCCCCCGGATTCAGTGCGTCCTGCTGTCTCTCCCCTCGCCTTCCGTCCCGCTGCCAATGGAGCCGGGCCCCCGAGGCCGCCTTCGCCCGCGCGGCCGGACGAGGCTGGGCCCACACGCCCCCGCCGCGCCCGGCCACCCCACCTCCGGCTCGGCTCGGGCCGCACCTGCGACCGGCCCCTCGCTCCCAGGCCCGCGGGCCGAGCAGCTGACGGGGGCGGGCGGCGACAAGGTACAGAGAGAGAGATCACAAGTAGGCAGAGAGGCTTCGGGACACACGACGGAGGGACCACGACGAGGAGGTGGCCATACAAGCGACACGCCAGGGTGATATAAAGTCCCTTCGACCATCCCAGTGCAGCCAGGGAGGACGGGGTTGCCTGGCCCAGCAGATCGTCCCCACCTCATGGACGTTCAGGAAAAGGCTGCCCGGCGGGCTAGTAGCTGGACCAGGATCCTGCTTTGGGTGAGAGAACAGTCTTTTCAATGGTAAAATGGGACTCCACGGGCCTGAGAACCTGCTGGGACGTCTGCATGGACTTCGACTTCCTCGCCCTTCCCACAGGGCCACCCACCTGGGACGAGGAGCCCGCATCCCCCTGGTTCCCATTCCCGTTGGCCCAGACCAGCAAGAGGGTGGAGGATGACCACGGCTCTTTCTGGCAGTCGTGTCGGGAATGACTACCCTCGACGCTGATGTAAACATCCTCGAAGAGGAATTTCTGGGAGAAGTCCCATTTCTTTTTAAGTTACGGTGTTTTAGTTTCAATCCACAAAATATTTTATAGCAAGAGATATGTGATAATACAACTTTCTTTATTAAAAATAATTTACAGCATCAATAACATATACACAATTGTCATCAACTGAACTTTGCCTCCAATATATTTTTATACAATACTTAACATTGTTCAACTTAAAACTGTTACACTGTTTTGTTGGCTTTAAATAATAGACAATGATTTATAGTTACTTGAGATACATGGTTTCATAGTCATATATTATTTGTAAAATTGATAGAAACGTCAGCACTTTCACACTTTAGGGGAAAAACCCTAAGTCCGTCGGCTCCCCTTTCATTCCTCCAAGTCAACATCTAGTATCCGAGCACCTCCTAAACCTCCTACACCTAAAGGCAAAGACAGGCGTAACCACCACCTAGAACTGCGAGTCCCATCACGCCTCCGCATCCTGTCACCTGCCACTGAGAAGGCGAAGGCACTGCTCCCTGGAACCGCCACGCATGGAGCAGTCCGGCCCCGGCCACGGGGACGCCCTCGCATTTAGAAGTGACGACCACTGTCGCTGGGGCCACTCTCAGCTGGAACGATGCACTCCAGCTGGGGCGGGGGAGGGGGGGGGACGGAAGCCCTGGTGTCTCCTTGTGCAGGGACAGCGACGCCGGAAGGCCGCAAACATGGCCACAGCAGGCGGCATCAGTTTAAGATGAAGAAAATGCCGCTGTTGGGAACACCTCTGAGTTGTGCCCTGAATTACAACAGTCCTTTACTTCCCTCCTGTGCCTACTAAGCTCCCTTCCCACAACAGCGTGCAGCTCTCTAAACACCCAAAGACCTGGGCAGAGTCGACAGAACGAAAGCCAGAGAGGCCCCCCTCTGCGCACAGCGCTCGGCCCGAGGCGGGAGCCCACGGGGCGCACAGCCCGGCCCCCCCTCCGATGCCGGCCGCATGCCGAGCTCTCTGCTCCTGGAGTCTGAGGCCTGCCTGTCCTGGGGGGACCAGGGAGAGGGACCGCGCCGGCCCGCACCCCGCCCACGGATGACGCAGACGTGTCCCCACACACATGGTCTGGGGCCACCGCCTCTGCCAAGCACGCAACAGGCATGGCAACATTCGACTCGTGACTCTTCTAATTCATGTTTTCACGTGAACTAAACACGCAGGACAGATACGCAGGCCTAGCAACGTATCAAGACCATGGCATGAAAGTACCACAGAAAAGAGCCTACAAAGTTTAAATAAAGAAGGGAAATCATGTTCTCGGACTCCAGGCCACGTGGTTGTCTGCACGCAGACCTGCAGACTTTCCAGAAGACGGGGCCGTGTGCACGCGGACGCGGAGCGCGTGGCGGTTCCAGCTGCGATCCGGCGGCAGACAGCCCTCCCTCCGGGGCCCCGCGGCCAGCCGAGGCGCGGCGGACCGGCTGGGTCAGAGGAAGCTCTCCACGTGGAAGAAATCTCTATGACTAACCTTTTAGCTGCTAAGCTTAATTTCTCGATTAAAAAAAAGGCATGGGACTTTCCAAAATTAATTGCCCAAACTTTCTCTGAACCGCTGCGAGACGTCTCGACACGGCGCGTGCTGCGGGCGCGGACGTGCGCGTGGGGGGAGCAGGACGTCCAGACGGCAACTAAGGGTTTCATCCTGATAGTCAGCTTTGGTTAAAACAAGACGTAATCCATAGAATCATGCATCCCAGGTAAAATAAGGATTCAACATGACAGAAAACCAATTTTAAATAATTAAGAAATAACTAACATTTAAAAAATGCTTAGAGCTGAGCAGCAACCACATAATTTAGGGTGGATAATTTAAAAGTCTAGAGGAAATCTTTTCAGCATTTAATGATTCAGTTCTCTTTAGCAACTATAAAAGAGTGCGATTTTGGTTAATGAGACATAAAATAATAGGTTAGAGGAAGCAACAGTATCATATCAGGTGAGCCAAATGATCAAATCCAATTGCTAGAATATGATGTGAGGCCGGCCGGAGGGCACGGGGCACATTCCCGGCCAGGACGGGATGCTGCGTTCGCACAGCCGGGCCGTGCGCGTGGGGGGGGGCAGCGTGGAGCCCCCGCGGCGAGACCGACACTAGGACGACCCGGCTTCTGCCACGAACTGAACGCCAACCCCGTGCAGCTCAGGTCTGAAAGTCCATTTGTCAATCAGATTCCGACTGCCACAGTCTTAGAGTCTAACCCGGCTTCTTACGTTCCAACCCACTCATCTTAAACCAACGAACAGCAGTACACAGTTTACAGGTGAAACTAAACAACTTCAGGAAGGATGTTCACGTAAGGATCTTCAACCCAAGTTCAAACTCCGCCTGTATTTACAAAACACTCTGATAAAATACCCCGTCCTTGCAGGCCTCCCTCACGGCACACCTCACACGCTGATTTGAGCAATGTTAATAGCACCATTCGTATATTATTTAAAATCAGAGAGATTTCATTTCAGTCACTATGTTGATTCATAATCATTTACACCCATGGTGAGATCGGTGAGCACACGGGACCGTCTGCAGCCCAGGGCGAGCAGCCCTGGGTCCGGCACAGAAGGCTTTACTCGCAGTGACCAGTTCTGGAAGGGTATCCGTGTGGAGGAGAGACTAGGAGAATTTTCGTGCCACAAAGTTTAATAATCCTCCGTGTTTGTACAACGTCACTTCCACGTCATTGTCAAACGAAGCAACCACGCTGAATGCCTTCCCAGTGCTTGTCTTTAAACAAACAGAAACAGCTCACGTGAGCGGTAAAATCTCGCGAGCGTCCCCGCGTTCAGCCCCTCCGTCTTCGTGCCCCAGGCCGCCGCCTGCCGGCCCCCGCGCGGCCCTCCTCCCGCCGTACCCACGCACAGGCTGCACAGCCACGTTTCACCCCTGCCTCTTAGCCGGGCCCCGCCCCAGCGCAGAGCCCACCGCGGGCTCAAGCGCACGACCCTGAGATCACAGCCCGAGTGGAGATCAAGAGTCGGACGCCCCTTCCTCCCCGTTTCTAAATGACAAGTCGCATGTCACCGACACTCGACCAGTGCAGCAGCCTCTGACCCACGGCTCGCGTGCACTTCGTAGCAGCTAGGCAGTGTGCGCACATCCCCTCCCTGCGCTCCTCTCAGGCCTCCCCTGCGGCCGCGTGCCCGGCTGCATTCAAACGGCATCGGCACAGAAGAGCCGGCGGCCGGGGAGGGGGGCCCGCGCGTCGTCTCGCTCTCGGGACCGAGTGTCCCGCGCTCTCTGCGTTTCCGCAGTCTCAGCTGCGGTACCACGGGCCTCGTGGGAGTTAGACCACAAAGCACGGTCACTAACTCACGCGGGGGTGCGTCTGACGAGCACCCTCTCTCCTCGGCCACACCCAGCTGAGTGCACGGGACGCAAACACAGACGAGAAGCCGAGAGATACCTTTATGGTTAACGTGACTCCGGGAGATAGCTCTTCGGGGAATGCTACAGAAAACCTTTCTCTGCCGGAGAGGCCCAAGGATTCCGCATTTTCTCCCGGAAGGAACTGAAGTGGAGCTATGCCAATTCCGATCAAATGATCTTTGTGAATTTTTTCGTAACTTTCGGCCAAAACAGCTTTCACACCCTGTAACAAATGTGCATTTTACTTCTTCCAGTTAGCTCTTCAAAGTTGCTTTATTGGACCATTTTCAAGTGAAAAATTTCTACTCGTGACCCCTTGTATAAAACTTAACCTAATAGCACATAGCCTGCGCCGTATCAGAGTGGCTACGGAAGATTTTCCCGTGTTTTCGGGCAGCTCCCCAACGTCTTCTACCCGTCCCTGTGCCCGGCGGGGCCGAGTCCGGCAACGCCAGCCGGGTAAGAGCCCCCCGGGGGACTCAGGAGGGCCTGGGCTCCCGGGGACCCACGTGTGCGTGCAGCAGCCCGCTCCCTTGGCCGGCCACGCGAGCACAGAAACAGAGACGGGCGTCCCCCCAGCGGCCGAGGTAACAGGAGACGGGGCTTCTACACAGATGTAGAAGCTGAATGGCCCCGAGCAGACGTCCGAAGACAGAAACCATCAAGCGAGTGAAGAGACTGACAGCAGAGCAACAACCAATCCCTGTTCTCCGGAGAAAACAAGCCAGAGAGGCCCCAGACCCACGGTTCCCAACTGGCCCTGCCGTCCTCCTGCGGAGCCCTCCCCGGATCGGTCCTCCGGCCGCGGCTTGCCCCTGCCGCCCGCCCTGACGTTTAAGGCCGCACACACAGACCGCGCTCCTCTAAGTCCTGTGTCCATCTGTGCTCCGGACAGACAGACAGGGACACCGTCACCATCCAGGAATCAGTCCTCAGCCCTGTGAGCGCCACCCACTGACGCGAACAGAGACAACGGACGCCCTGGACCTGGGCACAGGGGAGGCACCGGGGAGGGCGCCGTCAGAACCGGGCATGAAGTGAGGCCTGCGTCCCGGGAAGTTCGTGCCGACGTGGACACGGGCTCTCCAGACAGGTCCCCGTCCGCTTGACTCCGTGAGGCCCACCAACACACAAGCCCAGCCTGGAGGCAGCGCTCCGGCGTCTAACCAAACACGTGCCTTAGGATCAAGTAGGGGCAAAGCCTCCAATGGCAACAATAAAGACAAAAACGTGAGAAAAAAGGGAACCTGTACCTGCAATTAACACTCACGATCTCAGGAAGACGAGAGGATCTGGCTTATTCCTGCAGCTCCTCTGAGGACGTAACACTCTGGGGGGAGACTCAGGACTCCGGGAGAACCGGGCGCGCACGACCACGAGAGCTAGGAGGGCGGCCAGCCGCTCCGAGCACTTCCGAGCCAGCGCCGGGCAGAGCGCGCCCAACACAGGTCCTGACGGCCCCCACCGCACTGCAGCAAGGCTGCAGGTGCGAGACGTGCCTTCCGAGCGGGCGGCCAGGAGCCATGACCTCCAGCCCTTGGCCCGCCTCTGAGTCATGAGCCGCCAAGAGAGAAAGTTAAGGGCAGGGGGGCAAGCAAAACTCTCAGTGGGCACAGAGAATCGGCACTGCCGAGCATCAGTTTAAGATGGGGGCCTCCTTTCCCCCCACTGTACTGATTTCAAGTAAGACCGATGGAGATCGAATCTAACCCAGAGCATTAAAATGCAACTAGATCAGCACAAAATATTATACGTGGTCCCCTAAAAAAACCCACCAATATGAGTTCCAAATAAGCATAAAAAATCCAAACAAACAATATAAACTCTGACAGAATATTACTGACAAAACAGAACATTTAAAGATCAGTTTTAAGAAGATAAAATTGAAGCATCAGTACCAGCAGATACGGTCCTTTGGCCGCCCAGTCTCTGGAATTTCCGGAACCGTATTTTTTCCCTGCCAAGATGATCAGCGGGACACCTTCCTTCTGGTAGAGCTCGGCAGCCTCAAACACATCGAGCTGTGGAGCAAAAACAAACAGAAACATCTTCAGCACAAACGTGGGTCCAGGCAGCGAGTGCCCAAACGCTCTGTGCCCGACTTACCGTCTGGCCCGACGGGAAATGGATTGTTCTGGGAGCTGGTTTCCCGAGGAACTTATTAAACAGCTTGATATTGGCGAACGTGCCTCTCGTCATCACAGCGTCGTTGCCTCTGCGGGCCCCGTAGGAGTTGAATTCACGAGGAGTAAGGCTGTGAGGAAGTCGTGAAGCCGGTTTCATTTCAGAGGAAAACCACCACACAGCACCGGACCCTAACACTCGCTCCGAAGTCCTCTCTTTGTGATGGAAAATTTCAAGCACGTACAAACGTCGAGGAAACACCGAATGCCGGCTGCCTGTTTCTTCTAGAATCATCCCCCAGGAGACAATTTTGAAGCAAATTCGGGCATCATGTTTTAACTGTACGTATTTATTTAACTGTACGTATTTCTCTAAAACCTATAAACTCAAAAAATACTACCTAGATCCAAAAAAACCCCAGAAAAACCCCCTACAATTTCTTCCTATCAGGTAGCCAGTCAACACTGCAATCAACCATTCCTCCAAGAAGCACCGGTTGTCCAGGTTTCCCCGATGTCTGAGGACACAGCGCCCCAGGAAACCTCTCCTAAGTCGAAACAGCATTAAGGGGAAGAGTATCCACCCCTTTCCAGAAATTCACATTGTGCCGCTTAGCTTTTACCAAAACCCTACTAAACACCAGAACCCCCTCGGTGTCTCTCGGTCAATGTCTCCCGGTCGGCCGGTGTGACCATGAAAGTGCAGCGTGAGGCGACTTGGCCCGCGGGCGTCCCGTCGCTACCAGCGGCGGTGGACACCGGAACCCGGGCGGGAGGGGCTCCCCGCTGCCGGCCTGGTCACAACACACGACCTCTGAGAGACAAACAGCGGAGCACAAGCAACAAGCAGGAACCAACGCTGACCAGTCTCTAATTGGGTCTTTTCCGCAAAGGCGGTAAGTTCTCTGAACCTGTCCGTTTAAGCAGCTGACTCCAGGATAGGCGCGAAGACAGGTTTGAAGGACCCGAAACACATCCTGACTGATGAGAACTAAGAGATCCGTACTTATACGTCAGAACCGTGTTTGAGAAACTCGGGGAGTTTCTGGTGGATGCGAGATCATGATGACCAAGACGAAAACCTCAACCAGAAAGCCTTCCTTTCTCACTGCTACAAATAAAAGCCACTGTGGGACAGATTCATTCTCAAGTTACAACACGTGGAACTGCTATTAGCAACTTCTACCAAGAAGGGTTGTAAATTCATACCAGACTACAGTTACCAGAAAAAAACTCAAACACGAATTTCACAACTGCACCATTGCGCGGGCACCGGCGCCGCGGGCCCCGAGCGGGCTCCCGGGAAAGGCATCGCTCGGACGGCTCTGGGCTCTCAGGGCTTGCGGGCGGCGGTGCAGGAAACGCGGCCCGAAGTCCGTATGCGCTGGGCACACAGCAACCTGACCGCGCAGCGCGATCCGCAGAGACAAGGTCAGAGCTTCCTAGGGTGGGAGTTCTAGGTCCCTCATCAACCACGCTTACATCACGTTGTAAGGTTTTAGGGTCAATGGGCAGAACACTCACTGTCTTCTGATGCACACAGACCAAGCCTAGCCTCACGCATTCACATTATAGTCCACAAAACATATTTAAATTCTGGCCTCCGGCGACAGCAGGAACCATCAGGCTTCACTTGCTGGGTCGAACAAAGCTGACTTTTCAATAAAGTCACATTGGGGAAAAAAAAAAAAAAGAAAAAAAATCTTGTTTCCAATCAGTTGTTTGGACTACTAAGGGCTCATTTAAAACAGCAATTTCCATTTCTCAAGTTACAGGCCCAAGCAGGTACAACCGGTACCCCGGCCACTGCTGACGTCCAATTCAGAGGTGACCCGACCCCCCTGGGACGGTGGCCTGTATGGCTGAACCCCGACCGACACGGGGTCCGGGCGCCAACCCAGCACACCGTCGACAGCGTGGGTAGAGCTTCTGACTCCCCACAACCGAGCGCCCCTTGTGTTGGCCAGACCCCACCCAGAACTACAAGTCGACGATCACCCGCTCCGTGGCCTTCGCATGACCTCCTCTACTCCCACACGTCAGCGGAGAAAAGGAAATGCTGAGAATCACGTCACAAGAAGAAAATACAGTCACAGTCCTGGACCGTGTTTATCAGAACAAGTCTGAGCGTAGGTGGGTCCAAGCGGTTCACACTCACGCTGCTCAAGGGGTCCAGCGGTTCACGGGCCGGGGCGCGACCCGCAGCCCCGCGCACCTACCCTCTGTTCGTCAAGTACTTGGCGGCGGCGCTGCTCCTGGCGATGCTCCCCGCGGGCGATATGTGATCCGTGGTGACCGCGTCCCCCAGATGCAGGAGCACGTGCGCGTTCTCAATGGGCTGCAGGGCAGCCGGCTCTTTGGTCTACAAGGTAGAAACCATGAAAGACCTTTCCCGTTCATGAGGCTTTTTTAGTTCCTAACAACCTCGGAAAGATCAAAGAGTGAAACCATACTCACAAGCTTATCAAAAAACGAAGGACATCTGATGTATGTGGACTTCAAGTCCCAAGGAAACAACACTGAATCCGGTGCTTCCAGGGAATTCCAACGCTTATTTCCCATCTGTGAATGTGAGTTTGGTTGAACAAAAAAAAAAGATAAGATGGAGTTAGAAAAAAGAGGCTTATGAAAATGTTCAAGAGAATTAACAAGTCACATGTCAGAAGCACCCAAAAACAGGCCTTCTTCATTGGAAAAGATAGTGCATTCTAGAACACCAGGACGTTAATGGACAAAATAAGTCAAGATTTGCTCACCAAACGCCAGCACACTAGATTTTCACAAATACCGTTTTAAGTTTTAAAATAACTTTGTTATATTTAAGTTAAAAATATACTTTTAAGTTTTAATATAAACTGCACATAAAAGACTTCCAGAAATCCAACATGAGGGTCAAGGGTTGAGAAGAGCGGTCCGTGTCGTGCTGTGGGACGCGCTGCTCACCTTCAGGAGCAGGGCTGCGAGAAAACCCCCTGCTGAGGGCAGTGAGCGTGTCCCCGCACGGTCCTCCCTCACACCCAACGCCGAGTCTCTCCCCGGTTCCCTCCCGCCCACGACCCACGGTCCACGCCAGGGCCACCTCGCATGCAGCACTGCTCCGACCCACTGGCCCGACTCTGTGTGTGCATTTCATTTGAATTTAATTTCTCAAATTTTATCTTAATAGACTCCACACTCAGCGTGGGGCTTGACCCGAGATGAAGACTCCCACGTGCCCCCGACTGCGCGGGTCGGGCGCCCCTGCTTCCATGCTTCCCGCCCAGCTGTCCCCTGCCACGCCCTCCACGCGGAGACAGAGCCTCACAGGCCCCTGGACAGGCTCGGGAAGGCTCCGGGTCACTTCCTTCAAGACTCCATGTTCCTCACGGCCTAAAACTCCTCTGTAACCTCAGTCCCTGCGGCTCCCACCTTGGCCCCCACTTCTGCACACCCGTCACCCCGGCGCCCTCAAGGGTCCCTGCATGAGGCCTTCACACGTTCACTCTGCCCGGAAAGCCCTGCTCTCAGTCCAGACGTAGGGAAACTACTTCGCCTCCGCCCCTCCTGGTTCCGAGAGTCTCCGTCAATGATGCCTCGGGCTGTGGTCAGCGGCTCGACGCTGCGCCCGCCACTCCTTAGCGGGGTGTGTAATTCACGTCACGATTCCGTTACAGTTCACTGCCTGCCTCTCCCCGCGAGAGTTCCGTGTTTTGTTCACCGATACATTCCAGAACACCTAGCAGAGCGCCGGGGGGCATGTAGCAGGTGCTCCATAAATACCCGCTCAGTGAACAGCTCTGCTACCCTCCTACTACACTCAGTGCTGTTTTTAGAAACTATGAATAAGTGTATGTGCTCGTAGGTGTGCAAAACCTCTCTGGAAAGTCACGTGAGCAGGTGGCGCGCCTGTCGGCCCCTGGGGAGGTGAGGCAGGCGGCCGGGGGCAGGAGGGAGACTCCATGCTCGCTGTTACTTCTGAACGTTCAACCATCTCTATGGGAACGACAAACACGGACCATTTCTATGAATTCTGCCCATATTCAGGATGCTTGCTACACATTTCTAGTAAGTAATTAAGATCGATTTTTTCCCTCTAAAGATTTTATTTATTTGAGAGAGTGAGCAAGAGAGCACAAGCAGGGGAAGGGCAGGGGGAGAATGAGATCCCCACCAAGCAGGGAGCCTGTCGCGGGGCTCGATCCCAGGACCCCAGGATCAGGACCTGAGCTGGAGGCAGACCCTTCGCTGGCTGAGCCCCCCAGGCGCCCCTAAGATCGGCTTTAAATACTCTAAGCTATTCTCCTAGATTATTAAAGATTCCAAATACAAAATGATTATCACTTATTATACACTCTATGTTCAAAATAATGTGATTTTAATTTTTATTAAGTTCAGAAAGACACACGAAATAAACAGTGCCATTTATTGAAGTACCTCAGAAACAAGTGAGCCTCTTACCTCCATTTTCTCTTTCAGCGCTTTAAACATGGACAGTACGACGCACTCTTCCTCCATCTGATGGACCTCCTCTCTGCTGGGCCAGATGTCCTGCAGGTAAACGCTCTTGCCAGTAGCGTCAGTGCCTGGAGAGAACATTGTGACATCAAAGTCAGCAGAGAAAGTAATTCCCTCAAAGGAGGCCTGGGGGGCCAGCTGATGAAGCGTCTGCCTCTAGCTCAGGTCCTGATCCCGGGGTCCTGGGATCGAGCCCCACGTCGGGCTCCCCGCTCCCTGCGGGGAGTCTGCTTGCCCTCTTCCTCTGCCCCTACTGGTGCTCTCTCTCAGATAAATAAAATTAAAAAAAAAAAAAAAAAAAAAAAAGCAATTCCCTCAAGGTGTTCACATCGTTTCAAAACCAAGTAAACCAACACCAGACGGTTGCAGACATAAGCAGATAAAAAAATGAAGCCCTTGTACGTTTTATATTCCTCATACGAATACAGAGATGAGTACCTGCAAGATAAGATTTCTTGAAATAATTCAAAGAATAGATAGTCTAGGAAGCACTTCAGAAATACAACTACTTCTGGAACATAAAGCGCGTGCGGATATGTCTGTGTAGTAAAGGGAAGATACCTAAAGGCTCCGTCTGGAAGTCTATATTCACTGTGCCTGCTATGGCGTAGGCTACCACCAAGGGTGGAGAGGCAAGGTAATTGGCTCGGACGCAATCACAGAGACGACCTTCGAAATTCTTGTTTCCAGATAAAACTCCACAAGTAACCAAATCACCCTGAAAAAAAAAAATACACAAATACACGTTCAAGAAACGGTACGTATTTGGATAATCACATATACGCAATCTCAGATATTTTACATGTGAGGGCAAGATAACCGAAAAACATACTACCAATTATTAGATACAGAACCACCAAATCCTACAAATACACGAATTCGCTATATCGTTAAGGGATTATTTCAAAGTTCTAACAACGATTCTTCCAATCATTTCAAGATTCACTCTTCCCAAGAGGAGCAAGGACTACAGAAATATGAACCCAGCCACCAGCGTGTATTTTCTACCATCTGACAACAGAACACATGGTTAAGAAGAGCCGTTTCGGTGTCCTAGGGATGCGCGTGTCCTTACCTGCTTGACGGCACTGAGAACTGCTTCTGACAAGGGCGCTGTGTTCCCCACACACGTTGAGCATCCATAGCCAACTATTTCGAATCTGCATTTGGAAAAACACACGTGACCGAGCGGAACGTCATAATGACTGTCAAGAAAGGGCCGGCCTGGTCTTTCGCGGCCGGCCCTGCGACGAGCTGCCCGGGCACACGCACCAGACACGCGGGTTACCCCTCACCAGTCTGTCCGTCTGGGCGCCAGGCTGTCTCTACTCGATACGAGGACTCGGACAGAGCATCCCTGCGGGAGATGTGGCCGCCTCGGCCCGACACAGACCTGCAGGCTGCACGGGGCAGCTCCCCCGACAGCCCGGGAGGGCTGCCACACGACCCTTCCAGACGTGCCGCGGGGGCGGTGACGCCAAGGCTCAGAAGGGGCCCTGCCGCTGGACGCGCCAACACAGCAGATCTCTTCATTCTCAAGCAACCAAAAACCCAGAGGAAGGCCCTGACAGAAGTCCCCAGATGGCAGAACTAAGAAATTACAGGCATAACTCTGAGAATTACTTGTAGCCAGTCTTCGAAAAGCAAAAAAAGTTTTTTAAAACTTATCAGTCCTAAAAAAAAAAAAAATCTATCAGTCCTGCAAAGGAATTGATGATTTAGCTAAGATAACAGGTTCCAAAGTACAGAGCCAGAATCAATTATTTCTTCTGAGTCCGTGAGAAATGGGAAAGTCTGCTGCCACAAAGTTTGGGGACAACTTAGCCCACACTTGACAGACCCAGTAGCCCTCACGAAACGTCAGTTAAGACCCCTGAGTCTGTGAATGGTGCAGCCCGTCACATCCTGACCCTTCTGAGAACTGACCCCCACTGCTCAGCACCGCCGCCACCCGGAGCCAGGCTTCTGCGCACCCGTGCCCCCGTCGGACCGCACGCCCGCGCAGGACAGGCCGCACCTCGAGCTCCTGGGGCCGACACAGCGCCCTGCCCCTCTGACCGGCCCAGCCAACGGCGGAGGGCGCGCAGGGCTGACCAGCACAACAAAGCCTACTTTTCCTGTCTTCTCTTTGCACGGGAAAGCTCCAACAGGGGCCTCAGTCACTGCTCGATCCCAACGTCCCCACCGACAGCAGGGACCCTCACGTACCCGAGCTTACTGAGATACGGTAAGACGCCGCTGGAACTGAGGTAATGCGTGACCATCCCGCCGCCCGGAGACAAGCTCGTCCTTATGTACGGTCTGACCCGCAGGCCGGCGTCCACGGCTTTCTTGGCCAGAAGACCTGCGTGGTAAGCAGGGAGGCATCAGGCAGCGCTCGGCAGCTCACTCTGCAACTCGTGCGAGGGTCAGAGTCCAGATGCAGCAATCTGCAGTCACTATCGTGTCCGTTTTACTCTACTGACGTGTTTCGTTTAAGACAAACACGAGATTACGCGGACACGCCAGCCCGTCCACTGTGACTTCGGGGGCGGCGCGCTGTCACAGCTTCACACGCGCGGAGAACGAGGCCGTGCAGCACGACGCACACGCACCGCGCGTGTCCCCACCCTCTGGCGTGCCACCCTGACGGCAGCCCCGGGCGCACGATGGCTGGTGTCAGGTCCGTACGACACACCCCCCCCCCCCGTCCACAGCCGTCCTCCCTGCTATTCCCAGCGGGCCCCAGGGCACTGCAGGAGCTCCGCTGATGAACTGCGTCTCAAGGCGCAGGAGCAGGTAACAACCTACACGGACACGCGTGTAAACTGGAATAAAATAAATCTACCTTCCGGGTAACGCCAACAACATAAATCAAACTCAGGCTCCTTGAGACCCAATTAAACTCTCAGGGAGTCTCTCAACATCAAACACAGACCCAAGAAACAAGGTGCGTTTCAGGAAAGGAAAGGGAAGGACTGGCCGTGAGGGACAGCCTACCTGCGGCGAGCATGACCGAGGGGTTACAGTTGTTGGTGCAGCTGGTGACCGCGGCCAAGACCACAGAGCCGTGAGACAGCGTGTACTCGCTTCCCTCGTAGTGGATGGAGACGTTATCCTTCTGCTTCTCAGCTGCAATCTGGAACCCTCGGAATCCCACCTACACAAACGTGCACAGAAACACAGACACTCTGGGTCCGTCCAGAGAAACACACCGGGAGCTCCGGCTGCGCGTGAGGGGAGCTGAAGGGCGTGACACTCGGTCGTTATAACTCGGCGCGAGGCGAGCCTGTGGGTGTCCGACTCCCCGGGAGCCAGATCCTACCGACCCTGTGGCTGTCTGTTCGAGCCTACGGCCCGTGACTCTCACCATCCTGGCCCTGCTCTGGGGGGGCTGCGGAGGGCAGGGGGCAGGCCTGTGGGCCGGAGTGCCGTGCTCATCACTACCCTACTCCTGCACAGCAGGGCGGCAGCAACAGCGAAGGGATTACAGAGATGCTCTGGAAGGAGCACCAGATCCCGGTTCTCCCAAGGGAGCAAGTGTTCCAATCTTGGCCACGAATTCTCAGAAAGCACAGACCCTGAAAGTCAAAGAGGTCACGGGCCGTTCAGGTACATTTAGTGGACGTTATGGGCGTGAGTGCAGTTTTCTTGGGGGTCGGACCTTGACCACCGTGCGGCCCAGCAGACCCTCCTGCGACCACGCCAGAGGCCTGTGATCATGTGCAACAACTGAGCGCCTGAAACCAGGCGACTGTGACTCCAGACACGATGCCCGTCGGACCCTCTCAGCGGCCAGGGGACAGCGCCAAACCAATGACAGGCTTCAGACAGGAGGGGGCTGAGTGGGCTGCAGGGGCCGATGGGGCGCGCCCCACACGCGAGAACACAGCAGCAGCCCGAGTCCTCGGCCGAGCTGGCCCTCCGCCACCCGGCGCGACACGGACTTGCCCTCTTTCACTCAGCACAATTACTGACAGAGACGGCGGTGCGGTCACCTGCCTTTTCACTCAAGCAAGCTTGGAAGTCGCGTTTCATGTCCGTCACAGCAACTCTGTCCTGGGGCCTCTTTGGACCGCTGACAGACGCGACTATTGAATCCAGACGGATCCGGATCACCTAGCGAGTGAGAGGGAAGAGGAAGACAAGGAAAGAGAATCGGTTAGGTACAGACTGCTATTAGCGCTACTTCCTGACGCGGAATAAATACATCCACGTTTGTTGTAATGGCGACCGACACCCCCCGGAGACAGACTTTAAAGCAATCCCGATTAATTTGTGGATTAATTTGTGAACGTAAGAATAGCACATCAGGGGGCGCCTGGGTGGCTCAGCTGGTTGAGCGACTGCCTTCAGCTCAGGTCATGATCCTTGAGTTCCAGGATCGAGTCCCACATCGGGCTCCCAGCTCCACGGGGAGTCTGCTTCTTCCTCAAACCTTCTCTCATGCTCTCTCTCACTTTCTCTGTCTCTCAAATAAATAAATAAATAAAATCTTAAAAAAAAAAAAAAAAGAATAGCACATCAGTATGCAAACCGCCCCAACACCAGCCACAGAGTCTACGGAGTCTTTTGTTCCCCTGAATTCTTTTCCCCGTTGTCACAGATGTCTGTGACAGCTGTCGGTCTGCTGCCCCAGCTCCGAATTCAGCCCTCACAGACGAGGGCTCAGGACACCCTGCTGCTCCCTCGGCGTGCGTGGCACTAGGTCTGGCCACACAGGGTGCTCGAGGGACACAGCAGGACTCTTCTCTTTCTGGCTCTGATGTGTCCAGCTGGCCAGGCTCCAGCAAGGCGATGCTTTTATTCCTTGGTTTAAGGAATAAACCCAACCTCCCAGCTAGATTTCTGGGCATTTCTTCTGGCATTTCTACCATTTTCCTCTGTCCGTTTTATGTGGGTATAAACAGTTCAAATGAAGTTTCTCTTCACTACGGGCTTCCTGGTATTTCAGTCCTGTCGACTGTGACCCTAACTGCAATGCCCGCCGTGCTGTGGCTTCACTTTACGGAGCCAGCGGATTCTGTCTGTGCATCTTAATGAGGGTGTCTTAAAAAAGTCCTGATGGGCTTCAATTTTATTTCTTTAATCTGGCCATGCCTTTAATAAGCAAACTTACTCCTTTTTATTACACAATGTGAGAGTTTACATTTTTCTCCTTCTTTCCCTTTGTCCTTAAAAAGTGGACAAAGCACCAAAATAAACAGAGCTGGAAGGGACCAGAAAAGGAAGAATCAAGTTAAAGATCTGCCCAAAGTTCACACGGACTCAGGTCCTACACGGACCGCACTACACCCGTGGGGGCCGGGCTCGGCTCCAGGGGCCGGGGCTGCAGACCAGGTCATAAAAATTCAAACTTCCCTGAAAGCGAACTTTACTTACTTTGAATATGAATTTCCGATAGGTAAGAAATACTGGCCTAAATTACAGAATATTTTACGTAACCGTAAATTCCTCTCATAACACATTTCTACAGAACGCTACCAAGACGCAGGCACCACCGGAAGGCCCCAGCTTGGAGCCCATCACGGTGCTCTTGTCATAAAGTATGAAAAAGATCAGCAAGAGAAGAGTCAATTTTGTGTTTTAATATTAAAAATTTAGCCTTAATAAAACGTTGTAAAATCCACCAACAGAAGTCTACGAGAACTTATTGAGTAAAATCTAAGCAGAGTCACAAATCACATTAACCGGGTAAATGATAACGATGGCTGATCCACGTTCCGGGTGCCTGAAACCACTCCAACGCCTGGTATCTAATGTGTGTCAGCCCCTCCGAACAGCCTCCCATTTTAGAGCCGAGCAAACGGGGGTGGGGGGGGTGGGGGGGTGTGGAGCTGGCATCCAGACACAACTGGCCCGGCCACGAGGGAGCTCCTCCACGCACACCTGGGAGCACGCGGGCCCTCCCCGAGCTCACACACACCTGGGAGCACGCACCCCCCCGCCACGAGCTCACACACACCTGGGAGCACGTGGGCCCTCCCCTGGGAGCACGCGGGCCCCCCGCCTGAACTCTCACACACACCCCCGAGCTCACACACACCTGGGAGCATGCACCCCCCCCCAGCTCACACACACCTGGGAGCACGCGGGCCCTCCCCGAGCTCACACACACCTGGGAG
>CM052797.1:128100-151250 GCA_028533885.1 Nasua narica
CCCCCCCCCCCCCCCCGAGCTCACACGCACCTGGGAGTACGCGGGTTCTCCTGAGCTATCCTGGTCATGTCGAAACAATTTCACAGCTTTAAGATATGTTTCCATCGACTCGAGTTTGGCTTTGTCAAAACCTAGAAAGAATTAACAAGGACAAAATACAGTAAGAGATTTTGAACTCTTTCGGAACAGGCTCACTGAATTAGAAGTAAGAAACAGATATTGCATATTACTAAGTACTCAGAATACATTTCTTACAAATTGCTAATGCACATTACTCTCAAGTGTAGCAAAAATTCCGCCCATCATGAAAACTTGTAGCCCCCCCTTTAAAAGTTACTCAGAAATCAGTTGAGAAATACTAAGCCAATTCTATAACACTCACAGAACCTATATTGTTTGCAAAACATAAATCACTAACATTGACTATAATTATCACTCACCACGAAGAACACTGATTACTTTCCAACATGAATATAAAAGTCACAATGAAAACATAAATGAAACTTAAGGAAGTCTCATGAGCAGAAACCAAAAGTCTAACAAGACCTTCCAGAAGGTGAAGAACCTGCATGTCAACGGGCAGCTGTCCACAAGCGTCACGGGAAGTACCCCGCGGTGGCAGGTGGCATTCTCCAGCACCCGACCCAACAGTGGACGCCCCGAGCTGTATGTATGTGCTTCTTACAACGTGACAATGACATCCCTCTGTCGAGGGGCAGAATGGACCCCGTGGACCTGAGCTAGGGGACCCTTGGCTGGCGCTCGCTCTCGCAGGTCACCCCGCCCCGGAGAAGCCACTGCATGAGAAAGGCCCGTGGAGACGTGGCGGACAGCCCCAGCTCAGCGGCCCGACGGGTGAGCGACCTGCAGGGCCCCGCCGGCACGGAGCAGAGACCAGCGGTGCCAGCCGTGCCCCTGCATCACTGCCCACGGACGCCGTCAGCTGTAGGGGCACGAAGTTTCAGGAAAATCTGTTACAGCGACAGTCACTAATACGCAAGTCAGAGTAACACGAAAGGGAGGACGTACCTCCTCCATTTCTCCCTCAATGTCCGACCAACCCAATCCCCTCGAGAGAAAGCTCCGCACTTGATGAGAAGCGTTCCGGTCAACGTTCCAAACGACCAACGGTCCCTTGGGCCATCTGACCTGTTAGAAAATCCGCCCCCCAGCTGAAGACTACCAGACTACATCCCCAATGCACTCGTGATCCGAGACTAGCAGCTCGGCAACGGTTGCTCATGGAAGGGAAGCGGGCAGCGTGAGGGGCGCAGGAGCGCGTTCGGGCCTCGTAGGTACTCTCTACAGTAAGTCGTCCATACAAGGGGGTCCAACCTCCTGTTAATCAGGCCACCAAAAAGATCTGGAACCTGGAACCCTATGCTGCTTTTCACAAAACTATGTTACTCTTCAGACAGAGCAAGGTCCCCAGACCCTCCTGTCTGGTGGCTCCCCTGCTCCTGTCACGACACCGTGGGCGCGTGAGGACCCACACGCCTGCCTCCTGTCAGACCGCAGCTCCGAGCTCAGCAAAGGCCACGGCAGCCGCCCCTCCTGCCAGAAGGAGGCCGTGGCCGCTGGCTGGACTCCGCCCCTCCGCCGCTGTAAATGGGGCACAGGGGAGGGGCGGGGTTTTGAGGGCAGGACACTCTTAAAAGACATCTGGGTTTATTCGAAAGCCACTATTTCAAGATAAAGTAATTTCCTGAATATTAAATACCAGGCACAGGTCGTTGTTTATTAGGAAATGTTCCAGACAGACACACTGGACGTGCAAACACATTTATCCCACTGGTCTCTCATCTTCTTACCTGTGTGTTCTAAATGTCTTAATGTCACATTGTCAACAGGGAAAAAGCTGAGGATAGCACCGTATTCTGGACACATGTTTGCTATTGTGGTCCGATCCGCTACAGATAACTGCGAAACTCCACTTCCAAAAAACTCAACAAACTTTCCAGCCACTCCTACTTGCCTGAGGTGCTAGACAGAGGGACACACAGAAACGCACACGCGATTAGTAAGATTGGCATGGATTTTCTGCAAAGCACAAAATCTGATTTTTAACCCCTACCAGGGCCACTGCATGAAAGAGGGTCTCTGTTGTGCTTATCAAACGTCAACTCCCTCCGGGTTTGCAGGTATTTTAAGATAAACAGTCCACAGAAGACCAGCCCCATGTCACCACTGGGCAGGGTAGAGCACGTAAGGGCTCAAAATGGCTAGATCCACCCGTGAATGTCCTCAAGCCAAGAGTCACAGTCGGCCCGAACAGCGCAGAGGGGCGAGGGGCCGTGTAACCCGCGCGTGTGTGAAAGGCCAAGATGTCTCTCCACGTTCACGGCTGCAGCTCTGAGGGCCAGGGCGGCACACGTAAGGCACACTCCGCTAAAGGCCGTTAGACAAATACAGGAGATGCCGTAATACACATTTGGAAAAATAAGATGGGATTAATTCTATAAAGATCGCGAATAACACAGAATCTAAGGAGAGAAAACACTTAATAAATGTAAGTATACGTAATAGATTTACGTTCTGTTACCAACACGCCAAAATTTAACAATAGACATATAATCTTGTTACAAAAAAATATAGCCAAAGGGGTCGAAAAAGTGGCATTACTTCTCAGGTCACCCAAAGGAAAGGACAGATTTCTCTAAAAGCATATTGAGATACTCCTTTTCCTTTAGAAATAATCCTGCAATTCTCAATTTAACTTCTTATCTTTCGGTCCCATACACCATCCATGACTCCCGCAAGGTACCAACATGTTCTCAGGGCAGAAGGCTCCTCGCTAAATGTCAGCGCGGCGGCTGGGCCCTTTTCCTGCAGAGAATCTTGAGAGCCTTCAGACCAAAAATCTAACCAGAAAAGTGGAAACTCCAGGATCCAAACTGGCTCTGGGCATGGGACAGGTCCCACAACTCATTTAACAAATGGACTTAATCATTAAAATAAAGTATTGGAAACCAGAAATTTAGGGTGGAGAGTTACAAATCACTGCTCACTAGGAAACTCCAAAGTCTGTGTAGTAGATGGCGTGCAGCCAGTATTTTAAAAATTCAGGCTCAGCTTCTCTATAACCCTTGGGATGTGTTGAAACACCCAACAGGCAATCTTGACAGTGGCACACGTCTACAGTCCTTATTCTCCAGGACAGAAAGTTTCTGAAGGGCAAATGACTCCGGTATTAAAGAGATGCAATTCCTCTTCCTAAAGACGACTCTCTCATCCATGCGGCCGACAAGCTAACGGCCAGGAGCCCGATGCGTCCTGTCCCAGCACTCCCTGCTCAGCCCGGCGACCCTCTGCCGAGTCATTAACCCCGAGTCATTAATGGGGACAGTGGCCGCAGCTCTCGCCCAGGCTCATCAGGAGGAATGAACCGGGCCACAGGTCAAGTGAACAGCGGCACAGGGAGCACCAGGGAAGGGTTGTGTGTGTGCAGCGGCTCCTGTGACGGGTCACTACGAGGCCACGGCCAAGGAGGCCAGGGCAGGGAGGAGGCAGCGCAGAGCCCAGCCCTGCCCTCGCAGGGACCCTGGACGTTACGTCCGCTACATCACGCGGTTGGTGCAATTACCTTTGTAATGCCGAGCACGACATCTATGGACGTGACGAAAGGGTTGGATGAGCCGGTCAACTCACATCCGACCACCTCCGGCAGCGTGAGAGAGACGGGCAGACCCAGCATGACCGCTTCAGTCTCGATGCCTCCAACCCCTGAAGCGATACAGACAGACGGTGAGCGCAGCACGTCGGAAGAGGACATACAGTCTCGGTGTGACGTCTCATCTCGGAGGCCCAGGAGCCTGTCTCCCTCACGCAGCCCCTCCGAGCCGCCACGCCACCGCTGCAACTGTGGATGTGGGCCCGATCTCCCCAAAAAGACTCCACTCACACAGTTGAAACAAACTGCTGTTAACTTTCTATTAAATGCAGGAAACGCGCAGCATTTGTGATGCTGAGGACTGTACTTTGCTCAACACACACCAGAGCCCAGGACCTGGGACCCTCAGGAAGCTCAGTGTGACGACAGAGACAGAAACAGTCAACGACTCTGACCCCGTGTAAGAGACTCGGCGCGCTGTGCCGGAGGGAACAGCCCGGGCCAAGCCGGCCCACCCGGGGTCAGTGACTCGTCCTCAGGCGCGTGTGCGGGAACGGCCAGCGGTAGCCGTCGGGGATCTGAGGTCCTCAAGAAGGCCAGGAGAAGCCCCACAGGACGAGGGCCAGGGAACAAGCACGCCATTGCCACAATCACTCACGACGGCAGCGCCGCACACGGCACACGGTCCACACCCCCTCGGGCCCACGGTCGCTCTGTCGCCGCCACTACAGCGGAGGAGACCGCCTCGGGGAGCCTATGAGGACCGGCTGCGGACGCTCCCTCGCTGTTCCTGACCCCGTCTCCCCCGCAGGTTAAACGTACTGAGTGGTGTACTTACCCCACCCCAGAATCCCCAGGCCATTCACCATGGTTATATGAGAGTCTGTGCCAACCACGCTGTCCGGGAAGAGGAGGCCGTCTGCTTCAAACACCACTCTCGACAAGTACTCTAAGTTCACTTGATGGGCCGTGCCGGTTCCAGGAGGGATTACAGCCACGTTCTTAAAAACTCTTGAGCTCCACTGTGTCATGTTTCAAGTTAAAAAATCCAAGTGTTAGTGTATCTGTGCTCACAATCAAAATGTAAGGAAACACGGACACTAAAAACCTTTCACCGACATTCAGTATGGTTGAAGTTTACGGCAGACACATGCAGACAGACACACGGACGCTAACCCTAAACATACTCGTTGTGCAGATTATTAAAGCCAAACTAAATCGAAGAGAAATGTTCCACTAGTCCGGATAACGACAGTTTTCAACCGTGCCCCAAGGACTCTCGGACAGAGTGGGGGACAAGCACAAAGCCTTTCTGCACCTCAAATTATAGCCACTTGGTTTCATTGTTTTCTATACTGGGGTTTCCCACGAGATTTTATCTGAAGGAAGAAAAGGTTCTACTGCCACGAAGCATTTAAAAACTACTAATTTAGGGGCGCCTGGGTGGCTCAGGTCATGATCCCAGGCTCCTGGAATCAAGTCTCACGTGGGCTCCCTGCTCAGCAGGGAACCTGCTTCTCCCTCTCTCTCCCCCCCGCTTGTGCTCTCTGTCAAATAAACAAAATAAAATCTTATTTTTTTTAAAGATTTTATTTATCTGAGAGAGAGAGAGAGTGAGAGAGAGAGGTGAGAAGGTCAGAGGGAGAAGCAGACTCCCCGTGGAGCTGGGAGCCCGATGCGGGACTCGATCCGGGACTCCAGGATCACGACCGGAGCCGAAGGCAGTTGCTTAACCAACTGAGCCACCCAGGTGCCCAACAAAATAAAATCTTAAAAAAAACAACCCTATTAACTTAAAGGACGTAAATATCATACTTATCAATATTCTGTGAATTTCAAAATAAAAACTGCCCCCCAAATCACGTGTACCTTGAAAAACTGAAGCCTCTCTCGATTTCTGCCAAATTCTACTTCTTGGTTTTTTAACACTGTTTCAGGTCTAAAAGGAAGAAGAGCCAGCATTAAATGTATGGATCACAGAAAAGACTTGCCTTGTTTCTAAGTATTTGTTCTTAAGCACACAAACGCGTTCTAAAAATTCTCAGACCAGCAATTTACTAGACTTCTCAGCATCGGCTGTTTCCTTTCAACAAGGGAGCTCTGCTCTCAAGAGCCCACACGGCAGCTACTTCCAGGGCTCTGCATCCCCGGCCCCAAGCCACACTGTCCTGCGTCGCTGTGCGAGCCAGCTGCCACCATCGGTAACAGCAGCCGTCGCCAGGGTTTCCCCTGCTCGGAGGAAGAGGAGGAGGGCAGGGGCGAGTGCATCCGCTCGCACACACACTTCCTCCCACCTGGTGTTGCAGCCCCGCTGGGCACGTGTAGAAAGCTCTGAGCAAAAATGCTTGCATTCATCTCACCCAAGATGGAAAGTTCTATTTGTTGTGTAAGTGGCAGTTTTTCTTTGTAGGGATTATAAACATACTCTACATGCATTATTTAAACTAAGAGGTAAAAACAACCCACCTCCAAGCAGTAAACACTGTACCACTTTCAAGAAGCTACTTTTATCTAACGGACATTTAAACAATTATTTCTAGGGGTGCCTGGGTGGCTCCATCGGTGAAGCGTCTGCCTTCGGCTCAGGTCATGATATCTGGGTCCTGGGATCGAGCCCCGCATCGGGCTCTCTGCTCAGTGGGGAGCCTGCTTCTCCCTCTGCCACTCACCCCGCTTGTTCTCTCTCTCAAATAAATAAATAAAATCTTTAAAAATAAATTAAAGAATGATTTCTAGCAGTTTTAAGCTGCTTCCTGGCAGCTGGTGACTAAGTACTGACTACGGTATCAGTACAACTTAAATTATACGTGTCCTCCAGGGTCCAGACAGTGACAGGTGCTCACTTGTCAATTTTTTTAAAAACACAAAGGATCACTTGACTATTGACAGCTGAGTGATCCCTTGAAGCCCCATCCCATCTCAACTGAGACTGTCCTCAGGCCTCCGGGAGCTGGTCCAATCACTGTATGTCCCACAGTGTGTATGGATCCAAAGCGCCCCTCGTTCATGAGCTCAGAAGCCGACTTCCAATCAGGCAGTGATTTCCAGTGCCCACTTCCTCGTCATCCGTTCCTCGTCTGGGCCTGTAACCGACTCTGCACCGAGGCCCCGCGGCACTGCGGACACCCACTGTGCCCCTAAAGCCAGAGACCTCAGGCCAACTCATCCAAATTCTTTGTAATTTGGAGTCAAAACTGAGGGGAAATGTTACACCAGATTGTATTTTTAATTAAAAATAGACCATCTTCGCACTTTACACTCTGCCAGTCATAAAAAGGCAACCAAAAAAAAAAAACCTCAGCGGTGTCCGAATCAGTGAGTCCTTCTCACGAAGTTAGTTTCCATGTAAGAAGGGATGCTCATCTCAAACGTCCACACGCACCTAACAAGCAGGACAACTAGGCAGGAGCAAGGACTGCTCCATGAAACTGTCCTCGTCTGATGGCGAGGAACCACAGGGTACACTGAGTTCCAGAGAGGAAGAGCCCGTGAGGTCACTGCGACCAGAGGCCTCCCACAAATACCGAGCCCCCAACTGAACCACCAAGGAGAACCTGAAAGAACCAGTTTACGGACACACGAATTAACGTATCATGTGGCTCTCAGGATAAGATACGTGTGAATATTATTCTTAGCTACCCTAAATCTTACATGTGTATTTCTTTAATTCGAAAAAGTGTATCATTTTCTTACTAAATTAAAAAAAATTTTGCCAGTCTATTGACAACAGGATAAACAACATAATTCTTAAAAATAACAGAGTTTGGAAACTTTATAGCATACAAAAAGTAAAGTATAGAATTTTTTTTTTTTTTAACTAAATTTTACCAACTCCTAAGAGGAGAATTCTTTCCTGGGCAGGCTCACTGCTCCCTTAGCACCACAGAGGGAACTGCTTACCTAAAAGGCCTTTTATCATTATAATGATCTTAACATCAAGCTCTTCATGCAATTGGAAAAAAACAAGAAATCTAGTAGGAGAGAAAAGCTAAAACTATAAATAGGGAATTCACAAAAGCAATGTGAACGAATACAGAACACGTGAATAGTAAAGATTCACTAAAATAAAAAATTCAGAGTTTAAAATGAGATCCCATTTTTCTGCCTACAATAGTCACAAAAATGAAATATATTCATAGAAAAATCTTAAAGGCTTTCTTCGGGCACCTGGGTGGCTCACTGGGTTAAAGCCTCTGCCTTCAGCTCAGGTCATGATCTCAGGGTCGTGGGATCAAGCCCCTCATCAGGCTCTCTGCTTGGAGGGGAGCCTGCTTCCCCCTCTCTCCCTCTGCCTGCCTCTCTGCCTACTTGTCATCTCTCTCTCTGTCAAATAAATAAATAAAATCTTTAAAAAAAAAAAAAAGAAAGAAAAGAAAGGCTGGCTTTCTACGAAACAGAAATCGGTATTGGGATTCAGAGACTACCACCTTGACTGGCTTCGTTGGGGACAGAAGGCTACGTCAGAGGAAGCAGGAGAGGAAGGGAAAAGGTGGGATTCCCGTAATTGAAAAATAACCCAGCACTTGTCAGTATTTTAAAAAAAAATCCCATACTCAGGCACTGGTTGCAAATGAAAAGGACAGAGAATGGGCGTGTTCTCAATCTGCGAAGAAAATCTTCCTGAGTTCCGGCCCAGCTCTCCAGCCTCGCACGATCCCCGGCAGGTGGTCTGGCCTCTGCAGGGAACCTTCCTGGGCTGCACTCGGAGCGGAGAGAGCTTTCCTACTTTCTGCAGGTCGCCGCCTCCAGGATTCGGAGCATTCTGTATTGCACTAGCATTCCCGAAAAGGAAACAGAATATGACCATTTAAAAGTGACACAAAGTTAGCTTCTCAAAAAACACACACTTGGCATGTTATCTGGAACTAAGTAAATGTTGTTCAAACGTTAATATGGCATTTAACTCAGGTTTCAAAAGCGAGTCTCAGATTACAAAAAAACCCAGAAATAAGTGACTTAAATTTATGGAGATGAAAACACAATTCTATGTGCCCAAGAAAATCATTTTCCTGTACTTCCATGACAATTTAACGACGCTTAGCAAGCACCCAAGTGGGTTTTTTTCCATGTAACAACTTAAAAACAGCACAGAGCCACAGGGCTAATCTAGAGTACAAAACCATCGTCTTGGTCCATGTGAAAGATCACGGGAGAATTAGGTCTTCTCTAGTCTGACCTTGGTCACAGGGACCTTTTAAATAGAAGATGTAGAAACACAAGAGTTTTAGTAAGCACTGTGATTTTTATCACCAATGAAAGATATTCATGGCTCCCTCCTGTCTAGATTCTCTCGAAGGCAAGTAGGTTAAACAACAAGATAACGGACAAGAATTCACTCCACAAAGCTGGTTCTAGGCTCATTCATCTTTATCAAAATCGCCACAGAAATCTACAAACACCAATACCATTTTACATTCGGGCCCCGCTAGGGTCATCAGCACGCAAACCTGACCAGCTCTTCCGGCTCGGTGTGCACTGGACGCGGCAGCCTGCGCTCAAGCACCGCCCGTCTCCACTGCCTTTCTCCTGCCAGGGGGCCGGCTGCTGGCCGCCTCGCACAGCTGTCTCCACAAACATCTGTGCTCCCTTACCATTTACTGAAGTCGATCTGTAAAGAATGGTCAACTGTTAGATCTGTTGGACGGGCAGGGTGGACTTTCTTCGGGTCACCTCCAAGAACTTTCACTGCCTCCCTCATAGCAGCAAAATCCACCATTGCTGGGATTCCACTAAAAAATAAAGAATGATGAAGTTACGGTCTGAACGGTACTTCATACGCTCAAATAATTAATATACACTGATCCACTTTGATATCTAAACGTATCCCTTTCTAGTTTGCACTCGCATTAGATTACGTACTTGTTATCCCAAGTTTGACGTATCCTGGTTTCATGAGAATTAGCATTAACATTACTGAGAACTTGAGTGCCACGAATAACACAAGAGAGGACTTTCAGAGGCAAAAGAAAACTTCCAGAGACCTACGGAATTCTTTCCCTGTCTTAAAATTTCACGAGATCCCCCTCCCTCCCAGAGCCTTCTCAGGACCCCGAGCTCATGACTAGACGTGCACACCTCCAGACACAGGCGGCACCGGCCGGACAGACAGGAGTGTGCAGGGAAGGTGCGGCCGTGGCCACGGAACAGTAAGTACTCGGATGGCAGCGCACGCAGGGCAGAAAGAGCAGTGGTATACAAACCAGATTTGGGGGGGAGGGGGAGGCTCTTATTTATCTACTTTTTTTTAATGGGATTTTATTCTATGTGTGATGGATGTCCACCGGCATACAGAAAAATGACAGGACCCTGGTTAACAGTTTTCATTGAGTCACATGACCTACCAAGAAAAGACAACTACGGACTGTACGTGTGCAAGCAGGGGTACCGGCCAGAGACACTAACAGCTGAGCTGCAGTCCTGGGGGGAGCGCCCGGGGCCGGGACGGGGACGGGGTGGACCTGTAAGAGGTGTGTGGGCTCAGGACACATCTCAAAGGTAGAGTCCACAGAAAGCGCCGACGGACTGGATTAGGAAGGAGGGAGAGGCGGCGGGCATCTCCTGTGATGGGGGAGACGTAGAGAAGGGACAGTGTGGCAGCTGGGCAGTAAGGGTTTGCAGAAGTCTGAGAGGCCCACTCACTAACTGGGGACGACAAGCAGGCAAAGTTCAGCAAAAGCAGGTTTTCAACAAAGAGTGCAAGAAACAAGCACCTCATTTTTACCGGATTGCTTTAGTTTAGAAAGGTCTGTTGTCGTCGTCGTCGCGTTAGTCACCCTGCGGTTCCTCACCAGTGTTTGGTGCAGAGTTCCGTGATTCATCGTTTGCGTACAACACCCAGCGCTCCATGCAGTCCGTGCCCTCCTCGATACCCACCACCGGGCTCACCCAGCCCCCCACCCTCTCCCCTCTGAAACGCTCAGTGTGCGTCTCAGGACAATTCTTTATATTTGCAAACTAATCAGAATTACAAAGAGAGCCAACCATCCGGGAGTCTGAATTTTAAGAAACACTCCACCACTCACGTAAAATCTTGAAGAAGAACACGGGCAGGGAAAAAGGGCACTTCGACATTGCTTTGTTTGGTTTTCCAGTCTAAAATGTTCATGACATCTTCCTTTTTCATTAAAAAGCCATCGCAGTTCCGCACAGCAGCTTCCAACAGGACCCGTATCGAGTAAGGCAGAACATCTGAGTCAGAGACAGTATTACTATTAATAAGGGAATAGTCTTAACTGAGTGCTATAAAAATCACAACAGCAAAAACTTAAAGACAGGGATGCACCGTTTTCTCAGTCGCAGTAAACACGGAGGAAAACACCGTTTATGTTAATACCAGGCTTCCTATAAATTTGTTTCCCGCACATCAGTCAAGGTGCTAAAAAAGCAGATTAAACACTCACGAAAGAGCTGCACGTTTCTGAAATGGGCACGTGAGACTGATGAATACTCCACATTCAGGGAAAACACAGAAAATCAGAGTTAAATATAATAATGAAAACATCCCTAAACTGTACAGAAGTCTGTGATAGATTTTAAAGATTTCCATCAAAAGTGGTTAGTTTAAAAGTAAATCGGGGTGCTTACATGAGTCAAATTCACGTAATGCTAGTTGACACTCCCCCTGGAGTCCTCGTTTAAGTATACCAGAGACACGGACTCCAACACCCTCAAGTTTTCAATCACACTCAAGTCTCACAGCAGACCGAAGACTGAGTCAGTGCGGGGCCGGCTGCACGACTCCCGGCAGCCCACACGGGAGACCGCCATGCAGCTGTCTAAAGGGACGAAGATGTCTGCGCGTCGATCAGGGGTGATCTCCAGAGTGTACCATCCCGACAAAACGCAGTGCAAAACACTGTTTACGGGACTCTACCATCTCAGTAAGAAAAGGCATTAAAAGAGGTATAAAAATACACATACGGTATAACAATTATAAATTTTTTAATTATATATTAAACACAATTTTAATATTACTATTTTTAAAATATTACTTGAAAATACGACCCAATTTAAAAATACATAATAGAAATGTATTAAATAAAAAATAACATAACTGTTATCTTTCTGGCGACAAATAACTTTGTCCCCAGAAAGAACAATGAAAGGACAAACTGAAAATTCAGTATCTACTCCCACAACATTCTGGCTGGAACTCCCCCGCAGGACACATAAAAAGGACAAGAAGTACCACGAAGAAAATTAACTCCGTTCAGGTATTAGTACAGAGAGTGCAGCCTGAAGGTGACACATATGTGACAAGAAGGCAAAAAGCCCTGGTGTTACTGTGGCTGGAAATCAGGATTTTTAAGAGTAATGGTACAGAAGTATAAAATCAGAGTAGCTAACTTAAACAAACTTCCACTTCAGTTGGAATCATAGGTACAAACTCACGACTTACTTTCCCTTTCTTTTTTTTTTAAGATTTTATTTATTTATTTATTAGGAAAGAGAGAGAGTGAGAGAGAGCATGAGAAGGGAGAAGGTCAGAGTGAGACGCGGACTCCCCATGGAGCTGGGAGCCCGATGTGGGACTCGATCCCAGGACTCCGGGATCATGACCTGAGCAGAAGGCAGTCGCTCAACCAACTGCGCCACCCAGCGGCCCCTTATTTTCCCTTTCTAAAGAGTACACGTGTCCAGCTCTGTTCCGGGATAAGGCCCCGGCCCTTGGCCCACTGTTCCGCTAACTACCGTCTTCCCGTCAGAGGAAGGCACCTGCGGGCTCTCAGAGTGCCTCCCCCTTCGGGGAAAGCGCCCCAAACGGGCCGCGGACACCGGGCGTCAGAAACCAGAGGGAACGCGGGGGCGCCGGCGCCAGTATCCCAGTCACTGAATGCATCCGACACAAAACGGCCCTGCATTCACAAGGACTCTGGAAAACACTCTTCATCGATGGCCGCGCGGGTTCCTAGAGCAAGTCATGACCCCGGAAACTCACAGGGGGAAACAAATCGATCCTCAATCTCGTCCTTCCTCATTTCAAGGCCCCAAACACTGAAGAGCAAGGTCCCCCTCACCGAGCAGCGCAAGCAAGCCGGTGAGCACAGAAGAGGGAGGCGTCACCGGCAGCAGCCTCCACGTGTGGCACCTGACGACAGAGGCCCTGGGCGGCCGGAATACTGGGGGAGACGCGATCACGCACGGAGCCCACGGGCATTGACCCTCAGCCGCATGACAGGACAGACGTCGTCTGCTCCGAGGAAAGCCAAGAGCCGAGCCCGCCACCCAAGTTCTCACAGACACGCACACCTCCGGATGGCTGACGTGGCTCCGGGCCTCGGCCTCCCCTCCCAGCCCGGCTGCCAGCGGGCCCTCCGCCCCCTCCGCGGCGGACAGCGCGCCTCCTCCACAGCAAACGGGGGCAGCGCGGCGGGAAGAGGACCCCGCGAAGGAGCAACCAGAGTGACGCACGTGGCTGCGCCAACAGCAGATCGGCACGGAGAAAGATGGGAGGGCGAGCATGACCGACCACCAGGGCCGGACGATGCGGAGATGCAGTAACCAAATGCTCCGTGCGAACGCGTTCGCGACAACGGGAAATCGGAATATGGACCGGGTTCTAGATCACAGGAAAGAATTACTGTTCATTTTCTTAGGGACAATAAAGACATTATGAGTACTGTCTTTTAAAGTCCTTTCACACATCAGCGATGTAGGCTGAAATGTATCTACAGGTTCTGGAAGTATTTTTAACAAACGGTCGGCAATGTTGGTAACTGGCTGACAAACACAAAGTGGGCTATGACTTTGTCCCTACTTCTAGGGCTGAAATTTTAACTCACAAAAGTTAAAGATGAAGGAAGTCTTAAGCGAGGAGACAAAAGACGACACAGCCAGACACACCGGACAGAATGCCTGTCTCTGCCACTTACTACAGGTCTGACCTTGAGACAGGGACTCAGGCTGCCTCGTGCTCTCGCCAGGGGCCCCAGCGCCCAACAGAGATGTGAGTCCCCGGTACTTGTCAAACCACACATGTAGGAGTTCTCATCCCACCTCAATCAGAAACACAACGAAGTCCTCCAAACCCAAACCATGGGGAAGTGCAGGGCAGCGATTTGTTGATAGAACACTCGGAAATAATGAGGAGGGAAACACTGTCACAGAAGCAAATACACAGACCAGTTGTCTACGTAGTGAGCTATTCTGGAAAAATGACGTCAGGAGTATTTTTTGTCTAAAGATGTTCACAGAAAGCATTCACTGGGATTTCTAATAAAATACGACAAACTCTATAGCCATTATGTCCACTCGGTTTTGAAATCCACAAGAGAGCAGTAAAGAAGTAAAGTCACAAACCCACAGGAACAAGGAGTGAGAAGCACAACTCAAAAGATCCTGGCCAACAGCGCAGGGATGACCGCGCCCACGGGGAGCAGAGGGACGGGAGGCGCCGACATGCTTGCGCCTGCGGGAGGGGGGCGCAGGGATCCCTCCCCATCCCTGCAGGAGGCGCAGACCGGGAACACGGGGCAGCCCGAGCCTCTCGAGGGCCGGAGGGAGCTAAGAGGCCACGCAACACAGGCTTCCAAACGCCAAGAGGAAATCATTTCCAAGCAAGAGCGCTCTGTCCACGGGCAAGGCCCCCAACGCTGCACTTCCTGGCACGGACGCTACGGGAGGGAAGCGCAGGGCAGAGGACACGCAGGCGGGGACACGGGCCCCGGTGCGGCAGGCGGGGAAGTCCAGGCGGCACGCTGTCACCAGGAGAGGGACGAGTGAACTGCCAGGCTACCTGATGCTACCGGGGCGAGTCCCGTCCTACTGGAGTCTGGAGAGGAAGTAGCGGGAAAGACACAGAAACCTCAGCAAAGAAAAAGGACAACCGTTACTTCCAGGAGAAGACACACAGCCGTGAGAGAAACGAGAAACTGGGCACACCAGCGGGGAACGACTCCGGCCATTGAAACATGGGGCCTGTGGTGGGAAGGGCTGGCCCCTCATTTCCCAGAGCGCAGTCAGTGCCGCGCACGACCGAGGCCGGTCCGAGCTGCGGGCCAGGGGGAGCGGCGGCCACAGACGGGGTTCCCCATGGGCGGGCGTCCCGGGGGGCCAGGGCCACCCGCCCGCTCATCATCACGGTGCTCTCACCTGGGGAGCAGCTCCGGCGCCCTGAAACTCAGCGCACTGCTGAAAAGCACTAGACAATGAGCGCGCCAGAGAACGCCCATGGGAAGCGCACGGCCCGGCCCGCGCGGGCACTCGGCCGCAACCACCCGCGGCCTCCCGCAAGCAGCGGCATGCTGGCCTCCCTCCGTCTGCCCCTCACCCCGTCCCCCACCCCGTCCCCCACCCCATCCCTCCATCCCTCAAACACCACCCCTCTCACCGTCCCTCTGTCCCTCACATCGCCCCTCCGTGCTCGCCGGCCTCCACACTGCGGCTTGTGTGACCGACAGAGCACGGTGTGGAAGCCGTCCAGCGACAGCGCTTTGCAGGGGTGCTCGTGAGGGACAAGGCGGGGGCCTGCGCGCCCGCACAGCTTTGTGCATCGGGCTCCCTGCTGAGCGTGGGGGGGGGGCACTGCCTCTCCCTCTACACCCCCAGCTTGTGTGCACGCATGCGCTCGTTCGTCCTCTCTCTCCCCCCAGGCCCCGGACTCTCGACCTCCGGTGGAAGCAGGCGCTTCGGAGCTCCTCGAGGCTGCTAAGGTCACCACGGGACTGGCGAGGGAGCAGCCCCGGCGCTCTTCCCACTCGCGGCCAGCCCCCACGCTAGCGCGCCCTGTCCCCAGCATGCACGGCTCTCCTCACTGTCCCTCCTCTGCCCCACTGACCCCTCCGCGGGCCACTCCTGCTCCCCCAAACCGCCCCAGGAGGCCGGAAGCCTCTGCCCCTCCCCCGCATTCAGGTGGGGGGGGCTGGACCTCTCACACCCCAAACCTGCGCTCACTTGCCCCTCTGTCCTTCCATCTACTCAAGCCATCCAGTCACCAACCTGGGACAGGCGGGAAACAGCAGGTCACCTTCCTGCTCAAGAAGTGTTTTAAAACTAAGGCTATCAGGGTGCCTGGGTGGCTCAGTTGGTTAAGCGACTGCCTTCAGCTCAGGTCGTGATCCTGGAGTCCTGGGATCGAGTCCCACATCAGGCTCCCAGCTCCATGGGGAGTCTGCTTCTCCTTCTGACCTGCTCCCCTCTCATGCTCTCTCTCGCTCTCTCTCAAATAAATAAAATCTTTAAAAACAAAACAAAACTAACGCTATCAAGGCACACCTTTGCCCCTCGTGAGCACCACGCACCAGCTGGGTCCCCCGTAGCCCCTCCCTTAAGCCCCGCTGGGGGCGTCTGGCTTCCCCCCCCCCGCCCCCACCCCGAGCGCGTCCTGGGTCCGGGCCCAGGCCCTGTTCCTGCGGAAGAGCAGTCCACATGCAGACCCCCCAAATCCTGTCCATCCACTCGGCCGTGGAGGCTGTTTCCAACGGTCAGCTATTCGGGGCAATGCTGTCCAGATCACTCATCTGCAGACCTTCCTGTGGACCAGCGTTTTTATTTCCCTCGGGCAGATTCCTAAGAATCAAACTGCTAGGTCACTTGGTAAATTTATGTTTAACGTTTTAACAAAGCGCCCAATGGTTTTCCAGAGTGGCTGCCCCGCTCTACGTCCCCACCAGCAGTGCACAAGGTTCTCAGTCTGTTTTCTATGTCCTACCCATCCTCGTGGGTGTGAAAGAGTCACTGTGGTTTTCATGGTGGTGACATGTGCGGGAGGAGGAGGAGGGAGAAAAAGGAACCCGCGACAACCGGAGACACTGGGGCCAGTATGAACACGTGACCGTGGCGTCAGCTGGGGCCTCACTCCGCCTTCACCCGCTCGCCCTCACGTCTCGGCTCCACTCTCCTCCTGCGAGACCAGCCCTACCCCCTCCTCCACCTCCTCCGACGGCGCCCACGAGCCCAGCTGCCCCGGAGCCACTCCTTCCCCATCGGAGAAGCCAGCTGTGACCCTACTGAGTGCCACCTCTCGGGAGGGGCTCTGCATGCCACCCCTCTGGCACACGGCAGGACCCACAGTCGCCCGTCATCCTCTCTCCCTCGTCTGCAACACAGCCCTCAACGGGGCTCTTCCCATTCAGCGGGCTCTGGCCCCAGCATAACACACCCAGCGCCGCGTACTTTCTTCAACTCTCAACAAGGTTTTCTGAGAATCACTCTATTCCCGATGTCCGTTTCTCTATACTTGTCCACACTAATCTGATCTCTAGCCTTAAAACTCCAATGAAACAACATCCCTCAGCACGGCTCAGGAGAGCTAAGCATTCCGTCCCTCGTCAGACTCCTTCCTCCCAGCTCCCACACCACCCCTCGCTTCTAATGGGCTGCGGGAGACCGTGTTCCCCGCCTCCCACCTCACAGTTCAGCGTGACTTACAAGCACAGGAACTGCCTTTGTTCCAGGATATTCTTTAAACAAAGTTAATACTGTGGATGGCCTTGAAGATGCAGACAACGTCTCCTTCTCGAGCAAAAGGCAGGCATGTCTACTGTCCATTATGAAAGATCTGGGTCCCCTAAGTCTGAGCTCGTTTCCTGTAACACAACCACTGTGCATGCTACAAGCCCTCTTCAAAATCACCAGTAAGAACGGGGGCCTGGGAAACCGACAAAAGTGCTGGTACGGCTTCGCTGTGGGTAATAAACCATCATCTCTGAGCCTAGAGTCTCACATCTACTGCCTGCATCTATGAAACTATGTCAGGCTCACTTGTTAATGTGCGAGGAGAGGAAAATCCTAGATCCTTCACAGTCCTTAATACTTAAAATTTGTTTGGGTTTCCTAGCCAGCCTCTACTCCTTTGCCTAATCTTTATTTTTTATGATTTTTTAAGCAAGCTCTGTGCCCAATGTGGGGCTTGAACTCACAACCCTGAGATCAAGAGTCACACGCTCCACTGACTGAGCCAGCCAGGCCTCCTCCCTCCAGTACTCGGCCTGCTCCTTAATCGTCAACAAGAGTTCCTGAGACTTCACAGCTAGCTCACTTCTTTTCTCACCATACTGTCCCCCTCTCAAGAGTCTTCGTCATTCCTGCAGCCTCAACACTGCACCAGTGATCTCAAAACCCTCCCCTGCAGTCTGGGTCCTCTTCTGGGCTCCAGAACCGCAGTACTTGAATACTGATGTGTTCCCAAACTCACCTGTACCCAAACTGATCCCTGCGACATCCCCCCGCCCACGGCACATCACCGCCCCCTCCGGCGTTCCCTAGCTCAGTCAACAGCACCAGCGCCCCTCCAGGCGCACGCCATCACAACCAGGCAGCATCCTTGACACCTCTCACACATCTGAATCTGTCCACTTCTGTCACCACCCCAAATCTCGCCCATCCGCCACTACGTCAGTTCTCACCCAGATCCTCTCGCTTGCCTTCCGCCTCCATGCTTACCCCGTTCCAGTGGTCCCTGGACTCCAGAAGGCCCCTAAAACTCTTTCAGGAACCTGCAAGGTGAACTCAGTCATTATATGCTTTGTTACCACTTGGACACGCGCACTGACGGCCCGAGAACAACGGTGGGCGCACGGCTGGCGTCCCAGCAGAGCTCGAGGCGGCGGGACCGACCTGTCTCGGTCTCATCGCACTGCTCGTTTTCACACAAAACACCTGTTCACTTAAGAATGTCCTTGACGAAGCAGAAAAAGTGTTTACTTTACCGAGTCTCATCTGCTGAGACCAAACCTTAACATCGTGCGTGACGAGACCGACCGTGTGCACACAGCACTTCTCTCAACACCAAGTATGGCTGCTCAGGGAAAACACTCATGCGATGGTTAACTGCAAGCTAAGTTAGCCACTTCTTCCAAAGAACACCACTGCCACTGCAAAGAACTGACACACCACATTTACTCAGATGTAGAGATGTGGCAGATATTTGCTCAAAAACAAAGTAAGCCTGTCCGTTCATGACCTCGTCCCACCGTCATCTGCTCGTTACGCTCACCGAAGGTCCTCGAGAAATAAAGGTTCACGAAGTTATTCAGATCTTCCACTGTGGACGCGCTTCACGACACGACATACAAAGAGCACACACACCCGTCGGTGTCGCGTCAGCCCACCCAACATGGGAACCAGCCTCCACGCAGCAAGCCGCACTCGGAAGGACTTCCGCCCGTGCTGGTACGCAGACCAAGACACTCCTGCGCAGAAGCCCTCTCTCCTGCCATCTTCGGGACTCCCCAGGTCCCCCGCCTGCACTCCAGGGGGGCCTCCCGCCCGCCCGGCAACCCCAGGCCCTCTCCGGCACAGCCACACAGCGGAAACTGGCTACCCTGGGGGCCGGACCACACCTTCTCCAACGAGGGCTGCGCCCCTTCCAAGCTGGTCCCTCCCTGGCTGCTCTCCCTCAGCCCGACAGTACCACCGGTCTCCTCCCGTCTTACGACTCATCTTCGTCACCACCAACGAGACGGGGAGTAACGTCCCCCGGCCGACGGGCCGAGACGGCTGCGGCGCACCAAGCGCTGTGCTTGCGCGTTTTCCACGACGTCCCCGTGACTATGCTCAGGGTTTCCGCAGCGCAGAGACGCCACGTCGGCCACCGCACGTCCCCCAGAAACACGTGAGTACCCGACACCCGTCAGGCGAACCAATTCAACATGTTGGTGAGAGACCCGTGCACCAAGCAGAGAAGCAAACTGGGTAATCGGCCTCTTCTAACCAGAAGTTCCTAGAATTCCCTGAATCCAGAAAGCTAATCCTCGAAGGACAGGGTTAGCTTGATGAATGAACAAGGCCTGTGGGAACCAGACAACAGGTAACTCAGACCGGGAAAGTGAATGATCTGTGTTATCACACTTCTGAAACGAGCGGATAACAAGGGATACCATTTTGATCAGTTACTGAGCAGAAGATCGCACAGGTGGCTCAGGTCGGAGAAAGGGCGCCGAGGTCCACTACGGACCCGGCACAGCCAGGCCTCCGGGACCGCAGCCGCCCACTCAAGGCTAAACGGCGGCCACTGCCATCGCGCGGTGCAGCCCGCCTGCTGGCGTGGGGGTCACACTGCTGGCCTGCGGACGACCTGCGCTTGCTCCGTAGCGTTTTAACATTTTGAATTTAATTTCCAACATGGGAAAACCATAATTTTTTCATATGAAAATCCAAATTTCTGGCTTCTTAAAATAAGTTTGAGAAAATGTTACAATACCAGCCTCCCATTTCTGCCCCTTCACACAGGCCCCCGCCCCACCAGGGTGGGCCGCTCGGCACGGTGGCGCTGTCCGTGGTCCCGGCCAGTGCGAGCACGCAGCCTCCGCCCACGGTTCACGAGCACCGGCTTCAGGGCCGGCGTGACGTTCGAGATTCTCCTCCCCCACGGAGACGGTAAAGACACTGAGTAGTGGGACCTCGTTCGAGTGGTGACAACAGAACTCGCTCCAGAACGGGCGTGGCCAACACTCCACACCTGCACCTTCGTTCCTACCGTTACCACGCTGGGAAGCAATGGTCTGAAATCAGAAGACAGCAGTAAGACCAATTCTCATTTACAAGATAACGTGACGTCAGGCAAGCTACTTGGATTTTTAGACTCATTTTTCTCATGTGTAAAAAGGGGACATAAAACCATCTTTTCTGCCCACCACAAAGCAATATAACGAAAATGTACAGACCATGTAAAAGGGTTTTGTTCATTCTGCACACATGAAAATTCTAGGTTTAAACAGATGCAGAAATCACCCATAGGAGACAGCAACATGAACTGGCTAACAAGCAGGCCCAGAGAAACTAAGTAGGATGGAAAAATACACCAGGGGAAAGCAGGGGGAAACAGTCACGAACACTCTAGGTTAGCCTAAAGCCCCAAGGAGGGTAGCTCTGGAGCCCAGACTGAGAGACAGGGCCAGGACCGTGGGCAAGAACCCGCTGGAGGAGCTACGGAGTGAACCTAGAAACCCCGGTCAAGGCCAGGGGCCTGGAGAAAAGATTAACAAACTGTTCCAGAAGGTCTCATAACCCCTCAGATCCGGCCACAGGATTAACTCACGCCCACGTCTGATCAGAGTCCAGGTTTCATTTCTCTCTCCAACTAGTACCAAGCCGGATAGGATAGATTTCCGATAAAGAACTGACCTGTTTAAAAAAATATACGTGTACATATACAGCCACAGTCTAAGGCAGGAAAACAGAAAACTGATTCCTGCTTCTGTCAGATTTCACCCCCCTCACTGGCAAAGGCGGAGAAAATAAGAACAACTGAACCTACTACTGGTGAAAGTGCAGAAACAGCCAGTCCCCCCACGCCCTCCCGGGGAGCAGGCCGTCCGGCAGCGGCGGCTATGACCAGGAGACGCAGGCCCGTGGAGCCTGTGCAGACAGCCAGCCACGGACGGGCAGTCCTCTGTGTCCCGTTACCTCCCTGGCTACAGCACGGAAGCCAGAGCCAATCCTGGGCAGGCCGGTGACCGACAGCCTCATGAGGGAAAATGCAGGAGGACAATTACATCCCTCCCCCAGGAAAGTGCAATCGGTACACAGACTGAACCAGAAAGGTGTTCAGAGCTAAGCTGGGGCTGAGGCTGCCATTCGGGGCCCGCACACAGTCAGCGGGCAGGAGGCTGGGCTGCGGCACAGTGGAGGGGCCAGAAGACTGAAGCCTCCAGAGAGAAAATACAGAGCTTCCTCAATTCTGGCCCTTTTCCGGGACATATAGCCACATTTCACTGGCCTGGGAGCTCGGCATCATGACAATAAATCTTTCTTCATTTGAGGTAGCGGGTGTCTCTTCCTGGCCACCCAAAGGACTAAATCTAGAACAGAAAACGTCAACAAAAGCAGAGATAAAATCACCAGAACCTTGGACAAAATGTGGAGGATTAGTGAGTCCATGGTCATACCTGAAATAGTAGAATCATATTAGGTAAAAGTCATCCTTGGAAAGGCATGCGCTGTGTGCCAACTCACCAAGCAAACTATTTCACTGCTAACCCAACTCACGGCCCATTCCAGAGTCCAGTGTGGAGACACAATTAGAAAACGGACTTCTGTCCCTCCTAGCAAAGTAACTGCCGCATCAATAGGCCCGTGACAAGCCCAACCAAAGTACGCTAAAGAAACAGGCAAAAGTCAGCTACAGGTACAACCAGCCCGAACTGGCTAGTTGAGACAATCCTAAGAGCATGCCCAAAAGTGGCCACCCGGGGCCGTACACGAAATGAGTAAGCAGGCTGCAAAGGCAGACGACTGCAGGGCAAAGGGATGAAGAGACCAGGTAGCCTTCAAGTGACAAAATGAACAGCCTCTGGTTTAGAAATTCTAGTTCCCATGAGCACTGACTGGGCTTTCTTCCTGCGTCTTTGGATGTCTGGAAATGGCAACATTTTTCCTCGAGTTTCTGTTCCTCATGTCAAGAGTGAAGACTGGACGCACAGTACACAGTAAAAGTAGAAACAAAAAGCGTTCACAAGGGTGGAGAGAACGGCACATCTCCAATCCAGTAACGCTACAGAATGACAGGCTCGCATCAAAACTGCAAGGTCACACATACAGAGCAGCAGTGTCAACAGGGGCGAGCCGGGGACGACCCCCACACTCACAGAGCTGCCCAGGAAGTTGTGGTGCACCCACGCGGGCCGGGCAGCCGTCAGAGGCCGCCACCAAGTCGAGGTAACCCGCTACCTGAACTCACGCTCGCTGACTCAGACGGCGCGGGAAACCAGCATTCCAGGACACGGAAAGATGTGCATGAGAGAGCAAGCGCACAAATGAGAAAGGTTCCAAACCAACACACACCACGTGCGTTTCTGTTCAAAGTAGCCCATTTACACGTGGTTGTACCTACCCAACAGCGAGACTGTTTCTGCACTCCCTGTAATGTGGTCTTTTTGCGATTCTCAAGCCCAATCTAATTTTTTATGGACAATAAAAACACCCCTAAAAACTTAAGACTTTTTTCAGAGGCTGCAAGTTAGCATTTGGAAAACCCAGCCTTGGCTCTACTGCAGGTCAGGGAGGGAGAAGCCGTGGTGTCTGGGCTGAGCTGGGGACAGACGGCAGCCCCCCCCCCCCCCGCCCCCCAGGGACAGCAATCTGCACAACAGGCCTCCTGACGGCAGTCCTCCCACCTTCCCTTCCGCCCATATGAGGCCTGCCCTGCACTTAATTCCCCCAGTGTGGACTGGCCTCCGTGAGGCCTCTGTTCACCAACAGCGCAGGTCCTCCCCCTGCAGGGAGCAGTGATTTCTCCCCCTCGGAAACAGGTCTCTTTTCACAGGAACCGTTACTCAATGTCTCCAAGGCCTCAGTCAGTGCGCTCCAAGGCCACACGGGCAGCTCCAGGTCCCTAAAAAGATGGTTTGCTGTAAGTGAAGTTATATAAGACCAAAACGGAATCGATGTGCACGACGTGTCCACTTCCGCAAACATCCTGTGAGTGCAAGCCTGGGAAGCAAAAAGATAGAACGGCAGTAAAAAAGCAGAAATCAAATGATTTGTGTGGTGCCCCACAGAAAGACAGAGGAAGGGGCGGCATCCAGGGAAGGGGGAGTCCAGGCTGGTTCGCTCCCTGACCGTGCAAGCACTTCTCCCTGCACTGTGCCCCCTAAACACC
>CM052797.1:151750-209967 GCA_028533885.1 Nasua narica
AAACAAGATGATCATCTGTCATTAAACCTCACATGGCTTGAGCATCTCTCCCCACCAGTGCCTGTATGACCTCATTCCGTTCCACGGCTGGAGAGAATTCCATGCTCATCGTGGTCAACGGAACGCCCGCCCCCGCCGGCGACAGTGTCCGCCGGGGGCTCTCCCTGGTGAGGCCCATGTAGCCAGTCCAGCCTCTGTCCCCTGCTTTGTGCCGAGGGGCGGTGGGCGGCCCAGGGAGGGGGGCAGACAAGGCAGGATCACAGAATAGGTCAAGGGGAGAGCCAGGGGCTGCAACTCTGGTCCCCCATGTACTCTTGGCCTTGAGTCATGCTACACGTTTATTTCTTAAAAGACCGTCAGAGGGAACGTGATATTTTTCTGAACCCATTCCTGACAGTAGACAAGAGAGAAAAACCGAATGTTAACCATTCCACACGTTTCTGAGAATTGGATTTTTTTTCGCAAACTTGCTCAGAGTTTTCACTTTTCACTCTATTCTTTGCAAGAGTTCACGACTCCATAAATATTTCCTATGCATTGTTTCTCAAGCGAATGTTGTTTTAAGCTGGAATCCCGAAATCCCACTTCCCTGGAGCGCAGCTGCTCGGAGGACCTGGTCAATCCCACCTTCGGGGACCCCGAGCCCTTCCCCTTCAGTCGCCATAGTTGACGAGCCTCCCCCTCTTGTGGAACCAGAGCAATTATAAAAACGTGGCTGTCATCTATTTTTTTTCACTCGGTAAATCTCTCCAAGTCCTGTAGGTAGCTTTCCCAGAAAGATAAATTACCCAGCTGTCAGAGCTGGGACACATCATGTTTGCAGAACCTTTGTGAGAATTTGCTCTTTGCCCAGAAATTGTGCTCACCATTCCTACTAAGCAGTGGGCCCGCTAACCCCAGCCCTCCCACGAGGACGGAGAGCCGGATTGGCAGTGACCCCGTCCATCAAGTCACCTCCTCTTTGAAGCTGCTGCCCGGCTGCAAAGGCTCCCAAGCCTGCTGCCTCCACCCCGTCCCCTGCCGCCGAGGGGCTGGCTCGGAAACTGCTCAGATTTCTGAGTAAAAGGGAAAAGAACCAGCCGCCCACAGTGTTGGTAACATCTGAATGTTGTTAGCGTCGTCTGGGGCAGAAGACAAAGGGAACAAAGGACAGAGCAGCTCTTTTGTGTGCGTGCATTTTTAAAGATTTTACTTATTTATTTAAGAGAGAGAGAGAGAGAGAGAGAGCACAAGCGGGCAGAGGCAGAGGGAGAAGCAGACGCCCCGCTGAGCGGGGATCCCGACGTGGGACTTGATTCCGGGACCCCAGGATCATGACCTGAGCCACCCGGCTGCCCCTAGAGTAGCTCTTTTGTGTGTGACCTGCCTCTTGGGTCCTAAAACTCTGGCTTCTGTCTGAGAATCAAAAGACCCCTCTCCCAGCCCCTGAATTGTGTCTCCTGGAAACCCGGCTCCTGGGACAAGTGCCTGGTTCCAGGGCTGAAGAAGGAAGTGTACCAACTGAACGGGCGGCATCTTGTCCCTCAAAGGGCAAGGAAGTTCTCAAAAACAGCTAGGCTCCAGAGTGAATCCCAAGAGACTCCCACCGGCCAAAGGTGGACCATCTCTAGCTCCTGTAAGGACAGCAACTGCAATGAAGTGAATGCAAATATGTCTCAATCTACAAATTCAGAGTGACACTCTAAAAAGAAAAAGATTTCAAGAAAACCCCAAAATGCACTGGCTACCTTCGAAGACTACCAGGAGAACCAACTTCTTACCTTGGAAACTAGTAAAAACAGGAAAAAATCAAACATTTATTCTGCTTTTCCTGTATGAACTGTACCTCAGGATTACCGCACAGTAGACGAGGGGGAGCGACCTCTTCTGGAAGTATTCCAGCTCAGAAACGAAGAAATGAGAGCATTGGAATAGCCCCATGTTTTAACCTCTAGTGAGACCGTGGATCTAGGCAGCGATCACCAGCGGCTGCTAGTGTCATAGAAAGAGGGAAACCAGACACTACGCGTCCTCTAGGGAAACTCAGCAGGCCACCTCTGCTGTGTTCTTGCCGCAAAAACCAAACCTGAATCGGACCAAACTTCTAGGCATGACTACCAATTTACAAGAAATACAGCGAACGCTGTGGAAATGTAATCACCAAAATCCAGACCGTGAGAAACTTCATGACAAACGAGTCTCTCCAACAAACATACGTAAAAAATAAAATGAGGTGGAAGGGAACTTACAGATCAAAAGAGACTTAAAAGAAAAATGAAGCGATCACACAAAGTATGGTCATCTTCAAGCCTGATTTGAACAACCAGGCAAAGGAAGTTATGAGACAATCAGGAGAACTTGAATAGTGACAGGATATTTGACGATCTTAGGAATTACTTTTAATCTTTGAGGTATGATCATCATAGTTGTTTTTAAGGTTAACTGTCTTTTAGAGACACATACTGAAATGTTTAGAGGTGAAATCATAAAATGTCTAGGATTTGCTTCAAGGTAATCCAAGAGAGGGGCGAGTACGTGAAACGAGGTTCGCGTCAAAGGTTGTTGAAGCAGGGTGGGGAGTGCACGGGGAATGATTTCACTGTTCTCTCTACTGTGGGGGATACTTGAAATTTTCTGAGTTAAAAAAAAAGACAAGCGCTGCAGAGGACTCCCTGATCTCAACAAGGACCTGAAACAATGACCCTGAGGGACTTACACTGGGGATGCTTAAACGTGGAGGGGCTGGGGCGCCTGAGGGGCTCCGCGGATAAGCGTCTGCCTTCGGCTCAGGTCATGATCCCAGGGTCCTGGGATCGAGTCCCACATCGGGCTCCCTGAACCTCAGGAAGCCTACTTCTCCCTCTCCCACTCCCACCGCTTGTGTTCCCTCTCTTGCTATGTCTCTCCCTGCCAAATAAATAAGTAAAATCTTAAAAAAAAAAAGTGGAGGGGTTCTGATGGGTTGGGATAAGCACAGCGGTCTGTCCAATTAAAGAGTGTGCAGTCAAAGGGGGTTCCATGCATGCAATGCAATGGACTCTCTGCAGACTTCATGAAGACTAGTGTTCGGTCCATGACATACCGCATTTCTTTCATCTTAGGGCACAGTGTTTCCTAGACATCAGAGAGGGCAGACGTAGATGCAAGGATTTCTCGCCAGGGCTGAGGACTTTGCCCGCACTAATGGGCGGTTATGATAAAGGTGCCAAGAAGGCAGGAAGATCCCTGGAGTGACTCTGAGAGGCATGAGTGGGGTTAGGTGGGTGGTGTGCGGGGCTACCTTCGCAAGCTCGTTGCCCCACCTTGTCTCTGATCGCATCCTTGCTGTGTACTCCTACAAGCTGGCTGCCATGGTGGCGAGAGGGGGTTGAAGTAACAGGGGGCTGAGAAAGATGTTACCATATGAACGGGGTCTTGTGTAACATAGTTCAACATTACTTTTTCCTTTGAGCAAGATGGCACATTGTCTAGTCTCATTGTGCTGGTAGTCATCGTGAAGACAATGCTTCCTAGAAATCTGCAAGCCCGACAGGCCTCTGCTCTTCCAGTTCCCTCGTGAATTAGCAAGGAATGCTTTTACTTACAAGCATGGAAGCCACTGCAAAACTGGCTTAAACAAAGAAGTGCTTTTTTTTCCTTTAATCACAGAGCAATGTCCCCAAAGACAGGTAGGGACTGTATTATCTCAGTGACTTGGGGCTGGCATACCTGAGATTCCCTCGGACTTTTCCTCACAGGCATAAGATGGCTGTACCAGCTCCAGGCATTGCGATCTTACTCCACACTCAGAGGCAGGAAGCAGAAGTTAGCTTGTCAGGCTCTCCTCTCTCATCAGGAAGAAAACGTGTTTCCCAGAAGCTCCGGAGCCGACTTTCTTTAAGTCTCACTGGCCAGACTCAGCGGCATGGTCAACTCCAGTTACAGCCCAGCATTGGCTTTGGGGGCCCCTACTGCAGGAGCGGGGGCAAGGAGATGGGGCTGGGAATGCCCGGCCGCCTGCCCCGAGATAGACTAACGCGCACATGCTCCGTGCCCGGGGCTGGTGGTGTTGGACGTGCGCTCCCATGTCCACCTGGCCTTGAGGACCGCGTTCGCGGAGGCTGGGCTCGGCTTCCCAGCAGTCAGACTGCCCGGCAGCACGTGTTACAGAGCGCCCCACTCGCCGTGCGCCCGGGGGCCACGCCGGGCCTCAGGGACCAGACGGGCGAGGTGGCCGGCAACCGCAAGAGCTGGGCCATGTCGAGCGACCACGCAGGCCCACCGCAGAAGCCATGCAGGGGCGCTGACCCGGGGCCTGGTGCGCGGGTCCCGACCACCGGGAGGGGCGGGCCCGGAGTGGGCGGGGCCGGAGAGAGGCGGCCCCGAGCAGGCCGAACCATCCGAGGCCCCGACGCGGGTGCAGGTTCGGACCCGGCGGCTGCAGGGCCGGGCTCCCCGGCGTCGGCGAACCCCAGCGCACTGAACCTTCACCCGACCCATGCGGGTTTTACTGTCCTCCCTCAGTGGGGAAGACGCCCAAGGTCCAGCCATCCGAGGGCCCCACCCACCCCACGGCCGGCTCCTTCTGGGCTCCGCCTCCAGGCTAGGCCCCGCCCCGCGGTCACGTGACGCACTGGCCGAGCACCGCGCCCCGCCCCCAGCGGTGGAGGTCCAGGTGGTCATGTGACCCGGACCACCCCGCTGGAAACCGAAACGGAGGGCCAGGTGGAGGGGCCAGCTTCCCGGCAGGCCCCAACCCCCCCCCCCCCCCGGTGCCTTCGAAGCTCGCCCCTGTGGCCCCGCAGCTGAGGCTGGCGGTGTTCGGGTTTCTAGCACCGGCAGGTGCTCCCGGGAGGCGGCCAAAAGGGGGGGCGGGAGTGCCGAGCGGGGTGAGCCCTCGGCGAGCTAGGCCACGGGGGTGGCCTAGCGCGGCTTCAGCAGGGTTCTTCCGACGGCTGCGACCGCCTGCGTGTGTGTGTGTGTGTGTGTGTGTGTGTGTGTGTGTGTGTGAACTACACGTGCTATGCAGCGCGCGCGCGCTGCGGGGTGAGCCGCCGTCCCGGGACTGGGTTCCTGGAGCGCCCGTGTCCTCCACGTGTTCAAGACAAGTGGGAATCATCAGGGCGCCTCGCTGGTCCGGGAAATGAGAATGGAGCGGGATTGCAGAGACAGGCTGCAGCCGATGTCCTAGGTGAGCCCCTGCTGCTGCTGTTTCCAAACCCGTCGTCCGAAAGTCCCTACGCTGGCCTGTGCCTGATGTGAGGGCGAGAGCTGCAAATCTCCAGAAAAGGCTGACGGAAGGAGGGGCGCCTGGGTGCCTCCATCCCTAAGCCTCCCACCTTTGATTTATGCTCAGGCCATGATGCCGGGGTGCGAAGATGGAGGCCTGCCTCTGGCTCTGTGCTCAGTCCGGAGTCTGCCGGAGGTTCTCCCCCATCCCTCCCCACCCCAAAAAGGCAACGCATGTGCCCCCGTGTGACTGGTGCTAACAGGATGGAGATGGCCGAATTCCCGTTGCCGGGAAAGGGGACCGTCCTCCCGCATCCTCCCTCCAGCAGGGAGCCGGCACCTGCCCTGTGTCGGGATCTGGAGAAGACCCGGCAGCCGCAGGAGCTCCGAAGCCTGTTCACCAAGATGTCTGGGGCCCTGCCCCGTCCATCCACAGTGAGGCGCCCCCAGCACCCATGGGTGGAGTCCAGGCACCCCAGCCCTTGTCCCCAGGCCGTAGCCTGCCTTTCACACCTTCCCCTGGCCTCAGCCGCCTGCAGCACCGCTGCTCAGCCAGCTCTGGGCTGACTTTACCCACAGCAGAGACCCTGGGGCCCGGAGAGCAAGGGGAGGGGCCCAGCAAGCCAGGAAGCAGTGGGGGCAGGGTCCACTTCATAGCCAGGAGAGGTGTCAGCCCTTAACCCTGTGGGAATGTCAGTTCAGGGATGCCAGATTTTCCCAGTTTGTCTCCCAAGGAAACAAATCCAGATTTTCATGTGAAATCTGATTTTAAAACGTGAGAGGGGCGCCTGGGTCGCTCGGTGGATTAAGCCTCTGCCTCCGGCTCAGGTCATGATCTCAGGGTCCTGGGATCGAGCCCTGCATTGGGCTCTCTGCTCAGCAGGGAGCCTGCTTCCCCCTCTCTCTCTGCCTGCCTCTCTGCCTACCTGTGATCTGTGTCAAATAAATAAATAAAATCTTAAAAAAAAAAAAAAGTTGGCGACGGCGGAGTACTGTCCACTTACGTGTTCAGATCCATTCTGTGCCTGGGGACGGTGACTCACTGTCCCCTACGTTCCACCTGGGCTTGGCCAGTGGGCAGCACAGGTTGATCGGAGATGGAAAGCTGGGAGGTCAGGATACTTGACCCCGTAGTTCCAAACCAAACTTCACCTCCCCGCTCCCCACAGACACTGGGGGCACAGTGTGGGCCGTGGCTACCTTCCTCTGCGTACTGCCCCAGCTCCTGCGTGGTGGCCTCCCTCCCAGGTCTGGTGACCCCTCTGCCCCTGCTGTGTCCAGGCGTAGGGGAGCAATGGCTCCTCTGCCGCTGGTCTGAGGGCCCCCCGTCCTCTCCCTGTAAGTGCCTGTTAGTCCCTTTGTTCTGGGCTCCCCTCAATGAGCCTTCTGAACGTCCCTCCCTTTCCTGCTGGGAGCCACCACTGCACACACTAATTCCATCAGAAAACTGCGCTGTGAGGGCCACACACACCCAGATCTGTGGTCTGGATCCAGGTGGAGGGAGCCCAGCTTGCACCCCCGGCGGAGTGCTCCAAGCCGGGTCCGAGGCAGCAGGCTGAAGCTGAAGCCACATCACAGCCCAGCGGTGCTGAGGACGGCAGGGACGCAGCGTAACCCCAGGATGCAGTGAAGACGCGGCTCAAAGACAGGAGCAGCCTTGCAACGGGGCTGACCAGTTTAATGACGGGCGAAAGCATTCAGATGCCAAACTACGGGGCACCAGGGACTCAGGGGTTAAGAAGCCTTGGGGGGTAGGGACACTACAACACCATCACAGGGGAAACGGGGTCACCTAACAGTGATATGGGGCAAGGGGATCCGCTGGCAGTTCAGACCTAGCTGTTTTTCAGGGGAACACGCATCCCACCCCCGACGTCGGAGCAAGCCGGCCGCCTTCACTCCCGAACATAAATTCTGGTGCAGACCACGTCATCGGCGCCGAAAGTCTGCAGAGAAGGAAGGACGATCAGAGCGGATGCCTGTGCAAATATGTTTCAAGCATGTCGCTAATAAGGCCACTTACTGCCCTGTTAAAAACCCTTTGTAACAGACGTTTGAGTTCCTGGGCCATGTGCTCATGCTAACTGCTAAGGTTTTTTTTTTCTTTGCTTCTCCCTTAAGCTTCATACGAGCAGGGAGGCAACTGGGATGTAGAATTATGTGCAATTTTCCTTTGTTTCTAGACCCCATAAATGGCGACGTCAGAAATGCTTGGTTTGAAAAATGAAACTGAGACGGGGAGATGTCGCACTGGCCATTTCTGAGGTGTTTCTATCTCTTCAAAGGACTTCAGCAGAGCCAACGGCCCGGGCAGCTGGAGCCCAGGGGTCGCACACGGACCAGCCAGAAGGGACGGCGTGGGAGAGAGCGGCTGCCCACCCTCAAGTCACTGGCAGGCTGGACGGCGGGTCTGAGCCGCACAGCCTGGCGCCGGCGTCCGGACCCCGCTAGGCGGCACCCAGTGGGGGAGGCTGGCCCAGCCCGGAGGGGAAGGGACGGGGGTCCACATGGGGCAGGAATGCAGCAGGACGATGCCAAAGGCTCGCTCCAGCTAGAGTTCTATGGTTCTTTGTCTGTCTGTCGTACGGTGAGCCAAAACCACTCCCCAGGGGGAGGATTTTCTTCTGACCCTAAAGCGGGATCGCCTCTAAGTAAACGATCCTGACTCTCCCCCGAAATAGCAATTTATTCACGGGCCTGCGCTCCTGGGCTCTCCCGGGCAGCCGGAACACAGAAAGCAATACGTTTGTTTCCCCCACAAAACCAACGGGCAGAAGAAATCCACGCTGGTTGTCTAGTGCGTGCCCGGCTAGACCTGGACCTTCAGCTTCTTGCCCCAGCGGGGCTGGCCGAGCGAGGCTCCCAGGGGCCATGTGCCAGGACCCGACCCCAACGTGTGTGTCCGGGAGACACCAGTCACGGGGGACCCTGGGAAGGAAACACCCATCACTAGCTTCTCTTCCATGTGGGGGCTTGCGGTCACACAGGCACGGCTTAGGACACCTCCTCTGTCTGCGGGGGATGCTGTGCCCGGAGAAGGAGGGCAGGGCGCAGGGATTCCCCCCGAAATCCACCTGTGGGGTGCCGACCTCTCAGCTCCGCGGACACAGAGGCTGTGCGGTCGGGCTCTTGCCGTGCCTGTGACCACCCTCGCATCGGACGCTGCCCGCAGGCCCCCAGGAGCTTCCCGACTCGAGAAGAAATCACGTTTCCAGCCACATGTGAAACGTCCTTCCCTGCCAGCACCCATGCCGGGACATTCTTGAAAGAAACTCTAGAGTGTTCCAGAGGGGTTTGAGGGAAGATACTCCGTTTTCACAGAAGGCAACTTACAGCCCCCTGGGGGGACAATTTACGGTGGGCGCTGGGAGAGCTTATTTCAGCTCAACTAGGATAATCTGCCTCTTGTTAAAAGGAGATGCATCTCCCTGCGTTTGGGATTCATTAATGAGAACAACCCTCGAAACAAAAGCCCATATATCAGGTCTCAAATGCCAAGAATTAACGCTCCCTTTGAGGCTCGTCTGGTCGGCCGAGCCAGGGAAGGATGCGGGGGGCGGGGGGCGCTGGAAGTCGTGGAGTCCTTGCAGCAGAACGTGCTCTGGTCGTTCGGGGATTACAAGGTTAATGCAATCATAGTTTCTCACGGAGCAAAGGAGCCCGCTCGGCCCACAGCCACGCTCCAGAACTGAGGGCTTTGCTGACTCTGCTGCCGGTGAACCTTTTGTCCCTTCGTCTCCTAAACTCCATGTCTCAGCCTCGAAGTGCTCCTCCAACCCCACCAAGTATTCCTTCCCTGGCAATGGCATTCACCGGGTTGCACAGGAAGTCGCTCCCTTCTCTAGAAAAGCAGACGGGACTCGAAGTCAGGGCCGGGAAGGACAAGAGGGGACAGAGAGGTCAAGCGGCCTCAGCTTGAGTAACACAGAGCCCTGTGTTCCAGGTCTGCTCACAGGATCAACGTGCAATTTTAGGGCTGAGAGCAACCCGCCGGGGATCCGACTCTCGCGGCAGCCCTCACCCCATAGCCTGGGAAGGGAAGGGCCACGCCCGGATGGCACAGCGTGGCCGGCCCACGGTCCGCTCTGCCGGCTTCCTCCCCGGCGCTGCGGGGGGACGGGAGCTAAGACGGGGCGGGCAGGCCGTCCTCCAGGGTGGCCGGTAACAATATGCCTCACGGAGAACAAAGGATGTCATCTCCAGGTTACCCACACAGCTTTTCCCTTTGCTCGTGCGTGTGCATGTGTGCATGCGTGTGAGTGCATGTCTGGCAGGAGGGGGGTGGGGTTGTCGCAGGGAAAGCCCGGTCTATCCCGAAACACAAAGGAAGAGTCACTGAGCCTTCCCCGTCCTCCCCGACTTCCTCTGCCCCCAACACCAGAAATAAAGGACGAGGCCGTGTGTGACTAAACTGTGGGGGTTTCTAAATCGGCCTCACCAGGTCGAGTGTGTGGCCAGCATCGTCTAAAATGTTTTCATCTGAGTGCCTTGAAGGGCGAGCCCACCTTTCCTTCCCTGTCCCCGAAGCCCCAGCCCCACACCGCGGACCCGCGGGCCCTTCCCTCAGCCGCGGGACTCGCCTGGCTCCTGAAGGCCACTGCGGTTGGTAAGGCTCGGGGGCAAGTGCCCTCGGAGGCTCCCCGGGGCTGACGGGCTAAACTTCCTGAAATTTTTCCTTGGCAGCAAAAAAAAATCCCCCTGCAGAGTGAAAAGCCCTGAAGCCCCCCAGAGCCCACGCACTCCGGCTCGGACCGAGCCACGGAGCCGCCACGGGGACGCACAGGGGGGCCGCTGGGCCCGTCTCAGCCCTGCTCTGCCCCCGAGCCACGCTCCTCCCGATCACGGGACAATGACTGCTGGCCACCTCAACTGTCACCTCAAGCTCTCGGCTCAAATTTTATCGCAGGGCCCACAGGGTCCCGCTCTCCAGGTAAGGGAGGGCGGCGTCATCCGGGGACTGTGGGCTTGATTCAGGGGCCCAGGACCTCACCAGGATGAGCTCGTCGTTGGCCAGCTCGCGGGTCCAGTAGGTTTTGGGGCCGTCCCCCTCAAGGAGAGTCTGTGTGCAGTGGATCTTGTTCTCATTCTCCCAAGTGGCCAAACTCTGCAGGCAGGAAAACCGTTAGCGACATTAATTACAGTCTTGGCAGCGGGAGCAGAGACAAGCGCGTGCCCGGGAGAGTCACCGCCCCGGAGGGAAGCGACACATGGTCCCTGTCAGCAGGCCACAGGGGCCTGTGCAAAGCCCTGCGGAGTCCAGATTCAGAGGGCCGGTCACGGGTTTACAGGGAAAAAAGAGACCTCGCGTCCCCTGCCCCTCCCACACACACACTCTCGCGCACACACACACACACACACACACACACACGCGTGCGCGCGCGCATGCACACACACTCTCCCAACCAGCGGAGCTCTGGGCAGGCTTCACATCTCCAGGAATAAAATTCAGACCGCACGGTGATTCATTTGTGCCGAAATGGACCATCCCTTCAAGCAACCGGACAAGAGCCTTTCCCATCAGGACGAGACAACGCTAGAGCCGCTGAGACGCTGTATTTATCACCACACTGTCGCCAGCAACAGGAGCCCTCTCCACCGCGCAGATTCGAGGGTAACCCCTTCCTTGCCGTGTGCACACGCTGCTCTGAGTATGTCTGGCTTCGGAGACAAAAACACTGTCCCCTTGGGTCACGGGCCTCTGGCACACACTCAAACACAGAACAAGTTCCCGGTCGTCGCGCTCCAGGCCTTGGGAGGCGGCACAGAGCCCGGTGCTGGACATCGGGCATCAGGGGGCCGCTGCCGAGCGCACAGACTTGATGACCGACACCTGCCAGCCTGGCGCGTGAACCTCTGCTTCGTTACCAGAGCCGCGGTCTCCGGCAGTGGCCACCGGCTGGATGTCCCCACCGGAGCCCTGCCGATGGCCAGGCCTGCTCCCCGAGACTCCCGGTCACTCCTACTATACCGATCCACTCTTGTTTTTACAAGCAGTGCGGTGACCCTGCCAGCTCCAAGCCTGGACGTCATTTTCTGGCTGTGCCAATTCTGTGGGCCAGACTTTGCCAGGTGGGTCAACCCTGCAGCTGAGTCTCTGTGTCCAGGGCCCCCAACCCTGGAGACCGGACAGGCACCCCTCAGGAAAGGGGAGACTCAATTTCTCACTTTCCAGAATGTTATTAGGATTTCTTTGTTTTGAACACTGGGGAAAGGGAGGGAGACATTTTGTCGCTTTTTAAGTAAGTGATAGCAGCAACGACCATTTTTCCTTCTGCCCTCCAAATACACACTAACCCACCGTTCCTTCTATTCAACCAAATGCGATTTTTGCCCATGGAAAACAGGCATGTAGCGCCTTCAGTCCGCTAGTTCATTCCGGGCCCGATCTCCGTACAAATCCGAAACTCTTGCCCTTCAGGACCAAGAGAGCCCTTCGTCCATTTCCCCAGCCAGAATCGGCCTTGCTTTGGGAAGGACTCCGCCTTTTCTTCAAGAAACCAGGCTAAGAGCCCACAAGACTGCATCCAGGGCGTCCCCTGGGGCCCCAGGGCCGCGAGGGGAGGGAGTGTTGCCGCTCCACCTGCGACAGGAGACGTGGCGGCGGCCGGGCCCCGCAGCCGCCTCCCGCGCCCGCACCCGCCGGGGACGCCGCCGCCCGGGGTCCCCCGCCGCTACAGGCGCAGCTATGAGCGCGGAGGAGGCGGCTTGGGGTGGGGTGGGGGCGGACTGGGGAGGACCTTCTCCCGAACCCAGGGCACCCAGCTCGCGCGAAGCGTCTCTGCAAACCGCGCGGCGCACGGCCTTGCAGGGAAAGCGCGCCACCGCTGCCAGACCCGCAGGGGCGCGTTCGGCCGCGGCGCTCAGGGGCTCGGAGGAGGGGATCCCGCCCGCCTCCGGGGCCTCACCCTGCACTTGCGTCCGTCCACGGTCTCCTCCTCGAAGCCCTCTCCGACCTTGAAGTTGATCTCGGTGGTGCGCACGGTGGTGGACGTCTTGATGTAGAACTGATCCCCGTCCTGGCGGATCTCCACGTGCGGCTTGGACGCGGCCGCCACCGCCACCTTCCGCAGCATGGCGTTCACACCTGCGCGGGGAAGGAGGGCTGCGCCACGAGCTCGGTCGCGGCGCCGCCCGGCACTGCCAAACCCCTGCCCGGAGATGGGGACCTCAAAACAGACCCGCTCCCCCCAACCATCACCCCAAGTTTCCCGAGGAGAAACTGAGGCTCAGTAAGCGGCTTTTCCTGCGCAGCACGATGAATTCGCGGCAGGGCCTGGCCTCACACCGAGTCTCCGAATTCAAAGTCCCTGATCCTCCTCGGACTCCAGTGAGAATCTCCCCTCGCGCTGATCCAGCACGAGAAGAGGCCGAACCGTCGGGGAAGGCGCCAAGCCTCCAGCAAATGTCCGCGGGGCGCGCGGCTTCCGGGCTCCGTTCGCCGCTCCTGCCGAGGTGGCCTTGGATCGCTTCCCTCGCCCTCGCCCTCGCCCTCGCCCCGGGGACTCCCTCCCGCCTTGGCTGCCCCCGGCGCCCACCCCTGCGGGTCCGGGGAGCACCTCGGGGCCTCTCCTCCTCGTAGGCGCCCACCGGCCGCGCCAGCTTACCCAGCGCCTTGAGGAGCTCGTCGAAATTCTCGCTGCTGCGCATCTTCCAGGTGCCGGCGAAGTTGGGCATGGCGAGGCTGCCGGCTGCGGCGGGCTGCGGGCGGACGGACGGGCGCGGACAGCAGCGGCGCGGTAGGCTCGCTCCGGGCTGCGGGGCGGAGACTGAGCTCGGCGCCCAGCCTGCGCGCCCTGAGTCCCTGGGAGGGCGCCCCCGCCCCGCCCCCGCCCCGCCCCGAGCCCCGCCCCCGCCCCGCCCCCGACCCCCGCGGCCCTACCCGCGAGCCCGGATCCCCGCCCGCGTGCCCCCTGCCGCGGTCCGCACCCAAGCCTCCGTGCCGCGCCGGCTCTACTACAGCTGGGAGTGGGCACCGGGGGAGGGTCCGGCAATAGGGCCCTGGCCCGGAGGGGACAATGGTGGCAGCGGGGCTTTGGGGATGTGGGGAAGCACTGCGCCATTCTCTCTCCTTTGGGCATGTTTGAGAAGAACTATAATAGAAAGTTAAAATACGGTGGGTGGTGGGCCCGGCAGCGTTGGGAGCCGCCCTCTCCCCACTCGGGGGGTGCGTTCTGGGGCCCGCGCAGTCGGTTTACCCCCACCCCAGTGTGGGATCCTATTCCACACCCATCCCCGCCCACTGGCGCAGGGCCAATGCGAGAGAGTGGAGGGAAAGCCCTAGCCCCCTCACCCCCGACCCGCACCTGGGCCCTGCTGCGAACCCAGGGGCGCGTGGGATGGGGGCCCTCGGTGTGCACCGGGCAGGAGGCCGCCCAGACCTCAGCGCCTCCAGTCGGCTGAGGACCGGGATCCCGGGTGGAAGCGGCGTGTTCTGCGGGGAAGCGTGGGGCACTCCACACGTGTCTCCTCCTTTCTGCCATTGCTCCCAAGTGTGCACCGTGCTTAAAGCCCCCTTCTCCAAGGAGAGGACACATGCACCTCACCGCGGCCCTGTGAGCCTCCACAGCTGGCCCCAAGTTTTCCTTCTGTCCCTGTCACTGTGCTGTCATCCCCCTGCCTTAGCCAAAGTGCACGGCTCAGGATTCTAGAATCTTCCTCCCCCCCCCAACCTCTGCCCGTGCTGTGCCTGCTCCCTGGGGTGCCCCTTTCGTCTCCAGGTGCCTGAGATCTTGCCGGTTCACCAGGGTCCATCCTTTATGCTGTCTCTTTTGGGATCTTCAGTTTCCTAATCAGACGTGATAATTTTCCTCTGAACCCGCAGGGCCCATGTTTGGTTTTGCTCTTGCTCAAGTGTTCATCCTGCTATAAAGCGGGCTCCGACAGGGCAAAGACTGGGTATTCATCAGCATGTCCTCTCCCGCTCCTGCACAGCCAGGGGGGGCTTGAAAGATAAGCCCTGGTTTGAGAAGGATGAGCGCTCTGCAGACGGAGGACACGTAGGGGGAAGACCCCCGCAGGGCTGCCAGAGGCCGTGCTGCCCGCCCGCTGCTCGGGCTCTGGGCGTCTGGAGGGGGCTGGGGCTGGGCTGCTGCCCAGGGGCCCCGAGGCGCTGTCTTAGAAAGCAGCCGAGGATAAGAGAGTGGGGAGAGACTGTGTCCAGCTGGAAAGAGATGTGGGCAGGGCTGGCCTTATCGGCGTGAGCCCCGAGCAGTCCCTCAGGCCCACGTGCGCAGAGGGGCCTGGGGGCTGGTTCCATGCTCTGCTCCGGCCATCTTGAAATTCTTAATCACTTTCAACAATGTGTCCTGCATTTTCAGTTTGCAGCGGGATCCACAAATTATGTCGCTGATCCTGAGTGTGGGAGGCAGAGGGGAGGTCTGCTACAGAATCAAACTCACTTCCAAGGAGGCTCTGGCATTTCTCCAGTGAGGGGGCAAAACAGGGATGCCATCCAGCTAATGTGAGCCTCCCTCCGCCCCAGCCAACACTGCTCCCCAGCAAGGTTTCTGCCGTCTTCAGGCCGGGGCTGGGGAGGGGCTGGCAGTCAGCAGTGGGGGGAGCCAGGACCACAGGGACACCTGTGGGAATAGTCCCAGGGCCCGCGACTCGCAGATCTTGCCACAGGGCTGGTGGGTGGGCGAAGGGGGGAAGGAGAAGAGGAGGGGAGGAAATGACGGTAGAAGAGCCAGAGGGATGGGGCTAGAGGGCAGGGGAAGGCATCCACCCTCCAGCTGGGGCTGCCCCGACAGGAAGACAGCGAGCATCGTCCAGGCACACGCCAAGTGCAGGAGCAAGGGCCAGGAAAGGGGAGGGCACGGCCAGTTCCCCACCTGATGTGAGGTGGCCCTGGGATCCTTGTGAGCCGACCGTCTCACTCATGGGGTCTGGAGGTGGCCAGGACTTCCGAGAAGCCCCAGACCTCATCAGGAGGCACGTGGAGGAGAGGGCAAGCTCCCCCTTATGGGGGGAACCCAGAGTGAGGAGGGCAGCAAGAACACCATCGAGGCGCTTCCGTGAACCGAGCCTCGGGAGGCACGGCAAGGTCCCTGCCGGGCAGAGATCCAGCTCGTGGTCCGGGCCCCCAAACAGGCTGGTGGGGTCACTGTCAGCCTCTGCGCCCCTGCCGTCCCTCCTTCCCTCTCCTGTTTTCGTCTCCTGTCCACCACCTCTCTGAGCTGGGAGCTGAGCTCAGTGCTGGCGGCAGTGACCGCTGAAGGTCCAGGTCCCGGCTGAAGGCCTATGGTTTGACCAGGGGGGACCCCACCGTGTCCTCTCTGACTGCTCTGCCGAGACGCAGGCGGTCAGCCCACCCAGGGGGCTGGGATCAGGAAGAACCCCGTGTGGGAAGACCGGAGCTGTCAAGCAGTGCGTGTATTTGGGGACCACGTGTCGCTCCGCGTGGCTGGGGTGCATAGTCTGATGGGGGTGAGGCCGGACGTGCCGGGAGGAAGCTGGCACCCCGTGCAGGCAAGCAACGCGGGAAGAACCGGAGTTGCCGAACGCCAGCCATCACGGCAACATGGGGGAGCCTTCTAGAAGTTCAGATTCCCCGGCCGGGGCCCCGGCGATTTGGATTCGGTAAGTCAGGGGCAGGGCCCAGGAAGCCGTGTTCGGTGAGCTTTCCAGGTGACTGCCCGTGGGTTGGCCTGACATTCTCACGCACCTGGCAGGGAGGGGGGGTGGGAGCGAGAGTCCGGGGTGACTCCCGCTGTCCGGGGTGTGCACATGTCTCCGCTGCTGCGGGGAGCACAGGGGCAGGACTCGAGGTCCGTTTGGGCCGTGCGGCGTCTGGGGCACCCAGGACCTGGTGGGCAGTGCGGTCCCGGAGTTCGGGGAGGGGCGTGAGCTGAGATGGGCGTGGGGGCCACCCGCGTGCAGGCGCCGGTGAAGACACGAGTGTGCACAAGAGGCCCGGCGACAGGACACACCCCGCCAAAAGCAGAAGGCCGCGGGGGAGAGTCTCAGTGTGGAGGGGCAGGCGGAGGAGGGGAGAGCCCAAGGGAGCGGGAGAGGAAGCAGGTGCGCCCTCCTCCTGGCAGCCGGGGGCACCGTGGTTCACAGACGGACGACAGCCAACAGAACCAACCGTGGCAAGAGGCTCCTGGAGGCAAGGGCCACCCAGGGTCCCCTAGAGCCAGCAGTAGGACAGTCCTGGCGACGGCAGCCTGAGCCCTTTCCGGAGGCGGGGGTCTGGAAGCAGGCTACCTACCGCAGGTCGAGTTCAGAACGGAAAGAGTGAAACAGGAAGCAGAGAATGTGGACTCTTCTTTCAAAAAGCATGGTGGTGTAGGGGAGGGGAGGGCGAGGGGAAGTTAGGAGGGACCTCTGCATCCTAAGGACTAGCTCCTGGCATTTAGGGGGAAGAGATTCGGTGTTTACTGTCCCTGAAGGCAGACGCGGAAGTGGGAGATGGGTGCAGCTGGCAGCCGGCCGAGGGGAGAGGCTGGGACCCAGAATGCAGGGCCCTGCGCGGGAGGGCCGGGGGACCAGGGAACCAGAAGCTCGAGGCTCCTGTCTGAGTCGGGTCCTTTCCCTGGCCACTAGGAGATGGGCCTCCATGGAGGCCGAGGAGGGGTGCAAGGCGGGGTCCAGGAGAGGTGAGTGGGGCTGCCCAGGGCCCCGGGCGCCCCAGCTCTGAGGCATGCTCTCCGCCCACAGCTCAGGGACCCCAGCACTCAGTGTGGGGGTGGGAGGGCACGATGGCGGACCTGTGAACCCATAGTGGGGCCACCGAGGACAGCTGCCAGGGGGCAGCCAGGATGAGGAAGCCAGCTGGCCGCGGTCGGGGCCCTGGGGGTAGAGGGACAGCCGGGCACAGGGCAAAACTGGGGGGTAACGCGGGTCACAACGTTCAGATTTCAGAGGCACCTCAGCCTCAGAGCGGGGTTCCGGTGGGCAGCTGGAGGCCGACAGCAGGGGCGTGGGGGGCCGCATGGAATTGGGCTCTCGCATGGTCTCGGCGGCTGGCAGCGCCCTGCGCGGGCGGCGGAAGGGGGCCCGGCCCCAGGCCCTCACGGCCTGGCCCTCGGAGGCTCGGCTGGCTCAGGGGGCGGAGGCGACTTCTCGGCTGAAGGCGGCTGCACGTGTCTGTGCCATGGCTGTGGGTTCTGGAGCATTCTCAGGGCGCCCCGTGTGCCTGCGACACGCTCGCACACATGTGCTCACAGCTAGGATCCCCTCTCCATTTTGTCTGGAAGCATCGATCTCTGAATCTCTGGAGCAGAGAGACTCGTGGAACAGAAGTTCCCTGGGGCTCGCCTGGTGTCCTTGCGGAGATGCCATGGGCCGGGCATGGAGTTCAGGGGGGCAGACGTGGCCCCGGGATGCGTGGCCGGTGGGGCAGATAAAGTTCGGGACAAGGCAGTCAGTGCAGCCAAGGGGGAGGGAGGCACTGCAGGGGCCCCGGGGAGGAGGACGGCGGAACCTCCAGGAGAAGGAGACGTTACGCTTAGCAGGGCTCTGAAGGGTGAGTGGGGCTTCCACGACCCCGGGGGAGAAGGGCCTCTGGGCTCCCATGGGGCAAATCCACAAGAGGCCCTCCGAGGACTCCGCACCTTGGGATGCAGGGATCCCAGAGTCCAGGCCCCATGGGTTCTCATCAGCCAGCTGCACTTGCCTGGGGGCGGCATCCTTGGTGTGTCCTCCCTGATGCAGATTTCCCAGAAGCAGGAGCTGGGGCCTGGGCCCTCTCTCCAAGACCCCTTTGTTCTCGGGCTGTCAGCTCTGCCTTTGCAGACCCCACGTTCCAGCCCCTCCCAGGCCACTGACCGCGTCCCTGTCCGGGGCATTTCTGCTGAGCTCTGCTACTTTGGCCTGGAGGCTTGCCAGAGCCTCAGCTTCCAGGGGCCTCGGGCCTGGCCCCATGCCCTGAGGCAGGCCCAATTCATGCTGGAAGAATGGGGGTCAGAGTTCAGCCCCGAAAGCTGGGGCTCTGGAGAGGGTCCCAGTGGGGGTCTCGAGGACAGCTCTCCGTGGTGGGGGCTGGGACACCCCCAACCCCCGCCGTGCTGGGACAATCCAGGGGTCAGCAGAACCGGACAAAGAAGGGCTGATGCCTCGGGACGATGGGGGTGCAGCCCACGGGCCCTGCTGGGTGGGTTTCTTCTAGGTTAGAGGCCTGGAAGGAGCCCCGGACTGGGCGTCAGGGGTCGGCATCACCAGGGCTAGAGGGGTCCCGAAAGTCCCCTCCAGGGGGGACGTGGAGTCCCACAGTAGAATGAGTACAAGGGCATTTCCCAAGCTTCCGGTAAGAACCAGGCATGGGAGCGAGGGCTCCCTTCCTTTGCTCCTTCATTCGTTACCGCTGTCTTGGGGGGGCCCTCGGTCCTAGAAGAGGACGCTGACACACAGCGCATGAGGTGTCCAAGGCCACTCGGCCCCTGCGACAGACCTAGGAGGGAGCCCGGGAGGGGCCCCGGGTGGCCGGCCCCAGGTGCGGGCCCTTACCACCCTCTTTGCTGACTCAGCCGGGGCATGGGGACTCGAGGCCCCGAGGGGGTTGCTGGCCCTGGGCCAAGCCGTGGAGCAGGGCGGGGCCTGTGCCCTGGGGGGCACGTCACAAGCTCTGGGAACCTCAGCCTCCTCCTCGGCCGGGGGCTGTCTCTCTCCCTGCAGAGGAAAGGAGGGCACCACCAGGCCTGCTCTAAACGGCAAAAGGGATTCGCATACGGGAGCGGCGAGGGCTGTATGGCGGTCCACAGTGCAGGCCTGCCCTCGGCTCAGCTGGCCCGTCCGCCAGCCCACGTGGGAGCTCCGGCTTCTCCCTGGAGTGACTGCTGAGCTTGTTCACCCAATATCGGTGAGTACTTACTACGTACGAGGGCCTGCAATTCTCAGACCAACCCTGTGGGGTTTGTGGTTATACCCATTTATAGATTTGGAAAGTGAGGGTGAGAGTTTAGGTGACTTGCTCGAGGTCAGAAAGCCCGACGTGAATCCGTGACTGTCTCAGTGTGGGGTCAGAGGCTCCTAGGAGCTGCTGGGTGAGGCTGGCTCCCAAGTTCCACGGGGCCAGGGAGTGGAGGGCAGGGAGGCAGACCGCGCAGCGAGCCAGCCCTGATCGCGGGAAGCAGGCCCCGTGACAGGGCTGTCCCGTCCGGTGAGAAGCCGGAGAGCAGGGATCTGAAGCTGGGAGCCAGCCTGGGGGTGTCAGGGGGAGCTGGGGACCCCGCTGCTGCGGCGGGACAGGAGGGCGGGCGGCCCGAGGTCAGGCACTGCGGGCAGGGGTGTGGCGTGAAGGTCACACACTGATTCCCTGAAACGGGAGACCCTGCTGAGCATGGAACAATCCAGATGCCTGGCTCCTCATAAGAACCTAAATGATGGAGTAACTTGGGGCTGACTTCCTGTACGACCACCATTTAGGGGCTGCACTGGGCCCCTAAATCCACATGCAGAAGTCCAATAGGAGAGGGTTAGTACGGAACCCGATCACAAGTGACGGGTCTTCTCCAAAAGTGGGACACACACGCACACGCACACACGCACACGCACAGATGCAAGATGCCAGGAAGACACGCGGGGAGGAGAAGACCATCCGCACGCCGCCGAGACCACAGGCCGCGGAGAGAAGCCCGGGGAGAGCCTTCCCTCCCGGCCCTCAGCAGGAGCCAGCCCTGAGACCCCTGATTTTGGAGTTCTGGGCTCCAGAACTGTGAGTCGGGCTGTTTGTGTCATCGGAGCCCCCCCACCCGGTGGTGAGGCACTGTCCCTTCGCCGGCTTGTCTGCCCTCTCCCCGCCCCCTGGAATGCAGAGGCTCGGGGGGGATCCCCCCAGCACGGCCTGGTCCACAGAAGTGCTGCAGGAGGGTGGAAGGACGCAGCGGGCCTGGCTGGGGGGCCGGCGGGGGGCACCCCATCTTGTCCAGCCCTGGAGAGCCGAGCTCTGAAGGGGGGGCTGAGCTGGAAGGGACCCCCTGACTGACCGGGCCCTGAAGCCTAGGGACCAGCAGCAGCAGAGTCCCCTGGGAGCTTTCTGGAAATGCAGACTCCCAGGCTCGAGCTTGACCTGATGAGTCGGAGTCTGCATTCCAGCAAGACCCCCCGGGCATCCCGTTGGAGGGCAAGAGCCCCTCGCTCCTGAGGGCGCCTCACGCTGGGACCTGAGGACTGCAGGGGAAAGCTGACGTCTGGGCACCGTCCCCTGAGATGCCAGCGTAATTATTCCAGGGAGTGGCTTGGACATCAGGTTTGTAAAAGCCTCATAGGCTCTGGTAACATGCAGCCAAATTTGGGAACCGCTGGGCTACTGTAGGCATTTACACCAAGTCCCTGTTCCATCAAAAACCCTGCATAGAAAAAAGCAAACTAGAGCCAGGGGAGGAGGGGTCCAGGCAGAGTCCCAGAATGACCCGGCTGCCCAGGGCCGGGCCCCTGCAGATGGTCCCTGACCGGTGGAGGCCGGCCAGAGCCCTGTGGGGTGAGCTGAGAACAGCTCTGGTCCTGCCTGGGGCATTTAAGGCCTAGGAGGGGCTTGGAAACCCTGCCCGAAGCCCGACGAGGTTACGTGACTATCTCAGGTGGCTGCTGGGGTCCCCGCTGGAAAGCTGTCCTCCTCAAAGTCACAGAGGGGGCCAGGCCCCAAAGCAGCGGGCTGACTCGGAGTCCCTGGGGTGAGATCCAACCTGTGTCCAACTCTTCTTCCTTCTGCTAAGATTTGATGTTTAAGCAGTCTCTACACCCAACGTGGGGCTTGAACTCACAACCCTGAGATCAAGGGTCGCAGGCTCCCATGGCTGAGGCGGCCCCAAGGTACGTAGCCCAAGGTATGAGGAACCTCAGGAGAGGCAGACCGGCTGGAGCGGGCTCTGAGGACTGGATGAGCCTCCGGAGGCTGCAGGGAAGCCTCCCCTTCTTGGAACCCAGTAGGAGACCCGCGGAGACCCTGCCCTGTGCTGTGGCCACCAGCTGACGCGATCGTAGCCGTAGCTTTCAGGGCTCCAAGGTCGGCCCTTCTGCTCACTTACATCACCGCCCATCGCTGTTTCTAAGTAGTTGAGTCGGTAGGAAGTGAGGACGTGCGGGGAAAGAACATGGGCTCTGGGGTCCTTGGGACCAAGGCCAAAGACCCTCGCTGTGTGACCCTGGGCAGACACTCGGCCTCTCTGAGCGGGGCTCCCGTGTGTGGGAATCGGAGGCGAAGAAGGGATGCTTGCTGGGCTCCCGTGGTTGGGCAGGGTCACGTGTGGTGGCGCAGGCGGGTACCCTGTAAAGGGCGGCCTGAGTCCCGAAAAGGTCCGTGCTTTGTGTCCTGCCCTCAGCGAGGCCGGGGCATGAGTGTGGACGTTCACACGCAGGCCCGCGGGAGCCCGACTCCCCCGGTATGTTTCTGACCCTGCACTTCGCGGATCTCCAGCACTAGCCTGATGCCGCCCAGTCCAGCGGCCTCCGGCCACCACAGAGGGACGCGAGGAGCCCACGCACTGGATGGAGAACCAAGAGCCTCGCACCGTCCGGGTCTGGTCACGCTTCTTCGTGAGCGAGTGAGAAAGACGCTCTGCTGTCCGAACGTCTGGGGCTCCAGAAGCGCGCGGATGCGCCGCGGACACGGGTCAGAACGCACGCGGCTGCTCGCCGGGGCCCCCGAAGCCCCGAGCCCGAGCCCGGAGGCGCCGTTCGCTGCGGGGGCGCGCACAGCACAAGCCCCGCTCAGGTGGGCCGCGCGCACGTCCGCTAGCCCCCACCCCCCACCCCCGGCCCGCGAAGCCCACCCGCGGGTCAGTCGCCGCCGCGTCGCAGGGGCCCACCGACTCCGTGGCCGCCTCTGTCCTTTTTGGGGTTTGCTTGGCCTGGTTTCGAGGGTTCCGTCCCGGCGTCTCGTGATTGTGGGCGTGCGCGCGTGCCGGCCTTTGTGTGCGTGTGCCGGGCGCAGGCTGGTGCGAGCGTGGCTCCGCTCCGTGGGCTCACCCTGGGTCCGGTGTCGTCTGCGGTCTGGATGGTCACGCCCACCACGGAGCTTTCCGCGCGGGCTTCCTGCTCCGCGGTCTGTCCGTCCGCAGACGTGCGCGCGGCCGCGGAGTGTTTGCACCTGTGCGTCTGGGCTGCCCTGTCTGTGTGGCCGTCTGTCTGTCTGCCCCTGACCTGTGTCTGAAGGGGAAGAATGCAGCCCGGGCCCTTCCCGGTGGCCTGTCCCGTCGTGGGCTTGTTGCCGGGCCAGCCCCTCCTCCTCTCCATCCCCAAAGCCTGGGGTGGACCCACCTGCCGCTGTTCCCGCAGGCGGTGAGCGGTGAGCGTTCCCTGTCCCAGCCGCACCCCGCAGGCACAGCCCACCCTGCCTGGCTCTGAGCTCTACACGGCTGGCAACTTCGCAGCTCTTCCCTCAGCACCCGGCATCCGCCCGTCACCCCCTCCTCTGTCCCCTGCCTTCCCCGGTGCCCCTGTGTCTCCCTACGCTCCCTGTCTTACAGACCCCCACTCTTGCCCAGCCCCGTTCTCGAAGTCGGAGCCCTCATCGCCTGCTGGCATGACCTTCCCTGTCCACCCCTGGTGCAGTGCAGCTTCTGTCTTCTGCTTCCCACAGTCCGGGCCGGGCTCTGCACAGGCGGCAGGAGTGGAGGACAAAGAGGGAACTCACCATCTATTGTCACCCCCCCCCCCCGCCAGGTGCCAGGCACAGGGCTGGGCCCCGAGATGCAAGGACATTTAATCCCTACACCTGTCTTTCAAGGCAGGTGTCCTCCGTGCTCCTGTTCAGGTAGAGGAACCAACACTCGGAGGGGCTGAGGCTCTGGCCCAAAGCCAGAGGTGGGGAGGTGGGGTGGCTGATCCCAGAGTCCTCCTCCAGCAGGCAGCCCTGCCTTTTGTGGGTGCTGGCGCGTGTGTGTCTGCCGGTCCCACCGCCCCAGGGCCTCTCGCCGGCCGGGACCTCGTTCCTTCTGTCCTCAGGTCGGCGGAGGCCCGGGCACCTAGTGAGCCCTCGGTGAAGTTTTGCTGAGGGAATGCCTGCTCTCACCAGTGACAGGCTCGGCTTTCATTAGTCTGATTTATTCCAGCACCGGGATGCCCTGGGCTCTGAGGCTGGGGGACTGGGTGGTAATTCATCTGGAAACACGGCAACTGTTCCAGCTCCCTTTCAGTGCACACGGAGAGGGTAAATTGATGGCCAACAGCCCTGCTCCAGGAAGGGCCCCCAGCCTGGCTCGCGGTGCCGAGCGGGCGCCGGAGGGGCCCTCGGGCCATCCCCCACACGGGCCGTCCACCTGCTGCCCAGAGGTGGCCTCGGGGGTCAGCTGCCGCTCATCGATCGCCCTGCTCAGGATGCCACATGGTGCCTTTGAAAGTCCATAAAGGAGGAGACGCCCATTCATCCCTGATCAATCGCCTCTCGCCCCCCGCCTGCGGCACGTGTGGGCGCAGCACAATGGCCGCCCGTCACGGGTGCTCGATCACCATCGCCGCCGGGCTCACAGTCCTGCAGACCCGGGCAGCCCCCGCCTCCTCCTGCCTCCTCCCCAGCCTGCCGTCGCCAGGACAATGCCACGGGGCCCTCCTTAATCGAGATTGACGGATGTGGGGCGTGTGGATCTCCAGAGACCCCCGGGCTCTTCCAGCTGCCCCCAGCCGTCCCAGATGTCCAGGAGTGGCTATTCTCTTCTCCCGATCAATGAGGCAGCTGGGGGAGCCCTGGGAGCCCCACCTGAGGGGCCTCGGGCTCAGGCCTCTACCAGGCTGGGTCCTCAGAACATTCGGCCCCTCCCAGGAGGGCCTCCGAGCTCGAGAGCTGAGGCCCTGGCCAGGATCTCCCTCCTCCTTCCCCCGGTGACAAGCTCGGTGCCCTCTTTCCTCTGCGGCCGCCACGGCCTGGGCTGCGAGTGATGAAGAGGGCTCCCCTGGCGGATGATGGGGATTGCATTAGTGCTGATAACGCGAAATTAATCACCGTAATGAGCCCTGCCAGGCTGCTGAAGGAGCCCCACGGCAGCCCCGCATTCCAGCAGCACCGTACTTCCTGCAACCGGGGGGCTCCCCCAGGCCCCGCAGGATGTGAATATTTAATTAACGTCCCTTGCCTGCTCACTGGAGTGTTTGTAAATATGATTCATGGGCCGTATTGTCACCTCAGCTGAGCATTCCCAGCCCCCCTCCGCCTGCCAGCAGCTCTGGGGCTGAGCCCGCCGGGCAGCGGGCCCCCTTCCAGAGCGGCCCCATGTGGGGCGCGGCCTCGTCCCGGGGTGCTGGGCCTGGGCACGGCCCGCCTTCCCTTCCACGGCCCCCCAGCTGGAAATCACAGGCCTCATTGTGGGGACCAGCAGTTGGGTGACGGGCCTTCGTGGGGTGGCCCCCAGGAGCGCAGGCCTGCTCGGATGGCTGTTCCCCAGAGCAGGGGGGACCCCAAGGGGAGGCACGGCTCCTCCCCACCCCCCACTCGGAAACAAATATGCCCAGAAAACGGGACGATCACTGAGCACCTTCCCAGCAGCGTGAACGAGGCAGCCCCCCGCGCTCTGAGGGGTCCGACCAGGGTGCCTTCCAGGCTCTGCCGGGGGCTTGCTGACCGGGGCGGGGTCGTCAGGCCTCGGCGCCTGTCTTGTGCATACGGCGACATCTGCCAGGGTTCGGAGAGCGCGGGGGAAACCATGAAGCCCCCGCACTGCTGAGGATGTGGGGGAGTCAGGGCTGGGAGGACGGGGAGCCTGACGCCCCAGGGGGAGCCCCTTCTGTCTGCCTGGCAAACGTCCCTCACAGTGCAAACCCAGGTCTCGTGTCCCCAGCTCCGGAAGCCTCCCCTCCCTGGACTCTGGCCCCTGCGGCCCCGGTCAGACTGCTCTCAGAGCCCTCGTCCTGTTGCCGCGCACGACTGTCCTCCCCGCCGCCCCGGGGCGAGCACAGAGCAGGCCTCCCCGATGCCCCGCGGGCCCTCGTGCCGGTAGGAGGGTTCTGCGGGTGGTTCTCAGGCCGGTCGCACACACGCGGGCCTTGGTCGCAGAGCAGCTGCTCCGGGGCCGCGTGGTCTCTCCCTCCCCAGGCCTTTGTCTGTTCGTCGGGCCTGGGGGCCGGCGGCCCTGGCGAGGGGCTGGAAGGGCACAGGGGGAAGGGAGAGGTGCGGCATCTGCAGCCCCTCCGATCAAGGCAGCATCCCGGGAGCCCGAGGCCGGGGGCAGGGGGCTCAGCGTGCTCCTCATCTGTCCCCCTTTCCCGGGTTGTGGTGGGTGGTCTTGGGGTTTGGGGGCCTTTGTCTGAGGCTTTGAATCAGCCTGTGTGCCCCACCTTCCCGGGGGGGTGGCGGTGGAGAGAAGCAACAACAGGAGGGCGGGAAGCTCTGGGGGCAGTGTCCGGCTTTGCCAGGGGCCGAGGCGCCCAGGATGGGGCTCCTGCCTCCACCCAAACCGCAGGCTCTCTGGCCCCACTGCCCAGGGAGGCCCTTCCCTCCTGGAAAGGTCACTGTCATCGCCTCTGCCCTGGCGAGGCTCTGGTGCGCCTGCGCCTTGGCACAGCGCCCCGGAGACGGGAGAGAGGACCGGGCACGGTGGGTAGGGGTCCCAGCCACGGTCACTCTGAGGGGCACAGAGGAAGGATGGTGGTCGGGTGGCCGGTCTTCAGGGTCATTAGAGCTACCGGCCCCCAACCCGTGGGGGGACTCGGGCTGGCTCATTACTGCCGGCCCATCCATCTTGTCCCTGCCTGACGTATCCATCGCCCCCAAGGACGGACACATGGCTGTTGGGAGGCCTCCCCCTCCGTGGGGGTGGGGGTCAGGATGCTTGGGAAACCGCAGAAGGCTGTGGGGTGGCGGCCGGAGCCTGGGGGGCTCCCGGAGGGAGGTGGGCTGCGTGGTACTCCTGCCACGTGGCTTTGGGCGGGCCGCTTGCCCTCGCAGCAGCCCGGTCTCCCCTCCAATGGTTTGGGGACCAGCCCCTCCCTCGATCGGTGTTTGCAAGTTTGGGAGGGACCAGGGATGGGAACCCTGCAGGTCCCCTCGGGGCCCCTTGGAAAGGGACCAGCCTGACCCGGAGGCCCACCTCCTGGGCCACAAGTCCCAAGCATGATTTGGGGGTTGGAAGTGGTCAGGAGCCCATGAGCTAGTGCATATCCCCCAGTTGTCTGGGGCTCGCTCACCTGGACCCGCGGGGTGCTCGCCAGAGACCCTCCCACGGGCACAACCCCCCCAGGCCCAGACGGCTTTCCCAGCTCCGTGCTACAGCCTCAGTCCCAGACTCCAGCCTGCTCTGGACCTGAACCCCGGGGGCGCCCCCCGGGCCCAAGCCGCCGAGGGCTGGGTCACTGCCCGCAAGAAGCCCGTTTCATCCGCCGTCCCCTGCACGGTGCAGCCGCCGGGGCCTCACCCCCTTCCCAGGGGCCCGGTCTCCAGCCCCCCAGCCTCTCCTGGTGGGACATGGCCAACTTCCTTCCGCAGCCTGATCCCCCTTATGCTTTGTCAATGTCCCGCTCCGAAAAATGTGTCTGTGTATTTTTTTTAAGATTTTACTTATTTATTTATTTATTTGGCAGGGAGAGAGCATGAGCAGGGGGAGAAACAGGCTCCCCGCCGAGCAGAGAGCCCGATGCGGGGCTCGATCCCAGGATCCCAGGATCATGACCTGAGCTGAAAGCAGACACTCAACTGACTGAGCCACCCAGGCGCTCCATGTCTCCGTATTTTAAAAATTGAAATATTTTACAGAAATAGCAAACGGAGAGCAGAAACTAAACCCACCGTTTGCATCATTAGGGTCCCTGTCCAGGCCCCCAGACCGGCTTCGGTGCGGTCCGATGCATATGACCCTGCACCCCGTCCGTCCCTCCCTTCCAGAGAATCCGCAGTTCTCATGCTGCCGAGGGTGTTCACTCTGATTTTCCTTAATTTCCAACACCGATACGGGGGTGACTCAATATCACAGAGCTATCGATTCTCCCTCAGCAAACTCTGCAAATCCAAGCCCAACCCAAACACGAACAGGAGACTTTCCACGTTTGGCAGATTGACTCTAAAATGTGTGCGGAAGAGTAAATACACAGGCTAAGCCCCAGGACTCCGAAAAGGGAGGACGGAGAGGAGGAAGAGTCCCTCCAGAGAGAAAGCACGACCTTACAGCTGTAATAGTTCAGAAGCAGGGGAACTGGCAGAGGGATAAACCAGCACCATCCGGCCCCCCAAACCCAGGGCGCTCGCGGAGCACCGGCCGCTCTGGAACGGGGCCCCTGTCTCCTCCCGGCTCGGCCTCCGGCTTCTGTCGCCCGTGTGCACGGCTGCATGGCCACAGCCGCGCATTTACCTGACCGAGCAGCCCTTCTCCTGGACCCCGAGGACCGGCCCGCCATCAGCCCTGAGGGCCGCTGGCAGGCACGTGTGCGTCTCTGCAGGCTTTTCCTTCTGCGTTCCGGATTCTTTCCGTAAGAAATTGTCCCAGGACGGGATTATCGCGTCAGAGGGGAGGACCAGGGGAAGGCTCTCGGCAAGTATGCCCGAAACGCTCTTCCACGGTGTCGGGCCCTTCGTGGTTTGTTCCCTCCCTCCCTCCCTTCACTGGACGCCTCCTGCGGCGTGGGGACTGGGGAGCCCGGTGGGCTGCGGGTGTGTGACCTAGCGGGAGGAGAGACGGGAGGAGAGACGTGGAAGGGGCACCTCCAGAATCCGGGCAGTGAGTCCCCAGGGCTCCGTGCTGGAGCACCGGGCCATGAGTCCGCCGCCCCTAGAACGGTCCCCAGCGGCTAGGTGGCTGTGGGCGGTGGGCGGCAGCGGGCCGCAGGTGCCAGGCAAGGCAAGGGGTCAGGACTGTGCCCTGCGTCCTTGGAGAGGCAGGGAGGGCTGGCAGCTGCCCAGCGCGGTCTCCAGCCCCGCTGGGGCAGCTCCAGGGCTGCGGGCCTCACTGTCCCGCGGCCGGCCCGCCCTCTGCCGCAGGAGAGCGCCGGAGCCCGTTCTGCTGTCTCCTGCTGTCTCCTGCTCCCAGAACTGTCTTGGAGTCGCCCCCAACGGGGCGCAGGTGCCTGCGAGGCCATCACGTTGGCACGCAGGGCACAGTCCTGACCCCTTGCCTTGCCTGGCCGGGCTGCCTCGGTTTCCCTACCAGAGGGAGGCGTCTGCGTCCGCTGGCCTGAGACCTCACGCCGGGAGGCCCTGGCTGCACAGACTTCATCGGCCTGGTTGGGGGGGTGGGGGACACCCGGCACGACCGAGCAGAAACCCGCCCGACTCATACGCCTCCCCCCGCCCAGCTGTCTCTGCTCAAACCTGTTTGATCTGGTTCTGTCCTCAGAGGTAAGCACAGGCCACTTTCAACCCGACACCCGCCCGAGGTTGGTCCCCGGTCCCCGAGGTCCCCCAGGCAGCACAGCGTAGACAGGCCTCATTCGTCTTCCCCACCGCGCCTGAGACAAAGGGCCCCATGTGTGTGCAGATGGGCCTGCCCCCTCACCCCCACACCATCCCTCACAACCAGCACCGATAATGGGCCTCCGACGAGTCCCCTGCGGCCACACGGCCTGGGGGGCAGTGACACGCAAACACGGGGGCTAACGACAAAGCCAGCCTCTGGGGGGCCTGGGGAGGAGGCAGGGCCGCAGCCCCGCGGAGAGCCCATAACTTATCTCTGACGCAGATGTATTGCTCCCCGCAAAGGCCACTTGCCCCGGACACGGAGCTGCCAAATTAACTGACAAGGGGTCTGCTGAGGCGGCCGCTGCCGAGGGGCACCCCCCTCCCCGGAGGCCTGGCCCAGGGAGCGGCTGGAGCTTCTCCTGCCTGCCCGGGTTCCAAGCCCTTGCGGGTCACCGCGGAGGGTCCACAGACGTGTGACCAAGGACACAGAGTCCTCGGGAGGGCGGTGCTGTGCCCCCAACCCGTGCCCCCAGCCAGCCGGCCCAGGGTCGGACCCCTCCCGGGCGCGGCCATGGAGGGAGGGACAGAGCGGACGCAGACCGTGCGGGGCTGGCCAGGGCTGGCCACTCCCCGAAGGCCGCAGGACCTGCACGGGGGGCGGGGGGGCCGGCGCAAACCCGCCCCTGCTGCCCCTGTGGGGTCTCGGGCCCCCCAGGCCTCCCTTCCGACCTCGGTCTCCCTCTCAGCAAAGCGGAAGCTGGAGACAAGAGCTGGTGATTCCACCAGCGATGCCGCTCATGGAGGCTGCCAGCGGCCGCGCACCCCGTTCCTTTAGTCCTGAGGCCCATCCGGGGAGCCGCGTCCCTCTCAGAGATGAGGACGGGGCAGGCTCGCAGAGGGGCTGAGCCCGGTTAGGACCCGCCGGACACAAAGCGTGTGTCCTGCCTCGCGCTGCCTCTGGGCCCGGCTCTGGCTCAGCGCGGGGCCAGGGGACGAGGAGGGCAGGACAGGGGGCTCCGGAGGGCCGGGCCCACCGCTGCCAGGCCCAGGCCCCGCACAGGGCACGGTGCCAAGGGCCGGTGTGCTTCCCCCTCCGCAGCTGCCCGGGCCCCCGCCTGCAGGGCTCCCTGCGGCCCCCTCCCTCCCTGCCCTCAGGGACAGCCCCAGCCCCCGGTCAGCCCGGGCCTCACGGATGTCTCTGAGCACTGGGACACTCGCTGCTGGGCACATCTAGTTCTGTGTCAGGACCTGCGGGGAAGGGCAAAGGGAGCCGGCGAGGGAGGCAGGCCTCAGGGCTCCTGCGTGGCCCAGCAGGCACATGGGGACACAGGGACTTGGCCTGGTTGCAGGGAGAGCCCAGAGGACAGAGGGGCAGGGCCGCGGGGATGCTGCTCCCTGAATGCTGGGAGGGGCGGCTGTGCCTGCCTCCGAGGGTTCTGCTGTTGGGGGAGGTTCCGCGGACCCGTGCTCAGCGCGCTCTCAATCCTCTGACCGCCCCAACTCTATAAACGAGACCCTGCTCTCGCCGTCCCGCCCACGCCCCCTGCTGCGGCCATCTGCGCTCTGGCCAGGGGACACCCTTTCCGGGCAGCGCCCGGGATGGACACCGCACCTTGGGCTCACTCCGCGCACTGGGCCGAGGCTGACGGCCCCAGAATGTGCCGGACCCTCCAGGGGGGCTGGAGCAGGCACACCACCCGCGTACCCGCTACGCAGGATCCCGCGGGTCATGCTGACAATGTGGTCACGACATCAAGCTGCCCCCCGGAGCCGCGTCGACGCCTCGGACATCGTGAGCGCTGTCAACCAGGTTGGGCTGTTTTCCCTCCAGAGCCTGCGGTGCACCCGTCCCAGCACAGGACGGACTCTCTCCCCCTTGAGCTTCTGGTCATCTGGGTGGGCCCCTCTGCCCGCTCCCCAGGCCCCCGCCCCTGTGCCACTGGCTCCCCGGCTCCGGACCGGGTTCTGTCCCGTCTCGTTGGGCCCAGCCCCTCCCTACCCGCCGCCGCCGGCAGGCACAGCACGGGCCCCTGGTTCTCACCCTCCCACGGAGGATTTCTTCCCAGGGTCTTTCGTAGCCCCTGGGTAGTAGCCCCTGGGTAAACGGCGACGATGCCCAGAAGGTCGCAGTGCAGGCCCGCCACGGCAGAATGGGGCCAGGCCCCTGGCAGCACCACGGCTCCCCTGGGCCCGTGACTCAGTCTGCAGCGCGGGGGAGTCCACGCCTGCCTCCTGACCGTTTCGAGGGGTGTAGGCCCTGCAGGCCGGTGGAGGGGGTGCTCCAGGCCTTAGGGCCCGAGAGGCAGCCTGCAAGGGAACTGGGGGCCTGGGCTCGAGGCCCGACGCTGCCACGGCTACACGCGGGGCTCTGTGTCCGCTGACGTTTCTCTTCCACAACATGGGGTCAGAGAACTGCCCGGCCTCTGATGTCTGGGGAGTCAGACCGGAGTCCCTGGCTGGAAGGCTGACACCTGGGGAGGAGGGGCCGGAGACCTTGCTAGTCACTGCGAGCTCCTTGGGGGCAGGGGTCCCATGGGATTCCTTCAGGAGTCCCCAAGCCAGCTCCACACAGAGCAGGCCGGTGGACACATGCCCTGGCCAGCTGGGGAATCAAATCCATCGAGGCCCTGGCGGACCCCACCCCCCAGTGTTAGGTGGGAGGAAGAACGCCACCCCGCCCACACCAGAGGCCACCGCCCTTTGGTCAGGTGTGTGGGGAGGGCGGGGACAGCGGCTCTGCTGTCCCTCCCCCAACGTCCTTGGGGGGTCTCCCCGCTAGCACTTGCCGGGCTCACGCTGGGGAGTCCCGCAGCTGGGTATCCATCCTCTGCGCTCCTGCTTTGTGGGGGCTGCTGCACCCCTCGGGGGCTGGGGCAGCCCCCTGGCTGGTGCCTGGCTCGCCTTCTCCACCCCTGGCTGGGTGGAGAGCAGCAGCCCCCGCAGCAGCCCGCGCCCCAGTCGCCAGGCAGGGCCCACCCCCAGCTCTGGTGGAGCCCGAGAGTTCATTTTGAACAAGTTTCCAGGTGATGCCAGGAACCACATGGAAACCGCCAGCAGTTAAGGTGCTGCTGTTTTGAGCCCCGTTTGCGAGGTGGGCGCACTCGGGCCTAAGAGGCCCTTGCCTGGGACCCCCTAATGACTCACTGCCGCTGGGGTCCGCAGGAGCTGAGGAGGGCAGGAGCCTGGCGAGTGGCCGAGAGCAGGAGGTGACTGCCGCCCTCTGGTCAGCAGCAGGAAAGACGCGGGCTGCTGGCTCCACAGCCTGGGCCCGTGTTCCCAGAGCAGGGGACCTGCCAGAGGACCAGCTGCAGGGGCTTCCTGGCTTGGCCTCCCTGGACCAGCTGGAGAAGGAGCCACGGGCCCTGCCGCCGGCCCCATAGCACTCCTGTCCTACCCCAGCCACAGCTTTCCTTCCTGGGACCTCCCGCTCCCCACCCTCCCCTTTCCCAACACATTGGGATTGGGAGGGGAGCAGGAGAGAGCCATCCCCTCGTAGTCTGGGCTTCAACCCCATAGTGCACCTGCTGGCCGAATGACCCTGGAGAAGTCACTTTGCGTCCCTCAGGGTCGGGATCCGTCCCATCAGGCCCGACAGGGGACGGACCCCCGGGGGTAAGGCAGAGGGCTGGTCATCACGGGTACTCTGCACGTGTAAGCTTCTCGGGCCCCGTAGCCCTCCGAATGTTTAAGACAAAAATGTGGAGATGTTGGGGTCTCCAACGTGGGAGTTGTGTGCCCCGATGGTGAGCAAGACCATGCACTGGGGTACGGGAAGAAAATATTAGACCTCCAGATTATATTTACTTTCATTTCATCCTTTTTAAATGCTATTTTTGTATTTGTTTTAGAATATGTTTACTAGCAGAATAGTTAATACACATAATCTATAAATAATGTACACATATCAGGGTGCATGGTAAAAAAATTTCAGGGATGGGTATGTGGAGTCACAGCTTTGAAGGAGAGAATCCCCATCACTTTCTAGAAGTTTCCTTGTGAGGAAGTGCCCAGAGCAGGTCATTTCCAGGGAGGCCCGGGAGTCGCTTTCAGAGGGAGGGGCACCAGTGAGATACTGCAGGCCGGCGGGCGGGGGCGGGGGCGCGCCTGGGTAGAACATGGGAAAGAACGTGGGAAAGAGGGTGAGATTCCTGACACTAGGTCTGACAGACGGGGTTCTGAGGCGGGCCGCGGAGAGCCCCACGCAGCAGGACACACACACAGCCCATGGGTTCCCCCACCCTCTGCCCTTCTGAGGAGAAAGTAGGACCTTCCCCTGTGCCCCACGTCATACCCACGGATCCCTGTGTTTTCCTGGAAGTCAGCTAAGGCTTCCTGGAACTGGAGCGAAGGCTGTTCTTCCTCCCGATGAGGTGGTGAGCTCCCTGTCTTTGGAGGTATGCAAGCAGAGGCTGGATGACCTGATCATGGGGTTGTGTAGAGGGAGATAGATGTGGGATAGATCTGGAAGGCTCCGAGTGGGGAGGCGTGTCTCTGAGTAGGGAGGCGACCTGCAGCAGGGAAGACGCGGGACAGGGTGCCTGCCGCAGCCTCCCTCTGGGTCCAGCCTGCTTAGAAAGGTGGCTGGCCCCTCTCTGGGGACAGCTCCATCCCACCTGCGCTAGGACCCGCCTCCCAACCTTGGCCTCCGAAGGATCTGCACCTGAGCTAATTATTTCACAATTAGCTTGGATTTTCACTCGGTTTTATTCTAAAACCCTTTCGTTCCCTCCTGACCTTCGAGACCACAACTCATCGCAAACATTTAAATGCCAGTTACAAAAAATAAAATAAAATAAAATGAAATAAAATAATTAATTAATTAATTAATTAGATAGATAGATAAATAGAATAAAATAAAATAAAATAAAAGGCGGTTACACCAGCAACTCTCTCTGGATCCGAGAGAACCGGAGGATGATGATTACATATTTGTTTTCCTTGTCCTCCAACTAGAATTTAACACTTCCTGTAATTACGAATGTCAGCAAGAAACCGCAGAAGTATTAGCGGAACCCATCGCTTTGTTGCCAGTACAAACCATAGACTGTTTCCTCTCATAGTACAGCTGTGGCGGGTCACCTGAAGTGTTTATGCTCATCTGCTCATCGCTCCGTGAAATTACAGACGCTCTTTGACCTGCGGCATGAGGAGAGCACCACATGCATTACCATTCCACAAATATTTAGATAACGTTTTTGAAATAACGGGTTTCTTTTGTAAACCCATGCATTTCATTTTATGCATTTCCATACGTTATATGGAGACAGGATTCTTGGACTTGATGATATGCCAAAGGCGTTTTTGTTGCCACAAAGGCCAGTTACGCCTGTGTCCCAGGATTGTCTATAAGGCCACGCCAGTGATCCCGTGGGTGGTGCTCCGGCGGCACAGGGGAGAAAGCTGCGGCACAATACATCTTGTTGTAAATGAAGGATTTGGAGTTCCAACACAATTATAGAATCATAGAGCTGGAACATCTTTAGAAAGCCTTTACTGCAATGATTTTCAAATTTCTTGGCACAACTCACAGCAAGAAATACGTTGTCCTTTGCAGCATATTACCTGCGTATGTGAAACAAGTTGTTTGTTTGTTTAACATAGTTTTACCATGCAAGATGAACTCTTACATCTTCTATGCTATTTTTTCTTAATCTATTTTATTTCATTTGGGGGAGATGATGCACTGAATTTTTATTCAGAACTATAATGCCTGACAAAAATTGAGCTTAATACCCAGTTTGCTTCAATTGGAAATGAATAGTAGCAGATTTAGAAGCAGGCAGACAGAAGGGTGAAAGCCTTAATATTCTGACAGCAGATAAAATTAAAAGGCATATAAGTGATCAGTGTGCTTTTAGAATAATAGAGAGGTGGGGGATTTACAGTTAATGCACAGAAAGAGAAAAAATATCCACCTAAGCCCGAATCATACAAATTAAAATTCACCTTGCTCACACGGCTGGAGGCACTTTTGATAGCGGCAATTTTATCATTCTTAAAGTGGGAATCTTCAAAAATACTTCTTTGCGATCAAAAGCTAAAAGTCAAAGTAGAGTTGGTCCAATTATCCTGGTCTGGGAGTGGTCACATTATTCGGATAGTCAAATCAGTCTATTTTCATAAACCAGAGAAACTCACAAACTTTGCCAACGAACACAAAGGGGCAGGTGGGCAGAACTAAGCAACAGGTTGCACAGAAAGGCAGCGGATTGTTCATGATTTCTCTGCTAACGGCCAGTGCTTTGTGGACCGATGTGAAGGCCTTTCTGCACTTTAGGAGCGTGGGTCCCAGGACCGCAAGTTCGATTTTCTGTGGGATGAGCCTGAACAGGGTTCACTCAGCAGGTAGGTCAATGTAATGGGAATTGCCCCCAGTTTGAAGGTATAATTTGTACATTCTTTCTTGGCCTTGGGAGCAAATGTCCTGTGGTCAAATATAGCCCAAATGGTTACAGGAACAGTTTGAGTTTTAGGAGGTGCCACATAAGAATTTTGGCAATTAAGGATGCCTTGAAGCCTGCTCACTTCGACCCAGACTTTCTCAACTACTGACCCGCAGGGGATCCACCCGGACTGGATGAAGTTTCCGGAACCTGGGAGTCACTGATGGAATTACCGAGGACCAGACAATGGGTCCTGGGAGACTCATGTGTTCAGCGAATTTCCGGGTGACACAGCCTCCTCAAAGAGCCCCCAAAGGTGAACTTTACATCGTGGTGCGAATAAACTGTTGTGTGGTCTAGCAGTGTCCTGAAATCGATGGTAGACCAGCAGGACCGCCCTAATAAACCAGACCCCTGAAGCTCTAACCTCACGGAAAACAAGGGCTGGAAGTCGTCTTGGCTTCTACCCCAGTTTCAATCCGGAAAGACAGCAATCTGTCCTGGGGTTAGCCCCCCACATCCCTCCATCCCCAGGGGTGGTCACTCCTGCAGGGAGGGGAGGATCGGGAAGAGGGGAAGGATGGGAGGACCGGTAGCTTCGCGAGGACTAGGACGGCGGGGGCCGCTTACCATGGTCTAGTAAATGCTGGTCACAACCTACTAAATGAACACCTGTCGCGCACGCAGGTTGTGACTTGCAGTTTGTAACACAAAACTCTGTGTCACGGAAGTTTTCCTAGGCGCCAAAACCTATGGCGGCGCTGGGGGCCGCGTGGCGCCGAGACAGTGGGGGGCGCTGCGGCGCGCGCCTGCGCCCTGGGGCGGGGCCGAGGCTGCGGGATGCCCCGCCCCTCCGTCGTAGCTCATCTCTGCGCGACGCCGTCGCTGCAAGCGTTGCGTCACAAGTGCGGCGACCGTGCAGCCGGCAGGACAGCGGTGAGTTGACGCGCCCGGACGTTGGGGATGGCGGTCTGTGGGGTCCCAGCGGCCCCGCGGGAGGGCGGGTGAGCTAGGGTGCGCCAGAGGCCGCCTCCAGGCTGGTGTGCTCAGGGATGCCCCGCGCCGCGGGCCCGGCGGGGGCTCCTGGGAGTCCCTTCGCCCTGACTTCCTGTGGGTGCGCGGGGCCTCAGAGGAGAAGGAGGGGGCCTCGTCTGGCCTCCTGAGAACGTCCTGTGCAGCCTCGGGGTGGGGGCTGGGGTCCCCGCGGGACAGGTCTCTCTTATCTTAAATGGAAGTTTCCCAGTGGTCGGCCGCGCTGCCTTCCTAGGTAGCGAGCTTCCCGTCACCGGACAGGTGCAAGCACGGGCCGGGTCCTCTTGACTTCACATACCGTGTCGTCTTGTGGGTTCCTGACCTGCTTGAGTAATAGAGCACGTGTAGCGCTCTTTGGAAACCGTGAGGAGCGAGCGATGCCTTCGGCTGGGGACAGTGAGGGAGAGTTCCGTGAAGAGAGGCGGTGGAGGAGGAGGGCTCTGGGGGCCCCTTAGCTCTGAAATTACTTGTTATAAGAGGTAATGTCGCCTGGTACCCTATAATGTAGCTTGTGTGCACCGTTTACCGTCACAGCGATCCCGGGGAGGCTTCCTTAAGCTCTCTGAGATCATCAGGAGGGTGGAGGTGCTCACAGGGATGCCTGCAGAGTGGGGTGGGAGGGTTCAGGGAGCTAATGGGGGTGCACGGGTTGACAGAAGCACGCCTTGGTTTTGAGGAGGCTGGCTTCTTGGGAGTTGGCTTCCTGCAAGCCTTCCTACTCTTTGCTGTTTTCCTCTGCTGCTAAGTATGAGATCTGGATTGGAAGGGGAGAGGGCAGGCCTCTGCTTCCCTGGGCAGCAGACCTGGCATAAGCTCCTCACTGCCTTTCCTGCCCTGTTCTTGAGTCGCCAGTGAGTTAACACTGCTAGCTTGATTGAGATCTTCACAGACAAGGATTATTTAGAAATTGTTTTTCCTGTTATCCTTGGAAAATCTTCATGGCGGCCTTTTGGGGTTTACAAATTTAAAGCAAGTAACCTGAACGGGGATGCCTTCGTTGTGTGGTCTCTATCCAGGGACTCTATCCAGGGCCCTTTCCAAGGACAGGATAGAATTGAGGGGGCATGAATGTGGATGAGAAGAAAAACTGCATTTTTAGTTTCTCTAATCTCTAGCTGAAATTTAGCATTTCCTCCAGTTATGAATGTAGACAACAAACCCCAGTATTAACAGCGTGGCTTCGTCAGAAATAGAAATCACAGCTACGTCCATATCTTAGGATATCGTGTAAGCTCATCACAACATTGAAAGTATAGTAGCGATCAGACTTACTGCTAGACCTTGTTATGTAAGGTGTCAATAAACAGCTATCACAAGTTTAATTTTCATATTTTGATAACATTTAATTAGGTGTGCAGTTGATCTTTCTTATTCTCAGATTCTGTATTTGCAAGTTTGCCTACACACTAAAATTTATTTGTGGCCCCAGATCAATACTTGGAGCGCTTTTGTTGTCTTTCACAGATGTGTGCACGGTGGTGAAAACTTTGATCCCCTGACACATTTTCAGCTGCAGCAGAACAAGGGGACGTTCTGCCTTCTTGTGTCACCTCTCTCATGTAAGCAAGGGTCCTTTTTTTTTTTTTATCATTTTTTAGATTTTATTTATTTATTTGACAGAGATCACAAGTAGGCAGAGAGAGAGGGGGAAGGAGGCTCCCCTCTGAGCAGAGAGCCCGATGTGGGACTCAATCCCAAGACCCCAAGGTCATGACCTGAGTCAAAGGCAGAGGCTTTAACCCACTGAGCCACCCAGGCGCCCCAAGGGTCCTTTTTTTTAGTCTATTTACTGTCGTGAGTTTCGGATTTTTGTGCTTTTTGTTGGCGTTATCACTGTTAAAATAGCCCCCAAGCACGGTTGAAAGTGTATGTTCCACAGTGCACCTCATGTGAGGGGCCTACAGAGAAGATGCATGTGTGCAGTAAGCTTCCGTTACGCTTGTGAAATGATGTATTGATCGGGACCCTACCCCAGTATTTCTCCTGGAAGCAGTGGGGTCCGTATTCATTAATTTGGTATTCCTGGTGACTTCACAGAATGTACGAGCCTCAAGTAACAAGCATTGGTTCCCTTTCTTGTCCTGTGCATTTACAAAATCCTGAGAAAGAGTTTATAGGCTTTACAAGGCTGCTGGAGGGTCTAGGGCACACACACGAAATATGAAGAACCCTTACAGCCTGAGAAAATACATCTGTTCTTAAAGGTTAAGTTGGTGTGTAGCTAAGCTCAGACCTTGAAGACTTTGGGAGATGTGTGTCTCATTCACATGCCTCGTGGTTCTCGTGGGCATATTGGCTGAGATCCCTTCAGAGACTATAACCAGTTTGCTCCCACATACTTGCTTGTTCAGTTTTGAATAAATAATATTTGCAATTAAAAGGACCTGTGGTTTTCTCTCTCTGAAGAGCAGCAAGGGGTGGAGACTGGTGCCTCCCTACAGTTGGAGTTGGGGAGAGAAGAACGCGGCATCGGGTAGGAGTTAGTTGAGTCCCTGGGCTCCAAGGGAGAAAGCAGTTCGTACTGCCCTGTTGTAGCGCTTATGGAGGGGGCCGCTCCAGCAGAGAGTTGCCTTACTTTCTTCCTAAGGGGGACTTCATGTATCCCCCTCCGTCCTGATGACACCGCTTACTGAAGTCCTGATGTTTCCACAGAACCGTCTGGCCTGTAGCCCTCATCCTCAGTTAAGGAAATGACCAACCAGGTAAGGGCTGTGGTGGGGGCAGAGCAGCAGCTGGCCTCTCCGGCAGCTTGGAGCCCAGTCCGAGGTCTGGGTGTGTAGTCAGGAGACTGGCATCTGATTCCTGCTCCGCTTCAGAAGTGCTTGGGGGCCCTGGGCACCTAGTCTCCAGAGGGTTAGGTGGCGCATGGCACAAATAGGATTATTTTGGCAATCTAAGTCTATTCCTTGGTTGACAGAGGGATTGAGGAAAATAATTTGTTCTCAGGGGTGCCAGGCTGGCTCTGTCGCTAGAGTGCACGACTCTTGATCTCAGGGTATGAATTCAAGCCCCACATTGGGCATAGAGCTTACTTAATTAAAAAAAAAAAAAAGGAACTTATACTCAAAAGTAAGAAAAAAACAAAAATCAGAAACAGAGAGATCTTTGTAGTAAGATTAGGGACAATGGGAACAGGTTAGGCAGGCAGTGTCATTTATTCAACGGCAAAACTTAAGCTGGAAGCTGGATGCAGAGCCTCCTGTGATCGGAGCAGGGAATGCATGGAACCTACTTGTCCCCTCGGGATGTGGGGAGGAGAGAGTACAGTTTCTGTAAGCACTGGTTTTTTTTCTGGTGCGATCGACCCTGCAAGTGTCGCGTGAGAAGGAATCAGGGAGCTTGCGGGATGGGCAGGGGGAGCACAGGGGGAGTAGCCAGCACACTGGGGGCGGGGGGTAAGGTGGGCAGCAGGGGGTGTTTTCGGGAGGCGATGGGATACTCTGAGGTCCGACCACTGGTTCAATGGGGCGTCTGTTCTCTTTCAGTACAGTATTCTCTTCAAACAAGAGCAAGGTAAGCGGCCTGCCTGCTGGAGCAGATTCAGCTGTGAGAACTGTGCCGTCCGTGGTGTTCTGGGTGTGCTCACCAGACGTGCAGTCCCCAAGTCCCCTTTGCAGAAGAATCGGCAGACGCGGCTGCAAACTTATTTACAAGCCTACTGCAGCAGAAGCCCCCAAACAACTAACTAGAAAGGAAAAGCAGGAGCCACGTAAGAGACTGGGACGCTCCGGGCTGAGGGACGCTTTCCCACTGGAGAAAGATGCAGCTCGGAGTGTCCCGGCTCCCAGGGCGAAAGAGGGAGACAGAACTTGCCTTGGGGTCTTTGCAGCGGTTCCCCCCGCTTCGGAAAAGTGCAGGGGGTCCCACAGAGACCATGGCCTTACTGAAGGCAGAGGACGCAGCAGTGTGGGGAGGGCTGGGGCTGGCCCGTCCGGGGTGCAGCTTGCCAGGGACAAAGGGCTTCACATGGGCCTCGTTTCTTCACCCCTGGAAGAGCTGGGCAGAGCCTGGGGGAATTCGTAGGTGCGCCTCCTTACAGCTCTTGCGCTCTGAGAAGCTCCCATTTAGATAGTTGGAAGTTTAAGCCAAAAGCGTTCTTCCAGGGCAGCTCAGATGGGTAACTGGCTAGTCGGGCGTGCCGGTCGACCACCTGCCCTGCAGCTCATGCCGCCCCGGTGGCCGCTGGCGGTCGCGGCGTGGGCGGCCATCATCCTTGAAGCCACAGTGCTGCAGATTAGTCACATCTGCTCGGAAAGTAGTCACAGCTCGGAAAGTAGTCCCGCTCGACTTGGTACACGGTGCCAATAGAGCCTCCGCGTGCACGCGGCTCGCGTGTGGGCCTGCACTCCGTCTGCCGACCCCACGGTGAGGCCTTCGATTTAAGGTGGGCTTCAGTTCCTAGAGAGCTTGGCTTTGAATCCCAGTTCTGCTCCTTCTTAGCTTTTGACTTTGGGTGAGTTGCTTGGCTTCTCTAAGCATCTGAGTCCTTGTCTGTAAAATGAGGATATTAACAGTACCTACTTCATAGGGTTGTTGTGATCAATTGAGATAATATTTGAAAAAAAAAATTAAGGTAGTAACTGACTCATCAAGCACAGTAGACATTTGTGGCAAAAGACAAATCAAATGTGGAGCTATTTCTTTCCAGACCTGTACTGTTTGCTTTAGAACCGCCTGCTGGTTCCCAGGCATCCGTAAGAGAGGAGTCTTACCGAGTTTAGGTGTGTGTTGGGTTTCCCTAGTTGTAACATTCTAGACTGAGGCACGCAGGCAGCATGCTGAAGTGGAAAAGACGTTGGATTATTCCGGAGCTCCGTCTGTCTCTAGGACACCTGTGATTTGGGGTGAGCGTTTGTGTGCCTCCGAGGTCCTGGTAAAAGCGGGAGGGAATGCACTTGGTGAGACAGTGAACCGGGGGGGTTACCAGCGGCGTGACCTCGGAGCTGTCGGAGGAGCATTTCAGCTTCGCTTCAGCCCATGCAGCGTGGACGTTGCATGAAGACTTTTACATGATGTGCTTTCCATTCTAGCCCATGATGATGCCATTTGGTCAGTTGCCTGGGGGACAAACAAGAAAGAAAACTCTGAGACAGTGGTCACGGGGTCCCTGGATGACTTGGTGAAGGTCTGGAAATGGTGAGCACCCTCTCCCCGAACAGCTTTGGAAATTGGGGTTTAGGATTTTTCTTCTGGACTCCCACGTTGCAATCAGGAAAGTGTTAAGTGTATTCTAGGCGAGGAAGCAGTAGTGGTGTGGTGGTTTAAAAAGTAGCTTATTTTTTCCTCACGTGTTTTTCTTTTATGCAATGTAAAAGCCTATAGTTGAAGAAAAAAAAAGTCCCACAGTTAAAACCTGGCTGACTTTGGTGTTCAGTTCCTCTCCGATTCTGCATTTCACAGATGGCTGGTAATGGGAGCGGGGGTGGGTCACGGGGGCCCAGACTCTCAGATGCTGGTACAGCGTGTTGTGTGCGAAAAAACGCATCTCTCTGTCCCCACTGAAGGTCTGACGAGAGGCTGGACCTGCAGTGGAGTCTGGAGGGCCACCAGCTGGGCGTGGTGTCCGTGGACATCAGCCACACCCTGCCCATCGCTGCGTCCAGTTCTCTCGATGCTCATATTCGTCTCTGGGACTTGGAAAACGGCAAGCAGATAAAGTCTATAGATGCGGGACCTGGTAAGATTTTTACTTTTAGGGAAGATAAACTCTCACAGTCCCTTTCCAAACCCCTAGGGATAGATGTTTCACAGGCCAGACTTGTTTGGATTTGAGGGGGTAACATTGTGCGCGGACGTTAATTCCTTTGGTGGGGTGGCGGCAGCCCTCCAAGCATTCACGTGGCAGCAACTGCACAACAGGGTCTGTATGTCTGTTCGGGTCACTTTTACTGCCACATAACTTTTGGTACTAAACCTGTTGAAAAACTCAGTTTTCAAAGGCTTTCAAGAGTTTAGAATGGCCAGTTTGGGGGTGTGGACCTGACTTCGGGTGGCCCAGAGCTGCCGTTTGCCGTATTCTGATTTGTTACACGCAGTGCCTGATAGAGGTCTCGGTTGTAAGGTACTGCGTCCTTCTAGACCCGCGCCGTGGTCCTCTCTGCCAATCAGGATTGCACGGCCTGATTCCCAGCACTCGATAGATAGGAAACTCGTGGAGTAATATTTTTTTTAAGTACTGCAGGACAGCATAATCTTGTCCCTCGGCCTGGATACGCATCTGGGGTAATAGTTAATGACCTCGGCGGCCTGGACTAGTGTGGAGAGAGCAACACGACATCTCAGGCTTCTTTGGAGCCACAGTCTCCCTGCAAATGCCTGCATCGGGTTCGCCACCAGAGGCTGTTCTGCCGGGATGGGCGAAGGCACCCCCCCACCGCTGGCGCCCCCTTGGTGGATGGCGACACGGAAGGTGCTTAGGGGTTTCCTCAACATAGTCGCCTTGATTGGAGCCCCCAGTGGATTGGCCTCCCACTGGTTACGCTCCACTACGCTGGAAAGAATAATCGTCCGGTGGTTTATAGGGAAGCTAGGTTGTCTGCAAACTGAGTGCGTTTCCCCTTGGAAGCAATACTTCACGTCTGCAAGTCTTACTACTGCAGGTTTTTAAAGAATATGCATGCCTCGGCCCTCTTTTGCATCCACTGAGGCACAGTTTTCAGGGCGTATGGGCTAGGATAAGTCTGGGAAAAGCTACCCAGACACTGACTCCCCAGGCGATTGTCTTTACCTATACCCTTACCTGCTGACATCACTCTCAGAGGACTTGGGGCCCCAGACCAGCCCCCAAAGTCTACGAAGACACAGAGCTGGGGAGAGGAAGAAAAGGCAGATCTGTTGCTGCCTTTTTACCTTGGGCATCTAAGCCTTCTCCAGACCCGTGTCACCGAGGTCACCGTGGGGCTTCGTGGCCCCGGGCTCGCTGCAGTTGTGAGAGGAGTCCTGGAGTGGTTCCAGGGAGGAGGACCGGTCTGCACCCAGCTTGCCGTCCCCAACACACAGTGCCCTCAACGTCCGGTATCGGTTCTGTGTGTGGCAAGTGCGTGTGGAAAGGAACAGGGTACAGAGAATCGTCAAGGGGTTGGATGTCCTTTGTCTTTGGACAAGAATCTGGTCTTTACAGAGCAGTTACCTGGGTAGTAAAAGCAGGTGCTGCTGTTGACAGCTAACGAGCGGCTGAGCCACCCATAGGTCGCACCGCTCGGGTCCTGAGCGTGGGGACACCAACATTTCCATTGTGCCGGTTGGGAAAATGTACACGGAGAATGTGGATCACCACAAACACAAACAACGGGGAGAAAGGAGAGAACATCCCCGATTTTGAAGAAGAAAGTGAGGACGTGGAAGGCCGTGGAGACGCGGGGGAGGGCCTTGCGCGCACAGCAGCCATGCTCCTCGGTGCTCGGGCACTTGGACATCCGCGCCATCGGACGGGCAGCATGCCCGTGAGTAGACAGCGTGCTCACAGCTCTCAACGAGGTGGCGCGTAGTGATTACGACAAGGGTCTGTTATGCAAACATTATAAGTCTTAGAGTGTGGAACAAAAAATCCTTGAATTTTGAGCATAAGGATATTTGACATGAAAAGTTCTGTATTGTAAACCAGCTGCTGGAAATAGAATAATTTAGGAATGTTATTTTATTAAACTGCAAGGAATTCAAAGCAGATTTTCTTTTTTTTTTTTTGAAAGATTTTATTTAGTTGAGAGAGAGAGTAAAAGAAGGCATGAAAGGGGAGAAGGTCAGAGGGAGAAGCAGACTCCCCACGGAGCTGGGAGCCCGATGCAGGACTCAATCCGGGACTCCAGAATCATGACCTGAGCCGAAGGCAGTTGCTTAATCAACTGAGCCACCCAGGTGCCCCTCAAAGCAGATTTCCTAATAGTCATTATTCCTATGAACAATTAATTGTAGTAGGAATAAGAAAGCATAATCCTGTTAGAATCAATGTTAGCCATTAGTAAGGAGAGGTTAAAAAGCAGCTATTTGAGAGATTGATTATAAAAGCTTTTTCAGATCTCGGTTAATTGAGCATTCTTGAAGTTAATTTCCTTTTTAAAACAAACATTTCATGAGAAAAGTGATAGAGCTAAATTATTACTCCTTTGAATACGTGTGGTGAAATTTGCAGGATTGTTTTCTTAAGACCCCTTGGGAGACGGGCCGACCTATCCGTGCTGGGACCCGCCGTCTGCCGCACCTCAGGTTGGCTGCGGCCTCTCCTCAGTCCCGCAGGCTGGGAAGGGCCTGCCCTCTGCGAGCCCTTCCCAGGAAAGAGGACAGTGACCTGGGAGGGAGCCTCTCTGCTTCCCGTTGGTCTGGCAAGCACCGTCCTGTTGGCAGGGTGGCAGGGCTTGGGCGCGTCCCGGTACAAGAGCGCGGTGGACAGCGGGATGGCTCCCCGGCCCGTAGGCCCTGACCCCAGAGGCCCCCACAGCTCTTTGGGATTGCCTCTGAAGAGGTTCCAGGTCGCCCGGAAAACAGTGCTGTGTTCCCAGATAGAAATCTAGAGCCCCTGGCTCGCCCCAGCAGCGTAGGGGTCCTGAGCCCTCCATGGGGCCACGGGACACTGCGACGCACGGATGGCACTGGGATAGAGCTCTTACCATGCTCTAAGTTGTGCCGTGTAACTGAGAAACGGGCGATTTTTCTAAAGACAACAGTGCCTCTTTCCAGTCCTTGTTAATTTGTGGTAAATACTTGGTCATATTATAGTTTCCCTGGAGAGCATTTGTGGTAATACGTCTCCGTTTATTTACAGCTTCACTGAGGTGAGCTTTCCTTCTGTGATTACACTGTAAACTTTGCCCGTTCTAAGTGTTCAACGAGTTTCAGTCAGTCTCTGGGGTTGTGCGGTCACCACGCAGTTCCTGGCCTCAGAAAGCCCCCTCGTGTCCGTGGAGAGTCCGTGTGTGCCCCGCCCTCAGCTCAGGCAGCCACTGATCTGCTGGATCAAACCATCCGCGTAGTCTGTGTCGGTGGGATTGTGTGTCTTTTTTCTGTAGCCTCATGTCTCCGTGGCTCGTCCACGCCGTGGCGTGTGAGCAGATCCTTTTTGTTTCGTTCTGCCGCCCACCACTTGAGGGACACATGGATTCTTTCTACTTAGTAAGTTTCTACTACTTAACTGCATAGTTTTCTATGTCAACACTAGTGCTGTGAACGCCTTGCACAAGTCTTTGTGTGGACATGCATTTTCATTTCTGCTGGGTAGATACCCAGGAGTGGAATTGCAAGGTGTTTTGGTAAGTTTGTTTTCACTTAAGAAACTGTCAAGCTGTTCAGCCATATATAGAAGAATGAAACTGACCATTCTCTTCCACTGTACACGAAGATAAACTCGAAATGGATGAAAGACCTCAACGTGAGGCAGGAATCTATCAAAATCCTAGAGGAGAACATAGGCAATAACTCTTCAACATCGACCACAGTAACTTCTTTCAGGACATGTCTCCAAAGGCAAAGGAAACAAAAGTAAAAATGAACTTTTGGATCTTCATCCAGATAAAAAGCTCCTGCACAGCAAAGGAAACAGTCAGCAAAACAAACAGGCAACCCACGGAATGGGAAAAGATATTTGCAAATGACACTACGAAAGTCTGATATCTAAGATCCATAAAGAACTCCTCAAACTCAACACTCAAAAAACATAATCATGTCAAAAAATGGGCCGAAGACATAAACAGACACTTCTCCAAAGACATCCAAATGGCTAACAGACACATGAAAAAATGTTCATCATCATTAGCCGTCAGGGAGACTCAAATCAAAACCACAGTAAGATATCACCTTACACGAGTTAGAATGGCCAAAATCAACAAGACGGGAAACAACAAATGTTGGAGAGGATGTGGAGAAAGGGGAACCCTCTTACACTGTTGGTGGGAATGCAAGTTGGTGCAGCCACTTTGGAAAACAGTGTGGAGATTCTTCAAGAAATTAAAAATAGAGCTACCCTATGACTCAGCAATTGCACTACTAGGTATTTACCTCAAAGATACAAATGTAGTGCAAAGAAGGGCCACATGTACCCCAGTGTTCATAGCAGCAATGGCCACAATGCCAAACTGTGGAAAGAGCCAAGATGCCCTTCAACAGACGAATGAATAAAGAATATATGGTCCATATATACAGTGGAATACTATGCCTCCATCAGAAAGGATGAATAGCCAACTTTTGTTTCAACATGGACAGTACTGGAAGAGATTATGCAGGGTGAAATAAGTCAAGCAGAGGAAGTCAGTTATCATATGGTTTGATTTACTTGTGGAGCTTAAGGAAAAACATGGAGGACATTGGGAGAAGGAAAGGAAGGGTGAATTGGGGGAAATCGGAGGAGGAGACTCTCTCCATGAGACTGTGGACTCTGAGCAACAAACTGAGGGTTTTGGAGGGGAGAGGGTGGGGGGTTGAGTGAGCCCGGTGGTGCGTATTGAAGAGGGCACATAATGCATGGAGCACTGCATTTGGTGCATGAACAATGAATCTTGGAACACTGAAAAAATAAAATTTTAAAAATGTCAAACTGTTAAGAAAACAATCCCATTTACAGTTGCGCCATAACCAATAAGATACCTCTGAATCAACCTAACCAAAGAAGTAAAGGATCTGCACTCTGAAAACTATAAAACACTGATGAAAGACATTGAAGACGACACAAAGAAATGGAAAAACATCCCATGCTCATGGATTGGAAGAACAAAATTGTTAAAATGTCTATCTGGCAGACATTGCCCTGAGCTGCCCAGAGCAATCTACGCTTTCAGTGCCATCCCTGTTAAGATACCGTCAACGTTCCTCACAGAGCTGGAACAAATCATTCTAAAATTTGTATGGAACCACAATAGACCCCAAATAGCCAAAGAAGTGTTGGAAAAGAAAACCAAAGCTGGCGGCGTCACAATTCCAGTCTTCAAGCTCTATTACAAAGCTGTGATCATCAAGACTGTGGAAGCAGTGCTAAAACAGACACAGGAACCAATGGAACAGAATAGAGATGAACCCTCACCTCTATGGTCTGCTCATCTTTGACAAAGCAGGAAGGCACATCCAATGGAAAAAACACAGTCTCTTCAACAAATGGTGCTAGGAACATGGGCCAGCCACCTGCAGAAGAATGAAACTGGACCATTTTCCTTACACTATACACAAAATAAATTCAAAATGGATGAAAGACCTCAATGTAAGACAGGAAGCCATCAAAATCCTAGAGGAGAACACAGGCAACAACCTCTTCAACCTTGGCTGCAGCAACTTCTTCCTAGAAACATCTCCAAAGGCAAAGGAAGCAAGGCCGAAAATGAACTATTGGGACTTTATCAAGATAAAAAGCTTCTGCACAGCAAAGGAAACAGCAAAACCAAAAGACAACCGACAGAATGGGAGAAGAGATTTGCAAAATGACATATCAGATAAAGGGCTAGTATCCAAAATCTGTTAGGAACTTACCAAACTCAACACCCAAAGAACAAATAATCCAAACAAGAAATGGGCAGAAGACATGAACAGACATTTCTCCAAAGAAGACATCCAAATGGCCAACAGACACATGAAAAAGTGCTCAACGTTGCTCGGCATCAGGGAAATACAAATCAAAACCACAATGAGATACCATCTCACACCAGTTAGTATTGCTAAAATTAACAAGTCAGGAAATGATAGATGTTGGCGAGGATGCGGAGAAAGGGGAACCCTCCTACACTGTTGGTGGGAATGCAAGCTGGTACAGCCACTCTGGAAAACAGTATGGAGGTTCCTCAAAATGTTGACGATAGAGCTACCCTATGACCCAGCAATCGCACTACTGGGTATTTACCCTCAAGATACAACTGTAGTGATCTGAAGGGGCACATGCACCCGAATGTTCACAGCAGCAATGTCCACAATAGACAAAGTATGGAAAGAGCCTAGATGTCCATCGACAGATGAATGGATAAAGAAGATGTGGTCCGTATATACAATGGAGTATTATTCAGCCATCAGAAAGGATGAATACTTGTATTTCCAACAACATGGATGGAACTGAGAATATTATGCTAAGTGAACTAAGTCGATCAGAGTAAGACAATTATCTCACTGCTATGTGGAATTTAAGAAACAAAGCAAACGAGCAAAGGGGGGAAGGAAAAACAGGCAAACCAAGAAACAAGATTCTCAACTACAGAGAACACGCTGCTCGTCACCAGGGGAGGTGATGGGGGATGAGGGCCACAGGTGATGGGGATCAAGGAGAGCATGTGTCCTGATGAGTGTCAGGTGATTAAAATTTTTTAAAAAGAGAAAAGAAACTGTTTAAGGGTTTTTCAGAGTGGCTGCACCATTTTATGTTCCCATCGGTATGTGAGGATTTTTTTTTCACATCTTTGTTAACACTTGGTATTGTCATATTTTTATTAAAAAATTTAAGAAGTCCTAAAAAAAAAAAAAAAAATTTAAGAAGTCCTTAAACTAAGTTGTTAAAGAACTAGCATCTTTACACATAGGTTTTTGAGTCAGGATGTTGTTTTTAATTTTTTAAAAACTTCTTTGATAAAACTTTAAAAGCTTTAAAAATTAAGGTCACACCTTTTCTCACTGTATTTTTTTTCCTTCTTTTTTTCTGTTCAGTGGATGCCTGGACTTTGGCCTTTTCTCCTGATTCCCAGTATCTGGCCACAGGAACTCATGTGGGGAAAGTGAACATTTTTGGTGTGGAAAGTGGGAAAAAGGAATATTCTTTGGACACAAGAGGAAAATTCATTCTTAGTATTGCATATGTAAGGAAACATGGCTCTCTTTCCTCTCCCCGACTCTGGCACGAGTGCTGCCAGCCGGTGGCGGTGCTCCGAGCAGGCAGCGCCGAGGGGCCGGCGGGGCCTGTGGCGAGCAGGAGCCCTGCGTGTGTGTGGCGGGGACGGCTTGACTGCACGGAGTCTCAGGTGCCCTCTGCATGTTCTCTGCACAGAGCCCTGACGGCAAGTACCTGGCCAGTGGAGCCATAGACGGGATCATCAACATTTTCGATATTGCAACTGGAAAACTGCTGCACACGCTGGAAGGTACGGCTCGTTTCATTTTGTGTAAACCGGGCTATCAGATCACAAAGGACCAATCGGTCTTTTTTTTTTTTTTTAAAGATTTTTATTTATTTATTAGGAAAGAGAGAGAGTGAGAGAGAGCATGAGAAGGGAGGTCAGAGTGAGAAGCGGACTCCCCATGGAGCTGGGAGCCCGATGTGGGACTCGATCCTGGGATTCCGGGATCATGACCTGAGCCGAAGGCAGTCGCTTAACCAACTGAGCCATCTAGGTGCCCGACCAATCGGTCTTTTAGTAAAATGCTGCCTAAATGACAAATGAGCTTTAGGTTTGCAAAATAGCGATCTCAGTTGGAAATCTGCACTGCGTCCAAGTCTTAGTTCTGTCGCCTAGTTATACGGCGGCCGTGCTCGTGCTGGTACCAGTGCCGAGTGCTTGTTGTGAAGGGCCTTCCCCTATCCCTGATGCCGTGGTTCGGCCGATGAGCGCCTCGCCTCTGTCCTGTGCGGTGCTGGGGAACTTTGTGATTCAGAAACGACTTTTTGTCGAGGAGGCGAAGGTGGACGACAGTGCCGTGCTCACCCCTGCGCCTGCGGCCTCGCGTGGGTGGGAGGGCGTCTCCCGCTCTGCGCTCTTCCTTCTGGTTTAAGTTCTGACCGACTGAATACGTTGCGTCCTTAGTTTGTCGCTTACCCTGCAACATGGGATTCGGTAGGAAGCAGCATCCTGTTTGTCTGTGCAGATCAGACTGTGTGTCCTTGTCGGTCTGTCGCCTGTAGCAGACGAGTTTTTCCCAAGCCACACGTGCTGAGGGAAGGGAACGGAGGAGAAATGGCTCCTGGAGGAAGGGCCTGGGCTGTGGGGATGTTTCTAGAACACTGGGAGGAGGGGTCCATGCAGTTCCCTGCGTCCCTGACAGGCACCTGGGCAGTCAGCTCACGGACTGTGGTCATTACTGGGGACACCGTCGTGGGGAGCCCATGATTTGCCAGATTAACAAGGCCTTTGTGAATTTCAGGCCACGCCATGCCCATCCGCTCCCTGACCTTCTCCCCGGACTCCCAGCTCCTTGTCACTGCTTCCGATGACGGCTACATCAAGATCTATGACGTGTAAGTTACCGTGCGGACTCGGGCTCCTCGCCCAGGACCACTGCCCTTCCTGTCTCCCACTTGGAGGAGTCGTCCCGGGGCTGGCAGGAACTTGTGTGCAGGGTCCAGGCATCACTCCCCCTTCCGCACCCCTGTCCTTGAGCCTGGGTTGACACGGGCTGCCTGCTAGGATCAGGACTTCCTGCCTGTTTGCAGCCATCCCATCTCTTGGGGGCTCACGGATTTCAGGTTCCTTCTGGGCAGTCAGCCAGGTACAGACGAGGAGGTGGAGCCTCAGGCACGATGGCCCAGAGTGACGGCAGAAACGTGGCCCGCCCGCAGGCTGTCCTCTGCCCTGCGAGGGGCTGTCGGTTCGCCCCCACCTCGCTGCAGGTCTAGATGGGGGAGCCCCTCTGTGGGTGGTTTTGGCCTCAGGTGTAGGAGCGAGGGGTCATTCTCTTCAGGTCACGGCCGTCTTTGGTTGTAAACCTGTGCAAGGCTCCTTCCTCCCGGGCTTCCCCGCTCAAGCCTCCCCTGGAAGGGGATTGATCTGTGTCCTTGACCCTTCGACTCGGTACTGCAGTCTGTGTGCCTCCGGCTCCCGGCTCCCGAACGGGGCCTCCTGCAGCCCGGGTACACACCGCACGCTTGTCCGCGCCCTCGTGTGGGCCTGGGAGGACCTTCCCGGGGTCCGCGCTAGGAGCGGGGACACTGCGGACAGGATGTGGTCGGCAGGGCAGCGAGCCAGAGCTGGCGGGGGGGCTGGGGCTGGGGAGGGGCGCCCCTGCCCTGCTGGCTCGTCGGTCCCGGAGCCCAGGCCGCCGTGGCCGATGCTTCAGTGCCCGGCTCTGGGCGCGAGGCCGTCGTGGGTGCAGTTCTGCCTGCCGCCTGACCATGGGGGACGAGTGTCCCCAACGTGCAGAGGACGAGCCCAGCGTGAGGCCAGTTCCTCTGAGGCCGCCTCCCCTCTGACCCTCCTGCGGTCCGCTGTGTGCTGCTCGAGACCCCGCGCCTCAGTCCGGCCTCAGGATTGTCCTCCTGTCTCCGCTGCTTGGATCGCACGTACTTGAAAGTAAAAATGGCTTTTGTCCTTAGAACTGTCTTGTTCTTGATTTGATTAAAAACAGTCTGTCCAGGCCCTATCTGTTCTACAGAGTGAATGCGGACGGCTCCCGGGACAGGAGCGCCGGCCCCGTGTTGAGAGGGCGCTGGCAGGGCGGCGGCTCCGGGCCGGCCGGCCTGCCCTGCCCTGCCCTGCCATTTCTCTTTCCTCATCTTGGCGGTTGTCTCGCTGTGCGCCCTCTCCTTTGCAGCGGGGGAAGGTCACACGTTTTGTGCTAATGTTCCCGTCCGACCTCGTGTCATCTCCGTTTTGTGTGACGCTCTCCCGTTTCAGACAACACGCCAATCTGGCCGGCACGCTGAGCGGCCACGCGTCGTGGGTGCTGAACGTTGCCTTTTGTCCCGACGACACTCACTTCGTTTCCAGGTACGCGTGATTCTCAGCAGTTTCTTAAATGCTAAGGAAGTGGAGGTTGTCTTCTATGAATTGACATAATTCATTAAATTGAATTGATTAAGTCGGTTCCTTCCGACTTAAAACCAGAATACAAACTGTTTTGATACTAATGTTCCCTTTTGCACATAGTTCATCTGACAAAAGCGTGAAAGTTTGGGACGTTGGAACGAGAACGTGTGTCCACACCTTCTTCGACCACCAGGATCAGGTACGGCAGAGTCCACATTCGCGTTCCTTCGTCTTTGGGTGCTGGCACTGTCTGAGCGCCGCCGACACCCGTCCCGCTCCCGGCCTGTTGCTGGGCTGCTCTCCCTGCGTGGGTGGTCCGACAGCCAGCGTCCTGCACGCGCCGTCTGCGCGGTGGGCCCGGCGAGCCGTGGGGTGTGGTGTCCCTCCGGGGCCAGCACTAGCCACGCGGCCGCTCAGTGCCTTTGGAAAATGCTGGTGCCCGGGCCATGCCAGGAACGCTTTTCCTGGTGCAGCCCGCGGTGGGTGGCTCGGGAAGGGCCTTCCTCAGAGGTGCCCATTGCTTGGGGGCGCCTAGGGGCCCAGTCGTTGGGCGTCTGCCTTCGGCTCAGGTCATGATCCCGGGGTCCTGGGATCGAGCCCCGATTCGGGTTCCCTGCTCAGCAGGGAGTCTGCTCCTCCCTCTGCTGCGCCCCCAGTTCATGCGCGTGCACGCTCTCACAAATTACAAAAAAAAACCGTGCCCGTTGCTCAAACACAATAGCACTTGTCATTTTTGGAGCAACCCACAGAAAGAATGTGATCTTTTTTTCATATCGTATACCCAAAGCCATAAATTCTTACAGGGTGTTTCGCTTTAAGCAACATTAGTAATTTCTGCTTCAGTCTTTAAATGAGGAGGAAGGGGCTCTGCTCTCCCGGGAGCCTTTTTGTCTTTGCCAGTGGGGATGTGGGGATCTGGGGCTCCGGCGCAAGGCAGGTGTCCGTCGGTCTGTCCGCACCGTGCCTGGGCTCCTGCACTTCGAAGCAGCTCCCAGTGCGGCCCGTGCTGCTGGTCCCACGTAGCAAGTCTCGGAGAACTAGTCACTTTAGGGAAGAAGAGGCCCATGGCGGTAAAAAGTTGACCTTTAATGAACATCCTGGGGTTTTTGTTTTTTTTTTTCATTTCGTCTTATTTTTGTTGTTTAAGTAATTGGTAGGTACTCCCGACGTGAGACTAGAACTTACAACCCCAAGATCAAGAGTGGCACGTGCTACCGACTGAGCCAGCCAGGTGCCTTGAGGCTGTCTCTGGAATGCAGCTTAACGTTACCATCATTGTTCATGCTCTTTCACATCTAACCCGGAATCATTGCTGATGAAGTTGGGGGGATTTCATCTTGATATTTCACCGTGAGGGTCAATCCCCCGTGCGGGCCTGTTTCCCTGCCTGGGGGTTCCGAGCATGCTGTCGTCTCAGACAGGCTGTTGGGGCGGGGGTCGGTCATTGGCCCGCCCAGGGACAACCCTGGACTCAGGGCTGGAACGCCCTCGGGGTCAGAGTGACGGGCTGACCTGCTCCAACTCGAGCCACATCTCTTTTGTCAAAGCAGTGCCCATGCTGGTTGCTGGTCCAGCTCCGGGGCCTCTGAGAGCAGACCGTCGCCAGCCGGGGCAGAACATGGGACTGAGGGGATGCCCCCAGGGCAGTCGCGGGCCGCCTTCTCTCTGGAGACACGAATGAGAGCCCGCGCTGGGCCCTTACAGAAGCCCGCTTCGTGGCAGGAGGTCGCGACTCCCCACATTCGGAAACCCTGAAAGTTCACGGAGAGTGGGCGGTGAGGGAGTGCTAAACGGCAGCAACGCAAGGTACCTGGCCAAGGAAAAGGCCCCATCCCCGCTGGCCCGGCACTGGAGCAGCCCCGTCTCCGTCTTTCTGGAGTCAGTACAGCGAGAGGATGCAAGGGTGTTTGTTCACGAAGAGAAAAGACACTAGAACTTTTTTATTTTTATTTGATTTACAGGTCTGGGGAGTAAAATACAATGGAAATGGCTCAAAAATTGTGTCCGTGGGCGATGACCAGGAAATCCACGTCTACGACTGCCCCGTGTAAACACCGGAGTCTCACGGACTGGTGTGTAGATCATGACATTCCTTGCCTTTCTAGCATTTATTGGAGCAGAAACTTAAATTTTGTAGATACAGGCTCGATCTTCCCGTGTTTTATTAGAGCTGCCGTTCGTACCTGAACATAGAGTTCGTAAAACACCGTGTCCGTGCCGGGCTTTTCCGGCTGCCGCTGCGGGCGGGCGGGTGAGGGGGAGGGCATGTGCCCCGCAACAGCGCGACGGCGGGGTCCCCTAACCTCCCGGCTGAGGAGCGCAGGCTCGCTGGCGGGGGGTGAGCCTACGCTGTCGGGTTTCAGAATGGGGTCCTGAAGGGGGCGGGGCATTGCCCTAGTGGGATGTCCTGCCGGCCGGCCTGTCTGCGTGTCCCTTCGGTACCCTGGAGATGTCGCCGGCCACACTGTGCCCCTTACCGACTGCGGGGGGGTGTGGCCTGGTGGACCCTGCTGTCGCTGCGGTGTCCCCAGGCTCCAGCCCCGCCTCCGCTACCCCAGAGGCCGGTGTCCCCTCAGCGGGGCCTGTGTGGAAATGGCTCACGTTCTGAAGGGTATTGCTTTTTATTAATGACTTCATATGCCTGCGATCACGTGCTCGTCCCCCGGGCCCATCGGCCTCAGGATGAAGCCCGCCCCTCTCCCGCCTCTGGGCCTTGGCGGCCCTCCTGCAAGCACAGCCGGGACGTTTCCCCGCCCCGCGTGGGCACTCAGCCCACCCCGGGTCTGAGCCCCGTCGCCGCGGTGAGGCAGGCTGGCACGTGACACCCGCGGGGGAGCTCCCGGAAACGCGAACAGCCAGAGCCGTGGCTCTCGCATCCCAGCTCGGGTTTAATTCTGAGGTGATGGATGTACAGGGCCAGTGAGTTTTAAGCAACAGCCTGCAGATCCCGTCCCCACGACTGGGGATCGGGAGCTGAACGTAGTTCCGCCCCCTCAGTAGCTCTGTGGGGATGCCCCGGAAGTCGCGGTCCGTTTGTAGACGGCTTTCACACGGGCTCGGTCGGGAGAGCAGGCCCTAGGTCTGCCCGGACTGATGGTCAAAGCGGGCACTACCCTGAGCACGTGGCGCCCGGCCGCCCGGTCCTGCTGGGGTCTGGCCCCCAGCCAGGGCCTGACCGGCCCTCCACCCCCTACGGCGGCCCCTGGTCTGCGTCAGACTGTCCGCCTCTGCAGAACCGAGGGCGGGCGGGTCCGGCGAGCGAGCGGCTTCCGCCCTAGCCCAGCTGCGTCCAAAGCAATTTCTGCTCCGACGGCCGTGGGAGGGAAGGGGCCGGTGACCCTCCTCGTGAGCTGTGGCCGCCTGCTGGGAGTAAAGCAGTGAGGACGGTCCCTCCGGGCAGGCGGCCCACGCCACCGTGCTCAGCAGAGCCCGGCCCGCCCAGGAAGCCGTGTCCACAGCCGTGCAGCCAGAGGGACCATCTCTGGGAGGTGTGCGGCGGACGTCCGTGCCTTCCCAGCCCGGGCCGCTGCTCCCGGCCTCTGCTGCTGCCCTACGGCTGCGGCGCGGGGTGGGGTTGGGGGGGCGTCCTTTTCTTGACGGTAAGCACTTGGATGGAAGAGGATTGCAAAGGCTGCCAACAGAAGGCCATCACAACCACAAATAGGGTGTGGGACCCCAGGCAACCACTTATGTCGGCCTGGTTGGTGCTCACCACAAGGCCAGGAAGCTTCCGGAAGCTTCCAAGAGAGATGCTCAGGCACCCACTGCAGCCCCAGAGCAGCAGCAAGGCTGTTCGCCCCGCGACCCTCGCCGTGTGAAGCAGGCCCCGGGGCCGAGGCCCGGCCACACATGTGCTTCTGTTCTGGAGGACGACGGTCTAGAATCTAGGCTCGGCAGCCCCGGGAGGGCGGGCCGGGAAGCCGCGCCCAGGGCCCTGCGAGGGGCTGCCCTGGCGGACGGGATGCGGCAGAGCCCCCAGGAGCAAGTGTCAGTGCCGTCACTGGCCTCTCAGAAGCGTCCTGAAAACGTAAATAAACAGATTCCATATGCAGACTGGAGGTGATTCACACTTGAAACATTTAAATATAAATTAAGCTATAACTTAAGTGACAACCAAAAGAAAAACAAAAGAAAAACCAAGAAGACACTCAGCAACTGAGAAGGCTGAACACATACACAGGACACCCCAAACACGAGGCCATTAGGCGATGCCATTTTCATTGTGCCAACGTTACACTCGGGGCGTGCTAGTCCGGCCGCGCGGCCGATCACGCTGTCTGGCACTGCACCCCGGCCCGCGGCCCGTCGTCGTCCTCCTCGTAGGCCTCCCGGTGCTGCCGCCAGTTCTGCTCGCTGGGGTTGAACTCCTTCAGCTCCACCTGGTCCATGTCGTCCGTGACCCTCACCTTCTGCCGCGGGGGCAGCAGGGCCTCCAGCTGCGGGAGCTTGTCCTGAGGAAGCCAGTGTTTCTCGGGAAAGACGACCTGCGGGGGGCGAGGAGCGGGCGGTAGCGGCGGCCCCGGGCGCGGAGGCGCACCCCGACCCAGCCTGCAGCGGCAGCAGTCCGGCACTTACCAGGAACTGGATGATCAGAGTCCCCTTCTCCAGGGGTGCTTTGTAGATGGGCATCCCTTCGTTACGCACACACCTCAGGTCCCCGTGCTTTATCACCTCGCCTGCCGCAGAGAAGCCTCAGTTACGGAGCAGGAAGACCCTGCCTGGGCTGGGGGGTGGGGGGCGCGCCGGGGCAGCGTGCCGGCCCCTCCGGCACAAGGTGAACTGGTGTAAAAAGCGAACCAGGAACCACATTGCTGGGGGCTGAGGGCCGGGGCCGGAGGGGGGCCGGGGGCGGTCCAGCTCACGCCGGGGTCTCCTCCCACAACCTTCAAAAGGCATCACGGGGTTTAGGCCCCAGAGCTCCACATGTAAAAGTTCCATCCCCCCAACACAAAAAGGGCCCATGGGTCCCCCAGGAATAAGCTCTTGGGCTCGACAATGAGAGCAGAGAAAAGGGAGTGAGTGTGCAGGAGGAGAGGGAGGGGACCCCAAACACTGGCTCCTTGGTAGGCCTCCCCGCTGCCCCGCTGCGGTCTCAGCAAGGGAGGCACGGAGGACCCTCTCTGGGGTCGTGCGGGAGCGCAGGGCCTCCAGCAGTCCTGTGTGTCGGGAAGTTCTCCCATCTCCCTTCCTTCCCTCACGCTTCTGCCTCTGACAGACGGGGGGCCCACCGCGGGAGGCCCCTCATCGGCTGCCAGGGCACCCACTCCCCCCATCCTGAGTCTCTGCGCCTCGACAGCAGAGCGCAGAGACAGCGGCAGTGAAAGGACGAGAAATAAGCCCAAACTAGAAAATGCAGGGTGAAGGAGAACAGGACACAGAGCAGCATCAGTGAGCAAAAAAAAAAAACCAAGAGGCTTCTCCGGCACAAGGCTCTCGGAAGCCCCGGCCCCTCCCTGCCACTACGCTAGGAATGGGGTCTCTCCTCTGCCCGGGGCAGCGCCTGTGCGCGGCAGGATGCCAGGAGCCCCGCGAGGGTGAGCCTTCCCAGAGCCCCTGCGGACGCTGGCCCGCTCCGCTCTCAGCCTGGGGCCACGTGAGAGGCCCCAAACCCGCTCCTGCTCGGGACCTCCACTCAAGTAGGGAGGAACCGCGGACCCAGGAGGGGTCGCAGCTCAGTTTCATGCAGGCATTGCCTTACACTGCAGCGCCCGAATGGGGTTAAGTGTCGACAGTGGGGGATCCTGGTACTGTGTTTATTTTCACAACTTTTTGTTAGTTTGACATTGTTTCAAATAAAAAGTTTTTTAAAAAAAGAAAAAAACTCTGATCAAGGCTTGGATATAAAATTCGTATCCTTTTACGTCCAAAAAAGGAGGAAACGGCGCAGAGAGAAGCTGCAGAAAAACTGAACAAGGGCACGGGAAGGAAGGAAGCACACGGAGGCTGGGCCGCTCTGGGGTCTGTGCACTCCGCCGGCCACTGCCGCCCAGGACAGGCGGGTCACAGCCCACCCCTGACGGGCCCGCTGCAAGCTACTCCTTGACCCTGGTGGGCACGCGGCGACCAGGGCAGCTCCGCTATGGCCAGAGCGTCAGACTCGCTCTGACACAGACGCGTGGCCTCCACGTTACCAGAGGCGGCTTCGCGTGTGCCGGGCAGGGTCTTCTCCGAAAAACCGGACCTGACAGTGTCTCCCACGTGTCCCCAGCACAGAAGCTGACCTCCGCCGTCTGTTTCGCAGACTAAGTTTATACGGCCTGAGGTGCCGGGCTGGGCCCCAAGATTCCTGTCGGGATGCCCTTCGCCCTGACTCGGAATTCCTTTTTTTAAAAGACTATTTAAAGAGCTCATAAAATTCTCCAGTCATTAGCAGTGACTCTGAATTTGGGACGTGATGCTCACGTCCTGCGTGAAGGCAGGCTAGTGGCCAGCGGGTCCCAGGCGCGCCCACCAGCCCGGCACCCACAGACACGCCTCCGAAACCTTACCCGACTTGGACGTGATCACGAGGATTCGATCGTCCAGCGTTTTTAGCGTCTTCTTGAAGCCACAGAGGGCTTCAGAAAGCTGGATTTTCATTTTCATGATCAAGTCGTGGCCGCGCCTCTGAAAGACACTATGATCCTTCTGATCAAGCACAATTATGACATCGCCAGGCTCCAGCTCAGGCTCCTGGTCTCCTTCTCCATGAAACAGAATCTTTTGCCCATCTTTCATACCTATGAGACA
>CM052797.1:210467-289962 GCA_028533885.1 Nasua narica
GGACATCTGAGCGGCCTGAGAAAATGAGACGGCCCGCAGAGCGCCAGCCGGAAACCGAGCACACCGGCCGGGTCGGGAGGCAGGGACTCAAGGTGCCGAGATGTCCTTTAGGACACTCTACGGCCGGACCCCAACGAGCGAGACGTGGACGGCAAGAGGAACGTCCTTCCCCCTCCCTGCTCACAGGCGCCGAGGGGGTCCGGGATACGGCGGGGGGGTGCGTTACATGTGAAAGCTAATGATCCCTTTTAGGGCGTCGCCCGCCCCGACGCCAATGACATGTAGCATTTGAAAACTATAAAATGTGCTTAGTGTCTTTAAAAGGCACTGACCTCTTCTCTCTCGAGCCATCCGTCCCCCGCCCCCAAAGAACATGTCGAAGATGTCCATGGGCGAAGAGAAGCTGGGGCTCCCTGAGCCTCCTTCCTTGATGGCCTGTTCGCCCCCCTGGTCATAAATGTCCCTCTTCTTTGGATCTGAAAGCACTTCGTACGCCTGGGATATGAGCTTGAACTTGAGAGAGGGAGAGAGGGGGAGAGAGGGGGAGAAGGGTTGAGTCGTTGGGCCCACGACGCTGAGCGCTCCGGCACAGGTGCTCTGCACACGGCCAGCCGCCCTCCCGGCCGTGCTCCCTCTGGAACCCGGCCGCTCCTCCCAGCCCTGGCTGCACCCGACAGGAAGCCAGAGGCAGCGAGGCCCGGCCGGGCGTAACCCGGTGCCCCACGAAGCCCAGGCTCCCAGCTGCAGCCACGGCTCCCCGGCCTCCCGTGCACTAGATCACCTGCACGAGGACCCAGCGACAAAGACCTCGGGAGCACCTGTGCCCTGCACACGGCAGACACCATGCGAGCCCCCCTCAGTGGCCACCAACGCCAAAACCTCGTTTCCCCTCCCCTCCGGCTCCCGTCCCGGCACGTCGCCCTCCCGCCCAAAGTGTGTCACCGGAGTCGAGCTGTGAAAGAACGTATCAGAAGACCAAACTGAAAGACCTTCTGAACTAAAGACGAGACAGCTAAATGTAACGTGTGATCCAGGATCAGGGGGAGATGACTGCGAAACTGGAGAACAACTGGAGAAAGGTGATTTTTTTCTCAGGGTTAAACCTTAACCGAGGGGCGTACGGCAGGTGCGTACGGCAGGTGCGTACGGCAGGTGCGTACGGCAGGTGCGGTTCCTCCGGGGGAACCGCAGAGCGCTGGCGGCGAGGCGCGCCGGGAAGCAGACGTGGCCACACGTTTATGGGGGGCCAGGGGGAGCCGGCGCTCACTGCCCCACACTCCTCTTTTCTCTGGGTACGTGGGTGTTTTTAAAATAAAATTAGAACACTGTGAAATATCTCTGCTCTGTCCCTTCTCACCACAGCGCACGCCCCCTCCGCAGAGGCCACCACTCATGGGTCTGTGCCAAAGCTCCTCGATGGCCTGCCACCTGTCCTCCTCGGGCCGGCCTCAGCGTGAGCCCACAGCAGCCAGAGCCCGCCGGGCAGGCCCCTGGCCCAGCTCTTCGAGGCGGCCTGTGGCCCCGGAGTCAAAGCCAGGCCTTGCTCTGGGCCGCTCGGCCAGCCGGCGCCTCGTGCTACCTACGGCCCCCGTAGTGGCCCCTAGTGGCCCCCGCTGCCCTGGCCACTCCGAGAGCACAGGGCACGCGCTCAGCCGCGTCCGCTGCTGGACCCGGGACCCAGAGCGACGTCTGCGTGTCCGATGAATGGCTCGAGGCGAGGAGTTCAGAAATGAGTATGGGCAGCAGGGTGCCCTCCAGAGTGCTCCCCAGTATGTGAGACGGGGTCCCTGTCACGGCTGGCTCCGTAACCAGAGAGAAGAAAGTGCTAGAAGCAAGCAGCTCTGGAAATAAACAGAGAAGCTAGGTTTTCTCAGATCCCTGAGCGAGATCCACTCTAATCAATCAGTAATAAGCACGAGCTAACAAGTAGCTAGTCCTCCGACATCAGGTTCGTACTCAAGGCAGCCACGTCCTGTGCTCAGTTGTCTCTCTGCGTCTCCACGAAGCAGCAGGCCTCCCTCGCCACCACCCCTTCCGCGGCAGGAAGACTGCGGCGTGGGGAGCAGGTGGTACGGGAGCCCAGACCTTCCGGGCCTGGCCGCACGTCAGGGACCAGACGAATACGCTTCCTGAGAGCGGCCCCGGAAACACTCCCCAGATGGCCTGGACACTTGAAAGTCACCCGATGATCAGTCTCAGAAGCAAAAGCAAGGCTGTGTCCCTTGGGCAGTTAAGGACAGGCTGTGTCTCCGGCATGCTGGGGGGCGCCCACGACCCTGAGCAGGCCCGCCCCACCCCTGCAGCTCTAGCCCCCATTCCCGCCGTCCCACCCCCCTCAGCTGGAGATCAGGGCTCTCACCAGCTCACCTTTCTCACTGTGGTCGTCTGTCTTGGCACTTTAATGAGATCGCCGCGCGGCTCGGGAGGCCGTCACGCGTGGGAAGTGTTTGTGATGACATCAGGCGGTGAGCAAACTACCGTCACCCCGCAGAAGGCCGTGCGCAGCGGCCCGGCGCAGCGGGCAGGGCGAGCGCGTGGCGGGCCCTCTACGTTCTCATGTTTCCTGTGCCGTTACGTTCTCTTGTGTGATTTTTTTTAACTTGAGAGTCTATCAGTCTAAGGAAAAGCTACAGTGAAATTGGCCAAAAGCCCGAATTCCTCTGCAGCTGTGGAGGGTGAGAGCCCTGACCTGCGGAGGGGGCCCCCCGACCCGCGGGCTGAGCGGGCCCCACGCGCCCCGGGAGCGGCCAGCGGGCTGCCGGACGCTTAGCAACACGGGACAACAGGGCACAAAACAAAGGCTCGCTCGCCTCCGCGCGGGGTGAAAGGACCGGCCTAATCTATTTTTGAAGAGACATGAATAATACAGTGACAAACTCAGGAGGAACAAAAAAGGTTCTACCGGTTCTCCCCACAACAAAAGGTGGACAGGGACTGCACACAGACATGGGAAGGACAACGTCTACACCGCAGGCCCAGCGCACAGCAGGACCAGAAAGCAGGGATCTGGTGGCTGAGTGAGGAGTCTCCCCTCAGGGAGCCTGACGGCAGTGTCCATGCACTGTGTCCCCCGTCCCCTCACCCCCTTTGATCTCCAACCCCACGTCTGTGGAGCTGCCCATCCCCCTGCACGGCAAGGGCCCTCCCGGACCGTGTCTGTATGCGGTGCGCTGGGACAGCAGGCCCGAGAGCGAGCGTGGGGGCCGCGCGGGGCGGGGGCGCACAGGAATCAGACAAGGAGTCATGACCGGGCAGGAGGACGATGGGGCCAGGGGCTCGGGGCAGGGCTCAGCCCGCTGGGACCACTGAGCTCGAGGTTCATGAGAGGTGCGGACATCACGGGACCCCCAATCCCCAGGCCCGCCGGCAGGAGCCTCCCACAGGACGCCCGTTCGGTGCCCGGCTCTAAGTAAATACCAGCTTGAAGCAAACCAGACAGTCTCCTGAGAGAGGAGCACCCACGGGACGTCGTAGAGGTCCAGTGCAAGTTTTAGACAGCGTGGGGCACGGGACACACTCGCTCCAAGGGCGCGCGCACAGCCTCGAGCAGGGCCCTGGACGGGGCTCCGAGATCTGACCGAGGCCAGCCTCCGAGCTGCCCGCCCCACCTCCCCTGAGATTCCCGGCCGCAGGCTCCAGTGAAGCCGCGGGCACGTCTGTGAATCACCAACACCGCGGACAAAGCCGGGCCCTCACACAGCGACAGTAAGCCCTCTAAATATAGTCGAGAGAACGCGAGTGAGCGGCACACCAACGGTCTTGCGGGAAAGCATGGTAAACTTGTGACAGCCGCGCCCGGCACATGTGGCTAAATATAAACCTCCCCGCGCCGCTGCCAGCCGCCAGCCCTCCGAGCGGCCGTGCGGGCGTGGGAGCGGCACACACGGGCCAGCCTCCGGGGGCCAACCGCTGGACGCCGATCCGCGGCTTCCCCTGCTGCCTGGGGTCCCTGCTGTCCCCTCCCGCAGGAGACCCACCTCCCCACACCACCTGGGACGGCAGGGTTTTCTAAGAAAGCGGCACACGGTGGAAAGAGGATGGGGACGGCCGAGCAGCCTTCCCAAGAAGCAGCGCGGGGTCCTGCCAGTCACCTGCCCCGGGGGGGGGTAAGGACCTCCTGGGACAGACAGCACGCCGGCTCTGTCCCCCACAGGGAATTTAATTCAGGTCTCCACCACGCAGGGCATTCCAGCCTTTCCGGGACCCTAGGATCAACTGCGCGTCATGTGCCACAAAAACCTGGACTACTCCTGTGAAGTGATGGGTCAGGTTAGCGATCTCCCTGTCCTGGCTTAATAAGCGTGATTATTCATCGTCTCACGACCTTGACCAGGCGGGAGACAGACACACCAAATGCACTGGTCGTGAGACCCGACACGGGGCTCCCCGCGCCGACGCGCCAGCAAGGAAGAAGCACAAACAGTTCCACTGGCGGGCTCCGGGAAGTGCAGGACTTCTGGTGTCGCCTGCCTCCGTTTCCCGGGTTGCCGGCTGCCCCTCCCTCAGAACTGCCCTGGGCGCTGGGCCAGCCACGCTCCCCCGGGGTGCTGGACGCTGGGCGGCATGTGGGCTTGCCATGGCAACGGAGTGGGGGTGCTGCAGGGGTCACCAGGGCTCCCAATGCCCGCGGCGACCCCAACCCCTACCCACCCCAGCAGTCTGGCCCCCACCGCAACCCCCACGGCAGCCCCCACCCCGCCACCTGCCCTGGACCTCAGTCCCCGGACCCCAGTCCCCCGACCCCAGTCCCCTGACCCCAGCCCCTCTGCAGGATGGAGCCCAGTCTCCTAAGTCCTGCCACCTGCCTGCCACCCCAGTCCCTCAATCCTAGTCCCGCAACCCTAGGCCCCCGCCCCAGCCCCTCCACTGGCTCTGTCCTCAGTCTCCCAACCCCCACTGCCTGTCCCCAACCCAGCAACCCCAGCCCCGCACCTACCCTGCCACCCCAGCCCCTGACCCCCACCGCCTGTCCCCGCCCCAGTCTCCCAGGACCCAGGCGCCCAACCCCCGCTGCCTGCTCTCCACCCCAGGCTTGCCACCTACACCCCCGACCCCACTCCCTCCACCCCAGCCCCTCCACTGCCCCATATCCGACCTCCGCCCCCCGCCCGGCCGCACCTTCTCGCCCTCATCCGGGTTCTTGTCCGGGTGGTATTTGAGCGCCAGCTTCCGGTAGGCCTTCTTGATCTCCTCCGGGGACGCGCTGGGCTTCACCCCCAGGATGTCATAATACTGGGTCTCCTTCACCATCTTGTCTCTGCGGGCGGGCGGCGCGGGCGAGGCCGGTCAGTGCGCCCCGGACCACCCGCCGCCCGCCCGCGCGTCCCGCTCCGGCTCCGGCTCCGGCTCCGGCTCCGACTCCGGCTCCCGCTCCGCCGCCGCCCTGGGCTCCCGCCGCCCGCCGCCCGGGGCCGCCGCACTCGGCCGCCGGCGCCTCCGCCGCGGGTTTTATCGGGCGCCGGCGGAAGGTTCCGCGAGCAGACGGTGACGCCACAAAGGCCCAGAACCTTCGCGGAGGTTCCGGTGGCGCCCGGGCTGGCGGCGGGCGGGGCGGCGGGGGCGCGGCGGGGGCGCGGCGGGGGCGCGGCGGGGGCGCGGCGGGGGCGCGGCGGGGGCCGGACCCCCAGACCCCGGACCCCCGCGGCCGGCTCGGCTGGCTTTGGACCCCCGATCCCCGGACCCCCGCGGCCGGCTCGGCTGGCTGCGGAACCCCGACCCCCAGACCGCGACCCCGGACCCCCGACGGCCGGCTCAACTGGTCCTCAGTCCCCGCCGCCCCCCGCCCCGCTCGCCCGGCCCCCGCCGCCCCCCGCCCCCCGCCGGCTCACTCGGTCTCCTCGGCCGCCCGCTCCTCCGGCTGCCCGTCCGACTCCCCGGAGCTCCAGCTCTGACCGCCGCCCCGGGCCATGTCGGGGGGCTGGGAAGGGGGCTTCGGCGTGGGCGCCGCCCTCCGACGACCGTCCCGCCGCCAAGGGGCTGCCGCCTTGCCCTTCCGTGGTTCCGTGGGTCCCCCTGGCCTGAGGACCGACCGGCCCGAGGGGTCGCGCGGGCGGGAACCCTGCCCCGAGGGGTGGGACTGGGCGAGCAGCGTCTTGCGCTCGGCGCCGGGCCGCGCCCGGGGGGGTGTGGCCGCCCTCTGTGCGGTCACGGCCGGGGGGCGTGCGGAGGCCTGCGGCGCACGGCGGCGCCCTTGAGGGGTTTAGGGTGGGCGGGGGTCCGCGGCCGTGCGGGGACCGCGGTTCCCAGGCCCCCGCCGCTGCTGGCGTCCCCCGGGGCATCTTCCAGGCTGGCGAGAGAGTAAGCCCTTCCAGATTCGTGCTGTGGTGCTCCCCCCGCCCCAGCCGTGGACCGGGCCTCCCCGCTGTGCACACCCGGGATTCCCCCCACGTCCCCCACAGGTGAGCGGTGACGTCCCGCGCATGTGGGCAGTGACGCACTTCAGGGTGGGCAGCACGTGTCCAGGTCTCCAGGAGTGGGCAGTGGCCCCTTGCGCCCTGCAGGGGGGAACGTTCAGAACCAGTAAGGCTGGACCCGCCTGGTGGGCCCACCTGTTGGCCCCGCGCTGCACACCGAGGGTGGGGGTTGGCACTGGAGCTGGGCCCTGCCTGGGAGGCTGCAGTCACTGGTCTGTGGCCCGTCTGGGCGGTCACCGGCCCCGCCCTGCAGCAGAAGTGGGCTAAGACCCAGTGTTATCAGGAAACGGCAGGCTCCGGGCTCCAGCCCCGCCTCCGGGGCTGTCAGGGAGGGCGGACTGCCGCCCTCCCTGACAGCCTGGTTTTGTTTGGGGTCCTGTGGCTGAGGCAGGCTCCGAGCCCTGGCCCAGGTCCGCGGGAGAGCCTTAGAACACCCCAGCAGAATTCAGGTGTCCGAGCCTGGTCGGGAGATGCTGCTCTCCCCCAGCGTCAGGCCGCTCCGGAGCGGGAGCCGTGGGCAGAGCTGCAGGGCGGGCAGCAAGGTTCTGTAGACGGCTGTTCGGGGCGCCGGCTGTAGCCTGAGCTCCGCCAAGGATGCGGTCACCCCCGGCTTCCCTCAGAGATCAGATGGGATGAGAGCGGTGCAGGCTCCCGGCCCGTGGGTCCCCGCCGCCACGCTCGGGGCCATCCCGAGTCTGGGCTGCACTGCAGACCTGTGCCCTCGGAACTTCTGGGGTGTCGCCCAAGCATCCCTGTTCGCAGCTGCTCTGGGGATTCCGGGGGCAGCCAGGGCCAGGAGCCGCTGGCCACACCCACGCCCACCTGCTTCTGGGCTCGGGACCGGGCCGCCGGCCGCCGACCATCCCGGGGGCCACGGCCTCCAGGTGCGGAACAGGGCGGTGGACTCAGGAACCGTGAGACGTGGTTCACATCCCCGCAGGGTTACTTCCGGCTGTGTGATCTCGGTCAGGCGACCAGCCTTTCTGAGGCTTAAATTCCTGGACTTTCCCTGGGGTGAGGGTAGCAGCGGCTGCTTCCGGATGGTGCACCCGGAGCACCCGCTGGCTCAGGGCGCTGCTGCGAGCTCTGTCTTCCTGCTTTCGTCTGAGCTAGAAAAGCTGGCAGAGGGCTCTCCCGAGAGGCTGCCCAGGCTGCCCCAGCCGCCTCGCAACTAGGCCTCAGCCTCGGGCTCTAAAGACTTGAACAAACGCTGGTGTGACTTCCAACAGCTCGGGGCCGTGGCCCTGAGATGAGCCCCACCCCCACCCTGGAAGGGCCCCAAGGCTGCCCACTCGTTAGTCCGCCCCCAGCGTCTGTGGGAGCGTGGAATCCACCTTCAGCGCCGGCGGGCCGCGTCTACACCGGCCCCGCATCCTCTCTCTGGAGCCCCGGGTCACTCCGGGGCGCCTTGAAGCAGACGCTCTTCTCCATTGCGGTATTGAAAGCTGTCCTCCTTCAACAACCGTGACTGGACGGGGAGGGCAGGAGGAACTTTGTGGAGGAAGGTGCGGGCCGTGCGCTGGAGGTGACGCTGCCTTGGGCCGAGGGGAAGGGAGCTGTGCCGCATCGAGGGCAGACTCAAGGTGGAGAGCACAGGGCCCGGCCGAGGGAAGGCTCTGAACTGCGAGAAAAGGGACTGCCTTTGGAGAAGAGTTTGCTTCTCCTCTGACGGGCGCTGGGAGCCACTGAAGGTCTTAGAGCAGGAGCTGCGCTCCGGGAGGAATGCCCAGCAGCGGTCAGCAGGAGCTGGTGCGCCCAGCCCTGCTGGGTCGGTCTGAGCAGGACACGCAGACTCAAGAGGCCGGGGGGCTGACGGGCTGGCCCGAGAGGGTCTGGGGAAGGGAGGGGGCTCTGAGCTGAAGCTGTGGAGAAACCTGCCTTCGAAAGCGGAGGAGGAAGAGCGGCTGGCTGAGAGGCCAGGACAGAAGCCGGGGTGTGGAGAGGAGCTGAACCCACGCGAGGCCCGAGTGGGGAAGGCGCAGATGCCGCGGAAGAGAGGTCGGACCGGCCGAGACGGTTCGCGAGGTCGGAGGAGAGACACTGTGGATGTGGACGTGCGGGGTGGAGCCAACCTTCTCCGGGAGGTGCAGCCGCGATCGTTCGTGGCGGCGGCTCCGGGAAGCGACAAGGCTTTCAGCGGGGTGGAGACAGCCGACGCCAGGTTGGACCCCCACAGCTGGAGAGACGTCAGCGCCTGGCTTCCAGCTTCGAGGGGCAGGTGGACCCTGTCGCGGGGGCTCGGGCCGCTGCTCACCTGATGGCGAACCAGTGCTCGTGGGCCACGCAGGACGTCCCGGGGCCAATAGCCGCCGGCTCGGTCCGCCCCGCCCACGCTCTGTCGGTGGCCCCACAAGGCCCCGGTGGCAGCCCGTCTGTTCCCGGCGTGGCCGACTGCGTACTGTAAGTCTGCCCTTGTAAGGCCGGCTCTGGAAGAAGGTCCCTTTGAAGGTACGACTGCTCGCGCCCCCGGGCCAGGTCCGCCAGGAGCTCCGGAGACAGACAGCGTTCGTGTGGCGCTCTCCCCTGCTGACACTCTGCAGCCTGTGGATGGCGTCGTGGCGACTTTCAAGTCTCGTTCTTTACGAAACACGCCCTGGACAGGGATTCGTCTGAGGATCTGGGCACGGTAAGTGGAAAGCCTTCTTCTGGAAGGGGTTCCCGTCCGCGATGCCATCACGGACACCCATGATCCATGAGCAGAGGACAAAACAAGACACAGGAGTTTGGAAGCCGTGGGTTCCAGCCCTCGTGGACGACGACGAGGGGTTCCAGACTGGGGAGGACGTCACCGCAGACGTGATGGAAAGCAAGACGACCAGAATCAGAAGACGGGACCAAAGTGCCGAAATCTCACGACAACGCTGGAATGGACAAGTTGCTGCTTCTGGACGAACAGAGAAAGTGGATTCTTGAGATGGAATCTACTCCTGGGGGAGATGCGGTGAAGACTGTTGGGAGGACACGAAGGACCTAGAATATTCCATAAACTGAGCTGGGATCCAAGCAGCAGGATTTCAGAGGCCTGACTCGTCTTGAGAGAAGTTCAGACAGCGTCCCCCCCACAAAGAAATCCTTCATGAAAGGAAGAGCCATTCCAGGCATCAACCGCATCATTATCTTACTTTAAGAAGCTGCCAGGGGCCCCCTGGCTGGTGCAGCCGGTTAAGCATCAGACTCTTGGTTTCGGCTGAGGGTCGTGAGATCGAGCCCCCATTGAGCCCCTTGATCAGCGGGGAATCGGCTTGAGATTCTCTCCCTCTCCCTCGGCCCCTCCCCCTCAAATAAATACAATCTTTAAAAAGAGCTTGCCCAACCCCCACCTTCAGCAGCCCCCCCCCATCAGTCAGCAGCCCTCATTGTGGAGGCAAGACTCCATCTGCATCGGGAGATGGTTCGCATTTCTTTTAGCGAGAAAGCCTTAGGAAAGTGTGTACATTGGGTCCTGTCTACAGAAGGCCGTCGTTTGGCTCCAGTGTAGCCGAACGTGACTGCCCCGGGGAACCGAACACGCGCTCTGCCGGTAGTGAGACGCGCTCTGCTGGCCTTGGAGGGGGGCGTCCCCCACGCATGCCTGCAACCTGCTGAGTCCCGGGTGGGCGCAGAGGCCCAACGGCTTCACGGAACTGCTACACGTCCGTGGGCGATGGTTCCGTGTCCTCATTACTTCAGAAAAATCTCTCTCTCTCTCGTTATAAACAGCCCTTTTGCACACGTCGTCTTCAGTTTTGGGTTAGTGCAGAACCTTTCTGGAGCCCCTGCCGCTCCCACCTTGATCTGCAGACACTTTGGTCTCCCGAGGCTTCGCCAAATTCTCAGAGCAATGCTTAGGTTCAGAGACGAATTGTGAGTTTTATGCACCGTCTTCGAACATTGGAATGGGCTCACATAAGGTAGAGAAGAGATCCCGTAGAAATACTGCAGATATTTTACCTTCGTCATATACTTGCTGTCGGTTTTTTAACAACTCTATTGAGAGAGCGCTGACACACGACGCGTTGCCCGTGTTTAAAGTGCGCCGTTTGGGGAGCACGCGCTGGTGCAGCCCCTCTGGAAAACAGTGTGGAGGGTCCTCAAAAGATCGAAAATAGAGCTACCCCGTGACCCAGCCATGGCACTACTGGGTGTTTACCCCAAAGATACAGATGCAGTGATCCGAAGGGACGCCTGCACCCCAGTGTTCACAGCAGCAATGGCCACAATCGCCAGACAGTGGACAGAGCCCCACGTCCATGGGCAGATGAAGGGATAAAGAAATGTATCCCCGCGTGACCAGCACCCGGGTCCCGAGTGAGGACATTTCCTTCACCCCAGGAAGTCTCCTCTGTGCTCTGAGACGCCTCCCTGGCTCCGACCCGCAACAAGGCGTCGCCACATGTCCTCGGCTGGGGTGCCGTGTTCCACCTGCCGCCCCCCGACGGCAGCCCCCCCGCCCCCGAGCCACACCAGCGCTGGCCTCCCCCAGCCTGCCTCGGCCCTGGCTCCCCGCCGCCCGGGCCACGTGCCGGGACTTGGCGGGGCGTCCGCGGGAGAGGCCACACACCGGAGCCGGAGGGTCCCCTGTCCCCAGCGCCCTGACGTTGGGGGTCTGTGCTAGGGCTTGGGGGAGTGTGCCCGGGGTCCCAGCCCTTTCCCCTACGTGGGCCAGCGGGCTTCCTCTCTCCGGGCCTCAGTTCCCGCGACTGTAACACAGAGGCCGTGGGGTCTGGGCCGGGCGTGCACACTCCTGACCCGGAGCAAAGACTCACCGACTTCTCAGTCAGTGAAGCTCCTGGAGCTCCGTGGGCCCTGCCCCAGGTGAGGCCCCGAGACAGGTGTGCACGTAAATGTCACTTCATAAGGGGGGAAACTGAGGCCCTGGGCCACAAAGGCCTCTCTCAGGGTCGTGCAGGCTGGCGCCAAGGCTTGCGGACCCTCGTCCTGGCCTCCCTCCCCAGCCCCAGCCCTGCCCCCGGCTCCAAAGGCAGCTAGCGCGGGGTGGGGGTGGGGGCCTGAGCCACAAGCTGCACACCCCCCACTCCATCCGGAGGGCCTGCCTCCAGCCCAGTTGGAGCTTTTTCGGGACCCAGGGTAATAAAAATAACGAACACTAACTCCTCCTGAAAGTGCCCGCGGCTCCCGGTGCTTTCTGCATAATTAACTTGCTGCCCCGTGAGACGAAGTCATTAGGACTCCGTTTCTCGGATGAGAACACTGAAGCACAGAGAGGTTCCATAACGTACCTAAGGTCACACAGCTTGCCAGCAGCTCTTTCATCCCAGGTTCCCCAGGAAACAGAGCCCAGGGCAAAGCTGCTGCCCTGAGACTTTGTTGGGACTGTACTCCTAGGGCACAGATGTGGGGTGGGGGGAGGGAGGCAGGCGGAAAATGGTGGAAAGCGAACACAAGGTAGTGAGCTGCCCACCGCGGTTCAGGAAAACCGCAGTTGTCTCACACGAAGTGGGACACCCGGGCTCCTCCCTGTCTCGTCTCGTCTGTCTCCACACGAGGGAGCTGGTGCAGAGACAGTGCCTGGGAGGACAGGGACAGACGGCCGGCCCAGCCTGCGCGCGCCCCCGTGTTTACTTGTTAGCCCCGCCTTGGAGTGCATCACCGTCTAGTCCTTGTCCTCTAAGCTGGTTTCCCTTAGGGTTTCTGCCCCTGGCAACCAACAATCCCCATTTTATAGCTGAAGAAACAGACTCGGAGGGGGGTGACGTGTCCGGGGCTGGGTCCTAATCCCATACCAGGGCTCAGCCTCTGCCCCGCGAGCCCCGGCCCTGTGGCCTCCGGTCTGGACCTTCCTGGTGAGGGCAGAAGGGGTCTCCCTGCCGGGCAGGCCTCCAGAGATGCCCACCTGCTCCCCGCCCGCCCCTCAGAGGGCTCGTTCTCAGGTAGCCCCGCCGCCCCCGCCCGGCCCCGCACCCACTCGTCAGAACCCCGGTGCACCCCGTTCTTTGGCCCCCGCTTCAGGAAAGCTCTGCCCCGGCAGTCAGCCTGGGATCCTGGGAGAGGAGTCTGAGCCTCGGGAACCCCTCCTGAAGCCCTCGGTTCTGTCCAGAGCTGGAGGAAACACAGCTCGAGCCGGGGACCCCAAGCCTACCTGAGCACGGGCGCAGCCGCAGCCCCGGCCACAGAGCCCTCGGGCGCACAGTGGCCTGGAAGCCGGGCTCTGGGCCCCAAGGTCCCGCTAGGGGCGGGGGCGGAGGTGGTTCCTGGAGAGCGGGCACCAGGCAGCCTAAGCCAGGGCCCCAGAGCGCAGCACGTCAAAGCTTAAAACACAAAAACGATGCCCTAGGAATGCACGCACACGGTATCAGAGAGCAGCCCAGAGGAGTCGGTGCTGAAGCTACACAGCAAGGCTCCCCCGCCCGAGCGGCAGGCGCGTCCGTGGGCTGCGTTGTTTCTTAACCATTTCTGTTCGTAACCCCTGTGTCTTGAGGGGGCTCCGCAGGCTTAAAGCATATGCTCACCTCCTGCCGTCTTGGTTTACTGGCTGTGACTGACACCTGGGTACAGTGACTTAGCTCATTACATGGCACTCCCGCCGGCTCCCTGCCAGTGCTCAGTCACTGTTCTCCAGGTGCTGGCTCTGTGATCTGCCCTGACAGCTTGGAGCAGCTCCCTATGCCCTATGCCTTATGCCCTATGTCTCCTATGCCCTATGCCCTGTGCCCTATGCCTCCTGTGCCCTATGCCTCCTATGCCCTATGCCGTGTGCCCTGTGCCCTGTGCCCTATGCCTCCTATGCCCTATGCCGTGTGCCCTGTGCCCTATGCCCTATGCCTCCTATGCCCTATGCCCTGTGCCCTATGCCTCCTGTGCCCTATGCTTCCTATGCCCCCTATGCTCTATGCCGTATGCCTCCTATGCCTCCTGTGCCCTATGCCTCCTATGCCTCCTATGCCCTATGCCTCCTATGCCCCCGCCTCATGTTCCAGCCACGCTCATGGAACCCGAAAGTCGTCTGAGTCCGCGGCAGGCCTGAGCCACCCTGCTTACCCACGTGAGGCTTCGGGCAGCCGTTCCCTGGTGCTGGCGTGGGTCAAAGGAAAACCAGTTACATCCTTCCATGACCATAAAACTAAATTTCCCTGGCTGTTTCTATAACAGATTCCGAAAGTGTCCCATGACCAAATAGTATGGGGAGAAGGGACATTTTTTGGCAGTTCCCTATTTGTTTCAGCGCGCATTGGGAAACGCGCGTGGGCAGTCAGTTGTGCAGTTTGTGACTTCACTGATGGAATGGCGGACGGTGGAACCAGAGTCAAGTTCTAAATTTTAAAACTGGGTCAGCGTCAAGAGGAATGTTCAAGGGTGTATGAGGCCAGGGTACGCAGACCCGGCAGAGACTGCGGCGGCCTGGGATGGACTGGAAAGCTGGCCTCGGTCCTCCAGGCCGGGGACACGGAGGGACACGTACACTCGGTTTTCTCCCAACTGTTCACAATGTTGCCACATTCACGTTGGTGCCAGGATTTGTCTTTGCAAGTTGTTTTCTTGGCGTCCCATTGCTTTGTGCCCGTGTCACCTAAACAGCGCCCCTTCCGGCTGAATCGGAGTCGGGAGCAAGGCCGGTTCAGAGACTGCCCCTTTGGGCTGGGAGACATCCTCTCTCCTAGAGGACCTGTCTGTTATGCCACAGGGTCGCACAGAAGCCTCCGCCTTCCAGGAGCGTGCACTCTAGCGCTCAGGGACATGATAAAAACCAGAGCTTCCCGGAATTCCGTGATGGTAAGGCACACGCGGAAAATAGACAGTAAGGGGGTGGGGCGAGCTGGGGGGAGCTCCGGCTCCAGCCCGGATGGCTGGAGAGGGCGTCCTGAGAAGGTGACATCTGAGCAGGGCTGAGGGAGGTGAAGGAGAGACCGCCAGTGTTTGGGGACGGTATGTTCCATGCAAGGGAACATTGTACAAAGGCCCCGAGGCAGTGGGAACAGCAAGGAGGCTGGTGTGCTGGGGGCCGAGCACTTGCAGGAGGTGCTGGGACCAGGGTAAGGTCCGCCTCTTTGATTCTGACAAGGGAAGCTTTCGGCTGGGTCTGGCAGAGGAGCGATGTGCTCTCCGCCTGCAGCTATAACGGGCCCTGTGTGGCCGCATCCCTGCGCGGGGGTCCGAGACCCCACTCTGCTCCCTCAGGTCCAGGCCTGGGAAGGCCAGCCGTCCACATCTGCTGGGGGCAGGGGCTCCACCGGCCGCACCGCACACCCAGTCCCCTGGGTCCCTTCCAGGACGCCTCCTCCCTGAAGCCCCGCCCCCTCATTCCTGCAGTCCCGCCCTCCGCCCCGCCCTCATATCCACACAACCCCGCCCCTCCCGCAGCCCCGCCCCCTCATTCCTGCAGCCCCGCCCCCTCACTGCCCGTTCCCTCTTCTTTCCCAAACCCGCCTAATCTAATCTCCCGGAGAGGGACAAGGGCTCCCTGCGCAGGGGCGCACCGTTCTGTTCCAGATCACCTTGGCGGGGACCGGTGGGGGGCGTGCCCCGGCGCAGGGAAGCAGGCAGAGACCAGGCTATCCCCCCGAATGCAGCGGTGCCCCAGCAAGCCCCAGCGGCCGCGCCTCCGTGCAGGGCGCCTTCCCCACCTTGTGGTTCACTCCTCCCCCACGACTCTCAAAAGCCGCCACTACTGACCCACCCCGCTGCGGCCAAGCTTAGGCCCCCTGGGCTGAGGCCCCTTCCCCAAGTTTGCCCAGCTCCTGAGCACAAGAACAGAGAGCTCAACCAGGGGCTTTCCTCCTGCTGTGGTTGCTCACCGTGGGATGGCCTCAGGGCTCTGAGAAGGGCTAGAGCCCTCTGGCTAGAAAGACAAATGGGAACACACACACACACACACACACACACACACACACACACACAGCCTGTGATCTCAGGGACTTCCCACACTCCCCGCTAGGAGCACCTGTACAATCCACAACCCCCTCTTACCACTGGGCCGGGAGCATCCTGGAGACACCCTATTTCCAGTCAGCAAGCCCTCCCCACCCCACCCATGCTAGGTCCCAGGGGACGGGGTGGGGGGGAGGGGGCAAGGTCCCGGGGGAGGGGGGGAAGGGCTCAGGCCTCCAAGCCAGGCTCTGGGCCCCGGCAGCACTGGGGGGCAGCATCCCGAGCCCGAGGCCGATGCCCGAACTTTCCCGCAGACCGCCCAGCTCCGTCTCAGCACCCTGCCGCCAGCGGTCAAGACAGCATCCCCGGCCACCTAGCAGAGCCCGCTGCCCCTTTCGGGGGACACCACACAGGACTCGCCCCCAGCACCTCCTGCACAGAGTTCCCACTCACGTCCCCAGAACTCATGCCCACTCAGAACCTCGGAATGTGCCCTCACTTGGAAGGACAGTCCTTGCAGACGGGATGCATGGGGATGACGTCTTATGGGAAGAGGCGGCCCCAGTCCAGGGACTGCTGACCTCGTAGCAAGGACAGAGTGAGGGACATAGGCACAGACTGGGGTGCGGCGCCCCGAGCCTGAGCCATGGAGGGCTGCGAGCCAGGAGCCGGGAGAGGCGAGGAAAGAGGCTCTCCTCATCCTGGAGGGGACGCCCCTGCTGACCTCCAGAATGTGACCTTGTGCATTTTATGCCCCCCATTCTGTGGTGCTTTGTTCCAGCCTGCCTCAGGGACGTCTGTGCAGTGGGAGGGGGGCTTTCTGGGGTCCAGAGGAAGCCCTCGGTTCTCCCTGCCCCGCGTCCAGCTGTCTACGGCTGCTGCAAGCCCATCAGCGCCCTGCTTTCCTTCCGCCGAAAGGGCAGACCCATGCTTGTATTTCGGTGCTTGGATGGTCACGGTCCTCCGACCCTCTATCACCTCTGCTTCGGGGCAGGTGCCTGTGACGACAGGACAGTCCTCAGGGTGGACCGGGCTCCTGGAGGGCGGGAGTCAGGGCGCCCCTCAGCTGTCCCTCATCAGGGGCAGGGCCTGGGCAGAGGGGCGGGGGGCGGGGGGGGATTCCGCCCGCAGGGGGTGTGTCGGGCAGACAGTGAGCAAGGCAAGGCCGCAGACTGTGGGCACCCGGGGCAGCGGCCACGGCAGGGTCCGGGAGCCCCTTTTGCTCCCACGTGGCCTGGAAGGCCAGCAAGAATGGTTTCCGGGGGCCCAGAAGCCCAGAGCCCATTGGCCAGGCTTCCTGGGATAGCCGGGCAGATTTGCATCAAAAAGAACACTGGCTTCATTGAAATTCTCCTCGCCTCCAGTGAAACAAAACTGCGAAGAAAAGCGAAGTTTTCATCCTGAGCAACTTCACCGCTGAGGAGCGTTCTGAGCTTCTAAAAATAGAGAGGAAATGGGCCGCTTCGGGCCGCTGCAGTCGCCGCCTCCGGCCCGGGGCCCGCCCCCACTGCCCACTCAAGGCCAGCCTCCCGCCCGGTGGGGCACCGAGCTCCCACGCCGGCGCCCGCGGCAGAGGCCACGCAGCTCCGGAGCTGGACGCCGCTGCCCCGGAGGACCCCAGCATGCCGGACCGCGCGGAAGCCCCGCAGGCCAGCCGGCCCGCCCAGGAGGGCTTGGCCGCCAGGTGAGCCCCCCCGTCAGGACGGTGCCCATGCTCTGGGCCGGGCTCTGCCCCGGGGACCCGGGCAAGCAGCTGCACCCTCTGGGCCTCAGTCTCCCCGTCTGGGAAATGGAAGGAAGGGTGCGGATGATCCCTGGAATGAGCACTGGCCGGAACGTGAGTCGTTTGAGCTGCTCCTTGTGTCCACTCCCCTGTGTGGCCAAGAGGGGCCCAACCGAAAAGGGAGTTGCCCCCCAGGGTCGTGAGCCAGGGGCTGCCGTGGACGGGGGGAAGGATCCTTCAGTCCTTCCCTATCTCCCCGAGGGGCCCTTGGCACGTGGGGTCCATAAGAGGCAAGGATGGGGAGAGCTCTGGCTGGCCGTGTGACCTTGGCAGGTCCCCGCCCCTCACGGGGCCGCAGCTTCTCCAAAGCCCTCACGCTGCCTATTCTACTAACCCGCGACTCAGAGGAAGCAGGTTCAATTTGTCAGACGTTTGCCGGCACCCACTCCGATCCAGGCCCTGTCCACCCAAGGAGCGGGGGCTCCTGAGAAGAAAGCACTCGGTCCCGGCCTCGGAGCACCCCAGCCAGGAGGCAGGAGAGGGCAGAAACCCTCCAGAGTCTAGCCTTCGCGCTCTGGGCCCCGACGCCGGCTGAGGGAGAAGGAGAGACTTCTAACTGGGGGTGCTGGCCATGGTGGAAAGACACGCAGGAAGTCGCGGACTTCGGGGTGGGAGAGAGTGGGGCGGCCGCAGCGTGGGACAGGAGGGGGACGAGGGGTAGTTGCCAGGTCTGAGCCCCAGAGCATGTGGCCACTGTTCTAACGGGAGGGCGTAGGAGGACAGAACGAATGTTAACGAGCCTGAGAGACAGAGGCCCCTCCACGGGCTGGGCGCCGGGTCTCCAGGGAACCCTCCAGAAGCATGGGGTCCTTGCCTGCAAGGCCTCGAGAGCAGGAGGTCCAGCCTCCCTCCCTGGACCATACCCGAGGGTCAATAGGCCCCTTGAGGTAAGCTGGCCGGAACATCCTCTCCCAGGGGTAGTTTCTGGACTGCTGTGCACACGGGTGGTCCCGCTACGTCCCCCCTTCCCGGGGACAACACACTCTCAGGCACGTGTCAAAAGCTCAGCCTTTGACAGGAGGCTCTGGGCTCTGCTAGTTCTCTGGGTTCCCCGTGCCTGTGGACGAGCTCGACGTAGGGGGTCGGGGGCCCAGGGTTTTCTGAGGTCCGCGAGAAGGCCCATGGTGATAAGGGGGGCCAAGGGTCCTGTGCCCTTGCTGGGGCCCGGCCTCTCTGGAGGGGCTGCGGCGGGGTCCACGGGCTGAGCCCGCTTTGGAGACACCAGGAAAGGGAGGCCGTCAACACGGCGACAGAAGCCCTATCGGGGAGAGAAAGCCCAGAGTTGCACGACCTGCCCCTCTGCTTTCTTGCTTAGCGGCTTTGGGCAAGTCGTCCGGCTTCTCTGCGCCTCAGTCGGAGCCTCCGTGCCCACAAAGGCAGAGCCCCCGACCCCCGCTGGCCTTGCAGAGAAGTCGGGCAGGCCCCATTAGCTGGTGCGGATGGCCTGGTTCCAGAAGCCGAAGGCGGCCCTCCCAGGCACGGGGCACGTCCTGGCAATGCCGGGAACTCCTTCGGTTCCAGAAGCCGAAGGCCGCCCTCCCAGGCACAGGGGACGTCCTGGCAATGCCAGGAACGGTCTTGGCGGCGCTGGGGCTGGGGCTGGGGCTGGGGGTGAGGGGGTTGGGTTCCCACCGCCCTCTGCTCCGGACCTACTCTGACCCCGGGCAAGACGGGCTGGCGGAGCCTCAGCTCCCCCTCCGTCCAGCGGGGAAGATATTCCTGCTCCTCGAGCTCTGCAGAGTGGCTGCGAGGACAGGACTCTGGGTCAAAGACGGTTACGGCTGCGGTAAAGCTCCTCTCCGCCGAATGGCCCCGCGGCCCCGGAGGCCGCGGGCCGGCACTCCTCCAGTAGCCCGAGAGGGGCCTTATCTGCCCACCCCGCTCCCAGGGAGGGGAGGACTGGAGGTCGGGCGGCAGGAACCGGGAGCCGGAGGAGGGCTGGCGCTGCGGCCCGCCTGACGTGAATTCCCTTCTGTGCCAAGCCGATGGCGGGGCTGGCGCTGGGCCGTGTGGGCAGGGCTGGGGGAAGGAGCCGGCCCGGGCCCGCAGAGCTGGAAGCCGCTGCTGGAGCAGGGTCCCCTCAAGGCCGTGGTATGAGGCCAGCCAGCGGGAGCACCACCAAGTGGGTCCGGAGCCCCCTGTTGGATTCTCCGTCCAGCACAGACTGCCGCCTGCCCGAGCCCGGAGAAGCTCGGGTCGGAGGAAGGCCTTCAAAGGAACCAGGGAAAGGGGCTGTTCTTCTGGGAGGTCATGGACGCCCAGGGGGCGGACTGAAGATGCGGGTAAGGAGTCCTCAAGGTCCCCATCAAACTGGTCAGGTCAGGCCTCCTTCTAGGTCTGGGCCGGTGTGGCCAGACGAGGGGTGACTGCGGCCGAGGAGCCCCGATAGCACAGAGGCAGCAGAAGCTGGGGAGAGCCCAGTCTGGGGGAGAGGAAGCCGGCGAGGTGAGCTGGAGGCTGGAGGCCAGGAGATGGGAGCCTGCAGGGCCCAGTCTGGCCCAGAGAAGGGCAGTGAATGGACCACACTCGCCCTGGGCTCCCGGCCGCCCCTCCCAGCAGGGCCCCCCCAAAGACTGGGTGCAGGGGGGAGGCCTCTGGGAGCCAGGGCTGTGGGCGGGCCGGGGGCTGCACTGCGGCAAGCCCAGGGAAGGAGGCTGTCCTCCCTGATGGAGCTTTCCACCGAGGACAAGGGGTGAGCTCCCCATCTCTGGGATGAGCGAGCCTAGCAGAGACAGTCAAAATGCAAATCCCAGGGGAAGGATACAGGCCTTCTAAAGAATAAGGACTAGCCAGTGCCTTCGGGTCCTCCCCAGCCTCCTCCCTGCTTCCCCGCATGCAAGACACGGCCATGGACGGGGGCTCCCGTCTCTTCTGTTTTGGTCTGGGTTTTTTTGGTATCTTCAATGTTTTTCTCTGCTTTCATAAACACACGTCCTCTTATTCAAAATCCTTCATCGTTGACTAGGTCCGTCCCTGTGCTGAGCTCAGCGGGGCATCATAGAAAACAAGGCGAGCTTCTGACCTCAGGAGTGAGTCTACATGCTTGTAGCAAAGGCCCACATCACCCTGTAACTGTACAATGAGCTGTGAACTGGCCATTGTGAACGGTGCCACGAAGGGAATTAAGGAAAAGGAGGGGTTGTGATCAATGCCCCCAAACGCTATCCGTTCAAACGGCTAAAATGGCACATTCCTGTTTTATATCTATCTTATCGCAATAAAAAGTATCTTTAAAATGTTGGTAATTTAAAAAAAACAATGTTGGTAATTTTTTTTAAGGAAATTGTGAACAGCACGTAACAGATGTCCAACCTAGGCTCAGGGGCTGGGGAAGGGTTCCTTGGGGGAAGCAACGGCTAAGCTGAGACCCGAAAGGTGCGTAGGGGGCGATTAGGGGAAGAGCTTTCTAGGAAAAAGGCACAGCACATGCAAAGGCCCTGAGATGGGAAGGAGCTTGAAGTGTTTGAGAATCTACAAGGCCAGTGGGCACAGGACAGACAGCTTGGGCATCTATGTGCCCCAGGAAGGCCCAGTACTGGTGCCCAGAGTCCCCGGACAAAGGGCGCATTGGTAGAGTCAGAGTCCCTGGTCGCAGACGTCTGAATACAGACCTGGATGCCTTCGGGATGCAGGTCAGCCCAGGCAGCCCTGGCTCCATGCAGGGGATGCCGAGCTGTTGGCCGGGGACAGCAGAGGCGAAGCTGGCCTGGAGTCAGGATGCTGGGCCCAAAGCTGACTCACTCTGTCCCCAGGCAAGCCCTTGAATGGCAGACTCTCAGGTCAGTGGGGTTTCTTTAGGTCACTGAGTCTAACCCACTCCATCACAATGTTCATATATTATCAACTTACTCTGACTTGAATACCTCCAGTGATGGGGAACTCACTACTTACTTCTTTGTCCCTGAAAAAGACATGGTTTCATTTCGAGAAATCCCTACATCACCCTCTCCTCCCAGGCAACCCTGACTCCTTGCAAGGGAGCAGGTGAGGGACGCTTGAGGGCAGGGTTGCGATGGTGCTTCAGAAACTGTGAAGGTCACGGCCATGTGAGGGACGTCTAGGACCTAGCTCGGACGCTGGCCCTAAGCAGCTGTAAACTAGTCTTTACATCTGCAGAATCTAATAAGTTGTGTGTTTTGTATTAATGGAAGGAAGTTGTTCATATAGTGCAATGCGCAAAGATGAAAGAATTTGATGATTTTGACAAAAAGCGTGTACTCCTGGGCTCAGCAACGCAGTAGAAATACAGAAGGTTGCATCCCCCCAGAACGTCCTTGCTCTCCCCGACGGTCCACCCTCGCCCCCCGTGGGGACAGCCCCTGCTCAGGCAGTTTCTGAACGTCCTGTCGATGGGTCACACAGCAGGTGCCCGTGCCCTCCGGCCCCGTGAGACTCACCCCTGCCGCTAAGTGTCGCGGCTGCTCACCCTTGTGTCCTGCAGGGCGAGCTCGGCTGCAGCCTCTTCTGCACTCGGGTCGTCCACTCTTGTGCGGAGGACATTCGGGCTGTTTCCAGGTTGAGGATTTTATGAACAGAGCCGTAAGGAACGTTCTCGTGTAGCGTGTCTTGTGACCTGCGTGTTCGTTTCCCTGGCCCAACCCCCGGGGATCCTACCGCCGGCTCAGGGCCAGGGGCATGTTTGAAGAAGCCACCAGACAGCCCCCCACGTGGCCGTGCCGTCCTCGCTAGCATCTTCCGCTGTCCCCCATCTCCGTCGGCACTGGGAGCGTCGCTCCTTGCAAGCCACCCTGCTGGGTGACCGGGGAACCTCCTCGTGGTTTCAGTTTTGATTTTCCTGGTAATGATGTCGAGCGCGCTTCCAAGTGCTTGTTGGCTGTTTCTCTACATTCTTTTGTGAAGTGTCTATTCAAATCTTCAGCCCATTTTGTAATTGGGTTCTTAGCCTTCAGTTCTCGTTTGTGGAGAGTCTTTTTATGTTCCGGACGTCGGCCCCTCGTTAGATACGGGGCTTGCGGATATTTTCTCCCACCTCGTGGCTTATCTTCACTTTCTCAACGGTGTCTTGATGAACGAACATCTTTTGTTTGATAAAATCCCGTCTCCTTTTCTCTTTTATGGTTAGAGACACTGTGTCCTCTCTAAGAAATCTGGCCCTGCCGACGTCCTAAGATACTTTTCCGTGTGTTCTTCCAGAAGCTTGATAATCTTAGCTTTTACCTTGAGGTGCATGATCTAGGTCAAATTAATATTTTCCACATATTCAGTCATTCAAGGACCATTTGTCGAAAAAAAATTTTTTCACTATTAAGCTGCCAAGGCTCCTTTGCGTAAAAAAAAAAAAAAAAAAAATTGACCACACGCATGCGGGCCTTCTCCTGGACCTTATTCCTTGGAGCCAGTGTTCCATCCCAATGTTCCTACCATACTGTCTGCTCTGCCCCAGCTGCATCGGACGTCTTGAAACCAATCCATCTCGGTCCTGCACGTGCTTCTCTCCTCCTGCTTGGGCCGCGGCGGGGCCACTGGCAGCCTCTAAGTCATTCTAGGACTCTCGCCTCTGGATGCTGTGCGATGGCCGCCCCTGGGTGTGGGCTGAACTGATCACTCCCCTCTAACGAGTGGAATACCGCGGAAGCAGTGGGATCTCACTTCAGAAGTAGGGTCACAAAAGGGTCACACTTTCATCTTCATTTTCTCGCTCGTTCTGAGGGAGAGGCCCCTGTGGTCAGGACAGGGGGAGACCTCTGGCCAAGACCAGAGAGTTGAGGCCCTCGGCGCAGTGACCCGCCAGGGACTGGACACCAACAACCACGTGAGGGCGCTGGGAAGCAGGTCCTTCCCCGGTTGAGTCTCCAGATGAGATGCGGCCCGGCGGACAGTTTGTGGCCCGGGTGAGGCTTCGAGCCAGAAGCACCAGCGAGGCCTCACGAGACTCCTGACCCACGGCCGCTGTGAGGTAATCAGTGTCGAAGTGACTGCACGTTAGGGTACTTGTTACATAACAATAAATGACTAACACACTCGGTCCCTTGCGTTCCCCTGCAGAATTCTCTCTTGTTGTAGAAGGGAATATTCACGGGTTCCAGAGATTAAGAGATGGACATTTGGGGGGGACGGTTTTCAATTTACCACATTGGTTGCTGGCCAGAGACTTTTAACTTTGCCGGTGGACCTCTCTGTCAGCTTCTCGGTGTCCTCTTGACTCGACACCGGGCATCGGGGCCTGGGGTCATCCCGAAATCTTTACTCACCCGCCAGTGCCGGAGGTGGGAAGACTTGGAATGCTCGGATTTAGGGTTTGGAAGTTGGACTCCTCAGCACTTCTCTGTATTTCTGTGTGGTGCCCTCACATGGTCTCCTTCGTGGTGGCTTCAAGGCATGGCGGTCAGGGACCCAAAGAGCATGTGCCCTGAGAGTCGGGACTAAGCCGTGTCACTTCTTAGGATGGAGCCTCGGAGACCACACAGCGGCTCGCCTACCATGTCACATTTGGTAGAAGCCAGTGGTTAAGGCCAGCCCATCTCTGAGGAGGGGGGAGTGGGGCACAGCCCCGAGGAGGGAGGGTGTGAGAGGATTTACAGACCCGATTTCGAGCCTGCACGGATGTGCAGTGAGAAGCCCTCCCACCTGTCATTTAGAGGAAATGTCAGCACTTCATCTTTGTTCCGAAAGCTACTGTCACTGGAAAGAGCATTCCTAGGTGACTCTTTACGTCAGCACTCTCCAGTGGGCCGCCCAGGGCCGTCCAGTCTCCCTCTCCCTACGGAGAGTCAGTCATCGTCTCTAGTCCCGCTTCCTGTCACGTGACAGGTTTTCTCCTCCGCTCGCCTGGGCCGCTTTTACAACGTCGTGATTTTCAGCAGTTTCGTCGGGATGGCTTAAAGCGTGGGTTTACATTATTTTATTTTATTTAACGCAGGCTCGGTCATCATGTGTGACTTCTAGGTTTTTCATCTAGAATGGGTAGGCTGAGGTTTTCACCAAACATTGGGGGAAAATTAGACCTGATTTTTTCAAATCGTCTTCTGCCCCTTCTCTTCGTCCTCCTCAGGGACTCCAATTAAATGTACGTTAGACCACGTGACACCGTCTCGCGGGTCACTGAGGCTTACTCATTTTTTTTTAAGATTTTCTTTATTTATTGGACAGAGAGAGATCACAAGTAGGCAGAGAGGCAGGCAGAGGGAGAGGGGGAAGCAGGCTCCCCGCTGAGCAGAGAGGACCCTGAGATCATGACCTGAGCCAAAGGCAGAGGCTTTAACCCACCGAGCCACCCAGGCACCCCAAGGCTTTACTCATCTTTAAATTGAGATGTAATTTATCGATCATACAACTCACCCATTTAAACCATAACATTCAATGGTTTTTAGTATTTTCACAGTTGTGTCGCCATCACCACGGTCACTTTTAGAACATTTTTGTCCTCTCCAGAAGAAACTTAACCCCTGTAGCAGTTACTTCCCATTTCCCCTCAAGCCCCCAGCCCTCGGCAACCGCGAATCTACTTTCTGTCTCTATAGACGTGCTCCTTCTGGGCACCTTGTGTCCATGAGCTGCTGTGTCACCCTACGGTGGATGGCTTCTTTCACTAAGCACGTTTTCACGCTCAGCCACGCTGTGCTTCGTTCCGTGGACGGCCGGCTCACATTCCAGTGCAGGGACGCGCCCCCGTTCGCCCACTCCGCAGCTGGAGGGCACGGGGCTGTTTTCACGCGACAGCCACGTTGCCTGACGCTGCTGGGAACACCGGCACAGATGTTTATCTGGACACCTTTGTATTTCCCTTGGCTTCCCTTTGCTACGCGGGGGTGGAGCCTCTGAGTCATAGGAGGACTCTGTGCGCAGCCTTTTGGGGACCCGCCAGAGTGTTCCCTACGGTGGCTGCACCCCCCCGAGTCCCCAGCGGCCGTGGGCAAGGGCTCCGATTCCTGCCACCCACCCAACACTCCTGGTTACCTCCCTTGCTGACGACAGCCATCTTGGAGGGGGAGGGAGGCGGGGTCTCCGTGGTTTTGGTGTCCTGACGGTTCACTGTGCTGAGCGCCCCTTCACGCGGCTGACGTCCGTCCGTGCATCTGGGAGAAATGTCTCCGGGACCCCTTTGCCTGGCGTTAATCAGGTCGCGCGTCATCTTAGTGAGTTGTAAGGGCTCTTTGTACGTCCTACATGTAATTCTCTCAGCAGAGATGTAATCTGCAGATGTTTTCTCCCATTCTGCAGGTTATCTTTTTGCTTTATTTGTGGTGTCCTTTCAAACACGAGAAAGCCTAATTTTGATGTAGTCCAGTTCATGTGTTTTTCCCTTGTTGCTTCTGCTCCTAACATCATATCTCAAAAGGCTGTGCCTAACTCAAAGCCCCATAGACTTGTATTTTCTCCTAACAGTTAAAGTCTTAGCTCTCACTGTTAAGAAATTGGATTTAATTTTGTGTGTGTATAGTGTGGTCCAACTTCATTCTTCTGCATGTGGATATCCAGCTGTCCCAGACCTATTTGTTGAAAAGACTGTTTTCCCCCTACCGATGGTCTTGGCGCCCTTGCTGAAAGCCAATAGACTGTATATGCGAACTTGAGTTCTGGATTCCACATCTGTTCCATTTATCCACACATTTATCCTTATGCCAGCCCTACATTGTCTAAATATGACTACAGGTGTGGAGTGTGGTTTGAAATCAAGAGGTGTGAATCCTCCAGCTTTGTTCTTTTTCGATATCGTTTTGGCTATTCTGGGTCTTTTGAATTTTCATATAAGCTTTAGACCAGCTTATTAATTTCTGGGGGAAAAAAAGTCAGCTGGGATTCTGATGGGGTTATGTTAACCTGTACTTGAGTTCAGAGGGTGGTTTTTTCACCTTAACCATATTAAGTCTCTTGAGCACAAGATAGCTTTCCAGTTGTTTAGATCTTACTTTCTTTCAACAATGTTTTTTTTTTAAGATTTTATTTATTTATTTGACAGAGAGAGAGATCACAAGTAGGCAGAGAGGCAGGCAGAGAGAGAGAGGGGGAAGCAGGCTCCCCGCTGAGCAGAGAGCCCGACGCGGGGCTTGATCCCAGGACCCTGAGATCATGACCTGAGCCGAAGGCAGAGGCTTTAACCCACTGAGCCACCCAGGCGCCCCTCTTTCAACAATGTTTTATGTTTAATTAAAAAAAAAAAGTTTTTCTCCCTATTCTTTTGTTTCTCTCGACTGCCTTTTTTCTCAATTTTGGCTCAAATCTCTTGCTTTTTCAAGGTCATTTTTCGTTATATGCTGGAGGTTGTGATGATAGCTTAGGAGTATGTTGATTCAGAGGGTTTAAATCTGCGTGTGCATTCGGCTGGTGTCTCAGCCACAGGGCTCTGCCTTTCGGAGTCAGTCACCCCCACGCTGCTGAGCTGTGTGCAGCGGTTTCAGGAGCCTCACAGAGACCCCCCCCAAGTTTAGGCAGCGCGTACGGTGCTTCAGGGTTTAAAGTCTGGAGTCAGACTACCTGGCTTTGAATCCCAAATATTCTGATTACTAGCTGCATCAGCTTCAGTGGGTCACTTCGTCTCTTTGCGCTTCCGTATCCCATATAATGGGGTTTGTAATTCGGTACCTACTGTATACGACTGTTGGTGTAATGGAATGATTTAATACATGCAAAGCGACTGGAGCAGTGCCCGCCATGTACTAAGTATATAGGAGATGCTAGTTCGAACTTTCTTTTTTTTTAATTAATTAATTTATTTATTTTTTATTAGAGAGCGAGAGACTGAGAATGAGAGGGGAGAAGGCCAGAGGGAGAAGCAGACTTCCCGCAGAGCCGGGAGTCCGATATGGGACTCGATCCCGGGACTCCGGGATCATGACCTGAGCCGAAGGCAGTCGCCCAACCAACTGCGCCACCCAGGCGCCCCCTCGAACTTTCAAAAAAGTGAAATGAGGGGCACCTGGATGGGGTGCAGTCAGTGAAGCGTCTGCCTTCAGCTCGGGTCAGGGTCCTGGGATCGAGGTCTGCCTCGGATTCTTTGCTCAGCAGAAAGCCTGCTTCTCCCCCTACTCCCCCTGCTTGTGTTCCCTCTCTCGCTGTCTCTCTCTCTGTGTCAAATAAATAAATAAAATCTTAAAAAAAAAACGAATAGCAATAGATATTAGCGATAGCGATAGGAACTACCCTCACCGGCCATCGGAGGGTCGCGTGCTCACGTCTGTACAAGGTGCAGAGACAGCAGCCTGGACACAGTGGGTGCCACGTAACTGTTAGCTACTTCCTGTTTACATGACATTATCCTTTTTGCCGGCTTCCCCTCTGCCCCTTCGGGCCTAGGAGCCTGGCAACACCTCGTCTGGCAGCCTTGTCCCCGCCCAGGGCAGCCGAATTCTGGCCCAGGTGCCAAAATCACCCTTCACGGGTGCCAGGCCGTCCCCGAGAGGACCAGGGACTCACCCACGATCACCCGTCCGGGGAAGACCCCCAGGTAGAAGCCACAGGGCCCAGTGCCGAGAACACTGTGTCTCGGGCGGCACCGGATTGCCTCCCAGCTTAGTTCGGGTTTTGCAACCGAGCCTGATGTTGGACGAGTTCGGCCCCACGCAGGCCTGCGAGCTTTGTCCCGGCAGGGCTGGAGACTCAGGGTGGGGCCAGTTGGGTTAGAAGTGAGCTGGCTGGCCCCACCCGACACGGCAGGAGCCTGGCTGGGGCTGGGACTGGCTTTTGGGGCGAAAGCCTCTCCCTAAACACACCTCTGCAGGAGGCCTTGTGCTGGGGGCTCAGTCCCCAGGGTGCTGCCCCAAATATGTCCCTTCCAGCGGGTGTGGGGGACGCGGCTTAGACCACCCGCGCCGTGTCCTCACCCTCTCTGAGAGACCATGGGTGCCCCGGGAGCTGGCCGGTCGCGGGGCCTCGGCTGCCTCCCCTCGGAGCACAGCCTCTGTCCCGGGTTGAGTAGATGCACCTTCACCCCTTGCCAGCTGGCTCCTTGAATTTCGCTGTGCCCCTCACCCCAGGGTGAGGGTCTGGTACCCCAGTGACCTTGAATGCAACTCTGTCCCCTGACCGCCGTCACCTCTCAGCCTTCGAGCCCCGAGCCAGGCTGGCCGGCTCCCTCGGCCTCCACGCCCCCTGCACAGGGGAGGTGCTGCACCACGCACCACGATAGGAAGAGGGGGATCCCCCTGGAGCTGTCAGTCCCCGGGAAGGGTCAGATCATCTCCAGCTCCAGGAACATGGGCTTCATTAAGATTTTTACTTTGTGGTAGACAGTTATACTTAACAAAATAACACCCAGCCTCAAGGTGTGTGCTCTGGGAGGGGGGTCAGCCAGGACGACCCCAGAGGGTCCCTCCTAGAGGGCTTCCTGGAGGAGGAGGGTCTGAAGAACAGGACACAGGCCAGCTTGTGGGTTTTGCAAGGGGATGGAAAGTGAAGATGGTACATTTCCCAAGCCATCCCGATGCTGGAAGAACCCTATCTGCCCAGCCTCCTCGTCCATTTAGAAACTGTAGCTCCAGCTGCCCCCGGGGGGGGGGGGGGTTGCAGAGAGCCCCGGTGTGGGGTGGCTGCCGGCCCTGGAACGGAGGACGTTTCTGATGCCATCCCTCCCACACCCATGCCCAGCGCCAACAGCAGTCACTAACACCTCCTCCGCTCAGCCCTCAGCCCTCAGCCAAGAGCAGCGAGGGGGCAGTCACCGTGTCCGGGGACAGAGGAGGCCTGCATTCCCTCCTGGGCTTCGTTGGGGCTGGGAACCCTTCCGAAGCACTGATGGCGGGTGAGGAGGGGGCTCCCGGCAGGTTCTCAGAGGGGCTCATGACCCCTGGGAGGCTCAGGGCTAGTGCCCCGGGCGCCCCGACGCGGCAGTGGGCATGCGCGGCCAGGAAAAGGGAACCTGAAGGAACTGGAATTTTCTCGAAGGGGGTCCACTGGCATTGACGTCCTGGCTTCCTGGGGCCGTCTGGGGTGTCCGCCCGCTGGCTGGGCTCCGGGCCATGGAACGCCTGTGTCCTGCCGCTGGGCCCGCAGGGGGACTCACCCTGAACGCCCAGCGGGGCCCCGCAGGTCCTCACCTCTCCAGAGGCAGTCCGCATCCTCAAGTTGTAGCTTGCAGGCGATCAGTAAAGGTGGGGGGTCCCCCGGGGCCGGAGGGCGGCTGGGAGGGGGTTTCCAACGAGCAGGGGTCCTGGTGTTTGAAGGATCGGGCTTGATGCCACAATCCATCCGAGTCCCAGGAGGGGAAGAAGCGGAGGGGGCAAGAGAGGGCAAAGGACACGGGGCAGGGGCCCCCCCGGAGGCAGGGGTGAGGGAGCAGGGGCTGTGTCAGGATGCAGGTAACGGGTAACTCTAGCCCTCCCCCCCGCCCCGTAGTGTCGTGGTTCACGGAACCTGGGATCCGATACCCACGCTGCCTCGCCGACCCACGCGACACCGACCGGCTCGGGCCCTCCGGGGGTCTGTGCTGCCTGGTCCGGAGCACCGAGCGAGCTCTGAGCGAAGCCTCCGCTGCAGGGCTGGGAGCGCGCAAGGAGCAGGCGCACCCGGGGCGCTTTTAGGAAGGAAATGTTAAAAGGTCAAAACCAAGCCAAAAGTGAAGCTTGCACCCCGCCGCCGGGGCCCAGGCTGGGTTCAGGTGCGGCCAAGGATGGCAGCAGCCCCCGCCCACACCAACAGGCCCTCTTCCTCACCTCTCCACCCTCTTGTGCAAGGCTCGCGGGTGGGCCCTGGGCCCACGCCAGGTGGGTCAGAGGTGTCTGGGGCCACACCTCACCCACAGCCCCAGGGCAGGCTGGGGCAGGTCCCCACGCACACCCAGCCCCCCCCCACCTCATTACCTGGAGCCCCGGCAGCCCCGGCTCCCACACCCGCAGCCTTAGCCGGCAGCTCGCAGCAAACACAGAGCCCTGTCCCTGCCTCCCCCCGGGGGCGGCAGGTGAGCCCCTGTGGGGCCGGACCCGGGGCTGCCTCCGCGGGGTCCTCGGCCGGGAACCGGGATCCTGAGAGAGCTGTGATCTTCGAGGTGAGACAGGCCATGCGGACTGAGAAGGAGGGGCGTGGACCACCGCGTGGGGGGACCAGGGAGGCCCGTGAGGGAGCGGCTCCCGGGCAGGCTGCTGTGGCGGGGGTCCCAGCAGGGGCCTTTTAGGATTCGGGGAATGTCTGGGCAACGCCCCGAACTGGAAATCCTCTGCTGTGTTCCTGGACGTAGGGTCTGCGCTTTGCACCCCGGACGGAGAGAGGCAGGAAGAAGGAATGAGGAGGGTGGCCGGGAGGGGGGCGCTCAGGAGTCCGCGAAGCAGCCGTCCCGGGGATCTGGTGCGTTAGCTGGCCAGCGCCGCCTGGCCCCGACAAGAGACACTGGAGCCCGAAGGCCGGTCTGTGTTGTTCTCCGTGCGATCGGATGTGTGGGCTCAGTGGGCGGCAAATTACAGTCAGGTGCCCGGCCCGGAGCCGGGGAGTCCTGCCCTGCAAGGAGGGCACCGCCTGGCGCAGCCCGGCCGCGGGCCGTGACGCACGCTGTGTCTCTGTTGCAGGGGTTTGGTGGAGCGGGGCCTCTCTGGGGCTGACGCGTCCCCCGCGGTCCCCACTCTCCCCCGGGTGAGCTCGAGGGGCGCGGCCGCCCCAGGGGGACCACGCCGGACATGCTCCTGCTCCGGTCTGCCCGCTCCGTCCTGAGGACCGCGTAAGGAACGAGGACCCCGCCCTCCTCCCAGAGACCGCCCCAGGCACACGGCACCTGGACCCGCAGGCTCGGGCTCGGGGCTTTCACTCCACTGAGTCACCCTCCAGCCATACCAAAGAACCTTCTTCTCCTTTCTCCCCGGAAGAACCCTGACGGCCCCCGGGAGAGCCGCTGAGCGCTAGGCACTTGGCAGGGTCCCGTAGCCTCACCGCAGACACGGGGCTGGCGCAGGGCCCCGAGGCTCAGAGAGGGACGGCGACTTGCCCAGGGTCCCACAGCCAGCGGAGCTGACTCCAGACAGGCCGGTTCTGGTGAACCTCAGAATGCATTTTTTTTTTAAGATTTTATTTATTTATTTGACAGAGAGATCACAAGCAGGCAGAGAGGCAGGCAGAGAGAGAGGGGGAAGCAGGCTCCCCGCTGAGCAGAGAGCCCGACGTGGGGCTCGATCCCAGGACGCTGAGATCACGACCTGAGCCGAAGGCAGAGGCTTGAACCCACTGAGCCCCCCAGGCGCCCCCAGCAGAAAGCATTTCTTGAGCACGTATTGCATACGGCACAGTGGCCTGGCTGTTGAAGGCGGAAAGGGAAGAAAGAACAAAATAACGAGGAGAGGGACCCCCATCCAGGAGGGGCTCCCAGGGAAAACGAGGGCTCCTCTTGGCTTGTGGGTCACACGCACGGTGACAACTTGAGGGCGCTTCCTGAGCTCCAGCTGTGCACTCCCGGAGAGCAGAGACTCAGGGAGCGCACCCTGAGTCCGAAGGCCATGAGAGTGAGGAGGTGTTGGGAATAATTCCTGAGGGCTTCCTGCAGGAGGAGCTGAATGAGGCTCAGTAGGCTCTGTGTTCAGATGGCTGCCTTCAGCTCCTCGGGCAAGACAGGAGGACAGAGGAGAGACCGACTGACGAGAGACGAGAGACGGTTAAGGGAGGGAGGGCAGGCTCTCGCGGCCCCTCCGCCTGTCCCACCAGCCTCGCGGTATATTCCGTACGTTATCGCACACAAGCCCTTCGAGAGCTTCCTCACTCCCTGGGGGACCGGGCGGCTGCCCAGGACATTTGCTTTCTGTGCACGCCAAGCGAGGCCGGGGCTCCCGGGGTGTGTCCGAGCAGGAGGGGTCTAGCTCTCTGGAAGCACAGGAATGTGTGCTCGTCCCCTTGGACGGGCTCTGGTCCTGATCGCGGTGGGCCCACCTGCTGGTCCCTTGCTGGACCGCAGGCTGCCCGGAGCAGCAGCAGGAGTCCGAGGGGCCCCCGTGCGTGGGAGGGGTCAGAGCGGTCGGGGTGGCTCCCCCTGAGGACACTGGAGGCCGGTTCCTCAGGCTCACTCCCCAAGTGAAGAGTGGCTTGGCCGGCTTTGCTCCCTCGGCCCCTGGGGCACCTGCGGACAGGCCAACAGAGTGGGGGTGGGGCCGGGCTTCAGGGGCAAGAGCAGAGGGGAGGGCGACCCCTGGAGCGGCCACTGTGGCACCCCCTGCCCGGACTTGGGGCAGCGGCCACGTGGGGAGGGCACGGCCCCCGCGCCACACAGCGGGGCTCCCTTCCCTTCCGTGTTGCGAGCCTGGCCAGGACGTCAGAGAGGTCCCGCGGAATCTGTTTCCGACGGTGGGCGAGGGCGCCGTCCCCTTCCAGGGGCCAGGCTCCGGCAAGGGCGCGGGCGCGCCTTCCTCGCCCTGGAGATGGGATGCTGCCCTCTCCTAATGAGGCACCCCGCGTTCTGCAGGCTCCAGGCCGTGCACAGGGTAAGCGAGGTGTTCCCATCACGGTCCGCAGAGAGGGACCGGCTCCGGCCTGTCCGCCAGGACAGGGGGTGGACCGCAGCGCATTGGAGCCACCAGAGCCTGGCCTGTGCGGTGGGGGGGTGCCAGGGGCTCAGAAAAAGCCCCCCCCCAGAAGTTTCCACGTGGGATGAGCTCGCCTGGCCCCCGGCTTCCTTAGGCAGCTGTGTGTGCGTTTCGTCCGTATTTAGCTGTTTAGAAACCAGAAGCAGGTGCGCGACAGGCTGCCCGTACCCTTGGCGGTGGGGATTTAAGGCAGACCGTGCAGGTGGCGGGCGGGTGCCAACTCCCGAGGCCGGTCGCTGGAGGTGCCGGGTTTGCCGCACGGCTGGCCTCACCCGTCCCTGGAGGACAGGGAAGTGTGGACCCTGCACCAAGTTCACATCCCCGCGCAGGGGCTCCCAGTGGAGGACCCTCGACCCGCGTGTGTGCGTGTCCCGCAGCCCCCCACTAAGTGAAGTGTCTGTGCCCAGAGCTCGGGGGCCCTTTGGTACCGGTGCAGTTGCCTCTGTCCCAAAGCAGGCGCGGCGTCCACCCTGCGAGCCGGGAGGGTGATGGTGGTGGCAATGGCCCTAAGTCAGCAGGACACGTCCCACACGCTCAGAACCCTCTGCCGGGCACACAGGCCCCCTGCTCCAGACAGAGGGGCCTTGCCTACAAAGTTCCCAGGAACTTCCACCACCAGCGCTCCCACCCCGTGGCCCCCACCCGTCCCCCTCGCCCCAGACCCCTCCCTTCATAACCTCCTGATGTCTTTCGCTTTAAAACCTATCCCAGGTTCTTAAGCAGACTGCTGCCAGGTGGGCCTGGGTGTGTTCAGAAACTTAGTTTGAACCTGCAGTACCAGCAAGGAGTAAGGCCGAATGTGACAAGCAGGTAACTGGCCCAACAGCCTGGGAAGTGGGCAGGGATGGGACCAGCCCCACCCTGACAGATGGACGAGACTCCTTGGAGCCAGGGTCCTGCCCTCAGGGCTGCCATGACCAGCTGCACAGGTTGTACACTGCACAACTCCAGTAGGCTCTGTTGACGTACTGATGCATGTGAAATATGCCCGTGGAGTTGCATTAGGTTATAGTCCTGCTTGACTCTGGCGCGTATACTGAACTCCATGCACTCATCACCCAGGACACTGAGGTCTGGCCAGTCGAACCCTGAGAAGGAATGGTGCTGAGGTTCAGTCGGTTGATAGCAGAGGCCCCATAACCCCTTGGGCTACCCGGCTGGAAGAAGAGATCCATTGTCCAGGATCACCATGCCTGGGAAGTGAGGAGGATCTGGGCCAGGGGTGAAGGCGGATGGCCTGAACCCCAGATCTCTCTGGTCCCACGCCTGTCCTCTCCCTGGGGGAGTAGGCTAGGGCCTCCCCACAGGCACCCTGGGGGCGGGGAGGTCCTCGCTGGGGCCCGCACAGGACGTGTGGGAGCCCTAGGAATGTCCTCAGCCACTCCGAGCTTGTAAGCATGAGTGCGTCCGATGCCTGAGGCCCAGGGGTGTGGGAGGGAGCACAGGGAGCTCCTGTGGAGTGGTCGGCCAGGGTCGGCCAGTGCTGGAACCCCAAGCCTTTCATCGTCCAGATGGGGACACTAAGTCCAGACAGAGCTATACCCTTGCCGAGAGTCCCATGAGAAACCAGACCGGAGCAGGGCTAAGCCTGAGAACGTGTGGGGGCGGGGGGGAGGTCAGCCCTGCAGCCCTGCAGCCGCTGAGCTCTTGTCCCCAACCCCCACCGGGAGGTGGAGACGCCCGGGTCAGCCCCGGGTGCCCAGGTGTGTGCCGGGCCAGCATCCGGAAGCCAGGCCAGGCCCGAGGGTCTCATTTTGTCTCTCCCCTCCCCGCCAGCTCCCTGACCGATGCGCAGACACTCTCCAAAGCGCCCCTAAGCCGCACTCTCGCGTTCTCGTCCCCGGAGAAGGAGAAGGATGCCCCACTGGATGGCTCAGGTGAGCTGGCCAGGAGACCGCGGACTGCGGCGGGGTGCTGGGGGGCCACCGGCAGAGCCCGGGCAGAGGCGACCTGGGGGAGCCACGGGACAGGACTTCGGGGACCCGTTGGCCACCACGTCCCCAGGAACCCCGCGACGCCCCCTTTCCTTATGGCCGTGTCAGGGCCCAGCGTGAGAAGGCAGGGAGGCAGCCAGGGCGTCTGCACGGGCGGAGGCCGCGGGGAGCACGGCCGGGGCCCGAAGGGGCCGAGCGTGTGGGAGGCTTGCAAAGACCTTCGCCCCCGGACAGCTGCCCGGGAGGGCGGCAGGGCCGTCATTTACCCCGAAGAGTCATCACAATGATAGGAGCCACGGAGCTTCACTCGTGTTTATTGGCTTTGCAACAACATTGGAGCAAGAGCGCAGGTCCCAGGGAAACGGAAACCGGGAGCGCCTGGAGCGGAGGTCGCCGTCCGTCCGGGTCCTGTGCTGTCCTTGGGGCGGTGCCGTCTTGCATGCGGCCCCTCAGCTCCTGGGAGCAGCCAGGCGCGACCCCGACACCGTCCCCTCGCTCGGCTGTTTGGGTGCGCGGTTTTCGGACTGTCCTTCCGTTTGGGTCTGCCTGCTGTCTTCCTCGTGCTCAGACTAGGTCTGGGATTTGGGGAGCAAGGGGACCTAGCGGGGGAGGCCATTCCTTCAGGTCTCTGCCCCGGACCGAGGGGAGGGCAGAGCCGGCAACGGCTGGGCGGAGGCCAGGGCCTCGCCCCCCGGATTTCTTCCGGCCGGGCTCTCCAACAGAGGAGAGTCAAGGCAAAGGTCGCCATGCTCGCTAGAAGAGATGCAAGAGGCGTAAGGAGGGCAGGCTCCTCGGGCAGAGCTGGCCCCGGGGACGTCGGCGCTGCCCGGGGCGCTGTCCGGCTGGTCTCGGGAGCCCCACAGGCCCGGTGTGAGGGTCGTGCTCTGCCCCGGGGAGTCCCGCAGGGACCGAGTGCCCCCCAGGTGCCCGCCTGGTGCCCGGGCTGGGCCCCCCTGCTTTCGGGACTCCCCGGCAAGTCCGGGAGCCCGGGCTCCAGGCTTCTTGGGGAAGGCGGGGGAGGGAGCCCTGCGGCTGCCCTGTCCCAAGGCACTCCCCGTAGGATCATAGGGCCGTAGGATCATAGGATCGGGAGAAGGCCCCTGTCCCCATGAAAGGGCGTCCGGAGGGGCGGGAGGGCGGTGGGAGGGGCTCAGTCCTCCTTCCCTGCCCGCCTGCCCCCGAGAACGTGTGGGCTTTGTGCCGAGGGGTTGGTCTTCCTGTCTGTCACCCTCAGCAGCTCGGGGTGGGCCGCCACTCATCCCCACGCGACGGAGGAAGCCAGGCTCCCGTGGTCTGTGAGGGTCTCAGCCACGCCGCTAGTAGGACATGGAACTCTTAACTGGCCACGCTGCCTCTTGGGGCCCCGGGGACAGCGAGGTCACCTCTGGGCCCGCCAGCCCCTGCCTTCCCTCCAGCTCACCGCTGGGGAGCTTGGGGAGTCTTGTTTTCACCAACCAGCAACCCCCTGGGTCTCCCTGAGTTCCCGGAAGCCTGAGGGTCCTCGAGCCCCTGTCCCCAGGCCGGGCTCTGAGTGAGGGGCAGGCCCACTGCATCGGGCCTCCGAGCTGCCAGTCTGACCTCCACACAAAGGCAGCCTTGTGCCTGGCCCTGGAGATCCATTTCTTTCTAGTCCTTTCCAGCAGGGTGTAAGCCCCAGCTGGAGCAGGCCAAGGCCAAGACCGCAGGGAAGGGGAGGGGATCCAGGGGGAGCAGCTGCAGGGGACGGGGCTGGCCAGCGCCTGCACCCCACGCCCACTCTTCCTAGCAGACTCCCACAGCCCCGGGAGCTCTGAGGCTGGGGTCTCGAGCCCCGCGAGGCCTGCGGTTGGGCAAGGGCTGCACGGGCCTCCCTCTCCCGCACCCCTGCCTTCCCAAATGCTTCAAGGGCAGGGCCGCTTTCTGGCTGGAAGGAGGCAGATACCACCCTAGTCCTGGGGCGCTCTCAGCCTGAGGCTGGGGGGCAGGGTGGGCCCAGTGGGAGGGGAGGCCCCGCCGCCTCTGGTGGGGGAGGGGTGGGGAAGGTAGGACAGACTTCCCCAGAGCAGGGGAAACTCGTGCGTTCCCTGATCAAATGTCCACTTCTGTCGAGCGCGTCCGGGCCCCGAGCCGCTCGCCTCTGAGCTAGTCTGGGCATAGAGGGGAGGCTGGTGGGTCAAGAAAGAGCTCCTGAAATGTCTTTGGTGCAAAATGCGGTTTTATTAAAGCCTCAGGACAGGCCCCGTGGGCAGACAGAGCTCCTTGGAGCCACTCACGTCTGTCCCCGGGGCGCTGACGGGGCGTGTGTTCAAGGGAGGGGCCGGGAGGCTGGGGTCCTGGCCAGAGCGACTGGACAAGTGCCTCAGGCCCCTGGGGGACCCTGAAGAGGGTGCCGACAGAGGGAAGGCAAGCTCCGCGGGGCCCGTGGAGACCCACCCCCGGCGGGTAAAGCCCACCGCGGCAACCCCACTGCCGTGGTCCAGGCCGGGGCAGACTCGGCGACCCTGGGGGGACGGCGACAGAGACCATCTTGTCCTTCCCGCTTGTAGTTCAGGTGGGGCAACTGAGGCCCAGGGAGGGTGGCGTCTGCCCAGGCTCCCCTGCTCTCTCCGGCTCTCCCAGCTCACAACCTTCGGGCAGGAAGGCTGGTGGGTGGCCAGCAGATGGAGGGGGGGTCTCTCCCACCTCCGAGGCCGAGGAGCCAGAATCACGTTCTGGTACATTCTGTATAAGGTCTGGACAAGCTGCTGTCCCAGGCAGGCCTTGTACTTATCTCGAGTTGTGTTCTGAGGCCACCATGACCTCTTTCCCTTAAATGCCCCCACAACGGCCTGGCACGGGTCTGAGCAGGGTCCCAGGGCCAGAGCAAAGTGTCCCTGTGCACGGAGGGAGCATCCGGGCCCCCATCCAGCATCCCCCTCCTGGCCCCCCATCCGGGCCCCCGTCCAGCAGCCCCCTCCTGGTCCCCCGTCCAGCAGCCCCCTCCTGGCCCCCCCGTCCAGGCCCCCCGTCGAGCCCCCCCATCCAGGCCCCCCGTCCAGCAGCCCCCTCCTGGCCCCCAGTCCAGGCCCCCTGTCCACGCTGGCCCCGGCAGCAGGGGGCTTTAGGCCCGGCCCTGGAAGGAGCACCTGGGAGGCAGATCTGTCCCGGGCCTGAGAGCCCCACTACCCCAGGCCCACGTACCCCCCCAGCTGTACAATGGGCTCAGCCATTCCCACAGGCTGCGGTAAACACCCCCGGGCTTCTCCCCCCCCACCGCCCTCGCCCTGTTTTTTCTCTTTCCCAGCCAATCGAGAGTGATATTTCCTCTGCTGTTCAGACGCCTTTATCCCAGAGCCCCAAGGACAGCAGCTCCCAGCCTGCCTGGCTGCCCCCAGCATAATGGGTGATTGATAAGACACAGGCCGGGTCAGGCCCAGACGGTGACCAGAGGAGCAGGAGGAGGCGAGGAGAGGGGGGCCGGGCCTTGGGAAAGCCCACCCGGGCACTCGGCCGGCATTCTCTCCTGTGCGCTGGGGGGTTGGCTGGCCGCAGACGATCTGCTAGCTGGGTTGGGATCGTGGGGGCCTTCCTGGGTGACAGAGACCTGGGCTGGGTCCCGGCTGTGTTCTCGGCTCCTACTACTGCCGTGGGCTTGGTTGGGCACGGCGGATCTGCGTCCCTGCCCAACGTCCAGGTGGGGGGACGAGGACGCTTGAAAGGGCTGGCACCATGGGGATTTGGGCTGGCTCTGTCGGAGGACCACAGCGCTCTTGATCTCAGGGTCGTGAGTTCAAGCCCCATGTTGGGCGTGGAGCCTACTTAAAATAAAAAATAATAAACAGAAAAGAAATACTAAAGGGGGCTGGCAACCCACTCTGATTTCTAGGTCTCTGCGGTCGCCCCGGGAGCCACCCTCAGAGCCATGGGCCGAGGGGCCCCCCCGCAGCTCACGGGCCTCCCCCCTGCTTGGGTCTGGTAGGGGGTCACGGTCCTCCCCCAACACCATCCCCAAGGGAATGGACCGAGGACCCCCACGCCTATACCCCATTCAGCTGTCACAGCTGACTGAGGTCTGGGCCCACTGTTGCCCCGACGGGCTGTGACCTTGGCACCCCGGCCCCTCGTAAGGAAGGCCTCTCGGCCGCCGATGGGCCGTGTGTGGGAATTCCCGGCCGCTTCCCGGATGGATGCCATAGGCTTATTTATTGACAGCTGCGAGCGCAGTGGCTGCACTGGCTCGGGTCTGTCCGGAGAGAAGGAAGGAAGGTTCTGGAATGCCCGCCGTGTCGGCTCTGGGCCGGAATCCGAGAGCAGTCCGTTTCCCCTGCACCCGCGAGCTGACCCCACGTTCCCCCCTTGCCCCCTCCAATGTGGTTCCACGGGCGTTTCCTGTAAATGCCTGGTTCTCACGACTGCTTAGCATCATAGTATGGCTCCCCCCGACGCACCTACCAGTGTCTGCTGGGAACACGGGGCGTTCCCAGGGACACGCTCAGAGAAGCACAGACAGATGGGTCTCCGGGCTCCCAGGCCCCGCTCCCGGCAGGCCCTTCCTGCAAGTGCGGCCGCTGCTCCCAGGGGACTCCTTTCCTAAGCCCCTTGGTCTACTCGGCTGACTGTCCCCAGGGAGGTGGCACGGACTCGCTCTCCCACACTGCCCAGCGCCCTGGCCGGTCGTGAGCGGAGCCGGCTGGGCTGCTGACGTCTTTACCCTGCTTCCCCCTGGCAGGGGGCCGGCAGGAGGCAGGTGGGCCGGTGAGTGGACACGGCTGCCAGGGGGCTCGTCATGACAACAGGCCAGGTGGAGAGGACGAGAAGCTCGGGACTCCCGTGGCCGCCACCGCGCGCACTCGGCCCGCCGCCCGCCTCTGTGGGCTCCCCGCCCGCCGCGGCCCCTGCCACACGGTCTCTGCGAGGCAGAGAGGCTCACACGGCGCGGGGACCCCACGGGCCTGGCCCAGGGCGTGAGGCTCGGTGTTCCTGCGGCCGGAGGCAGGGGCAGGGGCAGGGCCAGGGGCCGGGGCTCAGCGCTCTGAGGGCCACTAGCCCTTCCGACAGCTCTGCCCACCTTGCTGGTAGTGAAAGCGGGGTTTCTGACTCATCGTCCAGAGATTTCTCCTCTTCAGACAGAGGGAGCGGCGGCATGAGCAGAGGCCCCAGGATGGGCCGACATGGACGTGAGAGGACAAAGGGGAGCATGAGGCCCCAGGCTTGGAAAGTCACGTAGCCCACGGGGGCAGGCACCAGAGGCCGCGGCCCCCGAGCTGTGGCAGGCTCCCGGGCATGCAGGATGGAGGTCCGCGAGGCTGCGTAGGTCGGCACCGACTCGCGGGCCAGCCTCTCTCGGCACTTGGGCGGGAAGGGGACCTCCTGCGTCACTGTCAGGCCCTGCCGGTGAGCGGGGGGAAGGAGGAGCAAGAGGCCTGGGTCCCCTAGATGCACGGTGTTCGGTCCGGCCTCCCTGGGACTGCGATGGGACAGCAGCCAGCTCGGTCTTCCCGAAGGCCCCCTGACCTCCGCTCTGGGCTGGCCTTCCGCACTCAGGCCCCAGGAAGGAGCACACCCGCTTTGGAGCCCCTCCAGCCAGGGGAGAGGTGGGACCCTCCGTGAGGGCCGCCCCCGCGTTCACGGAGGGGTGGTTCTTGGGACCGGAAGTGCAGGAGAGCGGTGTGACCCCGAGCGAGTCCCGGGCAGAGACGCGCCTCGGCACGGGCTGGGGACAAGGGGAGCGCGAGCCGCTCAGGACGGCCGGAGGGGTGTGTGCTGAGGGCGCAGCAGGCCTTCCTCAGAGGCCGCAGCGGGAACACCACCCTGTGGTCAAGGTCAGATCTGGGCTCCGGATGGTCCCTCCGGGAGCCGCGGGATGTGGGGAGGGGCAGTGGTGGCTGCTGCCCAAGGTCGCCGCTCCGGGGCTCCCCCAGGCCTCGGGCAGGAGGCAGAACAGTCCTTTCCCAAAGGGGATGCGGGCGCTGGGGTCAGCGTGGGCCTGGGAGCCGGGTGTGGGGGGGAATCCCAGGTCCACCACTAGCCGCGCAGGTGACCTGAGGGGGGGTGCAGAGGAAGACACAGACTCCATGAAGTGTCTGCCTTCAGCTTGGGTCCTGATCTCGGAGTCCTGGGATCGAGCCCCACATCGGGCTCTGCGCTCAGCGGGGAGCCTGCGTCTCCCCCTCCCCCTGCCCCTCTCCTCTCAGGCCCCCGAGGGAAGCGCCCACGGGGAGAATCCTCTTTCTCTGGTTTAGGACGGGGAAGAGGGCCTACAGCTGGCCAGGTATTAGAGCACGTTTATTGAGGTATAATTTTATGGCCTTGAAGTGACCCATTTTAATGTGATAATTTTCCACTGAAAAAAATCATTTTTTCAATTACTTGGAGCCAATGTTTACAGTTGCGCCCATATCCCTGCGATCCTGCTGTAGACCCATCCCGTCCTCGGTGTCTATAGAGATGCCCCAGGCCCCCACGAACGTGCCCTTGCTGGACCGTTCCCCTGCCCGGGGTGCAGTGTGCCCCCCGTGTCGGAGCCAGCAGCGCGTCTGCCGTTTCTGAGCGGACCCGTGTCCGGGGGGTCGGGGCCACGCCTGACTCCGTTCACCAGCGGGTGGGCGTTGTTCGGTTTCCACGTTGACTATTCTACCAGTAATGCTGAGGGCATCCACATCCACGTGTTTGCGTGGCAAATTCCCTGTGCTCGTTGGGAGGAACCAGCCGTCCTATCCCGGCCCGGGGTCTTCTGTGAACCTCGAGGATCCATGTGCCATCCAGGAGCGTCTGGAGGGCCGGGCCAAGGTCGCCCCGCGGGGCGGTATCGAGGTTGGTGCTGCCTCGAGAGGACGTCCACGGGCCGCGGCCACCCGCGCGGTCCAGCCAGCAGGTGGCAGAGCTGCCCGGCCTCCCTGCAGGCCGTCGGCTGCAAAGGACTGCCGGCCCCGAGGACAGAAGGGTCTAGACCGCCTGTCCAAGCCTCCTGGGAATTTGGGGAACTTGGGAAATCGGAAACGTGCGTTGACTGCACACCACCTCCGTGTCAGGGTCCTTCGCGTATACCCTCTGTTGCCCCCCCATCCTCCCGGGGGTCGGGACCTTCGCCTCTCCTCTGAGGACGCAGGCGCGGCGGTTGCACGCAGCACCCAAAGTCTCGAGTGCGCGGCGGTCAGGCTGTTCCCGCCCGCCACGCAGGGAGCAGGCCGCCTGGCGCTTCCGGGCGGGCGCTGCCCCGAGCGTGAGCCATGGCATCAAGGGGCCGGCCCTGTGACCTCGGGGAGATGCCCCGGCCTCCCGGAGCTGCGCGGCCCCATCTGCAAACCGAGGCACCAACCCTGTGGAGCAGACTGGCTCCCCGTGGGAGGGGTTCTGCCCGGTGCCCGGCGAGAGGGCCTGAAGGTTGTCCCTGCGGCTGGGTCACTTCTCGGGCGAATCGGAGTCCCCCCCTCGGGAGGGCTGCTCTTTCTGCTGCTTTGGCCTTCTGTCCAGTTGGGTCTGTCCCCGAGTCTCAGGAGGCAGAGGAAGGAAGGAACCCGGAAGCACCAGGAGGTCCGATGGGCCCACTCTTCTGAGGCGGCCCGAACACCACTGACTGCCCAGCCGCGGCGGCAGGCTCACTGGCCTGAAGATGGGAGGAGGTCTAGGCCCTCGGCATGTCCGCGGCCCCCATGTCCTTGCTGCCTCCGAACCATCAGACCTCCTCCTCCAGGCAGCCTCCCGGCGACCCCAGTCCCTTGCTCGTCTGCCACCACCCATGGCCTAGCCCCCAGAGCACTGTTGGGACGGGCGGCCGGGGAGCTCTACCCCCGGGAGGACCAGGGCCTCGGGCGGGGGGTGACCCTAGGCCCGCACGATCCCAGCGGCGGCCTCCCCTCCCCCGCAGAGGAGACGCTGTGGACGACGCGGGCCGACGGACGTGTGCGCCCGCGCCTGCACCCGGCCTGCCCGCAGCCCCCCTACACGGTGCACCAGATGTTCTCCGAGGCCCTGGACAAGTACGGGGACCTCCGCGCTCTGGGCTTCAAGCGCCAGGGCACGTGGGAGCACGTCTCCTACTCGCAGTACTACCTGCTGGCCCGAAAAGTTGCCAAGGGCTTTCTGAAGGTGAGGGGCCCCTTGAGACGCGGCCTTCCCTCCCCACAGCTGCCTTCCCGCTGCGGACCCCGCAGGCCTCCCCCGAGGCCCACCCCAGTGAGCCTTCACAAAGGATACCCAACACCGCTCCCGTGTACCTGCCTCGAGCTCGTGCTGGGCCCTCCCCCGGGCAGCCGCTCAGCGCTTCCTTTTCATTTGCGATCACGCTCCAGCCGGGCTGGGCGGGGGCAGCAGGGCCCCCAGGACGTTGTCCCTCTGGGTGCAGCGGGAGGGGGGTCCCTGCGGTCTGGAAGGGGGCCTGGCTGGGACGGGGAGGCCCCCCTCATGCCCGCTGACCCGGCCTATCTGCCTGCGCCCTGGAGCTCGGCCTGGAGCGGGCGCACAGCGTGGCCATCCTCGGCTTCAACTCCCCGGAGTGGTTCTTCTCGGCGGTGGGCACAGTGTTTGCAGGGTGAGTGGCTGGGGCGGGGCACCGTCTCCGGGGGGTTGGAGGTGGGCAGAGAGGGGAAAGAGGGTTGTTCCCTCTTTTGAGCAGCCCCCGTGCCCTCCCAGACCCCGTGTCCTCCCAGGGGCCCTCTCGGGACCCCTCTGCACCCCCGGACTGGGCAGCGGCACGGAGCTGGGGCAGGGCTGCGGGCGGGCAGGGTAGGGGCTGGGCGGAGGGAGTGGCCGTCTCCCGGGGCTCAGACCTGAACGTCCCCGGGTCTCCTGCAGCGGCATTGTCACCGGCATCTACACCACCAGCTCCCCGGAGGCCTGCCAGTACATCGCCCACGATAGCCGAGCCAACATCGTTGTGGTGGATACACAGAAGCAGCTGGAGAAGATCCTGAAGGTTTGGGGCAGAGGGGAAGTGGGCACGGGGGCCAGAGGCCGGGTGTCCTCGGGGACCTCTGGCTCACAAAGGACTTTTCCACCTCCCTTCTGGGGTCCCGATTATCCTCTACGGCGACCCCACGCCACACAGAGAACAGGGCCAGGCAATGGGGACCTACCCACTGGCCAGCTTGGGACACTGAGGACCAGGAAACGGGGACGGGGTGATGGCCCTGGGCCAGGGCTGCCAGCCGGGCCGCTGCCTCTCGTGGGCACCGGGGTCCTCTGCCGGTGGCTTGGGCCCCCCGCTTCAGTTTGGGAAGGCCGGTGTTGGGGACGCAGCGCCCCGTTGGCGTGGCCCGCGCTCCCCCGTGAGCGTCTCTTTGTCCGAATCCCTTCCCGTGCGGACAGCGGCCCTGTGAGGGTAAATCGTGGAAGCCGGATTCCCTCGGTAAAGCCTGATTTCCCAGTAAGAGCCCATTCTAGGGCACTGGGGCTTAAGACTTCCACATATCTTTTGGGGGGACACAATTCAACCTCTCTAAGTGCTTTTAAGTCCCTGTATTGTTAGAGTGCTGACTCGCATGGGAAGAAAGAAAGGGGTTTAGTGACACCTCGGGGATCTGGACAGGCCCCTCATCCAGCCCTGTCTGCATCCCACACACGAAGAGGCAGACCTGGGGGCCGGGGTCCCAGGGAGGCGGCCCCGCGGCTGGCTGGTGGTTCCGGTGTTTTGGGGGCTGAGCCCGGCCTACAGCCCAGCGGCCCCAGGAACGGCCTCGCAGCCTGGTTTACGGCAAGGAGAGTGAGGGCCAGAGAGGGAAGGACGGCTGACTCAGTCCCATCCCGGCCCCTGGAAAGGGGGCCCTTCTCAGGCCGGGTTCCTATAGGGGAACCGCGAGAACCGACTGGGAGAGTCGGGGGGCCTCGTTGACCAGCAGCGACAGAGGGGGGTGTGGGGGGCGCGGGGGCGGGGCGGCGCCGGGGCCGGCAGCGGCAGTGCGAGGGGTGCAGGGAGAGCCCCCGCCCCCGCCAGAGTCGAGGCCGGAAACGGGGTCCCGGGCGGGCCCCCGTGTCCCATGGGCCTGTGCTGGGACAAATGCCCCGCTGCTACTGTTCCTGGTGAGTCCCCAGCACCCGCTGCGTGCGGCCTCCAGGCCCTCCCAGCGTGGCTGCAGCCCGCAGGAGCCCTCCCTCCTCCCTGCCGCTTGGGATTCTCCCAAAAACCCTCTTTCTCACGGGCACTTTGGACCTGCTTTGTTTGAGGACTGAAGATTGGTCGGATGACGGCTTGCCTCCCTGGGGGGTCCTTTGGAACATGTTTCCAGGCCCTTGTTGCGAATGTTTCCATCCTGTCCGATCATATATACGCTTGAGACTGGGGAGATTGAGACCGGGGAGGAGACGGGTGCGAACTACTGGGCCCACAGGGCGCTGCCGTGAGAGGCGGAGGTGCGCCTTCTCACTCCCCCGCCCCAGGCACTCGGGCCCTTTGCAAAACAGAAAGGGGACAAGTACTTAGTGGTGACCAGCAGGGATGTCCCGCCACTGGGGCACCGGCTACCCTGGGACTCAGTGATTTCCTCGGCTTCGGGGGCTTCGCAGCCCCGAGAGTTCTCTGAGGCAAAGGACTCACTGGCCCCACGTCCAGCCAAGAGCTGACCCCGGTCTCCCCAGGCCAGCTTTGCCGGAGGTCTCAATCCCCAAGGTTTCCCCGAGAGCCAGCTAGGCAGGGGCCCTTCTCTTCAGCTTCCATGTGGGTGCCCCAGAATCCGAGAGCAGGGAGGCCTCCCTCCCAATAGATCCTGCCGGGCCCTCTGCCTGAACCCATGATTTAAGCCCAATGCTGTCTCCCTGCCCCATTTTGCATCTGAAGACACTGCGGCCCAGAGTTAGGAAATGCTGACCCCAGGCCATCGTTTAAAATAACGCTGCCATTTCGACAGTAGGTGCCTTTGAATCGGGACCTAAATGGGCCCACGAGCTGCCCGAGGCCCCTAAGTGTCTTTGATTCAGAGCGAAGCCCCACCTTGCTTCCGTGCAGGACCCCTGGAGGACAGCAGCCTGCCCCGGAACTTGTTAGAAATGCAAATCCTCAGGCCCCACCCCAGGCCTCCTGCATCTGATCCGACACCTTCGGGTGTGGGGCCCCGGCACCCCGCGGGGACACGAGCAGGCAGCAGAAACTAGGTCAGCCGTCCCGAGCAGCGTCCCACGTTCCGGATTTTCCGCACACTTCCTCTCCCTGCTCGCTAACTGCTGTCCCGGCTGTAGCTGCAAAGTCGGGAAGCGTTTCCGATGATTCCCTACCGGGCGGGAACACCCCACAGGTGGTCGTCATGCCCACGGCCTCGGCGGGCACAGGACCCGCAGGGGGACCCTCGCAGGGAGCTGGGCTTCAGCAGCATGTGGTGGGGTTGCCGTCCTCCGGCTAGTTCCCCGTCAGCCTTTCTCCGCGGACCGTCGTCGCCTGAATGAATTACTTCATGAGTGGTGGCGAAACATGGGTTTTCTGAGTCATCGGCTGGGACCGTTCTCTGAAAGAATTTTCTCTCGCTACGTACCTGGGGCTTCTTGGCTTCTGTAGCGCCCGCTGGTACTTGGGGTGGGCGGGACGGTGGTCTGCGTAGGTGACTGTTCAGGGCACTTTTGAGAGAAGGGGCATCCTGCCGCCATTGGGGGGAAGGCTCTCCGAATGTCCCGTAGGCAGCACGGAGCTGAGTCGCCTTCCTGTCCTCCCCAACGGCACTGTCGGTAAACCCGTCGGCTGTTCCCGGACGACCTGTCTGTTCCCCGTTCTTTTCCCTCCTCCCCGAGCTCCCTGACATTCATTCTTTATTTGTACTTCAGTTTGTCTTTTGGTGTTCTGTTTGCTCTCCGGTTTACCGTTTGCTTTTTTTTTTTAAAAAGATTTTATTTATTTATTTGACAGAGAGAGATCACAAGTAGGCAGAGAGGCAGGGGGGGGGGGTGGGGTGGGAAGCAGGCTCCCCGCCGAGCAGAGAGCCCGATGTGGGGCTCGATCCCAGGACCCTGAGATCATGACCTGAGCCGAAGGCAGATGCTTAACCGACTGAGCCATTGCGTTTTTAATTTAGCACGGTCTACTTTACGGTCCCACGGCTCCCACTGCTGAGCTGCCCATGGCCACGCGGTTCTGCTGGGGTCCCCGCCTCCGCTCTGCCCCATACACTGATAGACCCTACGCCACATTGTTTTCAACAGTCGAGTATCACTCAAAGGCATTTTAAAAGAAGGAAGAGGGGCGCCTGGGGGGCTCGGTGGGTTAAAGCCTCTGCCTTCGGCTCAGGTCATGATCTCAGGGTCCTGGGATCGAGCCCCGCATCGGGCTCTCTGCTCAGCGGGGAGCCTGCTTCCTCCTCTCTCTCTGCCTGCCTCTCTGCCTACTTGTGATCTCTCTCTGTCAAATAAATAAATAAAATCTTAAATAAATAAATAAATAAATAAAAAGAGTCTGTTTCTTGGTTTCCCTCTCTCTCTTTTTTCCCCTTTTCTCCTTTGCTTTGTGTCTTAAATTCCACATATGAGTGAAATCATGTATTTGTCTTTCTCTGGCTGACTTATTTTGCTCAGCATAATACCCTCCAGTTCCATCCACGTCGTTGCAAATGGCAACATTTCATTTTTTTTTTGGACGGCTGAGTAATATTCCATTGTAAATAGAGCCCATCTTCTTTATCGGCTCATCTGTCGATGGACGTCCTGGCCCTTCTGGGAGGGGAGCTCTGTATCTGACATCCTGAGGACCCCCCCCCCACACACTGTTTTCCGGAGCGGCTACACCAGCCGGCATTCCCATCCGGCATTCCCGTCCGCCGCTCGCTCACGTGTTCCTTTTGCCTCTCGGGCTGCTTTTAAGGTTTTTGTCTTCATCGCTGATGTTTAGCTATTCTTTGTATTGTGTCTCGGTGTGGGTTTTCTTTGTGTTTATCCTGCTGGGGGTTCATTGCGAGTCTTGAATTGGTAGATATATAATCAAATTTGGAAATTTCTCAGACTCCTTTTCAATTTTTAAAAAAAGATTTCCTGGGACTCCAGCTACATGTATGTGAGGCGTCTCGATATTCTCCCACGGGCCATGTCCTTCCTGTTTTCTCTCTCTCTGAACGTTGAGACTTGGGTTGGCCATTCGGGGCAGGTTTACAAGGTTTAGCGCCAGTGCTCAGATCTGACCTCTCTGGGTCTCCCCTGAACGCCTTGGGGGGCCCCTGCGTGCTGGCTGATGGACACACAGACAGTTCCGGCCCCTTATGAGCTCTGTCCTCCAGCCCCCGAGGCAGCCGTGCACGCTGGTACTCAGCCCAAGACTCTGGAGCACCGCGCATCTGATGAGAGAGTTCTAGAACTTTCTCGTCCTGGTTTCTCCTCACTAGTGTCCAGTCCCACAGACTACCACGGCTTTCCCAAACTGTGCGTTCCGTCACCTCCACTCAACAAGAAAACCCAATTCTGTTCTCCCTTCCCCCGTCCCCCTCCCCCCTCTCTGTCCCTCTCCCTCTCTGCCCCCTCCCCACTCTGCTCCCCTCCCTCTCTCTGCCTCTCTCCCCCTCCACTCCCTGCTTCCCTCCCCCTATGCCCCTCTCCCCCACCCTCTCCCCTTCCCGCTCTGCTCCCCTCCCCCTCTACCCCCCTTTCTGTCCCCCTCCCCCTCTCGGCCCTCTTCCCCTCCCTCTCTCTGTCCCTGTCTCTGTTGTGGGATAAGCCATACTTCATTCAACCACGCGCTGGTTTTCTCATGAGGGGACAGCTGTGCATGAAGAGGGGCAAGTGTCCCGCTGCGTCAGAGGCCAGAGCCCAGGAACCCCGTGACCAAAGTGTCCGTCGGGCAGAACACCTGGAGATGGGGCTCCCCTCAGCAGCTAACTTTTCTTTTTCAATGAAACCCCATTGTTTTTCCCGCCAACCCAGACCTGGAAACACCTGCCGCATCTGAGGGCGGTGGTGATATACGGAGAAGCCCCTCCGACGAGGATGACCAATGTGTACACGGTGCGTGGGGGGTGCGGGGGGCAGGTGGGGCCCGGCCGGCCGCCCCGCTGACCGGGCGCCCGCGCTCTCCCACCTGCGGCAGATGGAGGAACTCCTGCAGCTGGGGGACGGGCTGCCCGAGGAGACCCTGGACGCCGTCATCGCCAGCCAGCGGCCCAACCAGTGCTGCGTGCTGGTCTACACATCCGGCACCACCGGCAGCCCCAAGGGCGTGATGCTGAGTCAGGACAATGTAGGACGGATCCCAGACGGGCGGGCTTGGCTGCAGGCGGGTGGGGCGCGGGACCCGCCCTTGCCTCCCTGGGGACGCTCCTCTGGCCCCTGGCCCGAGCCCCCCGGGAGTGTGCTTCCGGGGCAGGCTGGGGACCCTGCCGGGGCCGTGTGCCTGCCCTCCAGATCACGTGGACAGCCCGGTATGGCAGCCAGGCTGGCGACATCCAGCCCGCGGAGGTGCAGCAGGAGGTGGTCGTCAGCTACCTGCCCCTCAGCCACATCGCCGCTCAGATCTACGACCTGTGGACGGGCATCCAGTGGGGGGCCCAGGTCTGCTTTGCCGAGCCTGATGCCCTCAAGGTCAGTCCGAGCGGGCGTCCCAGGGTGCTCAGGCTCCTGGGGTGGGGGCCTCGTGCGTGTGCCTGGGGCGCGGGAGTGAGTGGGTCCCCGCGCATTTGTCGGTCCAAACTCTCTGCTGCAGCCAGCCCGGCCCGCGCGACCCAGCAAGCAGGGGCTGACGCTGGGCTGGGCTGGGAAAGGGGCCTCGTGCCGTCAAGGACAGGGCATCGTCCGAGGAAGCCGCAGGCGCACAGCCCCCTGCTTCCCAGTCTCATCAGCTACCCCCGTTCTTTGGAAACTGATTTTAAGCAGGCGGAGAGCCCTCCCGGACACCCCCCGGATGCCCCCCGGCTCTCTGCACCCCGCCCCCCGCCCCTCCTGCCCCAAAGGGCCTCTCGTCCACTCCTGCACCGGTCACGGCTAAGGGGAATGGTCGGGTTAGAGAGGAAAGAGTGGCCGCCCCCAGGGCAGGGAGGGGGCCGAGGAGCCCTGAAGCGTCGGGCCACACAGCGGGGATGGCCGCCCAGCGGCGCCGACCGCGTGGGACACGGCTTGTGCCAGTGCGTGTGTGCAGGTGTGTGGGCGCTGTGGGGCGTGCGCGCCTGACTCCGGGGGCCTCCCTCCCTGGCACTGGACAGGGCAGCCTGGTGAACACGCTGCGGGAGGTGGAGCCCACGTCGCACATGGGCGTGCCCCGGGTGTGGGAGAAGTTCATGGAGCGCATCCAGGAGGTGGCGGCCCAGTCTGGCTTCATCCGGCGTAAGATGCTGCTCTGGGCCATGTCGGTGACCTTGGAGCAGAACCTCACGTGCCCGGGCAGGTACGGGAGGCCGGGGGACAGGCCGGGGGGGGGGCAGGGCCAGGGACAGGAGGCGGGGGCCGGCAGGGCGGGTCACACGGCCAGCGCACACCCCGGCATCTGTGAGGCTGGGCTCGTCCTGGGGACCCCTGTGCAGAGGCCCCCGCAGGCGCTGGGCTGGACACCTCTTCCCCGACTGCGCAGGGGACGGTCCCCCCACCTCTGGGTTCCGGCTGGCAGGACGGCCCCGCTCCCTCTGTGCTCCTTGCACGGCAGCCCCTCGCGGTGTCCTGAGGGGCTTCCTGACTCTGTAGGGCCAGGGAAGGGGCCACAGTGATGCCCGCTCACAGACGGCCAGGCCAGCGCGCGGCCGCCGGGTGCCCCCGCCCCGAGAGCGCGTGTGAGTTCCTCCGCGGACAGCTGCCCCTCCCCGCAGCGACCTGAAGCCCTTCACGGCCAGGCTGGCGGATTACCTCGTGCTCACCAAGGTCCGCCAGGCGCTGGGCTTCGCCAGGTGTCAGAAGAGCTTCTACGGCGCGGCTCCCATGGCGCCCGAGACGCAGCACTTCTTCCTGGGCCTCAACATCCGCTTGTACGCGGGCTACGGCCTCAGCGAGACCTCGGGCCCCCACTTCATGTCCAGCCCCTACAACTACCGGCTCTACAGGTGCCCGCGTGCCCGCCGGCCCTTGCGGGACCCCGGGCCACCGCTTCCGTCCTGGGCCGGCCCCGGGGGTCCTCAGGTCACAAACCCGTACAGCCTTGGGGTCCCCCACGGGGACTCGCCCCCTCCCCTCCCTCCTATAGGGCGGGGTGTCGGAGGCTGTCCCCGCATCTGACCCGCTTGGGGCGGGAGGGGAGTTGGGAGGACAGGGCTGGCCCTCCCATGGGCAGGCAGGGCAGTCAGCTCTGGGGTGAGCGCAGGGACCCCTGTCCTGCTTAAAGACCCCCTCCTGCAGGCCCATCACTGAGCTTGAAGTTGTGCCTGCCCTTCCTCCCTCCCTCCCTCCTTCTCTCCCTCCCCTCTCCCTTCCTTCCTTCTTTCTCCTCTAAGTCCCTATTAAAATACAAAAGCGCCTGGAGGCAGGAGTGAGACCCAGGGGCTCCCTGGGGGGGGGGGGCCCTGCCCCCGACCCAGGCTGAGGCCTGACCGGCCCCCTTGGGCACCCGCAGCTCCGGCAAGGTAGTGCCAGGCTGCCTGGCAAAGCTGGTGAATGAGGACGCCGAGGGCATCGGGGAGATCTGTCTGTGGGGCCGCACCGTCTTCATGGGCTACCTGAACATGGAGGACAAGACGCGGGAGGCCATCGACGCCGACGGCTGGCTGCACACGGGCGACATGGGGCGCCTGGACACGGACGGCTTCCTCTACATCACTGGGCGCCTCAAAGGTGAGCGCGGGCGGCTCCGCGGCAGCAGGCATGCGGGGGTGTGCTGCGGCCCGTGTGCCCCGGGTCCTGAACCCGTGTCGAGCTCGTGCACCTGCACCGACAGCATCTTACTGCCTCCTCTCCGCTGTGGGGCCGTCACCCGACTTCCTAACGAGGATACCCAGAGAGGGTCGGGGACTTGCCCAAGGTCGCCCAGCTAGTAAATGGTGGGGCTGGGATTCAGACTCCAGAAGGTCCTAGGGCATAAATATCATGTGTTTTTACGAGCAAAATGAGCATATCGAGAACACAGATTGGATATAAAATTTAGAATAAAGGAGGAGACTTCAGAGAAATTTCCCACGAGGAGCGTGGCCCTCCCAGGGGGGTAGCTGGGGACTTGCACGGAAAAAGTGCTTCGCTCACTTTGCCAAGTGGATGTAAGCCCGAGCACGTCCCTAGGGGGAAATCCCCGTCTGTTTCCCCGTTTCCCTGGGAAATCGGCTCAGCGAGTCGGGGAGCAACCCTGGAAATCTAGCCTGCAGGGGTGCCGTGTTTAGCCCGGACTCCAAGGGTCCCAGAGGGCTGGCCCCCGGGGCAGAGTCTGGGCAGGCCTGGCTGGAGCCTTGGGAGGGTCCTGGCTGCCAGCCCACAGCCCCGGGCTGCAAGATCCCTGCAGGCACACGCGGCTGGCCGGCTGGCCGAGAGCGCTGGCTGGGGCCCGGCTTGGTGATGGCGGCGGAGGGCCTGCTCGCTGACGCTGACGGGGAGGGTCACCAGGAAACCTCCTTTTAAATAGTACGGTTAAGGGCACTGGGGCAGAGGGGCTCCGTCAGTGAAGCGTCTGCCTTCGGCTCAGGTCATGATCTGACCTCAACATGCGGCTGGGCCACGTGCCTTCCACCCTGAGCCCCCATGATGTCCCGCCGCCCTGGGGGCTCCCTGCAGCCAGGGCCGGTCTCCCTGTCCACAGGGGACCTGCACACAAGGGGACCAAGTCCTCCTTGCTGAACTGGGGGGGCACGATCCAGCGAAAGCAGGCCGGGTGTATGGACGAAATGTCCACTCACAACCACCGGCCTGGCAGTAAACCGCTTCCAGGGAGGAGCCTGGAGCGCTAAGTGCAAACACTGGCCTTGCACACGTGCCCGCGGCAGATCCCTGAACGAGCGAGGCGGTGGGCGAGGGGTGCCCGCTGGGACCGCAGCTCCGAGAGAGGGGAGCCGGCGCCCCCGCAGGGCCGGGGGGCTTCCTGAGAAGAGCAGCAGTGTGTTAGGCGGAGCCGGGAGGGCGTAGGCGAGGGGAGAGGCTCGCGGCAGGGGCTCTGGAACCCGGCCGAGCGGTGCTCCCGGACGCTACTCGACCTTGGACAAGCCACCTCACCGCCCCGGGCCTCAGTTTCCCCATCTGTAAAATGAGCTCCTTCCTAGGCCGGTTGTGAGGACTCAGTGAGCCACTGCCCGTGTAGGACTTAGCACAGCGCCTGCCCACGGTGCGTGCCGGCCGCCTGCCGGGTAGCGGCAGCTCAGCTGCGGGGCGGTGGGTGACAGGGCCGAGCACGCAGTCTTGGATGATGAGCAAAGGAGGGGCAGCCCTGAGTGAGTGTTGGTGCTGCAGGAACCGCCACCACCCCCCAGCAGGTGTCCCCCCCAGGTGTCCTCCACTGCATGTCCCCCCAGCAGGTGTCCCCCCCAGGTGTCCTCCACTGCATGTCCCCCCAGCAGGTGTCCCCCAGCAGGTGTCCCCCCCAGGTGTCCTCCACTGCATGTCCCCCCAGCAGGTGTTCCCCAGCAGGTGTGAGGTGCTTCTGAGGGCATGGCACTCCCCCCCACCCTCGAGTATCCACAGTGCTGCCAGACGCTGCTGCCTCCAGGGCCTGGGACAAGGCTTGGGTCCTAGTCCAGCCGAGGCACCTGGACTAAAGCCTGTGCCGGGGGCCTGGCCCTGCCTCCCCAGAACTGATCATCACAGCGGGTGGCGAGAACGTGCCCCCCGTGCCCATCGAGGAGGCCGTGAAGATGGAGCTGCCCATCATCAGCAATGCCATGCTGATCGGGGACCAGAGGAAGTTTCTGTCCATGCTGCTCACCCTAAAGGTGTGTGTGTGGGGGGAGGTCTGGCTTGGGGGTGGTCTGGCTCGGGCGGGAAGGGTATGGGTCGGGGGGTCTGACTTGGGGGGTCTGACTCGGGGGGGTCTGGCTGGGGGGGTCTGACTCGGGGGGGTCTGGCTCGCGGGGGGTCTAGCTTGGGGGGGAGGGGTATGGGCCGGGGGGCTCTGACTCGGGGGGGGGGTCTGGCTTGGAGGGAAAGGGTCGGCTCGGGGGTGTGGGGGAGTGTCCGTGGGTCTGGCCCGAGCAGAAGCCGTGCTCGCCTGGACACAGCTACGGTCTCGGACTTTTTTCCGGGCTGACCCGTCGGCTGCCTGCAGGGCTGTCCCCTAGCTGCTGGGACGGCCCTAGGTCCAGCTCAGCCCGGCTCCCGGGGCTGCTGCCCGGCTCCCCACTCACGTGCCCTGAGCCCAGGCGGCCAGACGGCCCGAGGGGTCCCCATTCTAGCCATAGTTTTCCTGCCTGAGGTCCTCTAGCTGTCCAGCCACCACGGGCCACCTCTGGAACAGCTCGTGGCGACCCTCACCCTCCGAGACCCGGGCCTTGTGTCCCGTGGGGCGAGGCCCGGGCCCGGTCTGACCTCAGGCTTTTCAGTGCGTGCTGGACCCGGACACATCCGAGCCCACGGACAGCCTGACCGAACCAGCCGTGGCCTTCTGCCAGAGCGTGGGCAGCAAAGCCACCACCGTGTCTGAGATCGTGGGCACCAAGGACGAGGCCGTGTACCAGGCCATCGAGCAGGGGATCCAGAGGGTCAACAGCAAGGCCGCCGCCCGACCCTACCACGTCCAGAAGTGGGCCATTCTCCAGCGGGACTTCTCCATTTCGGGTGGAGAGCTGGGTAGGGCTTTGCTTTTCTCGCTCGTCTGTTCTCACTATCGTGGGGGCCATGTGGGAGGGCACAGGGAAGCACCCAGGGCAAGCCCAGAGCCCCCGACGGCCCCCTCCTCCCGGCGGGAGAACACGGTGGCCCGGCGCGCGAGTTCGCGCCGGGGAGAGTCCGCCGCGTGCACTACGTGTTTGCCGGAGCCTATGAATTCGAACATACAACCTTTAACTTCGCTTTCGCTGGGGGCCCGTTTTCCGCTGAAATCCCCTGCTGCTGGGGACCAGCTGGCAGACCCCAAGGCCCTGGCTCTGAGGGCTCAGCTCCCGTGCAGGTGAGGGAGGAAGCCCTTCTGGACTGTGCTCTCCAAAGCCAGGAAAGCCGCGGTGCAGCCTCGGCAGGACAGAGGAGGTCACTCTTGGCTGTGGCCTGTGGGCTGTTCGCGGCCACGGGGAGGCAGGATGGCTTCTGGAACAGCCTCTGGGCCGCCGAGGGGCCCTGGAGCGCGTCTGGCTGGCTGGCATGAACGGGGGAAGGCAGATGTCCTCTCTTTGATTTGGAAGGGTCCGGTGTCACAGCCCAGAGCGTGTTATGGCCTCTAAGCTGTGGCCCCCTCCCCTCCTCGCCCCCCCCTTAGAGGGCCAAGGACAGGGATTTGGGAAGGACCACGTTGTCGCGGGCGTGCTCGCCAGCGGCTCACTCCTCAGCTACCGCTTGTAACAAGTTTCTCCCAAACTTGGCGGCTGGAGGCAATAAGCACTTATTATCTTGATTTCTGTGGGTCGGAAACCCGGGGCAGCTTAGCTGGGTGGTTCTGGCTTGGGGTCTCGTGGGACACGGTCAGAACGTCGGCCACTTGTGGGCTCACCTGCGAGGCTGTTGGTCGGAGCCTTGTCCCGAGGCTGCCCGTGTGCTCCCGGCGCAGCGTTTGCCCTCGGCCCGACACGGAAACCGCAGTTGTTCAGGTTTGTTTGATTGTCTCGGTCATCCATTCGCCCAAGGGGCTGAACAGAGAACACGCGGGGACCGGAAACAGGTGCAGGATAAGACAGGCGGCGCCTCCTGGTCTTTCGTGATGCCGGCTGGCCGCTCCCTGGTGGCCTGTTGACCGTGGGGAGGATGCTGGGGGGGGGGGCGGGGGGCACAGGGGTGTGGCTGCAGGGGCTCGGTCACTGGGTGCCGTCCTGCGGGCTGGCCTCGCTCGGACCCTCGCACACACCTTCCCAGGCGTCGGCGTCCAGGCCTCACGCCCTCTTTCCACTCAATCCTTTAGGTCCGACGATGAAGCTGAAACGGCTCACGGTTCTGGACAAGTACAAAGACATCATCGAGTCCTTTTACCAAGAGCAGAAAAAGTAATCGAGGGCCGTGGTCCCAGCTCCCGCTGAAGCTGGCAGGGCTTTCAGAGCGCGGGCCTGAGCTCCGGGCCCCCTTCGGTCTGGGTGCACGGCCGCCTGGGGGCAGGGCTGCGAGGTCTCCGCGTCCAGCCGCGACACTGCCATCCACGCTTGCCAGGCCCGGCGCCGGCAGCCGCTGGCTCCCAGCAGCTTCCTGTGTGGGTAGTTTTAATTTTACGCATTGCTTTTTGTTCAGGTGACGCATGAGATCAGCTCTCCCCCCAGGAGTAGCGGGCGGGCGGCTGGCTCGTCTGGGGGAGGACGGCGGGGGCCAGCACTTAGAACCTACCCTCTGGCTGACCTGCTCTGGAACCGTGGCCGCCCCGCCCCCGCCCTGCCGGCCCGGGGCCCCGGGGCCCTTCCCCTCCCCTCCCCTCCCCTCCCCTCCCCTCTCGCCGGCTGGTCTGACGCTTAATAAAACCGCTGCCCCTGATTGTACTGAGTGTGATCGGAGTATTAAACCGTTTAACAGAACTGCCAACAAGTATCTGATTTTTCTTGTCAGTTGAGCAGGCGGGCCGCCCCGGAGTCGTGGGTATTTCACCCGCAGGATCGCGCGCCGCGGGCGTGAGCAACCACCGCGCCCCAGAGCCCGAGCGGGGCAGGAGGGCGCGGAGGGCTGGCAGCTCTTATGGCCGGTGGCTGGCGCCAGCCCTGCACCCCGAGCACGCAGAGCCCCGCCAGGAGACGGGTGGAGAAAGGATACGCCGCGGTCTGCCTGGAATTCTTCATTAGGGTGGACCCAAGAATCACGGATCACCGGCGCGATCCGGCGGAGCAGAGGAAGCCGCGGCCTGATCAAAGTCATACACACGTGACAGTCTGGGGACCAGCCTGAGAAAGCACCCAGACGGGGACCCTCCCTAAGGAGTCCCGTGTGCTCAGGGCCCAGTATGCAAAGCCCATGGGTCCACAATGCCGCACGGGGTGCGAGAGAGGACAGGAGTCACCAAAAATAGTGACTTAGAGTCTGACATAAAGGGGCAGGGTGGGAAGAGGGGGGCGCGGGGAGGGGGGTCGGTGGCCGAGCCCAGGCCGCACCACCGGCTCATCTCTCACTGGCGCCCCTGAGATGGGACGGCGGGCAGTGACCCGGTGCCCCGGGGACGGGGCAGGCCGGCCAGCACCCCCGGCTTAACCGCGGTCGGTATCGACGGGGTGGGGGCCTTGGGCGGCTGCGGGCAGAGAGCCGCGTGCTGCAGGCTCCCGCGGCCGGCCCTCCGCGCCGCTAAAGCTCTCGCCGAGAAGGTGGGTCTCCAGGTAACAAAGTACCCAACCACGAACGCCTGTGTCTTATTAACAAAATCACATCTCCCGTTACATAGTTCTTGACGTCTTTATTCATACTCAGCAATTCACGTGGAAGGACCACCTGCCTGCTTCCCACATCACTAAGAAATACGCCATTTCTACCAGGTTTGACCGAACTTTCCAGGGGCCCTCTCCTGTGCCCGTTTAGCTTTAGAAGAATATCGTCTTTACTATCCAGTCAATAATCTACTTTGTTTCTATTACATTCTTCATAAACCACGGAAAACAGGGTTTTCTTTAAAAAGTTATGTTTTCTCTTATTAATTCTGTATCGTATTTACAGCTGAAGGGAAAACCGTTTTAACCAAAATGTAAAATGATTAACATGGCAAACGATACAGTCTGCTCAGAATTTACAAAAAACATATACCGGATAGACACTGAATAAATAAAAGAAGCACTTGGGGAAAGTCCTCGGAAAGCAGGCCTGGGGACGTCCCCAGCAGCCTCTGCAGACGGTGTTCGGAAAGGGCCACATCTGAGTGGGCCTGCAGGAAAGGAGCGGAGCGGGTGCAGGTGCGACGGGCGGGGCCTGCGGCGGCCGGGGGGCCTCGGGCCTCAGACGCCGCTCGCGGGGGGCCTCAGTCCAGGTCCCGGACTCGACGACAGATCTCCTCCGTGAAGTCGGAGCACTTCGCGTTGCCTCCTAAATCTTTTGTTAAGCTCTGGGAGAAGAAAAGAGCAAAGCTGGAGCGAAGCCAGGCCGCTTTCACGGGGCACCCCGGGGAGATGCGGCCGAGCAGGCCGGGCCCCCGCCCCCCGACAGCGGGGCCCCCGCCCAGGACCACCGGGGTCCAGTTAGCACACACACAACACCTGGAGAGCCCAAGACACTCTCGCAACAAAGGGAAGGAGGGAGGCTCTCCAGAACTATCCCCCTGTCCGCGCAGCAGACTCTAAGGAAACAGCTGATTATGGACATTTAAACGAAGCACAAATCCCTTGGGTTGTTTTTAGAGTTTAAAAAAGGTACCTGACCTATTCTGGGAAGCTGAGAAGCAAACTGGGGGGACTGTGAATCCTGCAGGGCTTGACTCGCGAGCCAGAGATCGGGAGGCTCCCGGTCCGCGGAGGCGGCCGGCCAGGCGCCCTGGACTGCCCACCCTCCGGCTCTCCTCCTCAGGAGGGAAGTTCTCCCGCGCGGCCCCGGGGTCCTCCCTTCACTCGCGAGGGACCCAGAGATGCTTAGCTCTCCCGTCCCACTGCGTCCCACACAACCCCACGGGCCGCCGTGGACCTCCGGGGCTCTGCGGTTCAGCCGCTCGGAGAAGACCCGGTGCCCTCGAGGCCCAGCCTCGCTCCCCGCACTTGCGGAGCCACCAGGCTGGGCTCGAGCCCCACTGCGCCCCTGCCCCCGCGGCCAGGAGGAACGGTGGGGCCTGGGACAAGGCAGGTTCCCTCGCCGGGGGCGGGGGCTGGTCACACAATCATACGGTACTGATTAGCCACCTACATGACTGCTGGTATGAACATGTCTTACTCTCGTGACCCCCGTGGAGCACCCTGTCTCCACACGTCCGATCGGACAAGCCGCGTGACTCCCCGTCTTCGGGACCTCTGCTCCCCTCGCCATGGCAGACCGCGCAGACCTTATCAGGGGTACCGCCCGGGTTTGCAGGGGGAGGGGCAGGCTCCGGCCCGAACCGCGGCTCCTCCCACAGCACAGGGGCCTCTCTGCGCCGGTGCTTCCCGGGCGTCCCCGGCGAAACCCCCAGCCCTGTCCAGGGAGCGCGCACCGTGTGGCTTGGGAGCCACCACCGGCTGCCTCCACCCAGACACAACGTGTGCGAGATGCCGACTCATACCTTCCCGTCCTTAATCGTGGCAAAGCACGCGGCCTCCACCCTCGCGGCGTGGTCGAAAAGGCCCATGTGACGCAGCATCATCACGGCGCTGAGCAGGAGGGCCGTGGGGTTGGCCATGTCCTTGCCGGCGATGTCCGGGGCCGTGCCGTGGACCTGCCGGCGAGGAATGCAAACTCGGTCAGGGGACAGCGACAGCCCCTCCCGGGCCGCTGCGCTCGCTCCTGTCCCTGTCATTGGACACGGGGCCGGGACCGAAAGCCTCAGGAAAACCAAGAGCCAAACTCACGGGGGAAAAGTGCAAAAATACAGACTAATCCTTTCTAACTTCCGACAAAACGTCATAATCAAGGAAGGACATATAATAAATAATGACACAAAGAGGGAAACGAATGAATAAGCCAAGCTTATCCAAAAAACCTAAAGAAAGCAGCATTTTCTTGCGACTCCCGGGAAAACTCAACGGTTGGACCGTATTTGTGCAGATAACCCATCCCGGGCCCCCGCTCCTAAATGAACGCTGCTTTCCCGTCACCGGGTCCTCACCGACTCGAAGATCGCGACCCCGTTGGCTCCAATGTTGCCGCTCGGTGTGACACCAAGGCCTCCGATCAGCCCCGCGCACAGGTCACTGGGGGCAGAAAGACATTTCCAAGTGTGTTCTGAAAAAGCAGACACCTCACCCAGACTTTGGATTTTGTGCATTAATTTTTAAAGATTTGATTTGTTTATTTGACAGAGAGAGATGACAGGCAGGCAGAGAGGCAGGCAGAGAGAGAGGGGGAAGCAGGCTCCCTGCCGAGCAGAGAGCCCGATGCGGGGCTCCATCCCAGGACCCTGAGACCATGACCTGAGCCGAAGGCAGAGGCCTCACTGACAGAGGCCCCCAGGCGCCCAGACTTTGGACCGTCTTCCGCCAAAGGGAACCAGGGCTCCTTGGAGAAACGGCTGATCTGGGACCACAGTTAGGAAAACCAGGATGGGCCGGAGATGGCTTCCAGCTCCAGAAAGCAGAGGGCGGGCCGTGTGCAGAGGACACGGCAGCTCAAAGGGACGCGCACTGGCTAATATAGACGATGGCTGTGACGGACAGACGTCACCGTTGTACCCACGAGTCAGACTGATATAAGGACACAAGCAAACATGAGGGAAGGGAAGCTGGTCCTCGCAGCAGAATGCTAACTAGCAGACGGAGAAGGAATCACGGCCAACTCTGCGCCCGTGCGGGGGACACGCCAGGAGGGGGAAGGCGGGGTGAGGGCGAGAGAGGGAGAGGTGACACTAGCAGGGGTGCGCTGTGGGGGCCGGGGACACAGGAGTTCCTGGTACCGTCTTGTAACTTTTCTGAAAGGATGCCAAAAGTCACACAAATTCTGTAGAAAATGATCAGCCCCTGGCTCGACGTAGTAACACACTGCAATCAGTCCACCGGGACGATATGTCAGACTGGGAAAGGGGGGGAATCATCAGACAAGAGCCCGGAGCCTCTCCGGCAAATTCCACGGCTCCACTGTCCGACACGTGATCACTGACGTCCCCGCCAAGAGGCCGGGACCCAACTCATCCGACACGCGTAGTACTTTTTATGTTTGAGCGAAGCTTCTCAAGCCACGTGCGTTTCAGGACGCTTGTACATCAACTAGAGACTGCGAGGTCGCCTGGACTCACCTGAGGATGTCCCCATACAAATTCGGCATGACAAGAACATCAAACTGGGACGGGTCCTGGACCATCTGTGAGGAACGCACAGCGCGTTTAGCGGTCAGCGGCTGGGCGCCGCGCCCACGACCCACGACCCATGTCACGTCACACGTCACATGTCACAGAAGGCAGGCGAGCAAGCACTTGTACTTACATTCAGACACACCGTGTCAAGGTACATCTCATTAAACTTAATATCTTTACAGTTTTCAGCAACTTCCCTGCATTTTTGCAGAAAAAGCCCATCTGACATTCGCCTGCATTTAATCAAATAAAAATGGTTGAAAGAAAGACTTGCAGAAAGAAAAGGGTCAGGTCAGAGAGCAAAGTTAAGTTCAAGAAACGTTAGTTCCAGAAGCCCAGACATCTGATTTCGATCAGAGTAAAATTATTTTTTAGGCAGTTAATAAAAACCCAACTAAAAATAGGGATATTTCTAGAAGCACAAAAGGGCATAAAAATGTAAAAATAGTCTGATCGTAACAAGAACTAGTATTTGTAACAGTTTTGTCCGACAAAAATGAAGACATATCTATTAATAAGAAAATGTTAAGACTGACTCCTTTCAAGGGTTGTCACCACCGGACAGTGTCCGGCCCTCCTGCAGGTCAGGGAACCCGTGTCCTCGCCCGTCCAGAGCTGCCCTCAGCTGACTGGGGCGAGCAGAGGGCGAGCCCCGAGCCCTGTCAGGCAGCGCTAGCCGGGCGAGCCCCCTGGCCCACCCGGACGGCACGCGCGCGCCTGCCCTTGGACCCGCGTGACCTCGGCTAGGCGGCCGCGCCAGCCGGGGATCACGTCTCCAGTGTCCAGCTCAGTCCCTCCCGCCCCACACCCTGGATCTGCTCACAGGAAGGGACGCCGGTCACTGCTCCCCCGCTGGCAAGCGGGGCTCCGGCCCGGCCGGGACTCACATGATGTTGGCTTTGTGCACGGCGGTGACGTTGCTCCGGTGGTTGTTGCGGGCGTACTCGAAGGCGAACTCCGCGATGCGCCTGCTGGCCTCCTCGGTGATGAGCTTGATGCTCTGCACGACCCCGTCCACGATCTGAGGGAGAGCGGGCCCGGCCTCACTGCGCGGCCGGCGAGGGAGCCCTGCCACGCCAGCCCCAGCCCCGGGAGGCAGGCGTCACAAGGCCCCCTGCTGGGATGGGGACAACTGAGGAAGCCACCTGCCCTGGAACCCGCCTGGGAGGGGGATTCACACTCCCAGCAGAGGGCCCGCCCAGGCCGGGGTCCGAGCCCCCAGCTCCCGGAGGTCACGGTGAGCCGTCCCTGCAAGGGGTTCCCGACAACCGGAAATCCGAACGGCTGTCCCAAGTGCACAGAAGGGGACCCGAGTGAGGATTCGAGTGTGTGAGAGGCACGTACCACATGCTCGATGCCGCTGTACTCGCCTTCCGTGTTCTCCCGAATGGTGACGATGTTCACGTCGGTGTAAGGGGTCTTATAGCCCTCGATCGACACACACGGCCGGACGTTCGCGTAAAGGTCAAACGTTTTCCGCAGCAATAAATTCATAGATGGGTGGCCAGCTGCTATTGGGGTCTTTAAAGGGCCTGTGATAAAGGACACCAGGTGACAATGGGGTACGTCCTGGGGCGTTCTTCTTCTTTAGAAATACGAGAACAGAGGGGCGCCTGGGTGGCTCAGTGGGTTAAAGCCTCTGCCTTTGGCTCAGGCTGTGATCTCAGGGTCCTGGGATTGAGCCCCGCAACGGGCTCTCTGCTCAGCAGGGAGCCTGTTTCCCCCTCTCTCTCTGCCTGCCTCTCTGCCTGCTTGTGATCTCTCTCTGTGTCAAATAAATAAGTAAAATATTCAAAAAAAAAAAAAAAAGGAAGAAGAGCTCCCTGGAAGCCTTCAGGAACACCACACACCTCCCGGAGGGGGACGGCGCGGCGGCATCTGACCCTCACGACCATCTACGAGGTGACAACACTCCTGCTGTCATTTAGGGAAGGGGGCGCCTGGGGGGCTCAGTCGGTGAAGTGTCTGCCTTCAGCTCAGGTCATGGTCCCAGAGTCCTGGGATCGAGCCCCACGCTGGGCTCCCTGCTCCGTGGAGAGCCTGCTTCTCCCTCTGTCCCTTCCCCACTTGTGTTCCCTTTCTCTTTCTCTCTGTCAAATAAATAAAAGTCTTTAAAATTAAAAAATAAAATAAAATAAAATAAAATAAAATAAAATAAAATAAAATAAAATAAAATAAAATAAAATAAAATAAAACTGAGGGGAAAACAACAAAAGCAAGAGTAAGAAACTCGCGGAGCCTCCCGGTGCTAAGCGGCGGAGAGGAGATTCGAACTCGCACGTGTCTGTACCCAGAGCCTGTGCTCACCGGGAACAGGGCACATGCTCATGTTTTCGATCATGACCTGAAGCACGTATTAATTAAAACAATAATAAAAGCGCGGAAAGCGTGCAAAGATAAATCTAGGTGAACCGAAATACACACTTTGATGCCGGCCGGCAGTCCTTTACTGTCCTGACTGGGGGAAAACACGTCCCAGGTGAGAAACCCCTCGCCGGGACTGAGGAGCTCCGTGTGGGGGCGCAGCAGGAGGGGCAGGGGCAGGGGCGGCGAGCCTCTATGCTACGCGCCCGCAACCAACCCAATACACACATCTTGAAGAAACAGAAGCAAGCGGCCCCATAAAGGGCGGATTTCCTGGACCACGGCCGGGCTCATTAGGCTCTGAGTGCATGACCCTGCAAAAACCCAACGCGCGCAGCCACCGCGCCTGCTACCTTTCAAGCCCATCTTGTTCTTATCCATGGACTCTTTGGCTTCGGGAGGGATCATCCACTTTCCTCCAGGTCCTTGAATGGCCGTGACATTCCGCTCCTCCCACTGGATGGGCGCCTAGATGCCGCGACACAGAGCAGAGTGAGGGCAGGGTCCCATGAGGACCAGCGTCTCCCACTGCGGGCGCACGGGTGAAGACGTACGACAAAGGTCCAGAAAGTCCCCGGTGCACTGTTGGCACCAGCCTGTCCAGCCCGCACCGAGCTGCCACCTGCCCGCTTGTGTTTCCCACGGCTCTTCCCGCGCGGTAACTAGACTGTCGCAGGCCGAGGGGGAACACGGTCCGCAGACACGCTGCACAGTGCGACCCGGCGTGAACTAGAAACTCCCGATCAGCAAAGACTACGTGTATGAAGCAGGCACAGAAAGTAGACGAGCGGTGACCGGGGCCAGCGGAGGGAGGGGTGGGCTGGGGGACGGGCGGCCAGTGCTAACGCGGGTGAGGTTTCTGTTTGGAAGTGAGAATGGTCCAAGATTAGCGCGCACAGCCCAGAGCGTGCGCTGAAGACCCCGGATGCGGGCCTCGCCCTGCAAGCCAGCGAGCCGGGGGGCAGTTTGGCCGTATGTCAGCACAGCTGGGGGGACCCCAGACACGGTCCCTAACCCACGCAGGCGTCCGCCGGTGTCGCCGGCTTCCCTGTGTGCGCCCCAGCGGGTCCCTCTCCACGGGGAGGCGCCGCCCCGGCCCTCCAGGGCCCCCCGCCCCCCGTGGGACTGCTGCTGACGGAAACGCACTCTAGAGCGGCACCCGCACGGAAGGCTGGGCCGTCACACTAATCGTCCTCCGCCTGCTGGTGACACCACAGCGGGAATTTGCTTTAATCAAAATCTCCTAGGCGGTTCTTTGAAAGAACAGCTCCAGTCGGGTCGGCAGGCAGGCAGGGAGGCGGCGGACGGGGCACCGGCAGGGCTGAGGCCCCTGCCCGGCAGCCCGACTCGCGTGACTGTGCGTGACGAAGCCAGCCCGCGCTCCTGTCCCCACGGCAGCAGCGAGCAGCCCGCAGCCAGGGCCACGGGGACGGTCCCACTTCGCACAAGTTACCCTCAGAGTTCACACACGCCAACTGCCCAAGGAAAGTTCTCTACAAATGATTATTCCAGGCACTTTCCCAGCGCACTTACTTTGGCAGCGTCAAAAATCTTCATCACCGCAGCGGAGATCTCGGGGCCAATGCCGTCTCCTGGAATTAAAGTGACTGTCTGAACCTGAGCACGAGAGATCACCAGAGAGGACAGTGAGTTAATTCTGGAAGGTCTGCAGAGAATACCACTGACAGAGAAATCCGGCTCGTGGGGGCTGCTCAGGAAGACCCGAAGGCCTTCGGGAAAACAGACGTCCCTCCCAACAGAAGAGACTCTACTCTCCGCCTGAGTTCCAAGGCGTTCATAGAACAAGTGATGCTCTTTATTTTATTATCATTTTTAAAGATTTATTTATTTGACACAGAGAGAGATCACAAGTAGGCAGAGAGGCAGGCAGAGAGGGAGGGGGAAGCAGGCTCCCCGCCAAGCAGAGAGCCCGATGCGGGGCTCGATCCCAGGACCTGAGATCATGACCTGAGCCGAAGGCAGAGGCTTTAACCCACTGAGCCACCCAGGCGCCCCAAGTGATGCTCTTTAGATAAAACAAAAATAAACTACTAAGTAGACTTCCCAATTGATAGTTTTTTCAGATAAGCTACAAAGAGACCAATTACTTCAAGTCTGGGCAACCAAAGAGAACGAAATTCGCACTATGCTCTCCCACTGGAATTCGGAGGGTTTCCCGTGAAGGCGACTGCTCTCCCCTCCACAGGGACCCTGGGACATTCGGTCCTCACCCAACTGCTCGGGTTTTAAAGAACACTTTCAAACACGTTCCCAGAAGACTGCTGTGGTCTGTTCTAGAACTCAGAGAACATTGGACTTCCAATCACAAGGGGGTCCCCGCTTTCCTGAGTCCTTCTGTGACACTGGCTCCTCAATGACGAATGTCACCTAGGGGGCCCGGCTGAGAGTCTGAGTCAGACACAGAGCGACGAGGGTGTTTATCTTGTGACACCAGTGCTTTAGGACAAAGACTTCAAACAATCAAGCTGGCACTTCAAACGTACAAATAAAAATGTGTAAAGGGAAATGACGGGATTTCTATGAGTTAAGATCGTATTCAGACCCCTCTCCCCGTTTGGAGACAACAGGTCTCATTATCTGGGGACTTTCTCTCACCAGAAAGTCTGGCCCGGACACCGGTCCCTGGTCTTTTCCAGTCCCAGCTGCCTGTGCTACATTTTTTTAAATTCACTGTCTTCCGCCTTCCGATACTTACTGAGCAGGTGAACTAATTATTTCTGAATTTCTCTCTATTACTGAAGAAATCTTTTAAAAATTTAGGGGCGCCTGGGCGGCTCCGTGGGTTAAAGGCCAAAGCCTCTGCCTTTGGCTCAGGTCATGATCTCAGGGTCCTGGGATCGAGTCCCGGAGCGGGCTCTCTGCTCGGCGGGGAGCCTGCTTCCCTCTCTCTCTGCCTGCCTCTCTGCCTACTTGTGATCTCTCTCTGTGTCAAATAATAAAGAAAAGAAAAAATCTTTAAAAATAAAAATTTAGTTCCTCTTCTTATTTTTTTCAAATATAACCTTCTTCCCACCAGGCAAATATCTTTACCAAATGGACAGCTTAAACCACAGCAAAGAGCACGGATCGTCCCATCAGCTCTGAGAGCGCGTCTGAAATGCTAGTGCGGCCAGCCTGATGCTTACAATGCAAGCCTCGTTCTACGAGGCTTTTTTTTTTTTCCCCATTTTCAAAGGCTAAAGCTTGAATGGATTTATTTTTAAATGCACAAGCAGGGGCCAAAAGAACCCTTTGGCTTCTTCTTCCTGTTCTCCCACCATGTAGTAACAAATGTCATCAGGCCACCGGAAGAATCTACTTTTCTTGCACAGTACAGAAAGTCAATGGAAAAAAGGAGGTACAACAGTCTTATAAATCCCTCCTAGAGTAAGATTTATGGGAGTAGAGGAATTAGGAAATCCAAATCAGATGCTGTAAGAAGGGGGTAAAATAAAACCAGATAGGAAGTCGCTGACCCACAGTTCTAGAATACTCCAAAAATGTGGCATCAGCTCTTAAAGCACAGAATTCAGAGGCTGGGGATTCTAGAAGCAGCAGCTTTACTGAGATGGGAGCCCCACTAACACGTCTACGAAGACTGCGTGAGGACACGTGAGCCCACAGGGCTCCGACAAGGCTGGGGCACCCCAAAAGTGATCAAGCTACAGTTTTTAGGAAACTCACAAAATAAAAATGCAGAGCAGGCTTTGAAGCTTGTCGACAATTTTCTCTCAACTTGTACTAGTTTCGAAAAAAACTGTCGTACCAAAATGAGATTGTGAAGGGAGGCAGCGGGCTCAAGAGTGATTTCTATGTTTAACCAGGCTCCTTTAAGACATGAACGTGACAGACTTACAGAGCCAGCTGGAACACAATTCTTTTTTCTTTTCTTTTTTTTTTTTTTTTAAATATTTTATTTATTTATCTGACAGAGAGCGAAGGATCACAAGTAGGCAGAGAGCCTGATGTGGGGTCCCAGGACCCTGAGATCAGGACCTGAGCCGAAGGCAGAGGCTTTAACCCACTGAGCCCCCCAGGCGCCCCTGGAACACAATTCTTCAATGTGCAAGTGATCTGATGGATTTATGCCCATCAGCCAAGAATTTAAACATCCAGTATAAGTAGGACATGTTTTCCTGAATTTTAGGTAAGTGGTGACAAAAAAACTATATAATAAATGTATTAGAGCATCTTTCTTGAGAAACTTCTAAAAGGAAAAAAATAAAAGATGTAATTATACTCACACCACCAGCAAAACCTCTGGTCACCTGTTTTTGGTTGTGGAAAGCCCCCAGCAGCCGAGAGACCTACGTCAAGAGCAACAAAGAAATGTCACGCACGGAATTAAACCACATGTAGGGAGGAGCAGGGATGAGGCCAATTCTGATGGCTGAGTGCCCTGCAAGTTTGCACACAGAATGCAGGAACTTCTGAATTAGCTCAATGTGACGAGCTAACGCGTAAGTTTTTGGTTTATCTTTGCTCTGAAAATTTCAGTAGTATATACTTTTAAATTTGATTTGATGAACGGTTGTCAAAAAATGTTGAAGGTCGAATGAAACTATCCCTTTTACCTCAATCACGAGACTTTTCTCAGATGATCTAGAAGGTTTTAGGTCAACATTCTTGACTACGGGGTCCACTTGGGGGGAACACATACTCGAAGAAAACTATCACTAATTTTAGGCTGGAAGGGTCCTTAAAAATTCCAGAGACCAACTCATTCATCACACAGGTGGAGACATCGGGTCTCAAGGGTCAGGATTTGCCTACGGCCACAGAGTGACCACAGAGGCCAGAATTCAGGTCTCCCGACTCCGAGTCCAGTGTTCCTTCAGTTACACATCGTGGCTATTCGTCTCCCGCGAGTAGTTAGTAATTACACTTCATAAAAACAAAAATCTAATAAAGTTTACTTAATACCATTTGACATCTGTGTCATACAGAATGAAGATTTTGCTTATTTTTTCTGATAATATAAATAACATGGTCATTATTGTCAACTGTCAGGAAAGGGGATAGAGAAAAAAGAAAAGTCACCCCCTGACCCCATTAGCCCAAGATGTTACCACTAGGATACTGGTTTCTACTCAACACTGTCAGACACTAGGAACAGGAATTTTCAAAGGTTACTTTGAACTTTAATAACCGAGTCATTGAAAAACGGCACCAAGTCCTATTAAGAAATCGGGTGCATAGACCAAAGGTACTAAAATTATACAAGTTATGAAGGTAACTTTTTTCACGCTAGATACACGGGCCATTCGTCAGACGCCGGCTTGGCGTTCCTTCCTGGAACACCCGCATCCACTAAGGAGACACCGACCAAGAGCCGAGCAGCTGTGAGTGAACGGTGTTCTCTAACCAGGCACCTACCAATCCCTCGGGACTGAAAATTAAAAAAAAGAACTGGTGGCAGAAATCTTAATCCCAGAACATGATTCACCCGCGGACAGATGGGCCGCTGGAAGAGAGGCCGGGACAGGAACGTGATCAAATGTGACGAGTGCGTCTGCCCAGCCCAGCCCAGCCCAGCCCAGAGAGAAAGAGGGGAAGACAGTCATACAAAACAGGCCCACGTGTCTGTGACCAAAGACCCAACCAACCAGAGATTTAAAATGTCAATCTACAGGCACAAAGATTTTGATGTTTCGTTCATCGTTGGACCTCCAGCGCCAGCAACAGCACGGGGCTCACAGGAGGGGCCCAACGAATGTATTTTGGAGAAACAAAGGCCGGCTTCAATCATCTCTTTTATTAGACAAGTCCCCAGGCCAGCAAGCATCTTTAATACTCGGGACGATGTTCTCTATCAGTCTGGTCCATGTTCGTCGTCTCTCCTATGAGATCTTGGAACAAGGCAGTATACACTCCAAGTCACTAAAATGACCCAGAACTGTAAGGAAAATGAGATCTTTTAAGGCAGAGACTGTTTTGTACTTTATAATGTATCTATACATACGTTACGTTATGTGATCGCTATAAAACCCGGAGAGGTAGGTGTTAGTGGCCCTTCTCAGATAAGGAGACGAAAGCCAGGCTCATAGAGCGTGAACTGAACTGACTTCAGGTCCTGGACCATCGGAATCCATGGCTCCTCGTTTCCTTCATTACATTCATAATCCAACTTAAAAACATATAAATACAGTGAGTGGCTGGCACTCACTCAATATTTGCTGCCAGCGAACTGGCTCGTTTTAATTACAGCATTTTACAAGCAGAAGGTCTTTAGGAACCTAGTATTTTCTCTAAATAAAGCTTTTTTAGGAAACAAAAACTAAGCTGCAGACCACTTTTTCAGATTAAACCCTACATGCACCCCCAACAGAGGAACTGCTCTGATTGAAACACCAGCCCAGCATCCCCAACATCCTGGGGCACGGGGCTCTGAGGCACCTTCTTGCTCCAACCCCTAAAGGGAGAAAGGGGCCCCACAGAAGTCCAAGAATGGCCAAGGGTCCCACGGGAGTCACGCCAGGGGAGAACCTCATCTGATTCCACAGCCCAGCACTTTCTGAATGCCTACTGTGTGGGCTTTTCTTGCTGTTCACATCCATTACCAAAAGGGGTGCTCTAGTGCACCCCTCTGAAGGCTCAGTGTACCTACCCAAGATGAAGCAGGTATTAAGTAGGGTGAATTCGTGATTCAAGATTTGATTTCTGCTGAGACAGTGACACAGAAATCACTCTACCTTCAGGAGCAAATGTGGCAGAACACTGACTGTCGCACACAAAGCCAGGTCCGGGGAGGGTAACCAAGCAGAACCCTCTCACTGAGGCCCAAAGCGCCTGCCTGCTCCGTGGGTGCAAGACAACCCACGGAGCGCAGGGAAAGCTGCCGACCTGTGTTCCTTCTGCGCACACTAACGCGTTCACGTGACTGTACTTAATCCTCAAACAGCTCTGTGAGGCAAGCACAGATATCCTATAGATGGGCACACAAAGCTCAGAGATGTAAAGTAATTTGCTCAAGGTCACACAGCCAATCAGTAGGATTGACACGGATTCAAACCTAGGACTCCCGGGTGGACTTCCAGCGGAGAGCTCTTGGCACTAAATCACAGTGACCTGGGATGCTCTTTAAGCTCAAAGCAAAGGAGAATAATAGCACCAAGTTTTACCAAAAAGAAGGAATTGCTTACGGTAGATTTCTGGGGGGCCATTCTTGAAGCGCAACAGGAGACCCGAGGGCCTACTTTTCCTTGTGTCTGTTATCTGCACGTGACCTTGGCCACGAGTAGGGAGAATGGGACTGAGAACTAGGAAGCGGGACACCCAGGGCCGCCCCCAGTCCCGACCCCCAACTCCCCGCGTGACCTTGAGCCGCAGCGTCTACCGCCACGAACCCAGGAACTGCAGGGGGACCCTGTCGCCCCTTCCGGGCCCGGGCCGGCCCCGAGCTGTCAAGGGCAGCGACAGCTCTCCTCGAGGTCGCGGGGTTCTCCCCAGAGACGGGGCGGGGGGCGGGGGGCTGGGGTGGGATGTCCCGGGGCTGGAGGAGCCTCGCGCCGACCGGTGGCGGGAGCGGGTGTCCCAGCGAGCCCCGCGGCCCGCGCCCGGGACACAATCGCCCTGCTGGCCCCGCCGGCCGCGCTCGGGCCACCGCGCCACGCGGGCCACCCCCACCCCGGCGCAGGCGCGGCGCTCGCGGGGACACCCGGGCCCGGTCGTGACCTTGGCCCCGCCTCGGGTGCGGCCGTCCGGGAACAGGGCCGCCCGCACGGTCCGCGCCCGCCGAGGCCCGCGCGCCTGCACCGCCGCCTCCCGGCCCGCGCCGCGGGTCCGCCGCACACCCGCCGGCCCGGCTCTCACCTTGGATATCCACGCGGGCCCGGCCATCGCGTCCCTCCTGGCGCCGCGACCACAGCAGCTGCAGCAGTGCGCAGTCGCGCAGTCCGGGCTGGAACCCCGCCCACCGCCGGGGCACGCCCCACCCTGGCCCCGCCCCGGAGCCCCGGCCCCGCCCCTGCCAGGGCCAGCCGTGGATGGCCGCTGCTGGCGCTGGCCAATCGCCTGCCTCCCCTCGCAGTGACGTATAAAGGCGCGACCCGGAAGCCGCGGCGAAGGCCCCGCCCCCTCCTCCAGGCAGCCGCGGTACCAGGGCGGGCGGGACTTGGCTGCTCCCCGCAGTTTGCAACTTCGTGCAGGTACAGGGACGGCTCGCTCACGTCACAGATGCTCGTTGTTGTGTGATAGCGTCACCGACGAGTGGCCTCGGAAGTCCGGCGGTCTGTGGTGAGCGCTGGGTCCGGTCCGGCGCGGACCCCAGCCTCGGGCGTCACGGCCGTGCGGGCGAGGCTGCTGGCGGTGCGGGGAAGCGCTGAGGGGTTTCCTCCCGGAGTGGAGGGGGGGTGGCCGGGGAGGCCTCCTCCCGGGGGGAGGGGCTGGGGGGGCCTCGTCCCGGGCAGGGGGGGTGGCCGGGGAGGCCTAGTCCCGGGCGGGGGCGGGGAGGGGGCGCGGCGACTTACACTAGGGCCTTCCCTGCCCGCCCTGCAAGGTGATGCTTAGTTGAGAAATGACGCCCTAGGTCTTCGTGAGATAAAACAACCAACCGCAGCTACGCCTGCGGCCTGAGCGGAGCCGGGGGACCTCGCCGGCCTCCCCTGGCCCTGGCTATCGTCGGGCCTGGCGGTCTGGCCCTGAAGGGTCCACAGACCCTCTCGCTCGGTCTCCTCCAGGCGCGCTCTGCCCTCGCCAGCCCTCCTCCCCTCTCTCTCGGTACCACCCTGGCTTTCGAACTCCCGGCTCTCCCTCGCGGTCACTTCTCCCTAGTGTCTATTTTCGGCCATATTCCTGCCGCTCCTTCCAGACCCACAGTCCTGGAGTGCCAGCCAAGTAGGACTGCTGGCCAGCTCCCAAATGCTTCCCATGTTTGACTCGTGCCCCGCTGGTGCCATTCCCCCGCTTGACTGCCCTTTCATCCCCTTCCCACCTGCTGAAATTCCAGCCACCTGTTAAGACAGCTGGGGTGTTGGTTTCTTTGGGAAACCCCAAGACCTGCCCACCTGTCTCCTCTCCCTACCCAGAGCTCCCCAGCACTTGATTCCCTCCTCCCCTGGGGAGCCTTATCGCATTCTTTCCTGCTGTGCCTTTTTGGAGAAGATCTTCCTCCAGCATCTGTGCTTCTAGAACAGAAACCAGCATGGTTTTTTTCTCAGTGACTATAAAACCAAAGACCAAGTCACTTTTCTCCAGTCTCTGTTGAATCTCCACAACAACTCAGGAGGAAGCCGAGGTACACGGGCTGCAGTGGTGCCTGTGTTATGCTGGGAAACATAATTACGGAGGGGTCATCGGTTCAACGAGGCTCGGCAAGAGGACTCCTGTCAAGTGCACTGTGAGGACGAGAAATGAGTAAGCCGCAGCTGTCCCCTCCAAGTCTGTGAGGGAGAAACCCAGACACTGAGACAGGGACGGGTGCTTGAAGGATTTTGAACAGGGTGGGGTTGGTTGGGGAAGATCCCACTGTGAAGATGGAACTTAAAGTGGTCCTTGTGGAGCTGAGGTGTCAGCATTCTGAGTTGGGGCCAACAGAAGGGACCGGTGCCAGCAAGGACTTGGGGGCAGGAAAGCATCAAATTCTCAGAAGCGCAGGTGCTTGGGACTAAAATGGACCTTGGAGGTTCCCCAGTCCAACTCCCACAGCACAGCGCCCCCTGCCTCCTGAACAGCTGAAGGGACAAAAGTTGCCTCAGCCCCCGCTGGGAGCGGTTCCCTGCCAGGTCACAGGCTCCAGAACCCCTTGGACATTCTGGAGCCCCTCCAACATGCAGGTCACTGTCCTCTGGGCAAGCCCCTGTGTCCTGTCCTTACACTTTGTAGCACCTGGAGATGCCATCAGCAGTATCTGTTTGCCTCTCAGAAGAGGGATCTAGAAGCTGTGCCCTTGTGACTACAGCACTACCCAATCCAAGACAATGTTTTGTTTTGTTTTGTTTTGTTTTTTTCTTTTTTAAAGATTTTATTTATTTATTTGAGAGACAGAGAAAGTGAGAGCATGAGAGGAGAGAAGGCCAGAGGCAGAAGCAGACTCCCCGCGGAGCCGGGAGCCCGATGTGGGACTCGATCCCGGAACTCAAGGATCATGACCTGAGCCGGAGGCAGTTGCTCAACCAACTGAGCCACCCAGGCACCCTAAGACAATGTTTTTAATCGAGACAGCAACCTGTAATAAATCAGCAAGATAGGTTACATTTATTCACATACCAAGTGCTGCTTTTTACTTTGTAAAAGGAGCACACATTTATTTCAATAGGGTTTCCCTAAGTTATTTTCTTAAATATTAGACCTTTAGTAAATAAAAGGGCAAGGGACCCGAAGATCAGTTCAAAGCCAAAGAAACAAAAAATACTTTAAAAATGTCAAATGTAGTGGCCCCTGGGCAGCTGTAGTCAGTTAAACATCCAACTCTTGATCTCAGTTCAGGTCTCGGTCTCAGGGTCATGAGCTCAGGCCTGGTTGGGCTCCATGCTGGGCATGGAGCCTGCTTAAGAAAACAGTAAAATAAAATGTCCGCCCTTAGCCATAATCGAGTATGCGCAAAAATTTTAAAGGTTAGAAACCTTTTACCCGCTTTATTAGGAAGTACAAATAGCATGCTAATACCCTCTACTACCTAATGGAGGGTGGAACTCTGAGTTCTGGCTGCCTCCCACTGATAGCCCCACGCCCTTTCCGGAAAACATTGTAGCCAGTGTGTCTCCAGTTTCTGTGTTCTTCCTCTTTCATCTCCTACATAAATCCAATCCTGAGAATCCCTTGAGAAAATCCACAAAGACAAATCCATCAGTACAAAGACATTATAGGATTGTCTATAATTTTATTAATTGAAAGAAAAGCAGTCTAGATGATAAGGAAAAGGGAGGTTTCAAAAGAACTTTCATATGCTAAAGAGGACCTAGAGATACTGAAGACCTTGCCATCTCAAGTTAAGGTTGGTTTTCCCCTCTAGCAAGGTATTAACATTAAGACCGTGGGGACATTCCTGGAAGAAATTCCTACCTGTCCCACCCAGGAGTGGGGGGAGGGGGAGGTTGCTCTATCTTCAGCCAGCCTTCTGGCTCCCTCCTCATTTCGACCCTTAAATCTTTAAGGTTGTTGAAGGTGGAAGGTCTCATCTTCTGTAACGTCTTCCTGCTGAACAGGGGTGTGGCGATGTCCCTACTTATGGGTCAATACTGGTCAGCTGGGGAATGTATAGGGGAGCTAGAAAAGGGGGAGGCAGCTGAATCCAACACGGTCAACACATGTGAACGTCCTTGAGTAGAAAGGATCGACTGTTCGCTGGAAGTTAGGGCAGTGAAGGAGTCTTGGCACTAGGCAGGGCGACGCCGGAAATGACAGAATAAGGTTAATGTTGTAACGAGAATCCTGAAAGGTCTCTGATAGTTGACCTTTGATAATTTTCTTCCAGTCCAGGAGTTTAAAGCAATCATTTGGAAATCGATCATTTCAAGTACCCATTTGAGTATTAGAAACCGAGACGTATTTGTGGTCATCCGGGATGCATAGGCAGCGTTCTGTTTTTGTGCTGGCACAGGTTTCTCCTTGTGTAACAGCGAAAACACGCACTACCATTCTGTTTTGTAAAAGGTGCTTTGTGCATTTGTATTACCGTAGCATTGAATAGAGAAATGCAACTTCGAGGGTCATTCGGGGCTGACTGTGGACTTGGTAAGAGCGTCCATGTGGCAGGCGTCCTCCGGTCTCAAAGGGGGAACAGCATGGACGCCAGGTGGAACGCAAGCTGTGCCCACCATTGTTTTAATTTTGGAAGGCTGGCTGGGCAGGTAATGGTTTTAATCACACGTCCGTGCATCCGGGCAAAACCCAGAGTCCAGCCTGGGGGAAGCCATGGCCACAAGTTAGAGCCCCGGAGCCTTTGGGTCCTGGGGAGACAGCCCTGTAGCTCCGGGCCCCTGTAACTGCAGTCGGGATATCAAGGGCTATTCGGTTTTTGAGCCATCTTTTGAGTGTGTAATAAAAGACAGTCTGTTGTCACTTTGTGGAGACCAAGGGAATCCAAATCTAGGGACAGTTTTTCTTAGCCAAGTTTGTCACCTCTGTGGCCTTTTTACCCAGATCAGCCCGGTGTGTCAGCCCTGTATTACCTTCAGTTGGTTACTCTTGGGTATAAAGATTTTTCCTTCATTATTAACAAGCTAGTCCTGTGCATTTCTTGGTCTGAGTAGGCTGGACTTGTGGACTTTATTGGAGTTAAGGCTGGTAAAAGACTTAATATTTTATTTTGTGCTGCCTGCTTCGCTGCATTGTCTAGTGAATTGTTTCCTTTGCAGTCTAAGGTCATATCCCTGGATGTCCTTTGAGGTGAATTAAAGCTACTTCCTTAGGTAGGTGTCCGGCCTTAAGAAGAGTACTAATTTCAGGCCCATATTCGATTGGGGAGTTAACAGCTTGATAAGAATCCCCTTTTCTTCCAAATTGCTCTGTGAGCATGTAGGACTAGGGAGGCCTGTTTGGAGTCAGTATAAATATTAATTTTTCTTAGTCCTTTCTGCACGACACTGTGGTCACCAGTGAGCCCACTGTCGTCTGTATTTTCCATAGGGGCACCTTTTAAATCCGGCTGACTAGAATAACCGAGACCAAGAACCTTTGAACAGTTATGCCCTATAGAAGGATGATGGTGAAGTCTGACAGGTTTCGAGTATTATTTCAGGCATATCTATGAAGTGTAGCCTGGTACTTGATAAGTCGGCCTCCATCATCCAATCTGTTCGTAAAGAAAGGGGGATCACCCATTATCTCCACAAGTCCATAGTTAACCCTACAGAGTGGGGTATGCTCTGGCTTTTAGGAACGATTTCATCATCCCAGCCACATAGAATTGGTCAAGGCGCTAGCTGAGTTATACAGTCGTTGGAGGAATGTATCCCATTTTCCAGCTATTTAAATAATCGTATGCCCATGGGGTCCTGTTATTATCCCCACAGAATAACAAGCAAGAAGACTGTCTATACATGAGCAGCTGTGTAGAAACAGAACGCTATTTCTGTGACGTTTACCTCAACTTGTCTAGCTTATGCTAACAACATCTAAGGACAACCAAAACTAGGATTTAACATCTGCAAAGGTAGGTTATTGAAACATAAGTCTCTCTAAAATACCCTCGCTTTTAATCAGAGATAGCCAAATCAGGACTAATTTATTTGAAAAACAAGTCCAGTTTTAACAGACTTGGCCTAATCATTTACATAAGCTCAGCAAGAATAATGATTGGTCATATAGATCTTTTAGAATCTGCTTTGCTGGAACTTTTTATAAGGAATCTCTAGGTTGAACTTTCAGTAGCCTCTCCAGGCCAGAAGCCAAGCCAGGTACTTGCCATCAGACATGCCTGCAACACCTGTAGATTTGGGCGAATTCCTCTTCCTGAGGTCCCCAAAGTATCCTGAGGTTCCTGCACTGCCAGGAAGTGACAGTCTTTACTCACCTGGTGAAGCCGCCAGAACGCTGTAAGCAAGGTAAGAGGCCACAGTTGCAAGGGCTTTATGGCTCCAGGTTTCATAAAGTCCACCTTAGCTCCTTAAAGCAGTGTGGTCCTATCTGAGTCTATGCATGTCTTCCTCAAATATGACATTCCAGTCAAAGCCTGGGTCAAATGACCACTGCTCCCAATGGTGTCCTGTTACAGGGAGAACAGATTCTTAGTGAGCTTACGCCAATGACTATGGTTGCCATGGAAGAAAGTACTTACTGAGACCTTTTGAATCAGAGGGTTCAGGTAGAGAGACAAGTTAAATGTTTTAATTTGATTACAAATGAATATGTTCACCTTTCTCTGAGTCATAGATACCTTAAAAAGTTTCCTTGGTCTAGAAGAGTAAACATTAGAGAACCAGCAATGTTTCAAAAAAGTCATGAAACTATAATCATCTTTTTAGTTCCTTTAGTCCCATGTTACTACTTCTTTGAGTGCCGCTGTGGTTAGTTCTGGAAATTCTTACCCATTTCAGTTTTAGGATTTTTTTTTAAGATTTTATTTATTTATTTGACAGAGAGAGAGAGAGAGAGAGCGCACACGCACAAGCAGGCAGAGCTGCAGAGGGAGAGGGAGAAGCAGGCTTCCCGCTGAGCAGGGAGCCTGATACAGGGCTCGATCCCAGGGCCCTGGGATCATGACCTGAGCCAAGGCAGTCACTTAACCCACTGAGCCCCCCAGGCGCCCCTTAGTTTTAGGATTGTAAATCTATCAAATGACTGTATTTGTCCTAAGAGTCCTTTAAATGAATCTCCTTGAAGATGAAACTCATTTTGCAAGAGAATAAGAACAATTATAAATGACAAAAAGCTCAGAATGGACGTGGTGAAAGATGAGGAGATGAGAGTTTACCATCTAGTTGGCAAGGAAATCAGGTCCTTTGTGACACGGAACACTTCAGTAATGGAAATAGAAGTGATAAGCTTGTATTAGAACGTTAAGACTTTAGGAATTGCATATAACCTCTGGAATACCTCTATAGCATTTACCCAAGTGTAACCCGAGGCTTATCGTTTGTTTAACAATGCTTCCTGAGTAACAGACCAATAAAGAGGTCTAATGAGTTAGAAACTTCGTTTATGACTTAAATCTTGTGAAAATTCGTTAAAACCGTAGAAGGTTAAGCACATGCCTAAATCGGATTAGGGATGTTAAAGACCTGGTACAGGGAAAACACAGAAACTGGTTTTTCTGGGCAGGCAACGAGAAACAACTGTTCACATTTTCTTCTTAAGAGCAGACCAATAATTCAAGAAAACTTTTCTTTTTGAACAAGAGGAAGACTTTCAATCTTGTACTGGTGTAGTTTAAAATCCATTCATTTCGATCTTAGACCAACCTGACCACATCCAAAATTCCTTCCCAAGGATTTCTCTTTATAAACCTACAACTTTCCTTTGCATTTAGATTTTGTCCCAAGCCATTTCTTTACAGACAGCCGGCCTCATCCAGGACAAAATTACCTTCTTTTACCTTCAACAAAAATGCATTCCCATTCCTTGTATCTTTCTTACATATCTTCTACTTTTCTACATACAGAGTTGTTTTCCTTATTTCCATCCGGCCTAATAACATGTAGCAGAATTTTGAACTCAGAAACCTCAGTCTCCAGTGAAGACTAAATAGTAACCAATTGTGAACTGTTAAGCACAAAGCATGTTTACCAACAAATTTAAATATCCTTAGTTTCTTTGCAATAAGAAGTCAAAAGCACAAACCTACATCCAGTATCAGTGACTCATCACTTTATCCTATTTGGAAGAGACCAAAGTGTCCAACGAATTTAATCCCATGTATCATCCAAGGAAAACTTTAAAGTTTCATGTTACCAAAGACTTTGAAAGCTATCTTACCAAGTACTCACTAGTTAAAGCCTCTGCCTTCGGCTCAGGTCGTGATCTCAGGGTCCTGGGATCGAGCCCCGCATCCGGCTCTCTGCTCAGCAGGGAGCCTGCTTCCTCCTCTGTCTCTGCCTGCCTCTCTGCCTACCTGTGATCTCTCTCTGTCAAAATAAATAAAATCCTTAAAAAAAAAAAAAAAAAAAAAACAAGTGCCCACGAAAACTTGGAGACACACAAGAGTACCCATCATTTCAAGTCATCTTTTTGCTAACAAATTGCAACAGGGATAATATGAGCTGATTTGACCTTCGGTAAACCTCGATTGAGTAAGTTTCACGTTAAGTGCTGTTAACTTTAAAGACATGTCTATCCTAATTGAACCAACAAACTTAACTTGGTTTACATACCGAATTATGTTGCACCTGGATCCTCCCCATGGTCAGTTTTTGCCTGAGACCCTGGCAGGGAAATCTGGAGCGGGTGGTGCTCTTCTGGCGAGGGGAGAAGGAGCCCGGGCGCCCTAGGGGCCCATGATGGTCTAGAAGCCGCTTATGCAGGCCGCGCCCAAGGTGGTGCCAAAACAGGAGACGGGGAGGGGCAGACAGCCGAGGCCCAGTGCTGCCGGAAGGTGCCCGGTTCTAGAGCTCATCAGCTCCAACAGAGGAGCAGAAGCCATGTTTTCCTGCCAACAGGCGGGGAGTAGGCAGTCCAGGGCGCGCCAGAGAAGACAGGAATTTCCCCGAAATAGAGGGAGTTTCAGCAGCTGTTTGGGAACATTCCCCGTCCCAAGGGAGACTAACCACAGTCGGCCCCAGTTATAGCCATTACCCTGGGAAATGAGGGAGGGAGGAGCCCCCACATCGATTAGGAGGAGCAGAGAGAGAGAGTCAGAGTCTCCGTTGCTAGGGAGGCCAGTGTTTCCTCCGGCAACCTGGGTTTATTCGGAGGAGGCCTACTTAGATAATTATCATCCAGTATGTCAGGAGGGGGTTTACTAGCCGACACGTTCCGGTAAACACATTTTGCAAGAGGCCCTCAGGTGGTATCCTGGGTCCCTTCGGCCTATTTCCTGCAGAGGAGACCACCTGACAGATCCCACTGAGGCCGCACAGTGTTACAGGAGCCCGGGCCCTCCCTAAATCTTACAATCTGATTTGTTTCCAGTGAGTTAAAAGGCACTCAAAAGACAGTCCCTGCAGCTGCCTTCAGCTCAGGTCATGATCCCAGGGTCCTGGGATCGAGTCCCACATCAGGCTCCTTGCTCAGCGGGGAGCCTGCTTCTCCCTCTGCCTCTGACTGCTTGTGTTCTCTCTCTCTCTCTCTGACAAATAAATAAATGAAATCTTAAAAAAAAAAAAAAAAAAAGACAGTCCCTGGAGGCTGAAGAAAGAGAAGGTCCATTACCTAGGAAATCTCCCCCCGACTCCGGGGTGCGGTCCCACGCAGGATCCGTCAGAGGGTCCTGGTGTCAAAGCAACCCGAGGCGTCCCCCAAACAAAATCCCTGTGATCACCACCACCGTTAAAGGCCTCTATAGGAGGGATGCTAGTGTCCCTCCGCTTCCCTCTTGCGTTCGAGGCTGCACATGGGCCGCAGTACCGTGCCCTGAAGGTCAGGCCATAGAAGGTCATGCCTCACCTTGCCTTGAAGAA
>CM052797.1:290462-331057 GCA_028533885.1 Nasua narica
GGCAGGTTATAGACCATGGGGTTGGGAGAGGTGAGGAAGAGGGAGGTCTCCAAAGAGGACCTACAAGATACTGGAGACCTTGCCACTGTCAAGGTTGTTTTCCCCTCTGGCAAGGCATTAACATTAAGAGAGTTGGGAGATGCCTGGAAGAATGTCACACAGGTCCCATGGAGGGGTGGGGGGTGGGGGGAGGTCTAAGGGGTCAGCTTCTGCTTTGTCCTCTGCCCCCTCATCAGTATCTTCTGTGCTCTGCGATCACTTCTTTCTATAGGTGAGCGAAGACCAGCTCCCTGACTCAGTCTCCCCGCTCGGTGAAATCCAGCTCCGTCCTCCCCTTGCTCCGGTCAGAAGACTTGAGGGTCAGCTCTGTTTTTCCAAGTAAATCTAGAATCAGGTATCCCGCCCCCCCACACGGCTCCCTCCCTGGTCTAGAGTCCCCTCAGGGCAGAACCAGGGCTGGAGCCTGCACACTGGTCCCCCTGCCTCCACCCTGCCCCTCACGGTCCAAATCCCGCCTTAGGGGTGCCAGGAAAGCCTACGACAAATACACCCCCTCTGTTCACAGCAGCCAGCGACAACTGTCTCTCCGGGTAAAAGCCAGCGCTCTGACCGTGGCAGGTAGGCCCTCAGTAGTCTGGTCTTGCTCCCCGCCCCCTGTGTCTCAGATATGGGGCTTTCCCCCACAACAAGCAAGTGTCTGCGGCACCCCTGGGTGGCCTCCCCTATCTGACACCAGCTTCCCAGCGACAGCGTCCCTCCCACAGGCCTAGGGCTCAGTCTTACAAGACTGTCCCCACTACAGCACTAGGTGCTGGCCCAGATAGTCACCTGTGCCTCTGATGATCAGCCGTAAATCTGACGTACGCGGGATCCCCTCCTGGGGTTCAGTAATCTTCCCGGCAGCTCGCAGAGCTCAGGGACGCACCGGGACCTGTTCCTGAGAGGCCAGGACGCAGAATGCAGGTGAGCAGCCCCGTGAAGGGGGACAGAGCCAGCGCTTGGGAGCGTCCCGAGCACAGCAGGGGCCTCCGTCCCCGTGGCCTTGGGGCGCGTCACCTCCTGGCACGTGGATGTGCTCACCGGCCCGGACGCTCCCCAAACCTCATACGTGAGGGATTTTGATGCCCCCCCCAACCCGACATCAGCATGATCAGCGATGGGCTCCATTTCCAGCCTCTCTCCCTTCTCAGGAGGGCGGGGAGGCTGCTGAAAATGTCGAACTTCTGGTTGAGGCTGCTGGGTCTTTCTCATGACCGCACCCCCGTACAGGAGCCCACCCGGGGTCACCTCAGTAGCACGAAGGACACCCCTGTCACCCAGAAAGTGACAAAGGTTTCGGGGCCCCATGTCGGGAACCAGGGCAAATCTGTTATATTGACCTTAAATATTCCCGTTTAATTAACGTGATGTATGTGTGTGCTTGGGTTTGAAGCCCAAACTGCGGAAACCGCAGCCACGGACAACCGCTGGCCCAGCGCCTCCTTTTGGACAGCTGAGAACTGTTTGACACTTACACTTTTATAAATGGCTCATAAAAGTAAAAGATAATGCTTTGAAGGACTTCAGTTATGTAAAACTCAGATTGCAGTGCGGATAAGTAAGGTCTAGCTGGAGCACAGCCCACCCACGTGCCTGGTAGGACAGCATTCAGAGCCACGGCGAGGAGATGGGGCGCAGCCCGGCCCGGGGGCCTGCAGAGCCCAGACTCTCCCGTCTGGCCCTAACGGAGAAAGCTTGGCGTTCAGACATTTTGCTCTCAGGACTATTTCTCACTCAGAGTTTGAGGCCCCGAACTCTGTTAATACAGATTATTAATATTTATCCTAAATTAAAGTTGTGGGGGCACCTGGGTGGCTCAGTGGATTAAAGCCTCTGCCTTCGGCTCAGGTCATGATCTCAGGGTCCTGGGATCGAGCCCCACATCGGGCTCTCTGCTCGGCATGGAGCCGGCTTTCCCCTCTCTCTCTCTGCCTACTTGTGATCTCTCTCTCTGTCAAATAAATAAAATAAAATTGCAAATGACCTCTACGGCTGTATTCCACTGTGTCTTAGATGTCCGTCTGGCCTCAGGTTCACGCTGCTGGATGAGGACGCCATCACCTGGTCCCGAACTGGACGCTGTCTGGATCTCATTCCTCAGATATGGTTGTTTCTGCTCTGGACTCAATCTCTGAGCAAGGAAGCTGTGGCAGAGGAAAGGACAGGTGTTTAGCCCCCCACGTGTTCACGGAGCAGGGGCTGTGGCTGCAGAGGGCCTCGGTGGCCCACGGTCCGGGCTGCTTGCAATGCCTCCCGCCCCCGCCTCCCGCTCCCCACCGCGATCTGCAGCGAGACTGAGCCTGGCGGTGAATGACCCGCTTCGGTCGTTTCATGACAGGCATCCCACAGAGCTCCAGGAGAGGTGAGGCGACCCAAGTGATGGGGACACCGAGCTCTAGCAGCAGTAGGACTCTGCTGACTGCAGGGGGGGGGGGTCATGCCCCCGAGGATTTTAAAGGCACCTGAAAGGAGGGACAGGACAGCTTGCAGGGCCGCTGATCCTCCTCCCTCAACAACTGGACGGTCACCATTGGCGTGGGCCCATTCTAGGCCAGCCAGACACTGCCCACGTCCAGAATGGTGTCTGGGGGGGTCCAGGACAGCACCACGGGCCATTCAGGGAGAAGGCGGGCTCGCCTTGTCGGCTCTGTGCTGAAGGCACAGATCCTCTGATCCTCTCGCAGCAGTGACTTGGTTGAATGTGTGACCAACTCCAGGAAATGTGTTCTTTTAAAGCATGTGGCTTCAGCGTCCCCGAGACCTTGTCCTAGACCCTGGGGATAGTGCTGCCCTCTGAGCTGTGTGCCCCAGCTCCGGAGAGGAAATAACAGCGGCCCCGTCAGAAGAGATGGCCCTGGACTGTACTCCTGCGTCCGCGGATTCGAAGATCTGTGTGTCACGCATTGGGGATCACGAGAAAACGGGCAGACAGACTGCCCAGTGCTCGGGATGGAGAGGTAATGGCCGGTCGCAGGGGACGTGTGTGAGGGGTTGAGGTGGACCCCGGAGCTGCTCATGGATTACAAACAGCAGCTATGGGGGGGCGGGGCAAGATGACCGGCGCTTTGCGAGCAGAGATAAGACTTCAGAAAGGAATGAGGTCTGGCTAGCCCCCGAGATAGAGAAGAGGCAGACAAGATAGGGCATTCCAGGAGGGACTCTGCAGCTGATAACAGTGACTAGAGATGGGACGGCGAGGGACGAAGGACAGGTCTGCAGGGAGCATCTTGAGAAGATGTCCCGACCAGGCCTCGGGCCCAGGACGCTCCATCTCCACCACGAAGATCCCCTCAGACTGTAAGTCTTAGAACAACGACTTGCATCACTGTTCATCGATTCCATCGTGAAGAGGAACAGCTAGTGAAGGAGGGAGAACATGTCGTCGTATTCCCTGAGACCCTTTGCCTCCTATCAGATTCACTCCTTCAGCTTTCGGTAGCATCGAGCCCTCCTGTTTTCGTTCCAAGTTTTAAAATGAACTTCATGGAACGAGTCAGAAATGAAAAAGCTCCAGTTCGACGAGTGCTTGCAAAGTGCCCAGCACCGCCCTCTCGGGTTGCGTGGTTTACGAGGCTGTGGGAGACCAGGAGTTGGCCCCCTTTAAGGAGGAGAAGCCACGAGCTCCCATCTTCGTGTGATGAAGACTTCAACGTGCCCACTACCGGCAGAGGGACCGTTGGCTGCTCTTCTCGGAGACGCGAAATGGCTGATGATGCCGACTCTGCAGACTCGAGAGGCGTTCGTGGAATCGTAGTTGGCAAATGCAAGGCGTCGGGCACAATCCTGGGCACAGAGCGGTGATCAGTGTTTGTCGCTTCTCCCTCTCTCCATCCTCCCTTCAAATACACAAACACCCGGGAGCGGTGGAAGCCCCTGGCTTGGAGTCAGAGGTGAGAGCTTCCTGTGACCCCTTCCTAGCTGGGTGGCATCGGGGGGGTCAGGTCGCGCTGCCTCTCTGAGCCCAGGGTCTCCCAGCCCAACACGGGATGTACCCGGCCCCTCCCGCGGCCCCGGGGGCGGGGGATAGTTCCCGAGGGAGGGCCTCCTCTAGGGCAGTGGCCACAAAGGTTTTAAGGGAATTTTCGGGCGGGGGTGGGGGGTGGGGGAGCTTGCTTCTGTCGATCTCCCATGAGGACGGAATCCCAGAAGTGAAAAAACAGTCCTCTGTGCCGAGATGCTTGCTCTTCTAGCCGGGACGCGTGGTGGAAGCAGAATCCGAGGGCAGAGCTCTGGCCCGCTCCCCGCAACGTGCGACGCGCAAGCAAGACGCAGCACCTGCGCCAGCGACTGGCCTGAGAGGCTCCAGGCTCCCCAGCTCGGACGGGGGAGAGAATCTCACACAGGCTCTCGGTTCCAAAGTGCCACATTCTCGGAACTGCTGCTCACACAGCCTGCCGCCTTTCCCGCAGCGCAGGCCCCCATCACACGTGTCCACGTGAGGACTGCTCGGCAATCCTCTGGGCTCCTGAAGTCTTCCCGCCCTTCTCAAAGCAACGGATCAGGCCTCTGGTGACTCAGGATTTGAACAGGGTGACTTGCCTGCCTAGCTGTTCTCACCTGAAAGTGGGAAAATGTTGAGAAACTCCAAACAGGAACCTCACGTATAAAAGGAACACATAAAAACACCAGGGATGATCTGTCAAAAGGGGAGGGACCCCTGCTCCCATCGGAACCCCAAACCTCCAGCAGTGATTCTCAAGGTGGGGTGCGGGGCCAGCAGCACCAGCATCCCTTGGGCCCTTGTTAGAACCCCACATTCTGGGCCACCCCAGGCCTATTAAATCAGACCCTAGGAGTGGAGCCTTCTAAGTGGCTGAAGAAACAAACCATGCATTTAAAAGCATAAGGTCCTGAGCTCATGAAGTCCAGGTACGGAACAGGAGCCAAGTCAGGGCACCGGCGTCCAGCCCAGGTCCTGCCACTTCCCAGCTGTGGGACCCGGGGTGACTTACTATGAATGGCTCTCAGCCGGTTTCCCCACCTGCACAATGCAAATAATGCCAGTAGAATCAGCTGTCTTGGGGTTAGCAATAACATATGTAGGGGCTGGACCCCTGAAAGGACTTAGCGGTGACTCTATTGGCTAAGGTCTTTGGCATTTGCTTAAAAGTCCCAGAAAACTTCCTGGCCTTTGCCCCACTTCTCTGGACTCGGTAAGTCCTGTAAGTCCAACGCAGTCCGCGTGTGCACCCCAGGATGCAAAGACTAGCGAATCCTGCCCATCTCCGTGAGAGGCCCGGAGGGCCGGAGAGGCCACGCCCAGGAGTGGCCGAGGGCCGGGTGGGCCTCCCGCGCATTGACCCCTCCTGTGCCCCGGAGGGCCAACCCCGGCTCTCGCCGCGAGGCCTGGAAGCGGGTACCCGGTCCAAGGCTCGCCTCGCGGACGCCCCCTGCCCCGGTGAAGGGACGCCAGTCCTACTGCACCCTATCCCCGCGGAGTCTTCCGCGGCCCGGGGTCCCGACCCTGCCCACCATTAGCCGGGGCTGTGCCGGGCCGGACGTCCCAGTCACCACGGGCTCCAGTCCTGGGTCTCACCCAGATGTAGGTCCCGGCGCCGCCCTGCTGGTGGTCCAGGCCCCGCCCACCACCCACCGTGGCCCCGCCCAGCTGGTGGTCCCTGTCCCCTCCCCCCCCGCCGGAAGTCCAGGCCCCGCCCGGCCGGAAGTCCTGGCCCCGCCCGGCAGGAGGCGGGAAGGGGCGGCCCCTGACGGGGTCGCGCGGTCGCCGGGCTTTTCTCCGCGCGGCTCGCGGTCGCCCTCCCGCCTCCAGGGGGCCGCGGGGCCGCGGGGCTGCGGGGCGGGTCCGGGTGGCCGGAGCTCGAGCTCCGGCGCCCGGGCGACGGCGCGGCGGCCGCCATGGGCAACAAGCAGACCATCTTCACGGAGGAGCAGCTGGATAACTACCAGGTGAGCCGGCGCCCGCCCGCCGCGGCTTTCCGCGGCCCGTGCGGGCTGCAGACCCTGCCCCTGCCTCGGGCTCCAAGCGTGACCTTGGGCCGTGACCTGGAGCCTCAGTTTCCCCACCCTTGCGTTGGGAGCTCTTTCCAGTGGGGAGATTCTCGCCCGCGCGCCTCCCTTCAGCCTCCTGCTCTCGGGCCCAGGCTGGACGCGACCCCTTCCCCAGCCGGGTGTCCAGCGACCACCTGGGCACGGAGTTGGCGGGTCATTAAACACTGGGTGAGGGAGGGGCCCCTGTTCCGGGAACAGCCCAGGAGAGTGGGGTCCTGTCTGGGACGGGAGTGAGGTGCATCCGCCCCAAATCCAGTTCTGAGTTGGGGGTCCCTCCCTCTGGCCCAGCGTGGAAATACTTGGAGCAAGAAGGCAGGCCAGATACCATTCCATGTCTCCGGATCCGCGGTCCCCCAGCAGCCACCTCCTAAGACCCTTCTGGGACCTCCTGCAGAGCCAGGAAACTGTCCAGCCCAGCTGTCCAAAGCCCTCCCGCCAGTGGGTGCAGGAGGCGGGGGTGTGTGCAGGGGGAAGGTCCGGTGGGGACCCAGCCTCCCAGGCCCCTTCCCTGCTCTGTCCACTTGAGTCCCAGCAACCGGGACACGCCATGCTCTTTCTCCCTGCCTTTGCCCGCGCTCTTCTTCCTTCAGGGCCCGAGACGATGCCTCTTACCCGACTTCCCGGGCAGGGGGTCCCTGATTGTGCGGTGGTCCCTGTGGCGTGTGCTCTGGGAGCGACGAGGCCGCCTGCTGCCTACACCAGTAGTTAGTTTGGTAATGGGCTGGACGTGGGAGCCCTCTGGTGTGGGCAGAGCTCCAAACAAAGGCCCCTTCTCAGAAACCCTGGCTGTCAGTAACAGCTGTCAGCTCCACGTGAGGCCCTGAGAAGGCACAGGGAGCCGCAGTCACGGCGCAGCTGTGCGTACCAGGCACCGGAACGGGTGCCCTCACAGTGGGGTGGTTTTCAGCCCCATTGCACAGAAGAGTAAACGAAGGCTGAGGCACCAGTCAGGGCTCAAGCCCAAGGCTCTCTGCATTTGTCTGGGGGCCGGGCCTGTGTGTGCTCTTGGTCTTGGAGGCTGGCCAGCCTCTGAGAGGCAGTTAATGCGGTGAGCTCCAGGGGAGGGCCCTAGTGGGCCACGGAACACCAGGAGGGAAGGGGGCTTTTGCTTTGCAAGGTTCGGAGATAGTGCCTCACTTGCGCAGGCCCAGAAGGAGGCATCCCAGGGGCAGGGGGCCACGTGGGCACAGGCGCTTAGCAGGTGGACGGTGCTCAGGAGTGAAGAGCGGCCCCTTGGGGCTGGGAGCCTGGATTTCCACTCAGACCAGGCCGGCATTGGGTTACGCTTCTGAGCCAGGCCCAGGGCTGGGTTGTGATCCTCCCGCCACAGCCAGGCAGGCTGGGAGAAATAAGAGCTGAAGAGACCTGAGAGCCCCCAACCCCTCCCTCGGCTGTCTAGCCGGTCAGGGCCCCAGTTACAGCCCCTCTCCATCGGCAGAAACCTGAGAGCCCCAGCCCCTCCCTCGGCTGTCCATCCAGCCCCTCTCCAGCCAGGGCCCCAGTTACAGCCCCTTCCGCCTTGCCCCTCCCCCTCCACAGGTGCCAGTGATGCCCAAGTTCAGGTTTCTCTCCAGGCTTCTCTGCCTTCCTGATCGATCACTCCATCCCCCCGGACCCTCCCTCTGCAGAGCAGGGCTCCCTGCCTTCCCCAGAACACACCACTGCAGCTCTGCCCTGGCTCTCAGCTGTGCGCTCAGGCAGCCCGCGTTTGCAGCCACAAGCAAGTCCTGTAACTCTCCTGGGGACTCCCTCCTCTGTCTCCGCCTGAGGATCCAAAGCAAGACGAGAATTTGAATGTGACTGCGAAACCTTTCCTTTGCCAACACCACCAGGCTACTCAGACCCTGAGAAGCGTTTAAGGTTCCTGCCGTATTCCTCCCCGGGGGATGCTTCCTGCGATGGGCTCGAGGCAGATAAGTCAGCAGCAGCAAAAGCAGGCCGTGAGTTGCTGAGTGGGTTCACGGCAGCTTTGCTTGTGCTCTCAGGGAGAGGGTGGGGGAGGCAGGGTCGGCGTCTTCATGGACGCCTTCTGTGGCCAGTGGGAGGTTTCCGTGCAGAGGCCTGGTTCCTCCTCCCACCTGCACGTGTTGAGCACCCGTAGTGTGCGAGGTATAGAAGACACAGCAGGAGCAGGACACGGTCACGTACGATGGTCGCCGGTGGACTCTATAGTTAAGAAGCACAGAGGTCCGAATTGCAGTCAGCCCTTCTGGGCTGCATGTACAGCTAAGAGCGAGCCATCAACTTCACCGAACCTCGGTCTTCTCATGTATGGAATGGGGAGATAATGCCTCTCCCGCCTGCCCCCCTTTAGGCTAGTGGTGAGGACTGAACAAAATTGGGTAATCAGAGCCCCCACAGAGCAGGCGTGGTCGAGGTGTGGTTCTCAGCCTGGGCTGTTCGTTGCAGTCGTCGGAGTAGCTTTGAAAACTGATGCCTGGCTCTGGCCTCGGGAATTCTGCTTAATGGATCTGCTCCATGGGGCGGCTGCGGCGGCTGGTAGCGGGCACCGGGGGGTTAAACCGCTTCCCAGCTGATTCTGCTCTAGAGCTGAGGCCCTTGCTTTAGCAAGCATCGGCAGCACTGGAGTTGGAGGATATAAAGACACAGATTCCTGCTCCCCCCACCCCCCCCCGAGTTTTTGACTCAGAAGGTCTGAAGTGGAGCCTGAGAGTCGGGTCTTGCCCGTCCAGGAACCACACCTGACGCCCATTGATGTGGACGGGCCTACGTGGTTTGGTAGGGGACTAGGGTCATGTGAGAAACTTTGGCACCTTTGCTGGTAGGGCCCTGGGTCAGGACCCAGATACTCTTCAACCCAGGGCCGGAGAGAGGGGAGAGGAAGGCAGGAGAGGCCAGGGCTCTGGCCCCCGTGGGTGGTGATGCTGACACGCCCACCAGGCTGGGTGGGAGAGCCCCAACCCTTCTCACCGGGCGCCTTCAGGGCGCAGAGTCAGCCCTGGGGCCGAGGGAGGCCTGTACCTGGACGACTCAGCTGCGTGGCCTCTGGGGCCTGCTCCCGGGATCTGGGGGCTTGAGATCAGTCGCCGCCTGAGTCTGGGGCCTGCGGGTCGGGGTGTCCTCTCCGTGCTTGCTGGGGATGGTAGACAGAGGAGCTAGGGCCTACAGCAAAGGCTAGCTCTCCAGAGAAGCCCCCAGGTTCCTAGAAGGCCAGGGCAGCAGCGTGTGGCCCAGGACAGACTGACTCCGCGGGGCCTGGAAATGCCCACCAGCTCCCCTCCTCAGCTCTCCCAGAGGCGCGAGTGGGACTGTCCTCAGTGTGCGGTGCCCAGTGGCTTCAGGTCCCGTCCGGGCAGCAGCCGCGAGCCCCTCGTCAGGGCCGCTCTGCTCAGCACACTGCCCCGGGGGGCTCCGGGCTCTGCGGACCCTGAGGGGCCGCCAGCCCGCGTGGGCCCGAGCGAGCAAGGCCAGAGGGGCTGGGCAGCAGGGGTGAGCACAGAAGCCTTCCGCTGCGGGGATCTTTGCACCTCCGTACCTCCCACCGTGGCCTGGCCTGGTAACCACATCGCCGACGGGCCATCCAGACCACCGCGGGACAGCCGGGAGGAGTCTATGACCGGGCAAACTTGGGACCCGAGTGCTGTCCCCGCCCTGAGAAACACCTGTCTGAGGGTCCCTAGCAGCCTCCGCCCTTGCCTCTGTCCAGATGCCACCAGCCCCCACCTCCCCGTACTGCCCCACGCCCCTAGCCTCCCGTGGGACCGCCTCTCTTCCTGGGGCTTCAGAGGCCACGGAGATGTTGGCGTTGCCCCAGCCTGAGGACCTGGAACTCTCCATTTGCGCTCGGGCTGCTGCCCACAGCGCCCGCGCCACGGGGCCCTCGGCGTGGATGACGCCCCCCTGCAGCTGCAGCCCTGTGGTCCTTGCTCCGGACTTGTCTCCCAGCCCCTCCCCTTGCTGTCCCGCCCGGCAGTCTGCAGCTCAGTGCCGTCCCCCTCCGACCCGTCCATCTGCCCGGGAATCCCTCCCCGACACCGTGCACAGTTCCCTGGGCCAGGTCAGAAGCTTCGGGGAGCCGCGGCTCTTGGCCAGGGGCAGGGCGGTAGTGAGTCTGTGAGATCCCCAGGCAAAAGGGGCCTGGGACTTGCAAGGGACTGTGTGTGTGTTTTCCCTTTGCAGGACTGCACCTTCTTCAATAAGAAAGACATCCTCAAGTAAGTGTGGCTTCTGTTCACCCTATGGCGCGGGGGTGGGGGCCCTCACAGGGGCTGGCCGTGCTGCTTGGACCCGAGGAGGAGCGTCGGCGAGCGCAGGCCGCCGTGACCTCGAGAGCTTGCCCCCGCCTGTGCCCACAGCCTCTGCCGGGAGCCGAGCCTCTCCGCCTGCACGCCGGCCGCCACGGTGGGTAGTTTCAGGCTCTTTCATTTCATCCTCACGGTGACCTTGTAACAGGAGAACCCTTTTACCTCCACTTTGCAGATGGGGCTCAGCAGTTGGCCAGAGTCACAGAGCTGGGCACCGAAGCCCTGGCCTCTGCCTGCAGGCCCCTTGCTCTGTCCCCACGGCCTGGCGTCTGTCTGGTAGACTCGTGGCCCCTGACGGCCCTCTGGCTCCGGCTCTGGTGGCCTCCTCGTCCTGGAGGTCCAGAAGTCAAGGCCATGGCCTGCATGCCCACACCACCCTGAGCTGCCCAATAGGGGCTCTGCCCTTTCTTTGGGCTTTGATGGGAGAGATGAAGGGGGGCAGGCAGCTGAGAGCCCGGGGGCCAGCTACGGGGTGGCATTAAAAGCCGGCAGGGTCACGGGGCTGCTTTCCCTGGAGGTCGACGGGCAGGCTACGGTAGGGCCTGGATTGCGCGGGTGAGGACCCATCGAATTGGCCCTGAGAGAACGTTCCGGGCTCGGAGCAGCAAGGCCAAGGACACAGCCCTGCTTCTCCCCACCCCCACCTCCAGTGGTCTGTCCCTGAGAGCAGCAAGGCTGCTGTGGGGGCAGGGTGGCCCGAAGGCCAGGCCAGGGATTGGACTAGACATGGTAGGTCCCTGGCGGTGTGCCTTGTCCCTTGGTGGATGGGGGACGCCGCCCTCTGAGCCCTCTGAACCCTTCACACCCCAGCCTCTGTAGCTCAGCCCAGACCAGGCCTGGGGTCCAGACAGGGAAAGGACCCCCCACCCTGCTCCCAGCAGCTGGATGCCCTTCCTGATCCCGGCTGCGTGCTCTGGTCGACCCAGCTTTCCCACAGTGGTCACCCGCCCAGGGACCCAAGGGGCCAGACGCGGTGCTGGTGCAGAGTGGTCTTGCCTGCAGGAAGATGGCCTAGAGCCCTGCGGGCGCAGGAGTTCCGGGGCCTGCTGGGGAGCACTGCGGAGACCACCGTGCAGATGGCGGTGCTCCCCGGAGCGGCCCCCTCCCGGCCCCTGTGGCTGGGCGGGCCCGGGCTGACAGTGGTCACCACAACTCGGGCTCCCTGTGGGTGTGCGGCCCACCCGCGTCCGGCCCCTCGGGGGTGGGAACCGTGAGCCCTTCTGTGTGTAGGACCCGGGCTGTCCGTCAGGCCGGCGGTGTTTTATGATTTGCTCAAAACGGCTCTTCCTTAGGCAAACTGTGAAACTAGGTGAGGAGAGGCGTGGTCTCGCCACGTCCTCGGTCTGTGTGGTTGGACACGCGGGTGGTCAGGACCGTTAGAGTCAGCGCTGCAGCCACAGCCCCGGCTCCGGGAGTCTCTCTGTGGGGTTACTTTTCCAGCAGGTTTCTGGATCAGAACGCGTAGACATTTTTAGGGCTTGTGATTTTTACTGCTGACCCCCCTCCCCGCCTGCGTCCACACCGCCCGCCGCCCAGTCTCTGGCTTGTGTCCCCCCATCCCTCCACCCCCAGGTCATGCACGGGTGGTCCCAGTCGGGCCACACGCCCTGTAAATCAGGATGTCCCCGTCGCTCATTGCCTCACGGCAGATCCAGACTTTTCAAGCCATGTTTTAATTTGTACGGTTTGGGCAACTGCGGTTTGGGTTACTGTCCTAATTTACTCACTGTTTCCGGACGAGCTCGGCCCCAGTGCGGACCGCTCTCCGCGTTACGGGCGCCTCGTCTGCGCCCCCAGGCGACCTGCTGTCCTTCCCGCTGTTTTCATGGCCCAGAGCCGAGGGCCGCAGAGGCAGGCCCCTGCTTCGGGGCGAGCCCGCTCTCCTGCCTGTATCCGGCCCCCGCGCTTCTCGGTCGGGGCGGCACGTTCCCATGTGACCCTGTCGCAGGGGGCGGCTAAGGTTGTGTTCGCCGTGCAGGAAAACGACGACGCAGTTGTCACCGTTACGGGATTCCCATGAGGAAGATGGCCGCACTTACCCCACCGCCTGAATGTTTCCTACCGTTTTACACACTTTGAGTTTATTTCATACTTTGTTGTTTTGTGGGGTCTCGGTGGTTTGTTTGGGTTTTTTTTCCTGTTGTGAATTGGGTCTTCTGTATCTTATTTTTGAACAGGCTGATGCTGGTACCTAGAAAACTATCTTGTGCCAAATGGCTGCTGAGCTGGTTCTCATTCAGATAGCTTTTAAACTGATTATTTTTGGTTTTGGCAAATAACTTGCCTCCTCCTTTCCATACTTCCGTACTCCCGTACTTCCCCGCCTAGTCACGGAGCCCGGTGCGCTCGGGCGGGCGCCGTGTGGCGACAGTGACAGAGCGCGTCCCGCGCTCCCGGGGTCTCTGCTAGGTCACCGTTTAAGTGTGGGGCTGCGTGTTGGTGTGAAGCAGCCCTTCGTTTCTGTTTCACTGAGGATAGGAAGCTTTGTTGTTGATGGAAATCTCATACTCCATAAATACTTCCTCGCGTTAGTAAGCACCACAGCTCCAAGCCGTCGGGCGGTGGGTCCGGTAGGAGGTGACACCCAGCCCCCCTTCTCGCTCCTGGACGCCCCCACCTCGCGGGCGTCGTCAGTGTGAACACGGCGTGGGACGGCCAGGGGTCTTTCCCGTGTTTGTACAACCATCCAGTCGTAAATGCAGCTACCGAGTTAATAAAAATATTTTTTTTTACCTGTTGCTGTGACACGTAGTCCCGGATTTTCGGACACCCTTGTATTCCTGGCAGAAACCCCGCATGGCCCGAGTGCGTTCAGCTCCCAACACCCTTGGACTTGACGCACCCTCGTCTTGTAAGATTCTCGCACCTGTGTGTGTGCCGTCGGCCGGCTCTGGATGCTGCCTGTTGGGATGGGCGGGCAGGGTTCTTGCCAACTTTCTGAAATAAGCGGGGAGGCTCTTACCTGTTTGCCCTGTGCGCTGGAACGCGCCCCGCCGTGCGGAGGTCCGTCCTGCTCCCGGGCCTGCCGGCGGGAGCTCAGCGGGGCCTGCGCTGGGAGGGGTAGCAGGGATGCACGTCCTTGTTCGGAATTTCTCCCACAGTGACACAGCCTTCGCCATCCTCTTCGGGTTTTCCTAAAAAGAAAAAAAACAGCCATGTCCCTGTCCTAGAGTCAGGGCGGAAGTTGCCCCTCCCCCGAGGGGACACGCCAACCTGCCAGCCCTGCACCCCTCTCCCCGGTTCCCCTGGTGGGGTGGCCCTGACGGGCGGGCGGCTGAGGGCCCGCTGGCTTCCGTAGCGGCACCTTTGACCCCCGCGCGTGAGGACAGTAGGACAATCCCCGTTTTCTGGTAGGGAAGTTGACTCACGCCGGGGTCAGCCCAGCAGCGAGCAAGGTGCGCGTTCAAGCCCTCAGCTGACTTGACCCCACATGACCTTGGAGGGGTCCGGCGATCCCCAGGAGCACGCAGCATCACGCCCCAGTATGTCAAGGGTCCGGGGCGGGGTGAGGATCAGTAATGGAACAGTTGAAAGTTGAACCCGCCCGTCGGGTACGTGAGCCCAGCTGCATGAACTGTGATGAGGAAGTCCTGGTTCCGTGTTTGGGGACAGTGATGCCCAGAGCAAGAGCAGAGAAAGTCCTTGAGTGCCCCCGGTGGGGAGTCCGGCTTGCTCCTGTCACCCCGGTCCCTGCTCATGTGCCCCCACCCAGGGGACAGGCTTCGGCCTGAGCCACGGAGCTTCCTTGTGATCTCGGGACGTTTGCGGGAACCTGTGGCCAGCACAGCGGGCTCGCAGCTCTCTGCTCCGCGTGCGCCCTGCATGGGCTCCGAGCCAGGTGCCGATGGGCCGGGAGGAGCCCAGTGGTGGGAACCCGGAGGGCCTTGGGTTCGAGTCCAGCCCCCCCACCCCACTCACCAGCTGGTAGGCGGGCAGACCCTTAACCCTCGGAGCCTCGGTTTCCTCCCTGCGAACTGTGGAGAGGGCGGCACCTGCGTCTTGGGGTGGCGTGGGGCTGGCGTTGAGTCTGCACGGGGGACTGACCCAGAGCGGCGCGGAGTGAGTGAGAGCGCGCCGGACGGCGCTGCCGCCGCCTGGGTGAGCCAGGCGCACGCTCCCACGCTCGGCTGGAGAGGCTGGATGGCTGTGCCGAGGGCCTGCCGCAGGGTCAGCTGCGTGCCAGCAGACGCGGCCTTGGGGGAGCAGGGCCGGGGCCAGGAGCTCTGGGGCCGCTTCCACACCGTCCCCGACAGTCCTGGGCCGTGCCCCTGCTCCGTGCCCCGACGCTTGTCCCCCATAAGTTGTGCTTGTCGGGGGCTGTTGTCTGCGGTGTTCGGGGTCTGGACACAGGAACCCAGGGCGGAAGAGGCCAGAAGAGCCAGGAAGGGTCTCCGCCTATGCGCTGGGCTGCCCAGGGAGGTGGGAGGTGGGAGGGCTGGGGACCTGGCCCAGGGTGCGGGGGCCGTTCACAGGCGCTTCCTCTGGATGTGAGTGGGGGGCGGCTGGCGGCTCCCCCGGAGACCCCACCGTGGGAGCCCGGCTTGAGGACGGGGCAGCAAGCGGCCCGGGCTGTAGCAGCTTTAGGACCAGGGCAGAGCGGTGAAGAACGCCTGCTCTTTGTTCCCGCCACGGACCCCGAGAGCTGTAGCTGGGGGGTCCTAGACAAATGGGTCTAACCTCCTCAGGCCTCGGTTTGCCAAGCTGTGAGCTGGGGCCGCGGTGTATCCGCATGGCCGCGGGGAGGATCGCGGTGATGTGCCTGTAGCACATAGAGGCCCTTACGGGAGCCCAGGGGGGAACACGGAAAGGTCTGGTTGCGGACCCCTGGGGGTGGGGTGCAGGGCCAGGACACGACCCGGTTGTGAGCACGGGGGTCTGGGCAGAAGCAGCCTCCCTCACACGCCCCTTGGGCAGAGCAAGGGGGGTGTGCCGTGCACGAGGCTGGGGTACAGGTGGGGCGGCATCGGCCGCTGGGGGCTCTGGGGGTGCACACCTCCAGCCCCTCCCCTCTGCCTCCCTCGCAGGCTCCACGCGCGATTCTACGAGCTGGCCCCCAACCTCGTCCCCATGGACTACAGGAAGAGCCCCATCGTTCACGTGCCCATGAGCCTCATCATCCAGATGCCGGAGCTCCGGGTACGAGCGAGGCCGCAGCTGCCGGGCTGGGGGCAGGCAGCATGTGCCCCCGGACCCCGGCTGGGGCCTCTCCGTCCTCCAGGGCTCCCCCTCTCTGTGCCCGCTCGCTCCCCTGCACTCTCTGAACACGTGAGCTCACGTGTGGGGGCTGCACGGGGGCTGTGCTCACCCGCTCGCCCTTTGTGAAACGGCCAGTTGGCTATGCGAGGCAGAACTTGTCTGCTTTTTTCTTTTGTAAGATTTTATTTCCATCTCGTGGCCCTGAGGGCATGACCCAAGCCCGGTCCAAGAGCCCCCAGGCACCCGCTTGTGTCTGCCTTTGTAGACGCTTCTGTCTCCGCCTCGTCTGGCTTTGGCCTCTTGCCCCAGGTCACCCCACCGCCCCTCCTCAGACCTGCCCATCTTGTCAAAAGGCCGCTCGGGGTCAGCAGGTGTGGGTGGAGGGGGCAAGATTCCATTTGCCAGCAGTGCTCTGGACCTCAGATTGTATATGTTCGACAGGAAAGTTCCGTTTCATGAGTTCCTGGCCCATAATGTGCCCAGTGCCCGCCAGGGGTAAGGGAGACTGGCGTCGGGGCACCGCTGCGTCCCGCTGTGGGGCGTTGCCAGGAGCCCCTCGCCAGGCCTCGGATGTGTGACTCGGGGCGAGGCACCACACGGCGTCCTTTCCGGCCTGTGTCCAGTGGTGACCTCCGTCCCGAGGGTCAGTGAGGCCCAGGCTTGGCCCTGGCACGTGCCCGCCAGCCTAGAGAAGGGCCTGGGCGGCGGCCCGGAGATCACTGGAGGGGCGTGGGGCACTCTGGTGGCCGCCACGCAGGTGGTTTCCGAGTCTCCTTGGCCCGGCACAGAGTAGGGGTGGCCAAGCCCAGTGGGGTGGGGCCTCCAGGAAGAGGGAGCCCTGGGACCAGAGGACGGAGTTGGGCGCGGCTTCCAGAGCGGGAGGCCCCTGAGTGGGCTGGCGGTGGCCTGGCCCTGACTGGGCTCCCGAGTCCTGCCGCTTCTCCGAGCCTCGGGGGCCCCACTTCTGCCTCCCATGACCCTGGCCTGACACGGCCTAGCCCAGGGCTGCCCGAGACGAGGGGGTGTCTGCTGAGCCCCGCCTGCCTCACCAGCTCTGCGCTCGTCTGCGTGACGCGACCCGAGGAACCGGGCGCCCGGCCCCCCCACACCCCCGGTCACGCTTTATCCAGCCCCGCACGTGCGCGCACACACGCATACACGCACACACCAGGTCACGCTTTATCCAGCCCCGTACACACGTGTACACACACAGGGTCGTGCTTTATCCAGCCCTGCACACGGCAGCCGAGCTGTGCGGGCAGCCGTGGGGCTCGCGAGTCCGCTCAGTCCCCCTGCACCCACGCGACCGCTGTGGCTGTTTCCTGCAGGAGAACCCCTTCAAGGAAAGGATCGTGGAGGCTTTCTCTGAGGACGGCGAGGGAAACCTCACCTTCAACGACTTTGTGGACATGTTCTCTGTGCTGTGCGAGTCGGCTCCCCGGGAACTCAAGGCAAACTATGCCTTCAAGATCTACGGTGGGGCCTTGGGGGCACCTGCGGGCTTCGGGTGGGGTAGGGCGGCTCTGGGTTCCGGACGAGGGCGCCTGGGCCAGGCAGCGGGCCTCCCAGAGCCGCAGTCACGCTGGGCCCCAGAAGAGAGAGCTTCGCACAGCAGGCCTCCGCCCCCGTGGGGACACCCAGTTCCAGGGCAGGGCTGGGCCCAAGCCGCGACAGCCCTGTGTGTCCCAGCGCCTTTGACCTGCCTGTGGCTCCAGGCCTGTCGGGCTTTGTCCTTCGTAGCCCCTGTGCCCCTTTCAGAGGCCTGGCCTGGGCTCACGCGGCACCTCCTGCGTGTGCGTCAGAAGGACAGCAGCAGCGGGCCCACCCTCCCCGTGCCGCGCCCCTCGGCACCTGTCACCCTCCAGCCTCGGACCCGGCGTGGGGGCAGCGTGCGTGGGATAAGCCGTCGTCCTCCAGCGAGGGTCATGGGGGGCAGGCGGGGACGGGTTCGGGACACCCAGACTCCCTGCCACCCTGGCCGTGGGGTTTGGTGCTGGGAGAGCCGCGCCCTGACTTCCAGCGAGGGTCACCCCTTCCTCGGCCTCGGTCCCTTCCCGTCAGAGGGACGCAGGAATCCAGCCGGCCAGGCAGCCGGCACGTCTCTGCAGCATTCCTGGGCACTCCTGCGGGGCTGCGCGGGTGCCTGTCCGGGGCTGGGCTCTGGGGTCCAGCCCTGACCGGGGGTGCCCTTTCGGGTCACGTGCCTTCTGCAGGACCCTGTTTCTTCACGCGTGCGTGAACCTGGACCGACCGGCCGGCTGTGTGGGCGGGGCCGGGAGGCAGAGCACCTGCCGTTGGCATCAGGGTGCGGCCGGCGGCAGGGGGCCCTGTGGCCTAGAAAGCCCCCCAAAGGTGGTGTTTGAGCTGAAACCTGAGGATGAATGGAAACTTGCTGGGCAGTGAGTGGCAGGGGCGGAGGTCTGGGAGCCGAGCTGGACGCGGCGTGCAGGGTGTCGGGGTCGTGCCCCAAGCCGCGCGGCCATACTTCGGGCGGCGGCAGTGCCTTCTGCCAAACAGACTCAAACCACGGGCCCCGCTCTGTGCACGGCGACCAGCCTGCCGAGGGCTCCCCCGAGGGCTCCCGGGTCTCCTGACCGCCGCGCCTGGAGGGGGCCTGCAGGACGCCACGTGGGCCAGCTGAGAACGTGGCCGTGGGGGTGAGCACTTGGTGGCAAACAGGCCCGCTCAGCGTCCTGACTCCCCCTCCGCACGGCCCTCTGACTTTGACTCGGTGGCTTGGCCCCCTGGGCCTCGGTGTCCCCCACGCCAGAGGGAGCAGGCCCGCCGCGGGGTGTAGCCAGGTGGGCCTGGTGTCCCAAGTCTCAGACTCAGACTTGGAAGGGTCTCGAACCAGGTTTGGACCTGTGACCACCGCAGGGTCTTACGGGGTCGCAAGTGTTGGCTCATCGGATGTGCCGATCAGCCGGGGCACTGGGGGCGGGACGTCGTGGGGGCCCCGGCCTGAGCACCCCCGCCCCCGCCCGCAGACTTCAACACAGACAACTTCATCTGTAAGGAGGACCTGGAGCGCACACTGGCACGGCTCACCAAGTCAGAGCTGGACGAGGACGAGGTGGTGCTCGTGTGTGACAAGGTCATCGAGGAGGCCGACCTGGACGGCGACGGCAAGCTGGGCTTCGCGGACTTTGAGGACATGATTGCCAAGGCTCCCGACTTCCTCAGGTGCCGCCCCGTGGCCGGGGCGGGGGTCCCCAACGACGGCTGGGCCCCCCACCCGCCCACCCTCAGAGGCCTGCTGTGTCCTTCGCATCCTCCTGGGGGACTGTGCCCTGGGCCGGGTGCCAGCGGGCTTTCTGCTGAAGGGCCCTTCCTCTCTTTCCAGCACCTTTCACATCCGGATCTGAGGACACTGGCGGGGGCGTGGGGGCCCCGAAGCCGACCCTCCGGCTCTCCTGTCCACACGAGTGTGACCTCCGAGCTGCCCGGAATAGAGGCTGCGGCCTCTGGGGTTAGACCCCCCAACATTTCCTCGGCCCTTTCAGCAAAAAATCCTTAACCAGGGAAGGGGGTTATGGGAGCAGGGCCCTGCCACCGGCCGGCCGTCTAGGCCTCCGAGCTCTCCAGACCCCCGTCCTCTCCCCGTCAGAAGTGGCCCCACTAGGAGGGGAGGGCAAAACCTCACAGGGCAAGGGGTCCAGGCGTGTCCCCAGTGCTGGGCAGGCATCCCGGTCGCCCAGGGCAAAGTGAAAAGGGAAAGAGGACAAGGTTTCATGAGCTATGCAGTCTTTCTCCAAAACCCATGGCTGGGCTGCCCCCTGGCCCCGCCTGGTCCCCTTCTCCCCCAGCCCCCCCAATGTGAAGCTGTGGACAGTGGGCCAAGGGCTCTGTCCCTGTCCCTGGCTCTGAGGCCTGGGCGCCCCACGCCCTGCCCCCCAAGATGTGGAATTCTCACTGGTGCGTGCTGTCCACACATTTGTGAATTCCCGGTAGTAAAGCACTTTGACATCCCCGTGCTCTGTCCGCCCATGTTAAGACGGGCTCAGTGGTTCCTTTCTTCTGCTCCGTGAAACCCCACGGCGAGTGGGTCACCTCTGGGCCCAGCGTCGCCTTCCTGCTTCGGGCGCTCACATTTATTTCAATGCTTGTACATTTGAGCGGGAGACACGTTGGTGCCCCGAACCTCCAGGTGAGCCCCACAGGGGACATTAGGTGAGAACTGTGTCCGTTTCCCTCGTGACAGCAGCAACTGTGTCGAACTTGCGGAGCGCTGACCTCGCTGACCCCAGTCAGAAACTGGGTGCTTGCCGTGCTCTCCATCCTGTAAGGCCCCTGGGAGGCAGGGGCTCCCGTGGCGTGGGCTCTTTGGGGGGCGAGGCGGCTAAGGGGAGATTCCCCCACGAGTGTGAGGCGGGCCCTGGCCGCTGAGGGACACGGGGCTCCCTCCGGACACGGTCGGTCCGTGTTCCCCCCTGCTGCTCACCCTTACAGAGGGGGACGTGTGGGGCCCAGGGGAAGTGGGACAAAGCAGGAAGGACCCTGGGGGAACGGGGACAGGGATCCAGGGAGAGCAGGACGCGGGAGTGCCTGCACCCAGAGCTGTTGTGAGGGCCTCCTGGTCCGAGAGCCAGGGGCCAGGCCTGGCGGGAGGCGGAGGGCGGGGGGGCAACCTTGTCGGACAGGGGTGGGCAGGCCGTGCCCACTGACTGGCTCCAGAAATGCCCAGGAGCGGACCCTGGGCAGGCAGGCTGGGGTGTCCACTCAGGCGCTGACCGGGATCTCAGGCAGCTTGCTGCCCCTCTGCGGGCCTTGGTTTCCCCGCCTGCAGCACAGAGGGGTTGGGCGAGGGCCTGGCCAGCCCGCGTCGCAAGCCTGTGATAAGGCAGGGGGCAGAGGAGGGTCAAGGGGGCTGCTCCTGGGAGCCCAGCGCCTCCGGGCCAGAACTCTTGCCTCAGAGGCCTCGCCCCCCACCGCTGGGAGGGCCCCGGGACGGGAGCAGGCTTGGGTCTCGGCCTGGAACGGCCACCCCAGCCCGGGGCCGGCCTCGGCTCCGTGAGTGCTCAGGGAGCCCAGGCCTCAGTTCATCTTGGGGATGGGGGTGCCGCCCCTGCCTGTGGGCAGTCCCCCGTCAGTCCCCTGCCTCTCCGGCCCTGACGCCCCACCCCGCCGGGGAGAGGGAGGGGCCGGGAGGCCCACCGGGAAGCTGCTGGAAGGAAGCCCGGCGCTCAGGACTTGTACTTCTTGTCCGTGAAGAAGATCCTCCGGAGCTTGTCGGGCTGCAAAGAGGGAGTAGATGCTGGGGCCTGGAGGCCCTGGCGGAGAGAGGCCCGGTGCCGGTCGGACGCTGGGGCTCCCGCCCGGGGAAAGGCCCGCTGGAGGGTCGCTGATTGTTCACGAGCCCCGAGGTGCCAGAAGTGGGACGTCCAGTCCCCCGTTCTGGGTGAAGGACCTGCGTCTTCTGAGAAGGCTAAGGGGAGGAGCGGGTCTCCAAAGGGGTGGAGAAGCAAGCCCCAGACCCCCTTCCCTCCCTGGAGGGCCCTGGGGTCCTCTAACTCCCAGCGGGGCCCTAGGCAGGTGGGAGCGGGTTGGTCCCTGGCGGTAGCAGGGACTAGAGAGGATGTGGGCTTTGCAGCGGCAGTGGGGGGCAGAACTACTGCGGGACGTGGCTTCGGGTTTCTCAGGGGCCTGCCTATGGGCGGGGCCTGTGGTCCCAGGTGAGTCAGGACCTCAGTGGTGGCCCCATACCGCCTGGGTGAACGCCCCGTCCTGGGATGTGTGGGAAGGCCTTTCAGCAAGGACCTCGGGTATCGTTGCCCAGACCTCCAGAGGGTCTGCATGAGCCGAGATCCAAGGCCGTCCCCATGAAGAGTGGACCCTCCCTGCTCACGGGCTCGGGGTGCAGGCAGAATGTGCTGGGGCTGCGGGTCCTGGGCCCCGTGGGAGCCTCTGACCTCCACTTCCCCCGCCGTCCCTCCCATCAGAAACCCTCCGTTTGACAGCTCTGCCCAGCCCTCTGTGGGCTGTGTCCTGAGCTCCGGAGCCCATCTAGCCTCGCCCTTGGGCCGGTGAAGAAAGGGAGGGCCTGGGGCGGGTGGCTAAAGGAGAGTTCCAGGTGCCCAGTGAAACTTGAACTTCAGATAAACGAAGAGTAATTACATTTGGGACATTCTCTTGGGAAGAGTTGTTGCCAGAGAAACTGCCTTGCCCAAAGCCACGTGGTTGGGGGGTGGCTGAGCCACGATGAGGGCCTGTCACCGGTGGCCTGGAGGGGCCTGGAAACCTAGTCTGCAGAGAAGGCCCTCAGAAGGATCTAGAAGACCCCACCTTACACTCAAGTCGAGGAACAGCCCCTCCCACCACTTCTGGAAAGTTACTTCTGGAAAATTCTGGGCCCCTCGAGGCAGAAGCAGTGACCCGACCTGATCGTGCATGAGGGCCACTGATCTTAGCAGCAGGGGCTGGCAGCCACCCCACCCCCCGTGGAGCCCACCTTGTATGCCCGGCCGGTCTCCTTGCTCCTGGCTGCTGGGCTTTGTTCATAGGTGTTCCTGGGCTCGGGGAGCTCCGGGGCCCCTGAGAGCCTCTCACAGCCGTGGTCTGTGGATCCTGGTGGCTTGCTAGATGGAGGACTGGTCCCAGGACACGGGGGCCTGGCTGGGCCCCCCCAGCGCACTGGGACCTGTGCGTAGGCACTGCCTTCTTGGTCCGCCTCGTCCCCGGGCTCTGTCAGGGGACCTGCTGTCTGCGGGAACTTATAAGTGTCCTCAGCACCGCCCTGGGAGCAGGGCTGAGCCCTATGGCTCAGCTTCGGAGACGCCTGGCTCCAGGGGGCAGCCGAGGGTCCCGGGACCTCAGAAGCGGGGGGCAGGAGGTGGCCCCAGGCTGTGAGAGGCCCCGTAGGACCCTGCTCGGGGCGCACCCCGGAGAGGGCAGGCCCCAGGCCATCAGGCCTGTTGTGGCCTCCAGCTGAGAGTCTCTTCAGGGGCTCCTTGCCTGGGGAGCTGGGCTGGCTAGCCGCTGGAGCTGGCCCGGGCCTGCCCGACACCTCTGCGCCCAGGCCTAGCCGTGCCTGGTTCATCTTCCTCAGGTCTGAGTAGATGCTGTCATTGGGGCTTCCAAAGGACTCTTCCAGAAGGGAGGCGCTCCTCTCGGGGAGGGGAGGCCCCCTGCCGGGGACCTGGGGACACAGACACAGAACCTCTGGGATGCTCCCCTATCACTAAGATGCCCTCAGGTAAGCGGAAGCTCTCCGCCAGCGGTGGCCCCTGTCCTGGCTCAGTTTACCTCACTGTCCTATCCCCTCCGGCCCCCACACTCCTCCAAGTCTGGTCTTCCCTTGGCGTTGGAGGCCAGCAGGCACTCCCCGAGCTCATCCTGCCCTGTCCTCCCTCCCGAGTGCTCCACTGGCCCCTCAGAGGCCCCCGAGGCCCCCCACTCACTCTCCGCCCCCTCAGAATAGACTGTCAGCCCCAAGACTGTCATCTGTGTGTTTATTCCCTAAACGTCTGTCGGGCACCAGGTCTCTGCCGGACACAGTCCCAGGTGCCAAGGACTCGGTGGGCAGCAAGGCCGACTCTGGAAGTCTCCCTTCCACTCTGGGCGGGTACCTGGGCAGCGGACCAGTCTGTTACATGGTTTCATGTGCCTGACACATAGGATGGCATGTCACAAGACGGTGATCGGTCCCATGGATGGATAGACAGAATGACAGGTGGGAAGGGGTGTCTCCTGCAGCCTCGGTGGCCCTTCTGGAGAGATGGCGTGCAAGCAGAGAAAGGAGGGCAGGCAGCTATCTGGGAGGGAAAGCATTGCAGCAAAGGCACAGCAAGTGCAAAGGCTCTGGGGTGGGAGCAAGGTTGGCATGTTCTGGGAAGGTGCCGGGGAAGCCGGAGAAGAGTGCAGAGGGTAGGTAGCAGGGCCCCTGATGGCCCCCTGTGGACCCTAGGGAAGGCCTCAGATTGTTTCTAAACGTCAGGAGAGGCCTGGAGCATGCTGTGGTCTACTGTATAGGATGAAAAGCTCTCTGAGCCCCTCCCAGGAGGTGCCGTGGACGGAAAATCAGCTCACAGGCACCCCCTCCCTATAGTTTAGAGGAATTTCAGGCATCTTCCCATCTTCCACCCATTTTCTCATTCAAGCCTCAGAGGGACCGAAGGAATGGTAAACTGAGGCAGCCCCAGCTGGTCAGAGGAGGCCCCAACCCGAGGGGCTGAGGATGCTGCTCACCGCCATGTCCCCCTCCTCTGAGAAGCTGCAGGAACTGGCGTCCAGACTCTTCTTGGTGTGAAGGAAGGAGGCCTGCGGCCTGGGGCAGGGGTGGGGGCTGGCAGCCTCGACTGGGACCACTGCCGGGAAAGCCGTGCCAGCTGGGCTGTCCAGACCCAGACGGGTGTGCTGGAGGCCCAGGGTGATGGCATCATACAGATCGTTGTCCTCCGGCTGGGGCAGTGGGGGCACAGTGGGAGTGTGGTCACGCACCCCTTGCCGGCAGCCGGCGAGGGACCAACGGGCCCCCCCAGGTCCCTGACCTCAGGGAGGGTGCCGCCTCAGCCTCCCCTCCTCAAATAGGGGCCTGCGACCCCGCACTGAGTGCCCCGGGGCACCCGCCCCACCCCTGCACACGGGAGAGGAGGGGTGCCTACCCGGGGGCAGGCAGCAGACAGGGTCTCCCCAAAGGGCTCCAACTGCACCTCCTGGTAGTGGCGCACAAGGTCAGCCAGGGTGCCGTGGCTGTGGGTGTCCCCCGAGACCAGGTAGCGCCGGTCCTGGAGCTGGTTGATGACGAAGTGCCGACAGCGGTCACTGCCCCTGCAATGCAAGCAGGTGCGGCAGTCTAGCCTCGGCTCCAGCACCCACTGTCCTCGGCGCTCTCCGTGTGTCCCTCTGTAGCGGGGCCTGGAGGCCCACGAGCCCAGCCGTAAGGGTGGCCGTGCTGGGTCAGGAGCCGGGGAGTGGCTTCCAAACCGCCAGTCCCAGGCCCCAGGGAAGTCCCTACACCTGCCCCGTGGGGCGAGGGCGGCACCCAGTGGGGGCAACCACAGTGACCAGCAGGGTGGGATCTCAGAGAGTCAAGATCAGTACCCAAACATCCATGCTGAACGAAACACCGACATCTTCTACCAAAACGAGGTCCAACCCTGCACTTCCTTGGCGCCGCTTGGCGCGCCCTGAACCCCTGGGGTCCCGCCCCCAGGTCCAGGTCCTTGCTCACCCTCCTGGGGTCGCGTCCTCCCTGACGGGCCAACCCCTGCGGCGGTGAGGCGCCAGTGGCCCCCGTGCGCAGACAGTCCCCGTTGCTGGCAGGGTCCCGGTGTGCAGAGGGTCCCCGTTGCGCGGGGCGACGGCTCCCGAACCCGCGCGCTCCCGCTCCGCTCCGCAGACCCTTGCCTGCCACCCCCCGCGCGCGTCCACGGGGCGGTCACACCGTGAAATCCCTCAGAGGATCCCCTCTCCCGCCCGGCCTCCTTCCCCCAACCCTCTAACTGAGACGCATCATGTCCCGCGCAGTGCGCTCCCCGCCCCCGATGCCTGGAGCTCCACTGAGTGCAAACATCCCCGGGTGTTTGGGTCGTTTGCACCTTTGGCTGCTGGAAATAGAGCCGCTCTGTGGGCCTCCTTGCTCCTCGTTTGCATCTTGGGGAGCGCACTGCTCATTCCCGACGACAGGATACCAGCAGCAGCCCCGGAGGCCGGGGGTGCGCCTCTGCTGAGCTCCGCGGATTTGGGCGCAGGTTTCCCGGAATCCCTGCGATGCAGGAGCCTTCCGGCTGTGCGCACCCTCAGGAGCTGCCCCATATCCGCTGTCTTACCGTTTTCGCTGCTCACTGTGGGTTGCGTTTGTATTTCCCCGTGAGAATGCTGTTTTACCCGAAGTGCCATTCGAGTCTTTCCCCTTTATTTATCAGGTTCTCTCTGTCCCAGTGATTCTCGGGGGCTCTTTGTATATTCTGGCGAGAGTCCCTTGCTAGATGCATGTATTACAATAACATAACTGCTCTCAAGACTCTGGTTTGTCCTCTTATTCACTTACGGACATCTTTTGATGAGCAAAAAATTTTAATTTTAAAGAAATTCCGTGTATCCACCTTCTCTTTTATGGTTAGTAGGCTTGTGGTCTTAAGAAATCTTTGTCTCTCTCGAAGTCTTGAAAATTTTTCCTGTTTTCTTTTAGAAATGTCCCGCTTTGTTTCTCCTTGCTCGGGGCTATGATCCTGCTAGAATTAGTTGATTCTTGTGTATGGTGTGAGGCGGGGGTCATTGCTTTGCATCTAAACATCTGACTGCTCCGCGCCCCTTACTGGAAAGGCCTGCCTTCCCCACAGAACTGCTGTGGAGCCGGCAGCCCCACGTGTGGGGCTGTTTCTGGACCCCCTGGTGCCCATGGGGCCATCTACCCGTCGTGTCCTTCTGAGCCATTTTATAAGTTGGCATTCCACCTAAGCCATGTTTGGAAAAAAGAGCCCTGATGCTAAAAAGACATTTGGAAGCTGCCGGGCTCACAGACTTCAAAGTGCTTAGCACGGGACCCGGCACACAGAATAGCAGCTACCGTCAGCGACTGGCGTTTATTTGGTCCTTACGATGTCCCAGCCGCTGTGCCAAGCACGCGTCAGTGTGTAAACCCGTGCAGCCCATTCAGCAATCCTAGGATGGTAGTACTACGATGTCCCCATCCTACAGGGGAGGAGACGGGGCACGGGGAAGCCCGTGCTCACGGTCAGGATCGGGGCATTCTGAGTGGGAGGACACTTGGAACGTGATCTGAGGCCCCAGGTTCCCCCGGGAGCCCCGCTTCCTGATGGGGAGGAGGCTTCTCCCTTCCTCCGCCCCTGCCTTTCCCGGCCCAACCTCCTCTCCAGCCTGGGCCTGACGTGCCCCCCTCGTGACTTCGTCCTGGTCGTCCTGCACCTTGTTCTGTATCGGAGCCTCCTCCTGTCACGGGTCCCCACGGGCCCCACCCATCCAGGCTCTGTCTTTGGGTCCTCCGTCCACACCCCGCCTCCAGGACCCCGACCAGACGGCCCTCCCAGTCTACAGACGTCACCCCGCCCTCCTGTGCGGGCCCTCCTCCCCAGGAACTCGCTGCCCCCAGCCCCTTGTGGCTCCCCCAATGCCCCGCCGCCCACTCCCTCCAAAGGCCGCGCCCCAGCCCGTGGCCTGTGCTGCTCAGGAACTGTGCGCTGACCGTGCGACAGGGGGACAGTGGGGGCGGGGGACCCAGCGTCCAGGGAAAGCCAGGCCGTGCAGGCTGCAGGGGGCCGGTCTCATTGGCCAGGCGGGGGGGCCTCACAGGCGGCTTCCTCTCCTACCTGTAGGACAAGATGTAGCCTGTGGCCCGGTCGCTGAGGCGGATGAGGAAGGAGCCGAGAGCTTTGTCCCCAAGTAGCTGCTCCGTCTGCCTGGGCAGAGGACGTGCAATCAACAGGGACCGTGCCCGTGGGGCCGCAGGAGCGGGCAGACTCGGCCCTGCCCCAGAGCCCGGGCTGGCCGCGTCCTTGGGTACAGGTCTCTAGCCCTCCCCGGGGACTCTCTCAGACCTGCGGCTGCGGTGGTGCTCCCTGCACTCTGAATGCCAGCCTGGCTTCTGTGCCTCTTCTAGACCTGCGCCTGGAGCAGGGCAGGGGGGCCGGGCGCTCACCGGCCCCCAGCCCCTGCCTCTGTCCCTCTTCCAGACATGCGCTGGATGGGGGGAGGCAGAGAGAGGGGCCGGGTGCTCACCCCCCCAGCCCCTGCCTCAGTCCCTTTTCTACACCTGCACTGGGGGGGGGGCCGGGCGCTCACCCCCCACCCCTGCCCCCACCTCCCTCCGTCTTCTACACCTGCGCTCGGAAAGGGGGGTCATCGCTCATCCCCCCCACCCCCGCCCCCGCCTCCCTCCGTCTTCTACACCTGCGCTCGGAGCTGGGGCAGGGCTCCCCTGCCTTGCCCACAGGGCCCCCCTCAGTCCTGGCCCAGGGAGGCCAGGGGGGCCAGTCTTGTCCTGGGGTCCCCGACGCCAGCTCCCTCGGGGCGTGGGGCCGGGCAGCCTTACTTGCGGGTGATGAATCCGTGAAACCAGGGTGGAAGGTCTCCGTCCTGCAGGATGAGGGGCGCCTGCGTCTCCGTGAACCATGCAAGGGCCAGCTCCTGCAGCTTGGCGAGGGCCTGGCTGTCCCCCGCCTCCCCAGGCCCCCTTCGCAGGTAGGGCTGCTTCGGGCTGCCCTCCATGCCGGCAGTGCCGAGCGGAAGAAACGGGCAGACCACCCGCAAGCCTCTATATCTGTGGGCGCCCCGCTCATTTGCCTGAGTCCCTGCCCGCCCCAACGCCCAGCCGCCCGCACATAGGAGCCCTATTGTCACCTCTCCTTCCTGACTCTGGGGCGGACCCCTTGTGTGGCCGGAGACACTGGGGGGAGCGTCCTATGTGCAGCGGGGTTGAGGGGTCTGGATGGGGGGAGACCTCGGACTTCCTGGCCCCTCCCTCCAACCCCAGCCTCTGCCTCTGCTGAAGCCAGGCCCCGGTAAGGTCCTTGGCCCAGCGGCTCTGAGCAAAGCAGTGGGTTAAATTCTACCTGTCCTCACGGGCGCCGCTTGTATTTTGGTGAGCTCCTGTGCTGTGAAGCTCCCTCCTCTCAAGATGCATTGAGTGCCTGCCCTTGGCCCGGTGCCCTGGGCTGTGGGAATCAGGTCGTGCACCGAAGAGCGCTCACCCTGGCTGCTCGGACACGGGCAGTTGGTAAGTCCACGCACAGAAACAGTGTCCAGGGCCGCCTGGGGGGCTCGGTGGGTGGGTTAAAGCCTCTGCCTTCGGCTCAGGTCCTGATCTCAGGGTCCTGGGATCGAGCCCTGCATCGGGCTCTCTGCTCAGCGGGGAGTCTGCTTCCCCCTCTCTCCCTGCCTACCTCTCTGCTTATTTGTGATCTCTCTCTGTCAAATAAATAAATAAAATCTTAAAAAAACAAACAGTATCCAGTGCAATGGACACCCCAACAGAAGGGGAGGGAGAAGAGGGCATGGCTCCCATCCCTTAGACAGGGGTTGGGTCGGGGTCAGAGGGGTCTGGCCAGGAGCAGGCAGGTGCCCGGGAGGGGGGAAGAGAGGCTGCTGGCCTGCAGCGGGATGTGGGGTGGTCTTTGCTAGAGATATGGGAGAACAACCCAGAATTCGGTGCAGCTGACGATGACGCGCATCGTATTCCCACCTCACGAGCATTTTGAGAGCCGTGTTCCAGTGTAATTGACTTCTGCAGGAATGCCGTGTATTTATTATGTGCATTTAAAAACGCGAATCTGAGAAGCTCAGGGCGCCGCCAGACCCCCAAGGGGAAGCTGGGGTCTGATGCAGAGGCAGTCTGCTGCCCAACTGAGGTCCTGCGCCTATTCAAATGCAAAGAAATGTGTTTTTATGATTTTCCATGAGGCCTCCCTCCCCACCTGCCCTATAGGCGCTACTCTCACTGGCAGAACCTGGTCATTTGCATAGGAAGACAAAGGCGCTTTGTGCCCGAGGGGCCAAGTCTGCGTCTGAGGCCCAGGTCTGGGGGCAGCGGGGCTCCAGCAGTGCCCCCGTACCCCTGCTGCTCAGTCCCTGCCATGGTCAGCTGGGGGGACGGACACTGGTGTGGCGGTGCCCCTTCGATTCTGCACCCCGGGGCCCCGGCAGGGGCTTGGCCTGGGACCCTGGCCCCTGTTGGCTGGCTCTGCAGCTCTGAGGTTGGTCCTAACCCTTGTCCGTACAAATGGAGGGGAGAAACCGCCCTGGCAGGGTTCGGGGCGTCAGAGGCCCGTGCAGGCGGTCCAGTGGCTCAGACCAGAAACATCGGCCCCTGCTCCAGGTCCCCGGGGGCCGGGAAGACTTCTGGAGTCAAGTGTGTCTGTGGGATCAACACCTCCTAGTGCTGGGTGCTCCTCCCAGGGTCACGCCCCTCCTGTAGGACCCACACGGGGCAGCGGGCCGTCCCAAGGGGGCTCCCGCCTGAGGGCGCCCTGTCTGGCCGGCCTGCCCTCCCAGAGGCGCCCCCGAGGTCCGTCCACCCTCCTGACCCGGCCCCACGCCTCCTTCCCTGAGCCCGGGCGGTGGTGGCGGGAGGCCAACGAGGCCTCTGGAGGGAATTCTCGCGCTTGGTGTGGTTTGTGGACACGGCGGTTCCACGCCCTTAGTTATTCTGTTAGCAGATGGGGGTTTGCCCCCTGAGCCGAGGGCAGGGCGACCTCTCTTCGCTCCGTCGTCTGTCCCATTCTCTGCTCTGTCCGGCGCCTGGGACAGTGCTCGGCAGTTAGACGCCCCGCGGGCACGTTTCGTTCTACTTATTTACTTATTGAGGTTTTATTTAAATTCGAGTTAGTTAACATTCAGCGGGTTGCTAGTTTCGGGGGTAGAATTCGGCGATCCATCGGTCACTCGCGTGTAACACCCGGCGCTCATTCAATAGGCATGTTTTAAATTGTTATCCGGATATATGATACACCCACATGGCATTGAAAAATAAAAAATATAAGACGGTATCCGTAACAGTGCTTTCCATCCAAGCATTAAATCCCACGCCCCGGGTCCTTCTCACGCCCCCGGGCCCCAGCCGCCCCCGCCCTGAATGCCCTCCCCGGGTTTCCCTGTGCACAGCCAACTCCATGCGTCTGCTCTTATTCGAAAGGTGGGCTGCTGCACGGCGTTCTGTGCAGGGCGGGGTTTCACTCTATGAAACATCCCAGGGCCCCGTCCTGGAGCCCTGCCCGTAGGAGGCCGCCCGGGACATTCCCGCTGCGGCTGCACCGTAAGCTTGGTGACCAGCCCCCCACAGAGCTCACCAGAGTCGTTCTAATGTTCCCCTACTTCGGCAGTGGACGGCCTCACACGCACTCGACGTGCACAAGCATGAGCACGCCCACAGAACACGGTCCCCCAAGTGGGGTCCCTCCCCTCAAAGGGGGCTTGCATTTGTGGTTTTGACAGATTTTGCCAAATTGCCTTCTTTTGGGGTCGTATCCATTTGTGCTCAGTAAATGTTGGAGAAGCAGAAAGGTGCGTGGATAGTATTTTCAAGCTCAGTCATTTGGGGGCCAGGGGAGGGGCTGACGCTGGCCGGGAGAGGTCCCCAGTTTCACTCTGACTGTTTGGCCCCTCGGGGCTGCGTGTGGAGGGGGTCTGGGGGATGCCCTCAGGGCCCCCCTCCCACCCCACGCACTTGCGGCCACAGGACCACAACGAAGTCCTGGGAACACAACAAGGGTCCGTAAAAATGTCTGGGACCCGAGCGAGGAAACACCCCCCAGCCCACACCAGTGTTGGCTCCAAAATTCAAAAAGAAGAAACCACAAAATCTCAATAAGTATGTACGCAAATGTCTATACAGTGGAATATTGCGTCAACTTTATTAAGGATTCATAAAAGATCCATCATATCTGAAAACGGTTTGGAGGTCAGATGGCCCCCCCAGGACCCCCGAGTGCTCAGGAAAACTGCCAAGAAATTATCACCAGCTGCCAATTAAATGCCAAATCATTCCAAAACAAAATCATGGAAATAATACTTTCCCAAAAGGTCAAAGCAAAAAATGTATACACACACACACACACACGTTTTTAAATAATGTAGGACTGTCATTTCAGAATTATATATATTTGATAGGAAGTGAAATGGAGACTCTAGGGCGTCTTGGGCCCCCAACAGTCTTCAAAACCCCTCTAGCCATACCTGCGGCACAGAGCACCCCTGCTTGGGCCTGCGGGCTCCTGCGCCCCGCGGAGGAGAGGGAACCGCCCTTGCACCGGCCGGCCTGCCCGGCCCCCACGTCTCAGGCTTAGTGTCCAGAATGAGGGAACTTCTCCTCCGCAGATTGTCTGGCCTCGGCAGTGAGGTCTGAGTCCAGGCAAAGCTGAACCCCCACAGATGATGCAGCCTGGGGGAGGGGCGGCCATGCAGAGGTCAGGCTCGGGCGCACTGGGGAGGTTGGGGTCAAAGACCGAATGTTAAGAACCCTGTTCTACAGCTTCTCGGAGGCCACATGGCAGCCGTGGGCCTGGTGTACCCGGCAGCCCGGCCAGCAGTCCTGAGGTGCCCCCCTCACACCCGGCAGCCCACCTGGCAGCCCGGCACCCCAACAGCCCGCCTGGCAGCCCTGGGGTGCCCCCCACCCCTGACAGCCCTCCCAGCGGCCTCCGGGGTGCCCCCCACCCCTGACAGCCGGAAGCACGGAGCCAGACCACGGCAGGTCCGCGGTGATGCTCCAGGCACTTCGGATACACCCCGTTTCCTCTCATCCCCGTCCCAAGCACAGTGCCGGGCCCGTTCGTCCCCACCGCAGAGGTGGGAAACAGACCCAGGACTGCAAAAGGCCTGGCCCTCCCCAGACCTGAGCAGGACACGGCTTCGCCCCTGCCGTCCACCACCCCACCCCGTGTACCGGGGTAATTCTGTACCGACCTTCCAAATGCACTGAATCAAAATTAGTAGCTATTTAGCCATGTATTCAAACTTCAAAATACAAAAAAAAACTCCAAAACAGACCCCAGGTGGGCCCTTGCTGGGTGTCCTCACATCTGACCCCTCCTCTGGGGTTCCCCCAGCTCTGCTCCCCTCATTGCTCGGCCTGTGTCAGCACCTCTTACCCCTTTTGGAGACCCCTTTGCCCAACCAGGAGGCTGCCTGAAGTCTGCCATTAGCACAGCCCCTCTCCCCTCACTTCCGCAGGGGGCCTCACAGGGGGACTGCGGGGGGGGAGGCGGCTGGGGGCAGGGGCCCCAGGGAGGGGAGCCCTGAAGGCAGGTGGGCTGCTGTCCTAGGCGCAGCGCCAGGCCGAGAAACAGGATGGGGAATGGAGAGGACCCAGAGCCTCTGCCCCCGCAGCCCCACGGCCCGCCCCAGGGTCCAGGCCTCACCCGCTCCCTGGGCCATGGGGCTCCCTCTCACTCTGGTGCAGGCCTCCCCTGCCCACCCTCTGGCCTCCATCAGCTCCCTGGGGCGCCCAGGCCTCTGCTGGTCTGAGCCCTGGAGCCCTGGCCCCCGGCACGGGGACTCTGGCCAGCACCTCAGGTGACCTCCTTCTAGGAAAGGTAACCACCAGGTATGGAGATTTGCCTGCCCATTTGGTAGGGAAACCAGGCTTTCTGGAAGCCAGAGTCTGCAAATCCAGGCAGAGAGGTTCCATAGGGCGGGGGGGGGGGGGGGGCGGTCCGTGTTCCTCTCCCTGCAGCTGCCCCGCCCGCCCAGGGCGCGTGCAGCCGCGGGCCGGCCCAGGCCCTTCGGAGACTCAGCGGCACAGCCAGAGTCGCACAGTCCCCCGCTTCCTCCAGATCCCCCCCCCCCGCGACCCTGTCAGCGCAGGAGGCGGGGTGCAGGGCTGTGTGGACGCCCGTGGACGGCCCTCTTCCCAGAGGTGGTGGCGGGGCCTCCCCAGTGCTCGCCAGCCCGGCTACCCGGGTTCCCTCTCCAGCACCGCGCCCTGAACCCCAGACCCCTCCCTTCCAGGCCAGCTTCCTCCACACGTGCTCTGGGGTCAGCGAGGCCCTCCCCACGTGCCCGGGTGCCTGACCTCCCGGTGGTCCGGGGCTCTCTGCCTCAGGCACAGGAGGGCCCCACCCCGCCATCTGTGGGGGGGGCTGTGGTTAGGGCCCCGGAAGGCGCGGACCTGTGACCCCCCCAGGGGTAATGCTCACGACCACAAGGCGGGGTGGAAGAGAGACCCGAAAGGAGGGATCAGTTGGCTCTGATGCCTGCAACCCTCAAGAAGCCGGAAAGAGGGGTCTCCACTGACCCCAGGAGCTGCAAGACCGAGGCCCACAGGCCTCACCGCTGGGCCTCACCCGGCCACCCAGCCCCTCGTGGTACAGGCAGGAACGGCAGCCCAGAGCGGGCACAGACACGTCTGCGGACCCGCAGCACAGCAGGCGGGGAGGTCTCTCCTCTCTGGACTCCCCACAGGACTGCGGGGTTCCTCCTGTGTCCGGATGGCGACCCGGCCGGCTTGTCCCACTGGGGTCTGAGAGGCGCAGGGGCTGCGCGTGGCCGGGCCCTTCACCTCGCCCCTCTCGAGGGACACTGGCCCGAGATGAGTCACTGGCTCTGTGTCTCTGGGGCTTGCCCAGCGGCTGGCCATGTGGGTGAACGCTCACTGCCCGAATTTCCCCTTTTGGATAAACAGCAGCCACTTCCTCCTGGTCACTGGGCTCCAAAAGGCTAGAGGGGGCAGACCCTGCGGCCCCAAGCAGGCCCGTCCTAGACTTGGGGGGTGGCTACACAGCTGCCTAAAGCTGGCCCTGACCACAAGACGCAGACATTCAGCTAGGAGACCTGGGGACCCGCAAAGTGTCCACGAGGCACAGAGGAAGGGCCACAAGGGAGGACCCAGGAGCCCGCAGAGCCCCGTGCACGAGGGCCTTGAGCGGGGAGCTGGCTGGAGAGGACGGGAACTGAAGCTGCGTTTGTTCAGCATTTTACATCAACAACTAAATTTGCCCCAATGGAGGGTGGGGGAGGGGCAGCGGGAGCCGAGATAAAGGGCCATCCTGTAGCCCCTTCAGGGCATGGCCCTCGAGACCCAGGCGTGACACAATGCAGGACTTGTTCCAGGAAAACCAGTGTCCCAGTTGAGGGAGTGGGCAGGGCTGGAGGCCCGGAAGGGGTCTGGGAGGCTCAGGAGGGGTCAGGGTCGGTCCTGGAGACTCAGGCCAGCCCCTTCTACGCGGCAGGCTCGGAGGACAGGGACTTTACTGAGAGGTTGTGGCCATTTTGTCCGGTTCACTGGGGTCTCAGGACGGGGGTGGGGGCACATTCTGGGCCTGGCCAGGGCGGTCTGTTCGTCAGACTCTAGGCCCGGGGCCCTCGGCCAGCTCTCAAGGGGCCGATGAAATGTCTGTAGCCTAAGACAGATAAACTCGGGCTCCAAGAGAAAAAGCACAATCCACATTAATACGCAATGAATTAGATGTCCTCAAAATGTACCATTATGTCAATGTCACAGTAATCATAAAAACGTCACTCCTTTTACGGGCGTGCGGCTGGCTCAGTCAGTAGAGCGTGCGACTGTTGACCTTGAGGTCGTGAGTTGGAGCCCCACATGGGGTGGACAGGTCACTTAAGAATAAATAAACTTTAAAAAGAAATGTCACTCCCTTTGAAAACGATGTGTAGGCTGGATTTCTCTCGCTCGGCCAGGCTGCCCACACAGACATGACGATTGCCAAGAAATTGCCAGCCAAACATAAGTTAAAATGAATTCCTCAGAGTCAGATAATCCCAGGATTGTAATTAGAGAAATGCCTTCAAACATTTTTTAAAGCAACGTTTACCATAGGATGTGGGGCATTTTCACGTTTTGGATGTGATGTGGGCTGTGACCCGGCCCAAGGAAGCCAGCAGCTTCCTCCTGCGTCCAGGGCGGCCGGGAGGGACAGCGGGCTCTGGCGAGGACGGTCAGGCTGGGGGCCCGGGGCGTCCGGTCTCTCGTCCAGTCCCGGCCACCCAGGCTGGGGGCTCAGCCCTGTGCCTTCCTGACACTCAGCCGACCGACCTCGGTCTCTGCAAGGTGCCCCCGGGCTCGGCTCTGTCCTCTGAGACCACAGGCCACGGCCACCCCCGCCTCTGCACAACCGGCAGGACAGTGGCTGTCCCCTGCCCCTCCCCCGCCTCCTGTGTGCCGAGCTGCGGCTACACAGATCCAGGGATCCCAGCTGTTCCCCTTTCCACGGGATTTCCCAGTCACATCCCACCCCGGCTGCCTCGCCCCGCGAGCCGGTTAGTCACTGCCCCTCTCACCCACAGGGCGAGGCCCAGACCGAACTCTGTTCCCTCTCTCCTGAGGGCGGCCCACCGCACTCCTGCAGGGCGCTCCTGGGAGCTGCTGGCTGGGGACACCCGTGTCAACTGTACAGGAATGGACAGAGTGCCGAGCACGTTGACGCACTCTGCCCCTGAAAACCTCTCAAGAACGACGGCGTGAGTTGTACGGTCCCCATTCTACAGATGAAGAGGCTGAGGCTCAGAGAGGTCAGATAACCTGCCCGAGGTCACAGCTCTGGGGAGCCGCAGAGCTCCGACACAAATCCCTTCCGCCTGGTCCAGGGCCCACGCTCCACACCGTGTGTTTGGAGAGCACCCAGGACACGAAGGTGGGGGTACCCTTGCTATGGCCCCGGGCAGGGGTGTCCGAGGGACAGCAGATGCAGGGCCTACGTGTGGCTGGCTGGCTGGGCCGGCGGGAGCTCACTCGTCCTGTGTGTCTGAGGCTGGCACACTCATTTGGTGCCCGGTCTATCTCAGAAAGCTAAGCATTCCAGCTTTCATGGTGCCCTTTCCCGCCTCTGGGTAAGAACTCCCAAGAGGAAGAAGGATATTTGCTTTGATTCAGCCCTTGCAGAAACAAAGCTAAAACCTTCTCCTTTCCTTCCTTCTTTCCGCGGAGGAGCAGTCGACACTTGGTGTCACATCAGATCCAGGTGTCCAACTGAGCGGTTGGCAGGGTCGCTGCCCCGCAGGTCCCGCTCCCCGGTCGCTGCCCCGCAGGCCCGGACCTCCAGCCCTCTGCCGAGGTTCACTTTCTCCTCGGCACTGAAGGGCCTGTTTCTGCTGTGTTGGTGTGTCCGTCTTCCAGGTTCCACGCACCGGTGAGACCTTGCGGGGTCCGTCTTCCCCCCGCGCATTTCGCTCATTACCCTGGCTTTGGGCCCACGTGGTCGCTGCTGGCTCGTCCCGTCCTTCCCTGTGCTTCCTCTTTCGGGCGACGGGCAGTTTCGCACGGTCGTGGCAGCTGCCAGGCCGCCCGCCGTCCGCAGCGGGTCCCCCGCGTTCCTTCCGGAGGGGCGCCCCGCACAGGTGCTGTGGGCCTCGGGCTGCAGGTGCGCGGAGAGCTAGCTCCCCGGTGGGCTCGCGCCGGGACGCTGGGACTACAAGTCCCAGGCTGCCTTGCGCGCCCGCGGGCCGTGCGCAGCGTCGGGGCGGGGCGGGGCGGGGCGCGCGGGGGTGGCGCGGGGGCGCGCAGGGCCGGGGCGGCGGCGGCGGCGGCGATGCCGGGGCCCGGGGCGCGGGCCGAGGAGGAGGAGCGGGAGGGCACGGCGGCGGGGCCGGCGCGGGAGCCGGCGCGGGAGCCGGCGCGGCTGTGCGGCTACCTGCAGAAGCTGTCGGGCAAGGGCCCGCTGCGCGGCTACCGCAGTCGCTGGTTCGTGTTCGACGCGCGCCGCTGCTACCTCTACTACTTCAAGAGCCCGCAGGACGCGCTGCCCCTCGGCCACCTGGACATCGCGGACGCCTGCTTCAGCTACCAGGGCCCCGACGAGGCGGCCGAGCCCGGCACCGAGCCGCCCGCGCACTTCCAGGTGCACAGCGCGGGCGCCGTCACGGTGCTCAAGGTGGGAGCGCGGAGCCCGCACCTGGCGCCCCTCTCCCCGGCCCTGACCTCCCCCTCCGCGCCTCGGGCCGGCGCACCCGGGCTTGGCCCCCCGCACCCTTTCGCCCCTCATCTGGGCTCCTCCGCGCGCGACGTGGAAGCCCCGCGCAGCCGTCCCAGCCGTTTGCGCCTGCAGGTTTCTGGACCTGCCTAGTTACGACTCCTTCGTGCTTCCGCTGCTTCCGCTGCCGCTTCGGGAACAGGGCGAGGGGTGGGGGGTGCTGACCCTGGACCCCTGGTGGGGGGGCAGGGCCCCCACCGGTAATTGCCTGCAGTCCGTGCACAGTGGGGCAGGGGCGCTCAGCGGAGGTCGCACAGCCTCGAAGTGGCCCAGCTTGTTCTCCTTCTCCTTGCTTTGCGGGAAGACGTGGGAGGGGGTTGCTCCCGCCAGTTCAGCTGGGCTCATGAGAAGCTTCCTCCATCCTGTCGCAGAGAAACCCCGCGTAGGACATCCGGTGCAGAGGCTTGGGGCTAGAGTCACCAGTCGTGGTCCTGGGGCCCCGAGGCCTCCCCTGGGGTTGGGGTCCCCTCCTGTCCCAGGGGCCCTGGTGCTGGAGCTCACACCTCTCTCCTGGCATCACTCCCTGCCTGGGTGCGGGGAGCCCCGACGCTCAACCCTGACCCTCCACCCGCCAACTCAGGCTGGGCTCTCTCCCCAGCAACAGGGCTGGGCTGGGCTGCCCGAGCCTCTCCCAGGCCCAGTGCAGAGCAGAGTGGGCTGTGCCTGCCTCCCTCGGCCCTGTGAGCCCGGGACGGTCCCTGGGACCCCCCAAGCACGGTCATTCTTACAGCCCGGTCAGCTCAGCCGCTGCCCCTCAGGCCGACTGTGATTCCCGGGTTCTCTCTGGCCCCTCTGTGCCCTCTCTGTATGGGTGCAGACAGCCTGCTTGTGTAGGGAAGCCAAGCAGGGGTGCAGTAGGACTCCGGCTGACTTGGAAACCGTTTGTGTAAACTTGGGAATGACTCCAGGGAGCGCACAGGGACTCCTGCCAGAGAAAGGCTTGTCCTCCCTGTGCACGCGGGCCGTCTGTGTCAAATGGATTTCCTGTGGAATTGTTCGTTAGAAAAGAAAATGAGGCATCCTGTTTCAGGCTCTCTCAGCTGACTTTGGAGCCCTCTGTCCGTCGTGTCATCGAGAGAACCGTGAGTCGTGGGGGTTCAGGCGGGGACAGTGGCCGTACCTGGGTGTCCCAGCCCCTCTGGTCTAGTGGGACGCTCGCCTTCCTCGTTCGGGGGCTGCGAGCGGTCTGGGAATGCGGGGCCCTCGTGCAAGATGACGAGGAGCGTCCGTGGCCCAGTGCGTGGCACGGTCGCGGAGCGAGCGTTCATACAGTGGCCAGCGTGCGGGGGGACAGCCAGCACTGTCCACGCGACAGACTCGCAGAAAACGGGGCCGGATGCCGGGACAGGGCGGCTGCCTGTGGACGGCAGGGTCCAGAAGGTCCCACCGCCGCCTGCGCCGTGTGTCGAGTGGGGAGCCACGTGGGGCGTCGAGCCCCGGATTCAGGACGGACTTGCCGCGGAAGACGTCAGGGAGCAGGGCTGGGTCCCCACAGGCGTCCGGTATGTTTGCAAGTGTTTACGTCTAGGACTGGGTGGTGGGGGCCCCGGGCGCTTCCCAGCATTCTGTCCATCTGGTTGTAGGTTCAGAATATTTTTAAAAAAGGAAATCAGTTTTCGTGTGGATTCCTGACTGAGGAACACGGGAAGTTGAGTGTCACGGGGTATGGCGGAAGGCCCGAGGCGGAGGGTCTGCTTTGCAGAACCACTGGCAACGGGAGCGCGGGCAGGGCTTTCTGAAAGAGGGAGCTCCGGAGACAGCGGGTTCCAGAGTAGGGGCTCGCTCTCCGAAGGATGCTTTTTGGTGTCGGGCATTCCTTTTGAGCTGCCGGAGTAAAACTCGCGTGGTGGTAAAGGTGGGGGTCAGCCGTTTACCTTCCTTGTCAGCCGTCAGGTCCTGTAAGTGGCCATGCTTGGCTCGAGGGCTCCTCGGCTGGGGGAGCCCCTGATTTGTAGGGGGTCTTAGGCTCATGAGGGACCAGCCCTGCTCAGGCTTCTGCGGATTGCCTATCATTTTACTGTTACCACGTCCCTGGGCAGATGACTTAGAAAGAAAAGAAAAATCAGCGATTCCCTTCTTGCATTATCATGTGTTTCTTGTTTGGAAGCTTTTCTCGGCCCTCTCTGGCAAAGCTGTGGTTTTGTTGGGCTTTTTTGAAATGTTTTACTGCTTGAGTCTTAATGAAAGCTGATACTGGAATTTCTTGCTAAGCTTCTCTGTCGCTGAGCTCGGAGATCTGGGGACGGAGGCCAGCGAGGGGTTGGGATGTGCCTGCGATGGGGGAGCCAGGCCGAGACCCCCCTCTGACAGCCGGGGCTCTGGGAGCAGCGAGTGTCGAGGACGCGGGGTACGTAACTGTGTCAAACGTCCGTGCTTTGGGATGAGAGAAGGTGTGGTGCTTTTCCCTTTGCTGCATTTGGCTTCTGTCCTTTTCGTGCAGTAAACAAGCAACAAGAGCGCCATGGGCTGGGTTAGGCTGAGGCCGGGGCGCCCCGGGGGTGTGGGCAGTGGACGGTCCTGGAGCGAGGCCTGCGTGGGCCCGCCGGGGAACCAGCCTCCCCTGCCAGGCCTCTGCAGCCCCTGGACGGCCCGCCGTGAGCTCCCCGCCCTCCACCCCTTTCTCGGGCCGTTTGGTGCCCCGATGGACACAGAGCGGTTTCTGGGGCACACATGACTACCCGTCCTGCACCCGTAGCCGGAACCCGCCTTTGTGGGAAGGGTCCACGTTCTCCGGGGTTGAAACGGCTCCCAGCTTAATGACAAACGTCTGTTAACATGGGTAATCGTCGCGGGGCCCCCACAGAGGGCACTCTGCCTTCCGGCGCCGCGGTCCCGCTCCCCGGTCTCGCCCTAAGGCGCCTACTCAGCGGTCTGAGTGCACCTCCAGTCTGTCGGCGGCCCGGTGAGCCCGTCCCGAGAGGCTGGCGCCGTGTCCTACATGTGCGTTGCCAGCGGCTTGCCGGGTCCGGCTGCCTGGCCCGGGGCCCCTTACGGTGGGGCCTGCACCCCACTTCCTGGAATTGGATCCCCGCCGCAGACGGCGGCCGCCCATTGAGCCCTGGTTGGGGGCAGGGGGGCTGCGGCCCTCTGGGACAGCGAGCCGGGGACCCCTCCCCTCGGCAGGCGGGCATCCACTGCTGCGCCCCGGCCGGATGCCGAGGGCCCGGTGTGGCGGGGGTGAGTGAGTGACGTCGGGGGCCATGGGGTGGATGTTGCGGGTCTTGTCACCGCACTGTCCTTGCTGTCACCGTCCCGAAACAGCCACACAGCGAGCGTAGCGGGTTTCTGGGACCGGCACGTCATGTGATTGTCACAGGTTGGGAAATACTGTTTTTTCCATTTTTTCCCAACCATTTAAAAGCGTCAGAGCCATTCCTGGCGTGTAGGTGTGTTTACAGGCGGTGGGCCAGGTGCGATCCCGGACGGCGGGTCATGGACCTGCGTGTTTCGGGGCCGGGGGCCCTCCTCACTCACGCAGCCTGAGCTGAGGCCCTGGGCGCACAGGCCCAGCGACGTGAGCCTGTTCCTGCTTGGCGGGGCTCCCTGTTGTGGGGGGGACAGACGGTCACCGTGACGGGCGCCGTGCCGCGTGAGAGGAGCGAGGTGGGAGCGTGTGTGACGGGGACCCGCTCGCTCGCAGGGGAGGCTGGGACGGACTTGCCGAGACCTGAAGGCTGGTTGGTGTTGACCGCGGGGGGGGGGGGGGGGAACA
>CM052797.1:331557-345393 GCA_028533885.1 Nasua narica
ACGTGCGGATGGAGGATTGGGCTGGGGGGGTTGAGGGGCGTGGACGGAGGACCAGGCTGGGGGGGGGGGTTGAGGGGCGCGGACGGAGGAGGACCGGGCTGGGGGGCCGCATGTGTCCCAGACGTTTCCCCTCCTCGCAGGTGCTCCCAGGTGGCCGCCAAGCGTGTCACCGCGTGTGGCAGAATCTGTCTCCAGCCCGTGAGGCTCTCTCAGCCACACAGCTGGTGCTGCAAATGGTAACAGCTGATGGCTTCTGGACAAAGGGTGGATCGGGTTCCTCGTCCTTTTCTGCCGGCTTTTCCAGAGTTGGAATCGTTCCCACGTAAACGTGGGAGGAACGTGCTCTCCCGAGCGGGTCGTCCGCGCGGGGGTGGGCGCGATTCTGTGGTCGAGCGCGCCAGGTGCGTGTGTGGCCTTTTCTATGTCCCCTGAGCGACAACGAGAACCCACAGAAAACGTGTTGTTCCTCGAGTAATAGAGAGGAAACAAACGACCCCGAGGGCTGGCCTTGTGCCAGGTCAGTGAGCGTGAGGGGTGCCGTTCACGGTCGAGGCCCCGATCCCACTCATGGCTCCGTCGCCCCGGGGGGCCGTGGCCGTGGGTTTCCGGGAGCTGGCGCTGACTCGCGGGGGCTCCCGGCGGAGACGGCCGAAGGTGCCCCGTGTGGGGGAGTGGGCTCAGCGGGGGCTGTCTCCTTCCCGCAGGATAACCTGCAGGGTTACAAGGCCCAGAACAAGTTCCTCAACAAGGAGATCCTGGAGCTCTCGGCGCTGCGGAGGAACGCGGAGAGGAGGGAGCGGGATCTGATGGCCAAGGTGAGTCAGGGCACGGGTGTTGCCAGCGGCTGGGGACGCGGAAGCCTCTAGAAGCGTCACACCCGGAACTGCTCCTGCCCCCGCGCTGGGGCGTGAGGTCACTGAACCCGAAATACAGGGTGCAGAGCGCTGCGTCCGCGGAGGCACCCTGACCCTCGTCTGCACGCATCACGGGGTGACCGAAACCGTCCACTCTGTCAGGTTCCCCGAATGAAGGGCGTTGGGATCCTGGTTCTGTCCGTTGAGTCGTGTGGCCCGGTGTTCCACTGTAAACGGGGACGCCGGGACCCATCGGCGTGTGCGTCTGCCGGCACCCGGAGGGCGGCCCCAACATGGCACCCGGTGGTCTTGGGCTGCGCTCCGTGGCCCTTGGGAACCCGGCTCTTCATGTCTCCGCAGACCTGCGTCCGCATGGTCCTGGGGTGTGTCCGACGAGGCAGCAGATGGGCTGGTTGGGGGCACGGTGTCCCGGGAAATGTCAGTGCCATGTGGGCCCCTGCTCACAGTCCACGTGACACTCAGCGTGACCTCAGGGACCGCCACGTGGTTGGTTCCTGCTCTTCCCTTCTCCACGCGGGACTGACACCAGTGTCGTCATTGGGGTCTTGCTGGCAGAGCGTCCTCGGGGCCGCGGCCCGGGACGAGGGGGCCCGGGGAGGTCTGTGCGGACGTGACAGGTGGCCCGAGGCGACAGGACTCTCCTGGCCTCCCCACGGTCCCGGCTCAGCTCCCCGTGGCTGGGCCTCGGCGCCCGTGGGCTGCTCGCGGCCCCTGGGGGTGGCTCCTCCCGCGTCCTGGTCGGGGCGCGGTGACCCCCCGCTGTCTGTAGTATTCCAGCCTGGAAGCCAAGCTGTGTCAGATCGAGAGCAAGTACCTGATCCTGCTCCAGGAGGTGAAGACGCCCGTGTGCTCCGAGGAGCAGGGGCCTTCTCGCGACGTCATTGCGCAGCTGCTGGAGGACGCGCTGCAGGCCGAGGGCCCAGAGCAGCCCGAGCAGGCACTCGTGAAGCCCCATCTCGTCAGGTGAGGGTGCTGGCGGCTGCGGGGTGGGGGGGGTAACGGGGGCGTGTCTGACCACCGCTGTCCCCGGGACTAGACCCGAGTGTGTTCACTGCACCGCCCGTCCCCGGAACGGGTGACCTCGGCGTTCTTGCCACAGCGAGTGCACGGTGGGGCCTCCCTCCCGAGCGCGTCGGGGCCCGCAGTTCCCGCTGCGGCCCCATCCCCGCAGGAGTGGGAGCCCCGTCCCGAGACGCAGCTGCTCCCACACGCGGCCGGAGAGCAGCGGGGCCCCCGCGTGGGCAGAGGGCTTGGCCAGCCCGGCGCAGTGGCTCGACGCCCACCGAGGGTCCGACCCGCGCCTCCCGCCCCAGGGGAAGCCTCGCCCCCGCAGGACCTGCAGCGTCTGAGCTCGGGGCCCCGGGGCCTCACCCCTGCTGCACACCCCTCCCTGTGGCCGGGAGCTGCGTGGGGGAGGTCCTGCCATAAGCGCGAGTTGCCCGCCCGGTGAGGCGGTGTTTTCATCTTTGCTCCTTGGACGGGGAGGGACGCACCTTGACTCCGGTCGCCCTCGAGTGGCCGAGGCAGAGACAGGACGCCAGCCTGGGCAGCCAGCTTCCATGCCGTGCTCTCGGCCGTGTCCAGGAGGCTGGGGGGCGCCGCCCCCCCCCCCCCCACCGTGCACTCGTGGGTTCGCATTGTTGTTTCTGGTCCTCGCGTGTGAGCAAAGCAGCAGCTGGGCGTGCGGGTGTATTTCTAAGTCGGTGTTACGGAAGTTTCCAGACCCGCAGAACTCCGGACCCCCGCCCCCTGCGTCCCTGCGCGCCTTCTGGAATTACTGCCTCTTTGGTCGCACCTGCCCCTGCCCCCGCCCTGCCCCGGGGTTCCTGGAATCGTACAGCACATCCAGGCACCGTGTCCTCCCCCCGACGGGCTTCAGTGCATCTCTCTAACCCACCGACCGCACGTTCTCACACATGAATCCCGCCGGGCGGTCCAGGGGGGTCCACGCGGCTCCCGAGCCGAGTTCCGCGGGCCTCGCGCCCCTCGCAGTGGGAGGCGCAGGTGGAGCCCGAAGCCCGGTGTCACTCCTCCTTCCCTCGCGGTGGACACGTGGAGTCCTTCCACGGTTCCTCGTGACAGACGAGGCAGCCAGCGTCGGGATTTGTGTTCCCGCGTGCCTGCGTGCGGCTTTTCCCGGGTGTAGACGAGCGGCGGAATCCCGACCCGTCTCTAGTTCTGCCACATTCACACGGGTCATGCTGCCGGCGGCAGGCATGGGAGGCTCAGCTTGTGCGGGCCGGCTGTCCAGCGGGCGTCCCTGGACGTTCACAGCGTCTTGGGCACTGCTCCTTCCCGGGGGCTGCGGGGTTCCGTGTGTGTCCTCACGCGCTCCTGCTGCCCCTGGGCTCGTGGACCGAGGGCTCAGTTTCCATGCCGGCTCCTGGCTGTGGCCTTCCCCGCTTCTGGAGGCCACGGGCATCCCTGGGCTCCGGCCCCCTTCTCCCCTCCGCCGCCAGCAACAGCGGGCTGCATGCCCCCGGTCCTGCCCTGTTCCTCCGCCATGAAGGGCTCTGCACGGGCGCTGGCCGCGGGCTGGCCCGGGGTCGGGGGTCCTCCCTGCCCTCGGCCCTGTCCGCGTTGACACCGTGCGCCTCGGCCATGCGAAGTGGCCGGCCACAGGTGTGAGGGGCCGCCGTCCTGCCTCCCACGCCCACATTCTCTTCGTCCCTAATACCTGCGCAAATACTTTTTGCCTTGCTTTTCCACCTTCCAAAATGACGTTTTCCAAACACAGAAGTTACACGTGTGGACATGTGGTGACGCATAATTACACGCCCGTGTGGCCCGTCTGCCAGGCGCGTTTATTTTCCGTGCTTCTCACGCGTAGGGCTTTAAATCACTTAGAATGGGTTTTTATTCTAGTATCAAGAGACCTAATTCCACATTTTCCCTGCAGAGCTAGCCAGTCGTCGCGCCCCTGCCCTCGAGAAGTTTCTTTCCTCACGGCGTTCCGGGGCCGGGCCCAGACCCGAGGGCCGCGCGCGCGTGGTCCGATGCCCGTCCCTCTTTGGTTGGTGTTCGCGTCACGGGCCCGTCATCGAGTTCTCCCTTGTGTTTCCGCAGCGAGTACGACATCTACGGGTTTAGGACCGTCCCAGAGGACGACGAGGAGGAGAAGCTGGTGGCCAAGGTCCGAGCGCTGGACCTGAAGACCTTGCACCTGACGGAGAACCAGGAGGTGTCCACCGGCGTCAAGTGGGAGAACTACTTCGCCAGCACGGTGAACAGGGAGATGGTGTGCTCCCCGGAGCTGAAGAGCCTGATCCGGGCCGGCGTCCCGCACGAGCACCGGTCCGAGGTGTGGCGGTGGTGCGTGCACCTGCACGCCAGGAAGTTCAGGGACAGCACCGAGCCCGGCTACTTCCAGGCGCTGCTCCGGAAGGCGCTGGAGAAACAGAACCCCGCCTCGAAGCAGATCGAGCTGGACCTGCTGCGGACTCTGCCCAACAACAAGCACTATGCCAGCCCCACGTCCGAGGGCATCCAGAAGCTTCGCAATGTGCTGCTCGCCTTCTCCTGGAGGAACCCGGACATCGGCTACTGCCAGGGCCTCAACAGGTGCGCGCTCGGCCCGCCCCTTCCCCCTCCCCTCCCCCGCAGGGTCTGAGCAGGTACGCGCTCGGCCCTCCCCTCCTCTCCCCTCCCCTGCAGGGTCTGAGCAGGTGCGTGCTCGGCTCGCCAGTCCCCTCCCCTCCTTCCCCTCCCCTCCCCCGCAGGGTCTGAGCCGGTGCAGGCTCGGCCCGCCCGTCCCCTCCCCTGCAGGGTCTGGGCAGGTACGCGCGCTCGGCCCTCCCCTCCTCTCCCCTCCCCTACAGGGTCTGAGCAAGTACGCGCTCGGCCAGCCCCTCCCCTCCCCTTCCCTTCCCTCCCCTCCCCTGCAGGGTCTGAGCAGGTACGCGCTTGGCCAGCTCCTCTTCTCCCCCCGCAGGGTCTGAGCAGGTGCGGGCTCAGCCGGCCCGTCCCCTCCCCTTCCCTTCCCTCCCCTCCCCTGCAGGGTCTGAGCAGGTGCAGGCTCAGCTGGCCCCTCCCCTCCCCCCGCAAGGTCTGAGCAGGTGCGTGCTCGGCCCGCCATTCTCCTCCCCCGCGGGGTCTGAGCAGGTGCAGGCTTGGCCCGCCTGTCCCCTCCCCTTCCCTTCCCTCCTCTCCCCTCCCCTCCCCTGCAGGGTCTGAGCAGGTGTGTGCTCGGCCCGCCCGTCCCCTCCCCCGCGGGGTCTGAGCAGGTACAGGCTCGGCCCGCTCCTTTTCTCCCCTCCCCTGCAGGGTCTGAGCAGGTGCGCACTCGGCCTAACCGTCCCCTCCCCTCCCCTCCCCTCCCCTGCAGGGTCTGAGCAGGTGCAGGCTCGGCCCGCCTGTCCCCTCCCCTCCCCTGCAGGGTTTGAGCAGGTGCAGGCTCGGCCCGCTCGTTTTCTCCCCTCCCCTGCAGGGTCTGAGCAGGTGCGCACTTGGCCCAACCGTCCCCTCTCCTCCCCTCCCCTGCAGGGTCTGAGCAGGTGCAGGCTCGGCCCGCTCGTTCCCTCCCCTCCCCTGCAGTGTCTGAGCAGGTGCACACTCAGCCCGCCCGTCCCCTCCCCTCCTGGCTAGCCGAGGAAGGCCAGCACCGTAAGGCGGGGTTGCCGTCAGCTAGGTTTAATTATGCGCCGTCCCCAGTTCTGGAGTAATTGAGAGAAACAAATGTGCTTTCACAAAGTATCAAAAATACCTAAGGAGGCCGGGACTCCTGACCTTGGGGTTGTGAGTTCGAGCCCCACGCTGAGTGTAGAAATTACTTAAAAATCTTTAAAAACACCACAACCGTCCTCCACCACGTTATCTGAAACAACTAGCTTTTCTCATTGGGGTTTCTTATTACTCCTGTCACGCTCAGGTTTTGATCAGAAGTTTGATTTCATTATGGGATTTTATAGTTTTAGGTTCACAATGCACAAAGCGGAACCCGGTGGCACTCCCGCTCACGTGGGGGCTCCGGGCGCCGGGGAGTGGCCCCACGCGTCCCTCCAGCTGGTCGAAACCGAAACCGAGCCCTTTGGGGCTCGAGTGTTTCTGCGGGTGTCAGGAACGCCTCTGCACGGGGACCCTGGACAGCCTGTCACCTCTTGTAGTGACTCAGGCTCCTCGTTTGGAGCCGGGCCGGCGGGGGCCGAGGCGCCAGGGGGCCCGGGGTCTGTGCGCGCGGAGCTGTGTGTGGCTGCCTCGTGCCGTGTGTCCGGCCCCACGCCTCTGGCTCCCGCTGCTGTGACTCGTGTCCACGCACGCTCTCTCCGGCGCGGGGCACCGGGCCGTTAGTGGTGCCGACGAGGAAGGGGCTCTGTGCGCGCTCTGGAGGGATTTTCCCAAAAGCCAAGCGCGTGCGTTGAGTTCCGAATGCTGAGGTTTAGTCTGGCTGCTCGGGGCCTCTTCCGTCTGCCTTCAGCAGCTGCCGACCTCCGGGAAGGGCCGCCTGTTTGCATCTGAAGCGAGTGCTGCAGGAAGGAAGGGTTTCAGGGGGACGGACTTCGGGAGGCCACACTGCCTCCATGGTGCTGAGGTCGGGGCAGCCACTCTGAGCCCTGGAAGCGAAAGGGATTTCAGTTGCCCTTCCACGGCCCACACGTGAGAAACGAAAAGCGAGCCTCTGAATAGGTTGCTGCCGAACGAAGCAGCCTTGGTTTGCTTAAATCCACAATTGACGTTGAATACTCAGTCTAAAAACTTCCGAAGCCTAAAACTTCTGAAGCCCAAGGGATCCGGCGGGGACCTGTGCCTGCCTCTTTGGGGGGATGTGAGCATCCCGTTTATGTGGCACAGCTGCAGAATCCGTTCTTCCCACCAGAGTAAGACTTCCAGAAGATGAGGGCTTTCCGCCTGCATCCCCCTCATCTACAGGGCCTTTCCCTTCTTAACTATCTTACTGGATTTCTTTCCTTCCAAGTACCTGACGCGTGCGTCCCGAGACCCCAGAACTTTGGTGGACGAGCATGAGCCTTGTCCGAGCGACCTGGGCCCTCCGTCTGGAACGTCCGCGAATGCTGGTCCCGGCTCCCGTGGGCTTTGCCTTCTCTTCCGCCGTCCTGGCCGTGGCCGCCTTCCTGCTGACCAGGCCTGCTGCCGGCGTCCCCTCCCACCTGCCCGCCACTCCTCGTGGCCTTGTAGCTTGGGAGGAGTCCGTTACGAGTTTATCTAAGGAAGCAAAAGGCCAAACAGTCTTGGAGAATCAGCTTTGGGGCTTTCCGTGCAGCCCGGCGGCTCTGCGTCCGCCTCTTGGATTCCAGGTGCCACGAGCGGGGCTCCTCTCTGGCCGCGTCGTGTCCGGGCCCTGCCACGGGGAGCCACGCCTGCGGTCCCGGGACAGTCACGCCCTGATGGGTGATGGCCTCCCGGCCGCCCCGGGTTTCCGTCGGGAACCCCCGGCCCCTGAGCCGCGCCCGTCCCCCCATAGGCCGGCTGCGGGACGGCTCCTCCCAAGAGCCCCTCAGAGCAGCTGCTTGTAGACTGCCTCTATGCTTCGCCTCCTGCACTCCCCGCGGGTGTGTCGTGCGCGCGAGGGTTAGCTGCGCTGGCGGCTTTCTTCCCTCTCCCTTCAGTGAGGCTGGCCGATCGTTGGGAGGGAATTTCCCCACCTTTTAACATGGGAGGAACAGCAGGTTTGCTTTTTGACTTGGACAAGATGGCTCCTTTGGGGCCCCCAGCTGGCTCGGTCGGGGGGCCTGCGACTCTCGACCTCGGGGTTGTGAGTTCGAGCCCCACGTTGGGTGTGGAGGTTACTAAAAAAGGAGAAAAGACAAAGCAGGAAAGTGGCTCGGGAGCCCAGGAGCACGGACTCAATGTTGCTTCCTGAGCCGGAGAAGCTGTGGCCACGAGAACTCACGGGCCCGGCGGTGCGACGAGCCGCGTGGCCTGGGCACCGGCTGCGGGGCTGGCACTCACCGTGCTGTCGTCTGCCTGCAGGTTGGTGGCGGTGGCCCTTCTGTACCTGGAGCAGGAAGACGCTTTCTGGTGTCTCGTTACCATAGTGGAGGTGTTCATGCCGCGGGACTATTACACCAAGACGCTGCTGGGGTCCCAGGTACGTGCGGATGTGCCGCCCGACGTCGGTCAGCAGCGTGGACGGTGCGACCGGACACGGGGCCGAGCTGAGCCCTGCCAGGGGGCTCCTGCTCACGGCCTCAGCCCCTGACCCCCAAGGGCACTCCGCAGACCCTGGACCGGGCTGGCGGTGACACGCCGTAGGAAGTGGACCAGCCTTGCAGTCCCGCTGATCACGGTGGCTGCTCCGCTGTCCCCACGGCTCCGCTGTCCCCTGGACTCCGCTGTCCCCACGGCTCTGCTGTCCCCTGGGCTCCGCTGTCTGCACGGCTCCACTGTCCCCTGGGCTCTGCTGTCCCCACGGCTCCTCTGTCCGCTGGGCTCTGCTGTCCCCAACTGGGCTCCGCTGTCCCCCACTGGGCCCCGCTGTCCCCTGGACACCGCCGGCTGCCTGGGCTCTGCTGTCTCCACGCCTCTGCAGACCCCACGGCTCCGCTGTCCCTGGGCTCCGCTGTCCCCACGGCTCTCCTGTCCCCTGGACACCGCTGGCTGCCTGGGCAGCTCAGCCGCAGTCCAGGATGCCGGGAACCGGGTGCATCAGCTCAGGTGCTCCCAAGAATCTGAGGCCAAGGCAGGTGCTGATCAGCCCGAGATTTCTGAGAGGAGGCCCCTGCAAAGAACCAGGGGAGGGAGCGGGGAGGCGGGGGAACCCCCAGACGAGGGAGAGGAAGGAGCGTGAGTGGGACGGATCTCCGACGGAGGGAGTCTGGGCCAGGCCGGCGGGGCGTCCGCAAGCCTGTCCCGGGCACACGTCTCGTGGAAATGGGCTGCGTGGGGGCCTGCCGGGGTCACTCCCTGGCTGCAAGCAGTCGGAGGCCGTGCTGGACACAGAGGGGCGGCCTGTGGGACGTGTCCCACGCCCAGGGACGTCCCCGGGCAGGGGACGTGGCGCACGGCTCATGCCCGCCGTGCCCGGAGCCTGGAGCCAGGGCCAGGCAGGGCGACGCGGGCAGGGCGAGCCCAGGGCTGTCCCCGCGTGGGCAGTCCTGACTCCAGAGCAGCCCCTGGGGCCCGGGCAGGGCTCCCCCGGGCCAGGCTGGGGCCGCTGCCCAGCTGACGGCCGTGCTCACGGGCCTGATCTTCCGGCCCTGCGGCGGCCAGAGGCGGCCCTGGCGAGGGACCAGCGGGGGCAGGAGGGGAGGGCAGGAGGTTCTCAGCCCGCCTGTCACGGACGCTGCCCGCCCATGGCCTGGACTCCTCCGTGGCGCCCTCTCCTGTCTGGCAGGCCCCCAGGCTGGGGGGACATCTCGGTGCTCCAGCCTGCAGCGGCTTCCTGCCCTCACCTCTAGGCCCCTCTCCGTCAGCCGCGTGGTGGCTTCTCGGCTGTTCTCTCACCGCACGACTGCGTCCCTGAGCAAGGTCCCTCTGTCGGAAACAATGAGGGTGACGCCGGTGGCCTGGCTGGGCCCTGACTTCCGTACGTCTGGTTCTCTTGTCTCGGCCTCCTGACCGCTGGCCCCCGGCCCGCCGCCTGGACAAGGCTGGTTCCTGTGCCTCCCGACCGCCGTCAGGGCACCCCCTTCCCGCATCCCTGCGTTGTCTCTGCGCCCCCCCGTATCTCCCACGGGGTCCGCCGCTGGAAGCACAGGGTCGCACCCTGTTTTCCGTGTGCCCCCCTCCCCCCGGGTCACAGCCCCCTGCTCTTCCTGCAGCTCTGGTGCGCGCCTTGGGGACTGCGGCCGTCTGATGGGATCCTCCCCGTGGCCCTGCTCCTGCTGCAGCCGGCCAGCGGCCCTGACGCTCATCCCGGGATCGCCGCTCCTGCGCGGCCGGCGGCTGAGCATACGTGTGCGCCCCGACCGGGGACAGGGAGTTGGCGCTCGGCCCAGAAAACATCCTGGTGGAGGCCTCTTTGTCCCCAGTGGACTCGGGAGAAACCTGGGGGTCAGAGACACGGAGCAGCTGTCCCGAGTCCCCCACCGTGGGCCCGGGCCAGGGGCTGGGCTCCGGGCCGTGTCCCAGCGCCACGGGGGCCGACTGGTTCCCCGGTGAGGCCCAGCTGGTGTTCCTGTGAGCACGCCACTTTGCTAAGTTACTCAGAGGCTCTTTTTGCCAGAATATTCTGCCAGCCAGGAAATGAGCCATGGGAAAAGGCAGTTGTCACTGTCTGATGGGAGGGAAGAGGTCTGTAAATTAAATTCTGTGTGTCACGGACGGCTGGGCCGTAATAGCTTTACAGACTCAAGAGCTCAGATGACCGTGTTTCTGAGTAAGAGGGACGAGGCTTCGTGTGTCTTAAATCGTTGGAGCCAGGCTCTCTCGCCTGTGAGCGTGGAGCCCGGCCACCCCCGGCCGCACAGGCGCCTCCGCTTCCCCGGCCAGAGCACCGGCAGTGTGCGCCCCCTGGTACCGAGCGCTCCGGGCTCAAGTCAGGCGGTGTGTTAGGAGCTCAGCCTAACGCTTGGAGTGTAAATATTCAGCACGGTTGTCCTTACAGGCGGGAGGGGAAAACCAGCCTCAGGTACGTGGGTTTAGCATGAAATGTGCATCACGTTGTCACGGAAACTCAGTTGTCGAGTGCAAGGAGACTGTTTTCTCCCCGATGGTGAAAGTCGTGTGTGCTCTCAAAGACGCGGTTACTGGGGCATCCGAGATGTTCAGAAGAAAGCGGAAATCCTGTGTTTTCCTGCCCGCCCGAGACCATAGTCAGCATTTTGGCGTACTTCCTTTTTGTTTTTCTCCCCCACACGTATTTTAGGCACTCACGCCGGGGGCAGGCCGTGTCCCTGCCGGCTCCCCTGATGGGCTTTCCCGTGTTGTTCTGGGCTTCATCACGGCCGCGTTCTGTGGCGGGGACTCTCTGCCGGGCGCCCGCGTGTGGCCCGTGTGCTCTGCGACCTTGGGCTGCGGTCGGGCGGCGCCGCGGGGGGCCGTGCGTGTGGCCAGCCCCCGGCGCGCTGCCTCACGGGCCCATCAGCCGAGTGCCCGCTGGGCGCCAGGACCTCGGTGGGCACTGAGCACACAGTCCTCCCGCGTCCTCCTGAGCGCGGGCGGTGGGGGCAGGCCCGGCAGGTGGCTCCGCAGCCGGCCTCCCGAACGAGGCGCCGCCCGCACCCGCCACACTGCGGTCGGCCTGCTTGCCGGTCCTGGCGGAAGGAGCCCCGCGGCCGTCCCGCGCCCCGCAGCCCGCGGTCCGTCCCTCTTGCTGTGTGTGGTTCCGGGGTCGTCATCGGAATGTCCAGGGCCCGCCTCTCGTGGGTGACGCTGACCCTGCTGGGTGACAGGAGCAGGTCCCCAGGGGACGGTCCCCGAGGACGGCCCCCGTGGGGTGTGCCTGGCAGGACGCCCCGTGACGTTCTGTGCAGCTTTCCTGGGGGCCGCGGCGGTCGGCTCGCGCCCCGCGGGACGTTCTGACAGCGGCTGACGCGCTTCTGCCCCGTCCTTAAGGATATTCGTCGTAATTCGTTTCAACCAGTTCACGTCTTTGAAAACGTCTCTTGTTCCAGTCAGAAGGCAGATCGGCCAAAATGTTTGTTTCCAACAGGATTCCTGTATTTCATTGTTTTTGTCTTTTATGCACGGAGGGGTATTTCTTTTTCTTTCTTTTTTTTTTTAAAGAGAGCAAGAGAACATGAGATGGGAGAGGTCAGAGGGAGAAGCGGGCTCCCCGTTCAGCAGGGGGCGGTGGGGGACCCGATCCCGGACTCCAGGATCACGACCCGAGCCAAAGGCAGCCGCTCAACCAACTGAGCCACCCAGGCGCCCCGGAGGGGTATTTCTAACGCTTTAGAATCAGCTTTGTAAAAAACGGTGTATTTAGCATTGTAAGTTATTTTGCCTTTTAAGTTTTACAATTTTAACTAGCAACGTCTACTTGAACGTAACCATGGCCTTTGAAAAAAAAAGTCTTTTTGATGAGGCTTTTGTATTAACGAAAAAGCAAAACTTCCAAAAAGGAGGAACCGTGGTCTTGTATAAAGTTTCCGATTCTCCTAAGAAAGAACCTTTTTTTAAAACTATCTACTATATGATATGTTTTTTTAAGATTTTATTTATTTATTTGACACGTGGAGAGAGAGAGATCACAAGTAGGCAGAGAGCTGCTGAGCAGAGAGCCCGATGCGGGGCTCGATCCCAGGACCCTGAGATCACGACCTGAGCCGAAGGCAGTTAGTTTAACCCACTGAGCCCCCCAGGCGCCCAAAAAGAACCTTTCAAAATGTCATTTTGGGGGCGCCCAGGTGGCTCTGTTGGTTGAGCGTGTGACTCCTGACCTCAGCTCGCATCTCGGGGCCGTGAGTCCGAGCCCCGTGCTGGGCTCCCCGCCGCGGGCGGCAGCTCCGTAGAGGAAGCGTGACGTCAGCGTGTTTATGGAGCTGGTTTCCAGCTACTTCAGCGTCTCGGGGACCCCGAGAACCAGTGCGCTTTCCCCTCCCTTGGCGGGGGTGTGGTTGAGAGTCGGTGCCGGGTTCCCTGGGATTGATTCCCAGGAGCCGCGCGGCGTCCCCATGCTTGCCGGGCCCGCCGGCGGCTCTCCGGGTGGCTGTGCCGATGTTCGCTCCGGCGGGCGGCGTGTGGCTCCCCGCATGGCGTTCTCAGGGCTCCCAGAGCACTGGGGGCTGCTGACGAAGGTAGCCCGCCTCGCGCCCCGGAGCCGGGCCCCTGGGGACCCCCGCCCCGGCCACGGTGGGGCCGCCAGAGAGACGCGGAGCTGCAGTGCACGTCCAGCTGCGTCGCTCCTGCTTGAGGCCCCGCACGCTTCTCGCCGTCGTCGCGGCTCCCGGCGCGGGTGCAGACGCGGCCGTCTGGCTCTGGCTGCTTGTTTCGGGGGAGTGGAACCGAACAGCCAGAGTGTCGTGCTGGGCGCAGCCGCGGGGTGTCCAGTGAGACTTCTGTCCCTGGGCTGTGCACAGACGGCTGGGGCCGCCCGCCGAGGGTGTCCGTGCGTGTCCCAGCCGGAGGCCGGGAGCACCCGTGGGGGACGCTGACCCCGTGCTTCTCCGGCGACTGCACGGCCCCCGCCCGCGGCTCCGGGAGCGCCGCCAGCCCCGCTCCCCGGGGCCCTGACCACCGCTGACCCAGCAGGCCCGGCTCTGTGCGCGCAGGGCGTCTCGCTCCTGGGGCGGGGAGAGGATGGACGCCTGTGCCCAGCAGAGCACGGCCAGCACGGCGGGGAGGGCGAGCGCTCCGGGCTCCATGGTGGTTTGTACGTGGCGTGTGGTACCCCGCGCAGCCCCCGCGGAGCCCCGTGAGAGCGGGCGAGCCGACCCCGGCCGCCCCCGCCGCCTGCACACCCGGGGGGCGTCTGTGGGGCAGACGGGCCGCTGTCGCAGCGCCTCTCCCGCCCAGGGCTGAGCTGCCGGCCCCGGATCGCGGGCGGGCGTCGAGGCCGACCCCCCCACGCGCTGGGGCAGCCTGTCTGGGCGTGCTGGGTGCGGCGATGGGGGCGGGGGGCTTGAGGCCGGCGGGCGGGACAGCGGCGCCCACGCCCCGGGTGGGGTGCTCCGTGTGACCGCGGCCCCTCCCGCCCCCCAGGTGGACCAGCGGGTGTTCCGCGACCTCATGAGTGAGAAGCTGCCTCGGCTGCACGCGCACCTGGAGCAGCACTCCGTGGACTACACGCTCATCACGTTCAACTGGTTCCTGGTGGTGTTCGTGGACAGCGTCGCGAGCCACGTGCTCTTCAAGATCTGGGACGCCTTCCTGTACGAGGGCCCGAAGGTGCGTCTGCTCGCCGGGCGGCCGGCTCTGCGGGGTGGGCCCGGCGGGGTCGGCTCGATGGGGTGGGGTCAGCTCGATGGAGCGGGGTCGGCTCGGCGGGGTCAGCTCGATGGAGCGGGGTCAGCTCGATGGAGCGGGGTCGGCTCGGTGGGGTCGGCTCGGGGTGGGGTCAGCTCGATGGAGCGGGGTCGGCTCGGTGGGGTCAGCTCGGGGTGGGGTCAGCTCGATGGAGTGG
>CM052797.1:345493-365112 GCA_028533885.1 Nasua narica
GGCTCGGCGGGGACGGCTCGATGGAGCGGGGTCGGCTCGGCGGGGACGGCTCGGCGGGGACGGCTCGGCGGGGTCCGCGGTGGGCTGCTGCCCGGGCGGGGCCGCTGGGCTGACGGACGTCCCCACGCTTCCCGCAGGTCATTTTCCGGTTTGCCCTGGCGCTCTTCAAATACAAGGAGGAGGAGATCCTGAAGCTCCAGGACTCGATGTCCATATTCAAGTACTTGCGCTACTTCACGCGCACGGTCCTGGACGCCCGGTGAGTCCGGGGCCCCGGTGCGGCAGGCAGCGGAGGCCCTGCCCCGTGGACGGCAGCCTTCCCGGGGTGTAGCGCGCGAGCAGGGAGCGGCTGCAGGGGCCCACGGGGCCGAGCAGGGAGGACGGCCCGTGCTGGATGCAGCCGGCGCGTCCCGCAGGCACCGCAGTGCGCGTGCTCAGCAAGCACTTGCCGAGTCTTTGAAGCGGGACGGGCCGCCGCCAGGCGCTGAGGGTGACGCGCGGGGGGCGGGGGGAGATGGCCCCCAACATGAAGAGCCTGAGGGGAGACGGACCGCCTGCTGGGCTGGGGGAAGCCCAGGCCCGGGACAGGGCAGGTGGGGGGCAAGGCAGGGTGAGCGCGGCTGGGCAGGGTGTCTGGGCCTGGGTTGCGGGAGCAGCTGCAGGGGCGTGAGAGGCAGCGTGTCTGGGGCCCCGGGAGTGGCTGGGTCTGGGCAGGCCGGGGTGGCCCGGGGGGAGCAGAGCGGGACCAGGCTTTGTCCCCGGGGTGTTGGGAAGACAGGAGGAGGGCTGGCAGCGGGGAGGAGGCCAGCGGGTGCGGGTGGCCTGGGGCGAGGCTCAGGGTGCCCCCAGAGACGGACGAGGGGCGAGCCGGAGGGCAGGAGAGGACATGGACCTGGGAGGACCCTGGCCTTCGGGCCGGGCACCTGCATCGGGGAGGGTCTCCCCATCCCTCCCCCGCCCCCTCGCCACACGGTGTCGCCTGTTTGGGGCGACCTGCATGGGCCCAACCACGCCCTCCGGGGGCCCCCACGGGGGGGGGGGGTGGATTCACAGCCCTGGGCTGCGCGGTGCCCCGCGTGAGGCACCGCCCCCGCCCACACGTGCACTCCCGTGTCAGGCCCGTGCAGCCCCGTGAGAGCCCCGGCTCCTGATGCCGAGAAACATCTGGGGCTTACGCCGTCTGACGTTTTTTTTTAAAGATTGCATTTCTTTGAGAAGAGAGCGAACACAAGCAGGGGGAGCGGCAGGCAGAGGGGGAAGCAGGCTCCCCGCCAGCAGGGAGCCCGATGCAGGGCTCAATCCCAGCACCCCGGGGTCATTCCGCGAGCCGAAGGCACAGGCCCCACTTTCAGACTCTCTGGACTGGGGCTCCTGAGACGGGGGCCCTTTCTCAGGACCTGCGACAGCCGTTCTAGATTGTGTAGAAACGGAACGGAATTTGTTGAAATGTTTGTGGTTCTTGCTAAAGGTCTGTTAGGTATTGAGGTTTTTAATTTCCTTCCTGTTACAAAATGCTTGTCGTGACCCCGCACGTGGCCTCGTGCATCCACTGATGTGTCACAACAGGCTTCAGACGCCCCCCCGGGTCCCCTGGAAACCGACAGGCACCCCCTCCTGGGCCGGCCCGGCCCCAGGGCGCCAGTGTGGGGGCGGGGACGTGGGGAGCGTAGGGGCCCGCGGAGCCACCCGGACTCCCAGCAGCCGTCGCTGTTTCTAGGGCCTCCTGCTTGGGAAGCGGGTTTTTAGGGTATTTGGGGGCACGCTGATGTCTGTACAGCAGCGACCTGAGCTTCGCCGTGTGCAGCCGGAGGGTAATGACCAGTGACTCCATGTCCGAGGTGAACCTCCGGGACGTCAGGGTTGAGAGTGGCCTGGCTGCGGGGTATGGGGCCACCGGCCCCCCCAGCCTCGGCGACAGCGCCCCCTTGTCAGCGGGAGCCACCGGCTTCGGGAAGTCAGGGTCCACGGGATCCAGGTTTGCAGACGCGGTGACGGCCGGACCCAGACCCGTGGTTCCGTGATCTGAGCGGTTCTCTGAGGAACCAGGGCCGGGCCGCCGGGCCGCACGTGTTTGGGGCTGTCGGGCAGTTTGGGGGATTCGCCGCAGCCGCCACGGGACCCCTGCTGGTCTCCCGGCCGGGCCTGCAGGGCGGGGTCCTGCCGTGTCTGCGGGGCGACCGGCTGCGGCAGCTCGGGCGACCGCGGACTTCGGTGCTTTCTGGGTTTGCTTCCTGTGGCAAAGCGGGGCCGTGGACGCCCGGTCTCGGGGGCTGGTCTCTCTCTTTTGACCTCGTGCGGGAGTGCTTCGGAGTCAGGCTCCGCGAGGTGTGGGCGCTGGCGTCACGCCTGATCCTGCCCGGGGCTGGGCCACGGCGCCCCGGTTACTGCTGGCTCCCTAGCGGGGCTCCTGCTCTAGCCTGCGCTGGTCAGCCCTCGGGCCGGCGGCTGGGACAAGTTAGCGGGGTCCGTGCGCGGCCCTGCGGGTGGTGTGCAGCCCCGAGAGCCCACCGGTGTGGGGACCGCATCCCCGTCCCGTGCGCCCTGTTCTCCTGACCCCTGTCCCCGTCCCGTGTCCTGCCAGGAAGCTGATCAGTATCTCCTTCGGGGACCTGAACCCATTCCCGCTGCGTCAGATCCGGAACCGGCGCTCCTACCACCTGGAGAAGGTGCGTCTGGAGCTGACGGAGCTGGAGGCCATCCGCGAGGACTTCCTGCGCGAGCGGGACGCCAGCCCCGACAAGGGCGAGCTGGTCAGTGACGAGGAGGACACCTGAGGGCGCCCGCCCAGGACGCTGCTCTTCTTGCCTTCACAGCCAAAGTGGGGCCACGGGGTGCCGGCAGAGGCGTGTGCGTTCGCCGGGAAGCCCGAACGGAATGCCCGTGGGCTCCGGGGATCTGCGGGGGACGTCCACGGCCACGCTGCCGCTCTCGCCTGTGCCCGTGCCGGGGCGGTGCCCGGTGCGCCCCCAGGGAGCCGGCTGGCCGCTGCCCAGAGCCTGGTGACCGCGTCTGTCGGGCCCCGTGGTGACTTGTGCCCCGGAAACCTGCCGTGGGCCGTCTCCCCGTGTCGCCCCTGTGAACGGGCCTACCGCACCTCTCGTCCCCCCAACCCCGCCCGCCCCAGACCAGAGCGCGGCTGCCTCGGGGGCCTCAGGGGAGCCGCCTGTAGCCTTCCGGGCCGCTCGAGCCGCCCGCGGTGCCCCGTGGCCCTGCGGACACCCCACGCTCCCCCCTGGCCCCGGCCGCCGTCGGCGGGTGACTGTGCTGTCTGCCCAGCCCGGCTCTGTGAGGTTCTGGGGAAGGCCTTGACCGCGGGATCACCGTGTGGGGACGAGAGTCCGCCCCGCACGGCGGGCCCACTGCCGGGGCAGGCCTTGGTGGAGGGGACGCCTGCAGGGTCACGTTGTCCGCCGGTCTCCTCCACCTGCTGGGGGTGGGGGAAGGCCGGCCACCAGCGCCGCCGCTTGGGACGGCCCCGTGCCGTCCAGAGGCCCGCACGTCTTGGCAGGCGGCCTCCCCCCGCCCCGGGGCCTGTGTGGTCCCGGCTGCAGGGTCCCCAGTGCCCGCGGCAGGTTGGGCTGCCCACGCCGTTCTGCAGCCTGGGGCTCGGTCTCTCGGAGGCCCCGCGAAGACGCCCTACCCAAGGAGGGTGGTTCTTGCTTCGTGGGTCGGTGGAGGTCGGCAGACGTGTGTCCTGGTGCCGTGGGACTTCGGGGGGAGTCTTGACATTGCTGGGAGGAACTGGAGGCGGCCCCTAGCTGAGATGGGTCCCCTGAAGAAGTGCACGGCTGGGTAGACGGCCCGGTCCTGGCCGGGCTGGAGTCACCACGTGCGGCCCGGGGCTCGGCGTCCATGCTGCGAGCTCGGCGAGTCCTGTCCTTCCGAGAGCAGCCGCGCTGCACCATCGCTCCAGGGTGGGGGACAGGGACAGGCACGGCCGCTGGGGGTTGGCTCGGGATGCGGCCTCACCGCTGTCCGAGACCACGCCCTGCCGCAGCTCCGGGCGGCGGACCAGCTGGGGTTCAGCAGCGAGGAGGCACGGAGGGCCAGGCGCTGGTTTCCCAGTTGACTTCCCTGGGACGGCCGCGTCCTGGGGCAAGATGCTGCCTTCTGCACTACGCTCGTCGTGTTTTCTGCCTCAGAACACCGACGTTCACAGCACCGGGTGGGGCGCAGGGGCCTGCGTGTGGCTGCAGCCGTGGCTCCGGGGCGGGGCCGGCAGGGCCAGGCGGAGGCCGTGGGGGGTGGGCAGGGGCCGGGGTGGGGAAGGCGGGCCGTGCGCCCCCGTCTCTGCTGCCCCGCGGCCCAGGGCGGCTGCCGGCGTGCACGGGGACGGCGCAGTGTTTTAGGGGCTGAACATCTGTTTATACTTTTATATATTTTTCACTACAGTTTATATTTTTATAGACTATTTTTATCAAGGTTTTTTTAGATTACGTACATCTATTTTATATAACGCGTTTTCCTTCATGAACAGCCGTGTGTGTGTGTGTGTGTGTGTGAGAGAGAGAGAGAGAGAGAGAGAAAGCGAGCAGCGGGGTTGCTCCTGGCTCGGGGCCTTCTCTGGCCCCCCGGCCTGGCCGGCACGACCCCCGACTGCTGCATGGTGACTTCCCCATGTAGTGCGTCGCATCCCTGCTGCTCAGGGCCCCGCAAGCTGCCCTCCTGCGGCCCCCAGGGCACCCAGGGCCAGACCAGTCGGCTTTCCCACACGTTATCCGTATAGGAAGTATTTTAGGCGAGTCGCCAGCGAATTTTTTTTTTTTGAGAGTATTGTATTGTTGCACAGATCCGCGCCTCCCCACCCCCCCCCACCCCCCCCCCGGCTTTGTGCGGGCCGTCTTCCTGCACGTGCCCTGGGCAGCTGGCCCGCCTGGGGCAGCCCCGATGGAGGCAGGGGAGGCTGGCAGCTGCCTTGGGGGGCTGCGTGGGGGGGCGGGGCAGGTGATCTCCGGTGTCACTGTGGCTTCTCGGCTTCTGTTTAAGTTTTGGAACAGTCATACTAAAAAAGCCAAATAAACTACTAATTTGTGTAACATCCTGTTTGAGATGCAGTTATAGTCGCTCGTGATGGGGCTCTCGCCCACCCCCCGCCAGGGCTCCGAGGGGACGGGGGGGGGGTGGGGGGGCACGGCTCTGACCTGCCAGCGGCGGTCTCTAGGTCGGCACCTCTATCCGGTCTGGGGTGTGGGACAGGGGGCCTCGGTCAGCCGTGCGGCCCGGGACCCGGGGTCAAGCTGCAGGGGAACGGGTGGCACCGAGGTGAGCGCTTCAGGGCCCCGGGCCTCGGCCAGGAGCCGGAGCACCCCCCTGAGCCCCCCGCCACAGCTGCATCGTCCCCGCCTGAGTCACCGGCTGTCTGCCTCCTGTCTGGGCTGACCGCTCCAGCCCAGCTGCCGCTGGGGACACCACCCCTCACCCCCCATCGTCGGAAAAACACAGGAGCGTGATTAAGACCAAATGTGTTTCCACGGTGTGGGGGAGGGGCCGGGGGATTCCCAGAGCGAGCGCATAAGGACCTCTGCTGGTCCACCTCCCCCTGGGATAGATTCGCGAGGCCGGGGCGCCTGCGGTCACGGGACGGGGCCCCCATGCTCGGCGGGGGGCAGGAGCCCGGAGGCAGAGGCCCCGTCCCTGGAAGGGCTGCTGCACCGGCCCCGGGAAGCCGCTCCGGAGGGTGGGTCCCCCGGGCATCCCCGGGCCGCGGAGCTGCTGCAGACACAGGAAGGAAGTCCAGTGGCCCTGCCGCCAGAGCCGCGGCGAGCCTGGGACCCTCGCGGGCCCCAGTCACTCGCTTTCCTCAGCCCGCCTGGCCCTGCGTGAACCCGCCCTGGGGCCTGCGGGGGTCCAGGACGCCTCGAGCCAGACCCGCAGCGAGCCGAGGGCTTCTCGGGTGCCGTGGGGCGTTCCTGGAAGGGGTCTGGTGTGTGAGCGGGAAGCCAGGGCGCAGCTCTGCCCTCCATCCCCGAGGGACCGGCCTGGGACCGGCAGTGGCGCGCGGCTTTAGTGGCTGCTGGTGTTCTCGCTCCCCAAGCAGTTCCGGTGGTCCCCTCCCGCCCCCCGCAGCCACAAAGAGCCACGGGGCCCTCACCCTGCCACACTCGCGGCTCAGGGAGCGCCGTGTGCGTCACGGGACGTGTCCCCTGCAGGCACCTGGGGCCTGGACCTTCCTGAACCTGTGTCCCCCATGTGGGGAAGGATTCTGCCCCCCAGAAGTAAGACTGGAGAGCAGTCTCTAAACCACAGGCCATTTCCCGGAGAAGGGGCTGGGCCAGGCCGGGTCGCGTCTAGCGGGGCTGGAGCCCAGGACCCCTTGCGGCGCCTCCCACCCCTCTGCTGCCGGCCGTGTTCACTGGTCTGGCTCCACGGATGGACCCCTGGCATGGGGACGGGGAGCAGCCGCGACCAGCCTAGCCGCTCCGAACATGGGGCCCGTTTGGAGGGACAAATGGGAAGGGGGTGGCCGCCAGTCCGTTTCTCCCTGCGCCTGTCACCTCTGGGGGGGCACCAGGCTCCGCAGACCGCCTCCTTTGGCGCAGGTGAGTCAGCGCGGAGGCCCGACCCTGCCGGAGACGAGCGCCTTGCCGCCGGAGGAGGGCTGTGACCCACTCACCGGGAAAGCGCCGGTCTCTGAGGCCCTGGAGTGGGGACAGCGGGGGGGAGGGCCGGGGGCCTGAGCTGGGGGTGCACACAAGCGTGGCCGGGACCACCGCGGCTCTGCAGCCCAGAGGCCGCCGACCACGTCGAGGGGCGCGTGAGGACGGAAGGCAGGAGATGGGACCTGAAATTCTCGCGGTACCAGAGGAAAGCACGCTGCACGTTAAAAGGGTAGACGACTGTTTATGTATGATCATAATAAAGGTTATGCAAACCGTTAAAATAAAAAAATACCTTTTCTTAGGGGAGGGATCCCTAACCCGCCACCAGCAGGCCAGGTTAGCACCTTCGGGGTGCAGCCCACGGCGGGGCGTGAGGTCCGTGGATGTGTGCAGCCAGCCCGGCGGGGGCGGTCAGCGGCGGGCGAGGCGCTGATGGCCACGGGAGGGCGCTCCGGGGCCCGGAGGGGGGCAGGAGCGGCAGCACTGGGTGCGCACGGCGGGCAGCTGGCACCGGCCCAGCAGGCGCAGGGTTTCGCAGAAGCCGAAGGACAGGCGGTCCCGCTCACAGCCTGGGGGGGGGGCAGGGCCGGGAGGGCCTCAGGCTGGAGCCTGCACCCCGTGGGGGCCGCCTGCCACCCCAGGGCCTCAGGGCTCCCGCTGCCGCTGGCCTTGTCCCGCCTGCCCACCTGGGTCTCTGGGGAACCGGCCCGGCTACTCAGCTTGCCCGCGGGAAGGCCCAGGGACCCCCACCCCGACCACCTCAAGTGCTCCCGCCGCCCCGTCCCTGCTGGCCCCGCAGCCCCCGGGTCCAAGGCCGGTTGCTACAACCCAGGCCTCCTGAGCAGGGACACAGGAAGCCTACAGGCGATGCGCGTCCACGGCTGGCGCTCGGCTGGCCCTCCCGCCCTGTGCTTATCGGAGCTATTTTGGGAAGCGGTTTGCTTCCAGCCTCCTGGCCTCGCTCCCACTGCTGCGGACGGCCCCCAGCTGCCCGGCTCACGCCCGCAGCCGTCGGGCGGGGGGGGGGGGGGGGGGGGGGGGGGGGGGGGGGGGGGGGGGCGGGGGAGGTGGCGGAACCGGACTGGCCGTGCACAGCCGCGGGCCTGGGATGTGCCCCTGGGCCCGGCAGAGGGCGGGAGCTGCCGCTGTAAGCCTCGGGCCTGAGTCCTGTTCGCACCACACGAACTCACGCAAGCTTCTTCACCTCGGGGCTGGGGGGGACAGTTCCCTCCTCTGCTGGTGACCAGCCCCCCAAACGGATGCGGGTCAGGCTAGGTCAGCTGCTCTCCGTGCTGACCACACACGCTGGAATTTCCAGGCTTTCTAATTGTCTCACCACGCAGTCCACAAACCATCCAAATATCCTGGGGCTGCAGGATCCTGGCATCCCTGTGCCCTCCCTGCGCCGGCTTGTACCCCGAACACCTCGCGGGGCGCAGCTGACCCCCTGTCCCCTGCCTGCAGTCTACCCCACCCCCCAGGAGACCTGGCCTCAGTTCCCAGCAGACGGCACAGCCACCCGAGCCCCCCATGGCCTGAGCCCAGCGTGAGGGCCAGCAAGGAGCCATGGCCGGCCCCCACATGGACGGAGTTGTGGCCGCTGCGGGGAAATCCCGCGGGGGGGCGGGCGGCACGTCTGGGGGGCCCTGGGGCCGCTGCCACTCTAGGCCTGGACCGGGGCTGCCAGGAGCCCCCTGCTGTTAAGGAGGCAGGTGGGGGCCAGTCCCCGAGGCGCTGACAGCCAGCCCTACGGCCACAGACGCTGTCCTCGGGGCGGGGCAGCGGCTGAGAGGCAGAGGCTGCCGGGGTCCCCCCAGTGACAGAGGAGGCTCTTGGCTCTCCTCCTGACCTCACAGCGGCTGCCTACCCCGACAGTGACCACCTTCCCCGAGCACCTCCTGGGCCCTCCCCCCAGCCCTCCCCAGGCCTGGGGGCTCCCCGGGAAGTGGAGCCAAGGCCACGGCGCTGGGAGGGGATCCAGGTGGGAGACCAGGGCTGGCTTCCTGCGCTCAGCACCGCCGCGGAGGCTGGAGCTGCCGGAAGACACGTGTGCCGGGTCCCCGGCCACCTCTGGCTCGGGCCCTTCCTCCAGGAGGACACAGCTGGGCCGGAAGGAGCCAGCCGCTGGCGGCCGGCCAGACCCTGGCAGGGAGGCCACGTCCTGTGGCCGCGGTGTACGCTGCAGGCACCCCTCCTCGGGCAGAGCGGGGCCTGGGGGCTCACCCGCGCCTGGCCTCACTCGGCAGGTCCCGGACGCCCAGGGGAAAAGGAGCTGGCTGGAGATCACACGGTGACTCAGGGCCGCGTGTGCTGCCTCCCCCCTTCTGGCCCTGAAGAGGGGTGCCCGTGGGGCACCCGGAGGGCTGGGCCTCCTTGGCTCTGGCCCGCAGCCTCACAGTCCTGTTGGCCGCCCAGGATCCCGTCTCCCGCCGTCCTCCCTGCCCCGACCCCGCGCACAGCGCTGCTGACTCACGCGGTGCCTCGGTGAGCTCACAGTCCTGGGTGCCGCACGGCCGGGAGCTCTCCGGCCAGGCCTCGTGGCCGCACTGCTCGCTGTCCTCCTCCGGGAGCCCCGTCTGGGTGTTGACGCACCGGACCAGGCGCCGCTGCACGCCGCCACCGCAGGGCGCCGAGCACTGTGCGGAGTTGGGGAGGTGAGGGTCCCCTCGGGCAGGCTGGGACGGGGGGCACCCCTGCGGCAGCTGCCAGCGGCTTCCCCGGGAGCGAGTCGCTGCACCCGCCAGCCTCTCCCAGCTCCCTGCCCCGCCCGCCCCTCCTCAGAGCCCGCCAGGGAAGGGCCCAGGAGCCCCCCGGGTTGGGGGGAACAGACCCTGACACAGGCCGGGAGGGCCCACCACAGCCCATGGGCAGCCAAGGGGAGGCGGCGGCAGGTGCCTCCACCAGGGCCTTCCATTGCCAGTCAGGCTTCCAACCACTGAGCCCCGCGGGCCTCCCCCCTGCAGCCCCATCCCAGCACCCGCCCGTTCCTTCCGTGGGCACAGCAGGGCCCCCACCTAGCTGCCGCCCCCTCCCACCGCGACCAGAGAGTCTGGTGCACAGCGCAGGGCGATTCCTTCCTGAAGGAGGGAGGCCCCGGCCCCTGACCTTGCTGCGGGCTGGCTCACCTGGCCCCAGGGCCCCACCACCCACTGCGTGCAGGGGTGCGTGTTGCAGGGCCGGGTGCTGTTGGGTCTCAGCGCCTCCTGGCAGAGGCCCGGCTCCGGGCAGGTCACCAGACGCTGCTGCTCGCCGCCGCCACAGGCCTCCGAGCACTGGAGGGGTGGCACGGGCAGGGAGAGGGCCGGGGTGCGGCCAGGGTCTGAGGGCGCCCCGCCCCAACCCCTGCCCCCGTCCCCGTCCCGGGGAGGTCTCACCTCTCTCCAGGAAGAGGTGTACCAGCTGAGGCAAGGCTGGACCCCGCAGGCGCGGCGCGCGGGCGGCATGGCCGGCCCTGGCTGGCAGTGGAAGGGCCGCAGCGGCCGGAGGTCCTGGGTGTCCACGCACTGCACGTCCCGCACGGCGGAGCCCCCGCCACAGCTGCGGGAGCACTGCAGGCCACCGGCCCGGCGTGAGTGGACCCCGCGCATGCGCACGGCAAACCCCGCCCCCGGGAGAGCCGGTGGGTCTCCGGCTGCAGGCGCAGAGCCGGGGGCAGCCGCCCCAGGGGACCGGTGGACAGGATGAAATCCAGGGGGGGGGGGGGCAGCTGCAGAGAAAGGAAGGCGGCAGGACGAGCCCAAGGACAGAGCCGCAGAGCCCCCCCCAGCCTGCACGGGGGGGGGGGGGGGGCGGGGCGGGCAGACTGTCGTGCACCCCGTGGCCCACACACCTTACTCCAGTTCCCCGTGTGCCAGGCGGCGCAGGGCCTCAGGTGGCAGCGGCGGGCGGGCTGGGGCCGGCCGGCGGGGGTACAGTCGTCCTCGCGGCCGGAGCTGCAGCGCACGGACCTCCAGACGGCCCCCAGGCCGCAGGTGGTGGAGCACTAGGGGCCGGACACAGGCGTGAGGGTGGGCACCTCCCCGAGCCCCGCCCCCAGCCTGGGGCTGCCCATGGGGGGGCAGCCAGAGCCTCGCCCTCCCCATCTGCAGAACGGGCACCTCCACCCGCCTCCAAGAAGACACCTGCAGGAGCCGCTGTCCCTGCTCACGGGAGGGAGCTCGGCGGGCATGACCGGGCTCACCGCTCCCCAAAGCCCCCTAGGAAGGGAGTCTGGATTCCTCGCTGAGTCCCTGTCTGTCCCTCCCTGCCCCAGAATGCTCGGCACACAACTCCCACGGGGACGACGTGGGGGCCCATCCACCTCAGTCAAGTTCAGACCTCGCTGCCCCAGACCGAGCAGCGTGGGACCCTGGGGGCGCCAGGTGGCGGGGGCCTGAGCAGCCCCTGGGAGAGCCGGCTGAGCCCCACTGGGCCCGGGGCCCCGGACGCGGCTCCTGCACCAGCACCGGCACCGGCACCGGCACGGCTGTCCGGGGCAGCGCCCTGCCCGGGAGCAGGTAAGCTAGAGTACGAGGGACGGGGCTCCTGGCCGCCCCCCCTTGTGCTGACCCTGCCTTCCCTGCAGCTCCCTGTGCTGCTCAGCAGGGACCCCGGGAGAGCCCCAAGACCGGCGGACGAGCCAGACTGCCCCCAGGGGCACACGGGGGGCAACAGGATGACCGGGGTCACGGGCTGCCAGCTCCCGGGTCCCAGGCCCCCCATGCGCTGGGAGATGGCCCCGGCGCGCCCCGGCCCCTTACCTGGCTCCAGCTCCCCACCTCCCAGCTGGCGTTCCTGGCCGGCGGCAGCTCCGGAGCCTGGGCCTTGGGGCCTCTGCTGCTGTCGGCCAGACTGTCCGGAGCTGGCGCTGGCAGAGGTGCCTCAGAGCCGGGGGCTTCCACCGGGCCCGCGGGTCCTGGGCCCGGCCCCCATGATGTGTGCCCGAGGCCAGGGCCAGGCGTCAGGAGGGCTGCTGGGACGGCCGCGGTCCGCAGGTCCCACGGGGCCAAGGGGGTGGGAGTGCCCGGCCCCAGGGGGCTGTCCTCGCCCCAACCTGTTGGCAGAGCGGCTGGGGGAGGAGCGCCCCTGACGGGGGGCCACAGCTCGGTGTCCACAGGGCCCCGGCCACCGCCCAGAGCTGGTTCCCAGGCCACGGTCCCCGCCGTCCACGGAGCTCCTGCGTCAGGACTGGGGGAGGCATGGCTGGTGTTGAAGGGCAACGGGGGAGACGTAGGGTGGGGTCCTTGGGGTGCACCAGTCGCTCGGTGGTCTACGGCTTCCTCCTCGCCCTCGGAGACCTCGTTGGCCCCGTGCCAGGGTCGGGGGGGCGGCCGGCTCCAGCTGTCGTCCCCTTCTGGGAGCCTGTTTTGGCCCCCAGGGGCAGCAGGTGTCTCCATGCCACCAACTGAGGCGGGGGGCCTGGGCCAGCTGGGGAACCCCAAGTCTGGGGCCCCGGCGGGGGCCTCTTCCTCGGGTAAGAAATTAAACAGGGGGTTCCCAGGGGTGTGCTGCGAGGGTGGGGCCAGAGAGAGGCCAGCCTGGCTGGGCCAAGGGGCAGGAGTCCTGTCTCCCAGCGCTCCCTCCTTCTCGCTCCTGGGGGGCTCCGAGGCCGGCAGGGGGGTGCCTGTGGGGGGCTCAGCAGGACTGCTCAGGGGTGGGGGCATCCAATCCCCTGCCAGGCCTGGGTCGGGCTCCTCGAAGGGCCCGTAGGACAGGTCCTCGTGGAAGTTAATGAAATTGTAGTCGTAGTAGAAATCGTCCACAAACACGGGCCCCGGCGGGCCTGGCTCCGGGTCCTCCTCGATGGCATTGCCCATGCCGGCCGGCTCAGAGGATGTGGGGGGCGGAGGGCGTGGGGCCAGGCGCGGGGGGATGAAGTCGATCTCATTGAAGAGCTCATGGCTGGAGGAGCCGCTACCTGAGACTTCGGGGTCCGGGGCCCAAGGGCAGGGCGGCAGAGAGCAGGCGGCCCGGCTGGCCGGCCGCTGGGCCTCATCGCAGGGGACGCCGGTGTCATTGGTACAGAGCACGCGTCGGTGCTGAGTGGCCTCCCCGCACGTCGCCGAGCACTGTGGAGGAGACCAGGCTGAGGGGCGCAGACCAGGGAAAGCTGGGGCCCAGTGGGGTACCTGTCCCCGCTCGAGGTCAGACGAGAGGCCCGTCCAGCGTGGGACCGCGGCCGGCGGGGGTGGCGGCTTGCCAGGGCACCCTAATCCCGGGGCCCCGGGGCCACGGGCTGGCAGGGGAATGCCCAGCCTCCCTCCCTCCCTCCCTCCCGCCATGGGGCTTGGCGGTAGGGCCCCCCAAGACGGGCCGGGCCCCTCCCATGCTGGTGCTCACCTGAGACCAGTTCCCCACGGCCCAGGAGGCCGGGCAGGGCACATGGCGGTTGCAAGGGGTCTCGGCAGGGGGCCGGGGGAGGTGGGCACAGGCCGGCGGCTCCAGGGCCCTCTGCTCGTCCAGTCCCACGCTCCGGATGCAGAGCACGGCGCGGCGGGAGAGGCCCCCGGGCCCGCAGGAGCTGGCACACTGCTGCCACTCCCCTGTCCACCACCTGCCGGGCGCCCAGGCCATCAGCGCGGGGGGGGGGGGGGTCCCCCGCGTTCCCGCCCCCCCAGGAGAGCTGGGCGAGTCCCGAGCCCACCCAAGGCCCACCGTACGCCACCTGGGGCGTCCTGGGCCGGCGGGGCGGGGGCAGCCGGTTCCCCTCTGCTCCTCGCCCCGCTCCCTCTGCTCCTCCAGGCCCCCGGGGGCGGGCTCACCGGGCGGGGCAGGGCTCCTCGCTGCACTCCCGCTGCCGGTCGTCAGGCCGGCCCAGGGGGTCACAGTGTCTCTCGTCCACGGGCCCCGCCTGCCGCTCCGTGCAGTGCGCACTCTGCCTCTGCACACCTGGGGGCCGCAGGGGCTCAGCCTCAGCCTGGCAGCGAGGGTGCCCCCTGCCCGAGCTGCCCAGTGCTCCAACGTGAGGCCACGCCCCCTCCACTAGTCAATCCCAGAGCCTCCCCGCCCCCTCCATGCTGTCCTCCTGGCCTTCACTCTGGCCCTGGAGGGCGAGCAGATAGTGCGGGCTCAGGGGGCCGGGGGGCCGGCCCCTTGGCTTCCTAGCTGGGAGGCCTTGGGCAGCTCACTGGGCCTCTCTGAACCTCGGTGTCTTCATCTAGAACAGTAATACCTCCCTTGAAGCCGCCAGCGAGTGAGGACACCACGGGGTCCTACAAAGCCAACCCCGGCCTGAGCGTCTCACTCCCAGCACGGTCTGTGCTCAGAAAAGGGGGAGCAGCGAGGAGACTCATCAGCGCCCCCCTCCCCCCAGCAGACAGACATTCCTCTCTGGCCCCGGAGCCAATGCTATCTTCATCACTGTTCCTGTCTCTGCCGCCACCTGCCTCTGGGCCTTTGCACAGCTGTGCTCCTCCCCTTCACCCTACCCCCGTCTCCAGCAGCGGGACCCCCTCTAGCAGGCTCTGCCTTCACCCCCAGTTCCCTCCCAGCCCAGAAGAATGGGTCTCCTCAGCCTGAGCCTCCCGCCTCCTGCTCAGCCCTTCCTCCCTACAAACAGAATTCTGGTTCTGTGCAAGGTAAGCCCGGGTCCCCGCCGTACTGCCCATGCCTCGAGGGACGTCTGCGACGCTGTCCTTCCAGGGAGAAGAGGGCACAAGTCCCCCCTGGGGGTCAGCCCCTGTCCCCTTCTTCCTGCCTGGACCACAAGAGGCCAGGAGGGAGCCATCTCGACAGGTGTGAGGGATTCACCGATGGGAGGAGGGTCCTGGGTCCGTAAGGGACCCGAGGCCATCCGCCAGCTTGGACCAGAACCCTGGGCCTTCTTACTGCTGGGGGCCGGCCCGGGCCAGGGCCACACCCCGGCCACCTGTGGGGCCAACACTCTGCCGAACGACAAGCGCCCAGCGTCTGGTTTGCCCGGTACGTTTGCTTTCACGTTTGCAAATCTGGAGACACTCATAGAGCACAGGGTCCTCTTAGCAGCTCTTGAAGAACTCTGCCAGGGTTTGGGGGCCGGTTTTCATCTTATCGTCAGACAAGCGTTTTCAGGAACGTTCAGATGTCTGTCCCGGGTTCCTGACGCTGAGCTCCCCGACACCAAGGGACAGTGGGGAAGTCTGGGGGCAGCAGCCAGGGGGCGGGAGGCTCTGGGCCCCCCCGAGGAGGCGGCCCCGCAGCCCATCTGCAGCAGGAGCCGGAGACGGCAAGGACCCCACGCTCACAGGGGCCGTGGGTCAGGTCTCCGGCACGGAGCAGAAACACAGGCGTGAGCCCCGTCGGGGGCAGCGGTGAGGGGCGGGGGGGGGGGCGGGTGCCTCGCGGGGGGGAGCACGCCAGCCGCCGAGACACAGCAGGGTGCCAGCCTCGTCCCTGTCCTGGCGAACCCCGGCTCTAGACACGGGGCCGGGGGGCCCGGGGGCAGCACTCCAAGCCCATGGGGGCTCGCCAACCGGCTCTGAGCTGGAAGAGGAAGCCGGGCACCAGAGATGCCGTCCGCCCCCGTCCTCACCTGTGCCACAAGTGACCGTGCACTTGGTCCAGGGCCCGTAGCTCCAGGAGAACTCGGGCGGCTCGACCTGGCCGGGGCTGTCCGCCTCCCTGTGGATGGTGTACTCGTAGCGCACCCCAGGGTTGCTCTCCTGGAACAGCAGCTGGGGGCGGCGGGCGGGGCACCGTGAGCAGACGCGTCCCCTCCGCCCACCCAGCCAGCCGTCCCCCAGGGAGCCGAGCCCACCCACTCGGGGGCCTGGGGCGGCACCGTGGCAGAGGCCCCAGGGCTGGGGCCTGCGTGCGGCGGGCGGGGCTGGGGGGACAGGGCTGGGGGGCCGAGCCGCGGGGGCGGCACCTGGATCCAGACGGGCTCGTCGGTGGGGCCGGGGGACGTGAGGTTCTCCCAGTTGCCGGTGCGCGCGTACGTGAAGGTGGTGCCGGCCACCTGGTAGTCGCCGTTCCACTGGATGGTCCAGCCGCCGTTCAGGAAGTACTTCTCGGGGTCCTCGCTGCGCAGCGCCAGGAAGTTGGCGGCCTCAGCCACCTCCTCAATGCGGATCTCCCGGGCGCCGGCCGGGATCAGCCCCACATCCACGTAGCCTGCGGGCCAGGCGCGGCGCCGACGGTTAGGGGGTTGCCGTCCCCTCACCTCAGACTCCCCTGGGCGGCTGACTCCACCATGAGCTCGAGATTCTGAGCTCCCCGAAAGCCAGAGGCACCCCCCGGCCTACGTCACCCAATAAACCTCAGAACAATCCTGCCCTCGGGACCCACACGTCTTGACCCCTCTCCTAGAGACTGGGTTGGTGTCCGAGCCACCAGCCTGGGCCCTTCCCCTGGGCATGTCCTCACTGCCAGCCTCGCTGTCCTTTCCCGGGCCCCACACGCTTTCCCCCAGGACACGGATACTACCGGCACCCGCGTCTCACAGATGGAGAGACTGAGGCCCAGGGAGATGTAGTGACTTGCCCTCGGGCTCTGTGGGCTGCGGCGGGGCGTCCTGGCCCGGAGCTCAGGGCCCACGGCAGCCCCCGCCACGGTCCCTGGACGGAGATGCGTTTCGGCCCTTTCCTCCCAGTGCAGCACCTCTCCCACCTCACCGGAGTCTTTCGGGATTCAGCTAACCTGCCACCTCCTCCAGGAAGTCCCCGCTGACTTCCCCAGGTCAGGACCTCCTTCCACAGTGCTCAGCCTAAGCTCAACGCCCCCACGCTAAACGCTTCAGCCACCCGTCAGACTATGAGAGCCTCGCCTTCGCGGCCTTCTCACCGAGCACACGGTGGGCACTCAAGCAACTGGTGCTGGGGGTGCTGGGGGTCTCTGAAGCCTCCCAGGAAGGGCGGAGCCCTCTGAAAGGGCTGGGGCCACCCGTAATCACCCCTGAACCGCCAAACTGAGGTCCCCGGGCGGGAGGAGCCCTCTGGAGACGGCTCCACATCTGGGCCAAGGCACCCTGACACCTGCCAGGACCAGGCTGGGCAGCTTCCTGGCTTCCCATCTCTAGCCCGGGCGGGAACCCTGGGGACCAAGGAGGGGACACCAAGCTAGAGCACCCCCGGCAGGGGCGCTGGCCCGTACCCAGGCCCTCGGACTCCTCGAAGGTCCTGCTCACGGTGTGGCAGGTGGAGCCGTTGCCGTGACACACGCCGCAGCGATCCTCGACGGCCCCGGAGTCGATCTCGAAGTCACAGCCCACATTCTGGAACACACGGGAGGGAGGCCCTAGTGCCGGCCGCCAGCACAGGGAGGACGGGGCCCCTCGCTCCAGACCTGCCCACCAGTCGCGCCCTGTGACCTCAGGGGGGCCCGTGAGCGCGCTTCCCCAGCGAGAAACGGGAGGTCCGTCTGCCGTAAAGCCACGTTGAGAGGGGGGGTGAGGCGCGAGAGGGCAGGTTTTGTGAAGGGCGACAGCAGGGCGCCAGGAGGGGGCATCCCTGCCGATGGGACGGCAGAGCCGGGAAGCCCGCGGCACAGTCTAGGGAGGGGCTAGGGGCGGCCGGCAGGGGGGGACGCTCTCCCGGCCCAGGCAGACCTTGCAGATGCCATTGATGCAGAGGTCATGGCTGGGCCGGCCCTGGTAGCAGGGGGTGCCATCGATCACCGCGTCCCGCAGCTTCTCAGCAAAATACTCGTCGGAGGGCCGGCAGTGCAACTCGCACGGGTTCCCTGGGGGCCCGAGCGGAGGAGGCATGAGGGACAGCCCGGAGGGAGTCAGGGAGGTCCCTGGGCTGCTGGCTCTCAGCCAGGCCGCACGTGGGAGAGCAGGGCCCCGGGCTGCGGGGGGTAACCTGGGGCCCCGGACCCCGCCCCCGGGGGCGGCAGGACTCACCGTCGTTGACCACGGGCACCCACGTGTGCAGCTGGCCCTTGTAAAGCATGGCGTCAAAGCGGCTGCACTGGACGTGGCGGAAGGAGGGGTGGCCGGGGGGGCAGGCCTGCAGGTTGCACAGGCGGGAACGCTTCCGCTCGCCCACACAGTACTTGCCCTTGTATTTGGGCCTGTGGAGAGAGCCAGGCGAGCGCCCGTGAGTGCCGACGGTGTCCCTGCATCCAGAGGCAGGCCCTCGGGCTGACTCCGGGGGCCCAACGCCCGCCGCCCCCGGCTCTAGCCCAGACCCTCTCCCTGTGTGACGACCTGCAGGCTGGGGGACTCGGGGGACGGGGCGGCCGGAAGCCGGCTCTGCCCCCACGCCCCTGCAGTGCGGTCCCGGCAAGTCTCCAGCCCTGTCTGGGGCCCAGTCTGCTCGCCTGTTACACGGGGATGGCGCTGCGGTGCGGAGCGCTGTTGGGGGCCGGGACGAGCTGTGGAGGGGCTGGCAGCCCCATCCCCGGCCCGTGAGACCCAGGGTCCCGAGGACCCGTGTCTGCACACTCATTCCTGGCGGCACCCGCAAGCACGACACCGAACCCCACCCTCCTCGGGGCCAGGGTGCCTGCCCCCAACCCAGCCCAGGCCACAGGGTGCCAAGCACCGGGCCCTGGACGGGGCAGCCTCACCAAGACAGCTCCTCCGAAGGAGCCGGGGAGCCCCTCAGCCCGCGCTACCACTGGCCCCGCAACTGAGGCCCAGAGAGGCCAAGGCACTTGCCCCAGGACACACAGCTGTCCCCTCTCATCTCAGACCCAGAGGTACTTTAATACCAGTGAGTGAGTCCTTATGAAGCCCCTTCCATTGACCAGCGGTGGGTTTTCATGCCTTAGCTCTGCTGGGGGCTGCCCCCTGCCATCACCCCAGAGTAAGGTTTCCCCAGAAACAGACCGAGGAGGGGTGGACAGGGGACTTGAACCCTGATCCATCTAATATCCCGGCTCTAAGCTCCTGCTTCCCTCCAGGCGGTCCGGAGCTGCTGGGCCCTGCTGTGCCCCTCGTCGCACCGCGCCCAGCACCGGGACTCTGCGGGCCTCCGGAATGCCCTCTGAGTGGCTCTCTGCCGCGGGCTGCCCGGGGTGTCCCATTCCCCCGCCCCTGGCGTCCCCAGCCCCGCACTCACACGGGCTGCGTGCACTGCCGCTCGGCGCTCTGCACGCCCACGCCACAGCTCCGCGAGCAGAACGACCAGGCGCTCCAGCCGGACCAGCCGCCGTCCACAGCCTCAGGCCGGAAGCCGACAGGCACGCACTCCCCGTTCAGACACCACTGAGACAGACGGGGGTGGAAATGCCTTTGGGCCCCCCGTCATCCCCACCCTGGAGGGACAGAGGAGTTAGGGGCCCCCTCCCAGGTCCCCAAGACCCAGGCCCCCCAGTGGAGCAGAGCAGGGAGTAAAACGGAACCGGACCCCTGTGCTGACTTTCTGGGGACGGACCAGCCGCACCTTGTTCGCTCTGCAGAAGGGCTGAGGGCCCGAGAGGCTGGGGCGCTGCTCGGAGCTCCAGTACGTCTGAACCAGGCAGCCTCGGGAACACCGGCACGACGGGGGGCCGGGCCTCTCCCCAACCCCCCACAGTGGGGGCTGCGGCGCCCTTACCTTGCTCTCCCCACACCGGGTACCGTCCACGGCCGCGTCCAGCTTGGAGTGACAAGTGGTCCCCACAGAGCACCAGAGAGTGTGGCACACATTCTGCAAGGACAACGGGCCATAGGGGGCTGGCAGGGGGGTGGCAGGGGGTGGGGCTGCAGATGGGATTCCCAGTGGGCCCCTCCCATCTTCCCCCAACCATATGGTGCTGGGGTGCCCAGCTTGCTGCTCAAAGCAGTCTCCAGCCCCGCCCACCCATGCCAACTCCACCCCCAGCCCTCCTGGCCCCGCCCACTCACACCAGCTCCTCACACCCCTCCCAATCCCGCCCACTCTCATACCAGCTCCACCCACACCCCTCCCAGTCCCGCCCACTCATACCAGCTCCACCTACACCTCTCCCAGTCCCGCCCACTCTCATACCAGCTCCACCCTCACCCCCAGTCCCGCCCACTCTCATACCAGCTCCACCCACACCCCTCCCAGTCCCGCCCACTCATACCAGCTCCACCCATACCCCTCCCAGTCCCGCCCACTCATACCAGCTCCACCCGCACCCCCCCAGCCCCGCCCACTCTCATACCAGCTGCAC
>CM052797.1:365612-389220 GCA_028533885.1 Nasua narica
CTTATACCTGCTCCACGCATACCTCTCCCAGCCCCCTCCCGCCCACACCAATACCAACTTCACCCACCTCCCCAGTCCCGCCCACTCATAACAAGCCCCGCCCATTCAGCAGCTCCACCCACACCTCTCCTAGCCCCGCCCACTGGCCTAGAAAGACACCACCCCCCACAAGCCTGGGGACTCGATACAGGGTGATGGACCTCACCTAAGGCAATCTTCCCTGGGTCCATGCAGCATAGGATTTGTTTTGCCCTTTATAACGTGGCCCTGGGAGGTGAGAGGCTTGCCCAAAGCCACAGTTGGCAAAGGGTCCACCCAGAAATTGGACCTGTGTCTGGGCCATCCAAGCAGCAGAGGATCCCACAGCCGGTAGTGTCTCCCAGGCACCCCACAATGGGATGAGCCCAAACCAGCGCACGCTGCAAGCTGGGGAGGCAGCCCCTTGCCCCACGCGCACCCCGCACTCACGTCCATGTCCTCACAGAAGGCGGAGTAGGCCCCATACTGGAGGCGGCACTGGTGGCCCACGTCGTAGAGGACCCCGGGTGGCACAGAGGGGAAGTCGATGACATCCTTGCTGGGAGAGTCGTCCAAGCACAGGCCCCACCCTCGGCTGCAGAGACGGCACAGGACAGGCAAGGGGGGCAGCCTGAGAGACCCACCCCGGAGGCCTCGGAGGGGAGGGGAGGGCAGGGCACAGAGAACCAACCCTGCAGGAAGACCACAGCCTCCTTGCTCGCTGCAGCCCACCCTCTGGTCCCCAGGCTAGCGTTCGGGGTGCTCCCACTCCCTCCCCTTGGCCTCCAGCCCTCTGGCCGGGAACAACGCCCCCTCCCCAGGGTCACACATTTGCACGAGCACCTGCAATGCTCTGCACTCTCCTGCAAGAACTCTCTCTGGCCCAGGCGGCCCCTGGCCCTGTCCTGAGCTCCCGCAGCCTCCGCCCCCCAGCCTGGGACCAGGAGCCCCTCACTCAGGGATCTGGAGAGCATCACCTCTCTGCTGCCCGTCGGCCCCACCCCGGGCTGAGGTCTGGGGTCTCTGTGGGGGACGACAGCCCAGGAGGGCTGGGGCCAGCCCCGCCTACCCTCTTCCAGCCCTCCCCGACAGTGCAGGGGACCCACACCGGCAGGCAGGGAGCGCGGAGGCAGAAGGGCCCTGCGGAGGACATCCCCGGCCCGGCTCGGGCCCAGCTCTGCCAGCGTGTCTCCTCCAGGGCCCCTTGGGCAGAGCTATTGCCTCTGGGGGCCGGTGCCCATCCCGCTGCCCTGGCCAGGCCCCTCGGGTCGAGCACCCAGCTCAGGGCTCACTGCTGTCCTGTAGGAGTCAGCGAAGTGTCCCGGGACCTCCCTCGGGGCAGCAGGGGCTGGTGAGAGCTGAGGTTGGGGGCGATGGGTAGTTGGCCCAGGCAGCAAGGACACCCCAGCCAGGCAGGGGAGGGGCGCCAGAAAGTTTCCCAGTTTCCCCGTCTGGAGTGGCTGGTAGCAGGTGGGGGGCCAGATAAGCAGAGGGTCCTGGTTGGGGTCAGAAGCGCAGAGGTGACGGGGGCCGGGGTCTGACAGAGAGGCGTAGAGGAGACACCACAGGATAGCGGGGACACCCGGAAGAAGACAGGGGGCGGGGAGGCTGGGGCGGTGACCTCTGGGATCCCAGAGGGGAGCTGTGGGGCCCAGGGGGGCCTGGGTGTCTGTGGGGTTTCCTGAGGCCCCCAGCTCCACCCAGAGCTGCCAGGAACACAGCCTCTGACACTCCTCTGCGAGGAGCCCTGGGGCCCGCCCCCAAGCCACCTGGACCACCCACGCTGGTGAAAACCAGACCCTCTAAAATGAGTGTCCACAAATGAGCGGCGAGGGGCCCCAGGCCTCTGCCCCAGCCAGCTCCTGGGTCACTCCTCAAACACCTGTCCCCTCCCCACACACACGCAGGGCCCAAGGCAGTACGTCGCGTGCCCTCGGCCCCCCCAGGCCCCAGAGGTCAGGCTCTGATGCAGCCGAGCGTACCCGCTCGCGGGGCGACCCCGGGGCAGGCTCCTTCCCTCCACCATACGCCTGACCTCAAATGCTTCATCCCAGTGTAAGTTCAAAACCACGGCCGGCCGCGGAGCCCCCGGCAGAGAAAGGCACGCTGACCGCAGGCCTGGCCCTTGGGGCAAAGTGTCAGCTGGGGGCGTGGTGGGCAGGGTCAGCCTGGCCCCACGGATGCGGCCTCTCACTCTGTCCAGACCCTGTTTGGTGGGGCCCGTCCTACCCCCAGTAGGGAGATGGAGGGCGAGGGACTGGAGGACAGGCTGGGTCCACGCCTCCCACCCAGGCCCCCCTCTCCTTCCCCCTTTCCTGGGACTCCAGGACGGACGGGCAGGAGGCGAGCCCCCAGCACCCTCCACCGGGCACCCTCCATGCAGGCCTGCCTCTCTGGGGCCTCTGCCCTCACGCAGCCCCTCTCAGTGCCCCCCCGGACCCCCTAGGCCCCAGCAGGCTCAGGATCTGGTCTGATCTTCCTGCCCTCGCCCCAGGCCGCAAGCCAAGGGGCTCAAGCATTCCAGCGCCGATCACAGAGACACTGTGTGTGTGTGTGTGTGTGTGTTTGTGTGTGTGTGTGTGTGTGTTGTGTCCTGCAGGCAGGGTGCTGGGTGGCTCCCTGGGAGGGGACAGCTGGGAACAGGCCCTGGGGGAGTTGCGGGGGTGGCTCCCCTCCCATCTGGGGCAGGAGACGCGCCCTTGGGATGCTTTCCAGGCCTGCTCTCCTGGCCCAGGCTACGTGCTGGTTCAGAGCTATCTCCTCGGCGCTTAGAAGTAGCGATAAGAGGCACCAGCACTGAACGCAAACCACGTGGTCGGCGACAGGCCCGACGCTCGCAGCCCCCGCGAGGCAGGCGTCAGGAACGTGTCTGCCAACACGGACAAAGGCCGAGGCCAGAGTCCAGGCCCCAGCCATCACCCGCAGCCGCCCCCCAGGAGTCCCTGCCCACACCCGCAGGGGACACGCTCATGCCCCCCTCAAACCTACAGAGAGGACTTCTAGAAAACACGGCAGATGGAGCTCCACGCCCTCCCCCCACTAGGAGGACAGCAAAAGAATAAAGAAGGACACAGGGCAAGGGGAGGTGATGAGGACAAATGACAAATGTCAGCAAAATTCTGGAAGCTGGAAAGCAGACGGTCAATTAGGAGCCGAGCTGCTGGGGCAGCGAGAGTTGGAAGCCCAGTCCTACCGGGAGGAACCACCCAGAAGCAGGACCCCAGAAGGGCTCAGGCTTAGGGCCCAGGGAGCCATGGAGGCCAGGGCTGAGGACAGCAGACATCAGACCCCAGCCCACTCCCCCACCCGTGTGGCCAGGTGGTGGCCACCTCCCCGCCTACAGGGAGCTGGGAGTCGCTCTCGGAAGCCAGTGAGCGCCTCGGAGGCCCTGGGACACCTACGGAGGGACCTACAGAGAAGGGGACAAATGTAAGTCTACGCAGGGAAGGGTGGGAAACCGCCAAGGCCCTTCCCCACCTGGGTGCGAGAATGCCACTGCCAGACTTACACCAGGACAAGATGAGAGTGGCTCTGGGGGAACAGAGCCGCTCCAGAAAGGACCCGAGGTCCTGATCTCTGAAGACCTCCCCACGACGCAGCCCCATCCCCGCCACTCCCTCGGCACGGAGCCCAGAACGCCTGCCCGGGGCACAGCCTCCGAATGGGTATCCCAGTGCCGCCTCCCGGGCATGAGAGGAAGCTGAACTGGTTTAAAATCTTTAACATGAAATGTCCTTTAAAATTAAGGAAAGAGGGCGCCAGGGTTACATATCTGCCTTCGGCTCAGGTCATGATCCCAGTGTCCTGGGATCGAGTCCCTCATCCCGCTCCCGGCTTGGCAGGGAGCCTGCTTCTCCCTCTGCCTCTCCCCCTGCTCGTTCTCTCTCTCTCTCTCTCACTCAAATCAACAAATAAAATCTTAAAAGATAGGGGCACCTGGGTGGCTCAGTCATTATGCATCTGCCTTTGGCTCAGATCATGATCCCAGGGTACCGGGATCGAGCCCGCATAGGGCTCCCTGCTCCGGGGGGAAAGCCTGCTTCTCCCTCTCCCTGCTTGTGTTTCCTCTCACTGTGTCTCCCTCTGTCAAATAAATAAACCCCCCACCAAAAGAAAATGTATTTTAAAAATCTAAAAAAAAATAAATAAAACTAAATTAAGCAAAGAAAGATATTGCAAAGAGCAGAAGAAAAAGTGTAACCCATATAAGGAATAACCTCAGGAGGAGAAGAGAGGAAACCATGACTGTGGAAACATGATAATAAAAAGGAGTACTTACTGATTAAGGAAATACAGAAAGTTAAAGGTATAGTAGAAGAAACTTAATAGAAGGGTAAACATAAGGATGTCCTCCAGAAAATAGAGATAAAAACCAGTAAAAAAAAACAAAGAATGTGAGAGAACAGCTGAATGCTGAGAGTTCCAGACGGAGAAAATACAAATCATCAAATAACACGGGAACATTTTCAAAAAAGACAGGAGTTTTTAGGGGAAAAGCATCCACCAGGTCTAAAGAAGCAAGAAAAATCTCACAGAGATGACCTAACCACCTTCCATGTGAAGGAGCCAGAAAAAGAAGAACAAACAAAACCCCAAACCAGCAGGAGAAAAGAAAGAATAATGATCAGAGCAGAAGTAAACAATGTAGAAACTAAAAAAAAAAAAAAACAACAAAACAGATCAATGAAACCAGGAGCTAGGTCTTTGAAAAGATCAACAAAAATGCTAAGTCTTTAGCTGGACTCGTCCAAACAGAGAGAGGGAGAGGGAGGGAGGAGAGAGGAGAGAAAGGAGAGAAAGGACTCATAATCAAAACAAAAGATTAGAAGTAACAGCAGACGGCCCAGAAACACAAAGGGTTGAAATTCAGAACAACTATATATCAACACACTGGACAGCATGGAAGAGATGGGTAAATTCCCAGAAACATATAACTTCCCAAAAAGAAATCAGAAAGAAATAGAAAATTTAAACAGACCAATCACCAGCAACGAAACAGAATCAATAATCAAAAACTCCCAACAAACAAAAGGCCAGGACCAGACGGCTTCACAGATGAATTCTGCCAAACATTTAAAGAAAAGCTAATACCTATTCTTCTCAAACTCTTCTAAAAAATAGAAAAGAAAGGAAACTCCCAAATTCACCCTGAGGCCAGCATTACCTGATACCGAAACCAGACAAAGACCCCACTAAAAAAGACAATTGCAGGCCGAGATCCCTGATGAACATAGATGCAAAAATTCTCAGTAAAATACCAGCAATCCAGACCCAATAATACATTCAAAAAAATCATTCACCATGACCAAGTGGGACTTATTCCTGGGTTGCAAGGTTCACACATCAATCAATGTGATACTCAAATGAATAAGAGAAAGGATAAAAACCATATGATCCTTTCCAAAGACACAGAAAAACCCATTTGACGAAGTACGGCATCCATTCATGATAAAAACCCTCAACAAAGTAGATTCAGATCAGAGGGAAGCTACCTCAACATAATAAAGGCCACATATGGAAAATCCACAGCCAACATAATACTCAGGGATAAAACACTGACAGCCTTTCCTCTAAGATCAGGAAGAAGACAAAAATGTCCACTCTCACCACTTTCACAAAACATAGTACTGGAAGTCCCAGCCACGGCAATCAGACAAAAAAAGGGGGGGGGGGGAGAGCATCCAAATAGGCAAGGAAGATGTAAAACTTTCATTATTTGCAGATAACACGACACTGTATGTAGAAAACCCTCAAGACTACCAAAAAACTAAAGCTCAGGATACAAACTCAACATACAGAAATTAACTGCGTCTCTCTACACTAATGGTGACGCAGCGAAAGAGAGACTAAGGAAACAATGCCATTTACAACTGCCCCCAAAATAACAAAGTACTTAGGAATAAACTTAACCAAAGAGGAAAAAGATCTGCACTCTGAAAACTATAAAATATTGACAAAGAAAATTGAAGATGGCACAAAGAACTGGAAAAACATTCCATACTCGTGGATTAGAAGAACAAAAATTATTGCAATGTCCATACTACCCAAAGCAATCTACAGACCTAATGCAACCCCAATCGAAACACCAACAGCATTTTTCACAGAGTTAGAACCACAAAAGACCCCAAATAGCCAAAGCAAGCTTGAAAAAGCCAAGCCAAGCCGGAGGCATCACAATTCCGGACGTCAAGATGTATTACAGAGCTGTAGGAATCAAAGCACTACGGTTCTGGTACAAAAAGAGACACAAAGATCAACGGAGCGGGACAGAAAGCCCAGAAACAAGCCCACAATTATATAGTCAATTAATCGTTGACAAAGGAGGTAGGACTGTCCAATGGAAAAAAGACAGTCTCTTCAACAAATGATGCTGGGAAAACTAGACGGCCACCTGGGGAAGAATGAAACTGGACCACTTTCTTACACCGCACCCAAAAATAAACTGAAAATGGATTAAGGACCTCAATATGAGACAGGAAACCATAAAAATCCTAGAAGAGGAGCGCTTGGTGGCTCAGTCGTTAAGCTTCTGCCTTCGGCTCAGGTCATGATCTCAGGGTCCTGGGATCGAGCCCCGCATCGGGCTCTCTGCTCAGCAGGGAGCCTGCTTCCCCCCCTTTCTCTGCCTGCCTCTCTGCCTACTTGTGATCTCTCTCCTGTCAAATAAATAAGTAAAATCTTAAAATTAAAAGAATAAAATCCTAGAAGAGAGCACACAGGCAGTAATTTCTCTGACATCGGCCTTAGCAACTTTTTTCTAGCTATGTCTCTGGCAAGGGAAACAAAAGCAAAAATAAACTATTGGGACTACATCAAAATAAAAAGTTTCTGCACACTGAAGTAAAGGATCAGTATCCAAAATATATATAAAGAACTGATACAACCCAACATGCAAATAACCCAACTAAAAATGGGCAGAAGGCAGGAACAAATATTTCTCCAAAGATACAAATGGCCAACAGACATATGAAAAGATACTCAGCATCACTCATCATCAGGGAAATGCAATTTACAACCACAGTGAGACACCACCTCACACCTGTCAGAATGGCTAAAATCAACAAGTCAGGAAACGACAGATGTTGGCGAGGATGCGGAGGAAGGGGAACCCTCCTACACTGTTGGTGGGAATGCAAGCTGGTGCAGCCACTCTGGAAAACAGTATGGAGGTTCCTCAGAAAGTCGAAAATAGAGCTACCTTATGACCCAGCAATTGCACTAAGGTATTTAGCCAAAGAATACAAAAATACTAATTTGAAGGGATACATGCACCCCTGTTTATTGTGGCACTATCTTATAATGGCCAAGATATGGGAGCAGCTCAAGAGCCCCCCGACAGATGAATGGGTAAAGAAGATGTGATATACACATACACACATTGGAATAGTAGTCAGCCATCAAAAAGAATGAAATCTGGCCATTTGCAATAACGAGGACAGAACTAGAGAGTATTATGCTAAGCAAAATAAGAGAAAGACAAACAACATGTGATTTCACTCATATGTGGAATTTAAGAAACAAAACAGATGAACAAAAGGGAAAAAAAAGAGGAGACAAACCAAGAAACAGACTCAACTCTAAAGGAAACACTGCTGGTCACCAGAGGGGAGATGGGGGGTGGTACAGGGGACATAGGTGATGGGGACGAAGAAGGGCACTTGCTGTGATGAGCGCTGGGTGGTATATGCAAGCGTCGAATCACTGAATCGTACACCTGAAATTAGTAATACGTGGCACATCAAGTATACTAGAATTAAAACAAAAAAAGGATCCACCAAGAATCCTCCAAAACAAAAACAGATCAAGGCACATGACTGCAAAATTTCCAATCACCATAAGAGAGAGAAAAAGAGAAAGAAAAGCTTCCAGACAATTTAGGAAGTCACAGACAAAGGCCTGGAAATGAGACTGGAATGGGACTTCTTGGTGGCAATGTTAGGAGTCAGAGGACAATGGGAAAAAGCCTTTGAATGCTGAGGGAGGGTGACTTCTGGCTTGAAGTTGGTATCAAATCCAACTACCAATGAGGTGTGAGGGTAGAAGATGCTTTCAAACAAGCAAACCCCTCACCTCCACGCGCCCTTTCTCAGAAAGCTACTTGAGGATGTGCTCCACCAAAACAAAGAAGCATCCCCTCTAAAATCAGTAGCGGGATGACCCCACAGGACAATGTTAGGACAGGCCTAGAAAGCACCCAGTCTACACTGAAATGGGGGGCAGAGCCCACGCTGTCCCCGGAACCAGAACTTGCTTCATGTGCGGAAAGAAGGCAGTGATGTGTCGAGAACCACGAGCGACCAGTAGCTGTGTCATTCCTTGTTACGGATGCTACATCCCCGTATCAACCAAGTGCACACTGGAAGCGAGGAGGCAGGGGGGACAGGGGCAGCCCCCAGACCCTTCTCCCTTCAGACTTCTGCTTACTGACTAGCAAGCCAAAGCAGGGAGTGTTTGCAGAATGCATGCATATTAAGAAGTAGAATAAATCCTGTCGAGTTATGTGCGCTGTGGTGTTTCAGTGACTCACACAGGAGTTCAGTGCTCTTACGCTTGCATTTATGGCTGGCATTGCACAAAATAAAGGTCAATGGTAACATGTGTACTAAGAATTTAAATTTTTAAATTCTTCTTTGCTTAGGACATTAAGTAGCAAATAAAAAACAAAATTAAGAGGATGCGAAAGAAAGGAAAAACTTTAAGTTGCGGCACCTTTAGCGGCACTTTTCCCTGGACTGCGCTGGCCACGTGACCAGTCCCGTGCCCTGTCTGGTTTCCTTCCCATCCCAAACCCAAGGACTGCATCCCCATCCTGGACCCATGGTCCCCAAGGCCCCACTCGGTCCCACCTTCCCGACAGCGCTCAGCTCCCTTGTGTCTCAGCCCCCACTCCTCTCCCTTCTGCACGTGTGTCAGCTCTTCCTGGCTGTCAGACCCAGCTCAGATGGCCTCTCCTTCCAACGGGGGCGGGGGAACCCACTCCCAGCTCCACCGGCTGCCCTCTGTGCCACCCTCTATCTGGCGCCGGAGTGCACCTCGGGCCACCCTCCTCCCCCCCCCCCCGGGGCGGGGCTTACTCCAGGAACCTGGTGATGTACTCGCGGCTGCAGCGGGACCAGGTGAGGGGGACGGTGTCGTACAGGAGCTGTGGAGACATGATGAAAGGCCGTTTCCCAACCGGCTCGCAGTCATTGCCGCTTCCGTCATGCTGAATGCCAAAGCTGTGTGAGAGCACAGGCCGCGGGGGCGGGTGAGCCACAAGGCGGGCGAGCCCCAAGAGAGCACCAGCACCCCCTTCCCGTCAGCCTGCAAGGGGCGCACCCATCAGACCGCCCGCATGGCCTCGGGAAGGTCAAACCCTCTGGGAGCCTCGGCCTCCCTGACCTAAGGTGTGGGTGGGTCAGCTGTGCTCCCTGAGCCCTCCTCCAGGGCCCCCTGCCTGAGCCTGCCGGGCACCTGTGGGGCCAGCCGGGGGGCTTGGCCCGGACGACAGCCCCCCCTCCCTCCCTGGCACCCCGCACCGGGGACACGGGTCTGCGGCCGAGGCTGTGCACCGGAGGGAAGGGCATCTGACCAGCCCTATCGCAGAAAAGTTCTCAAGACGCCGTCCTTGGGAAGGACACGAGAAAAATTATGTTGGCTTGGCACGCAGGATGTGCCGGGTGCCGTGCTCTGCCCTTGCAGGGACCCCATCTTGCTCAGTCCTCAGAGCATCCCAGGGAGCTCCGAGAGGCTGGGGGCCGGGCCGAGGGAACACAGCCAGGGAACGGCAGACCCGGGACCCGGTGCTCCTTCTACCGCCACGGGCGGCTTCGGGACCCTGCATGCTGTCCCTCAGGGAGCCCCGAGCACGTAAACCATGACCCCTCCAAACCTCTGAGCGGCACGCTTGGCTACAGGCACCCTCACGGGAGCCTGGCGACCTGGGGCGCTGCACCGTTGGACAGCCGGATGGCCTGGGCACGGCCTGCCCTTAAAGCCTGGAGCCTCATGCAGACAGGCCGGCTGGCGGGCTGGCGGGAGCCGTGAGCACCGCCGAATCCCACCCCCCGGACCGGCAGGGAGCGCCCAAAGGCCCAGAGAGGGCGAGTAGCCACCTGGGGTTCCAGAGCCACCAGGAAGCCACGTGCGGCGGGACTAAGAGTCACAATGCGAGCACAGAGAGCAACGTGCAGGGACCGGTCCAGACCCGAGCTGACTTCCCGGCCGTGTCAACCCCGCTCCACCCAGGACCGTCCCCGAGCCGGGCTCTCCCTGTCGGAGGACAGCAGCCTGGCTCTGGGGCCGCTGGCCAGGCGGGGCCGGGCTCCGGGCCCCGGGGGGCGGGGAGGGGAAGCTGGGCGGGCGGCCCGAGTACCTGTGTCCGAGCTCGTGAGCCACGGTGAAGGCCAGCGGCAGCCCCGTGTCCTCGTTGATGTTGCAGCTGCGGTGCGGCTGACACATGCCCGCCACGTGGGACAGCCCCAGCGTCTCGCAGGGCCGGTTCATGGCCACACACAGGTCCTTCCTGCGGGTGCGGAGACACGCCGGTCTCAGGCTGACCTGGCCCAGACACGCGAGCGGGGAGGGCGGCCGTCCCCTCCCGCCCAGACAGCCCGCCAGCAACGTGGCCACGACCGGGCCAGGGCCCTGATGCACAGGGGACACCTGCTGGCGCCTGGGGAGCAGCCCCAGCAGGGTTTTGGTTCCCGTCTCAGGGAGGGTGCCGAGGGGGCTGCAGGGGCCCCGCAGAGGGAGACCCCAGACCACCACCTCCGAGAGAGCTGCACTTGTCCGAGGTGGGGGAGGGGCCAGGGGCAGAGCGGCAGCCTTGGCTGTCCAGCGGGGGCACGGGGGCTCCTTCTAACAGAACTGCCCTGTCTCCAGACTGCAAGGGGGGGACACAGGAACTCACACTGTGATCCAAGTGCCGAATGCACACGTGCATGCGAATACCGGCTGGGGATGTGTGAGCGGGTCTGTGCCCTGGTCGTGGGCTCGCGCTTTGTGAGGCCAGCCGTGAGCACTGGGGAAGGGGGTGCGGGCCGAGACGGAGCCCCGAGGGGAGGCGGGAGGCTGGGGGCAGACGGGAGCCTCAGGGAGGGGTGGGGGAGGGGTGCAGAATGAGCAGCACTGGGGGAAGGGGTCCAGGGGCAGGGTGTCTCCCATTTCTGACCGGTCTAGGAGAACCCATAATCATCTAAGTATAGAAAGAGCCCCCGGACGCTGACAGAGTCCCATTTCCAGCCGCCATCCTGAGGCTCCGGAGCAGCGCCCCCCCGCCCCTCCCCCCGCCCCACGGCACCTGGTCAGCAGGATGGCCGTGTCGTGGTGCAGCGGGTGGGCGTCCCCCTTCATGTTGATGTTCTTCTGCCACTTGCAGAAGCTCCTCAGAGTGTTGTCTGCGTGGTGTGTGATCTTCAGGTCTTCCTGGGGGCAGACAGAGTGGCCACTGGCGCCTCCCCGAGCCCGAAGGCCCAGGCCCCATTGTTCCCCACCAGGCCGCAGGGCCCAGAGGGCGGGGACACGACGCGACAGCCGGGCCTGTGGGCGCCGGTTCAGCTGCAGTCTGACCACCCCTCCCGCAGGCGCATCCCGGGGGAAGCGGAGAGAGGGCCAGCCCGGGACAGGGGTGGAGGGGGCCCCGCCCAGGCCGAGCCAGCTCCCGGCGCCCTTCCACGCCGGCCCTGGGACGCTCACCTCGTCGTCCTCCAGCAGGACCAGGCGCACGACGGTGATATGGATGGGGTTCCCGACGCTGGGGTCATGGAACAGGCCGGCCACCTGCCCGAGAGACGGGGTTGGGCTGTCACCCTGGATGGAGGCGGGGACAGCCCCGTCGACCCACCCAGACGCGTGTGCGCCCCAGTCACACACAGGCTGCACGCTCAGCACGCCCACGTGTGTGCACGTGTGGGCACCAGCAGAGTCTGCACGGAACCCCCCACCCCCCCCAGGGCCCAGGCTGGTCCTGAGCAGGGCGCAGGGATCTGCTTCCGCGGCTCACGGCTGCAGGGCAGGCTCCTCGGCCCACCCCAGGGCCCTCGCCTGCTGTCTTGGGCTGGGACAGCTCAGCCGCCTCGCCTCCTCCCGCCCTGGGGACAGCGAGACCAGCAGCCAAGAGCAAGCCCTCCCACGAGGCAGGAGATCGGGGCAGAGCCCAGAGGGGGTCGGGGCAGGCGCAGGTCCCAGGGTCCCTCCACTGCTCTGCTATCCCACGGGCAGGCGTGCACGTGTGTCCGAGGCCCCGCGGCTACACAGGCGCTCCCCATTCGGTCCCGGCAGAGAAGGCCACCCCAAAGATGGAGGTGCATCGAGAGGCAGGGGAAGGGGCAGGGAAAGCTAGCTTCTCCGTGAGGGCTCCCTCAGCACGAGGAAGGGGCCAGCCCACGACCGGGCACGACCGGGCAGGTGTCAGGTTCCTAGCCGGCGGAGACGGCGGGATAGGCGGTTACCGGGCGGCTTCTAGCAGGTCCGTCCAGAAAAATAATGTTCAAACAAGAATGGACAAAATACACACTTCAAAAGGGCACCGTAGGCCCTGATAACGGGGACGAATCGCACTTTGAGAGCCAAGGTCAGGAAGGCGGGAGATGAGCAGTACTGCGTGGACCCCATCCACCTCCGTGCTCGGACCGGAAGCCTGGGGGCCCCATGCACCACCCCCTCGCCCACAGCAACCGCTTCTGCCCCCTCCAGCTGCCCTGCATCCACCCCCAACGCCACTGCCCAGGCCGAGGAACCAGCACCTCCTGTCTGGCCGGCTGTGGAGGCCTCTCAGCAGTGTCCCCACGTACCTTGCCCACCCACAGCCTCGCAGCCCCCCGCCACCAAAATGCGAGCCCAACCACACCATGCCCATGCTTAAAGCAGCAAGTGGGTCTTCCCGTCCACCAGGCGAGGACCGAGTCCCAGTCCTGATGCACACGCTCACCACTGTCTGGTTCCGACCACTCTGGCTCGCTCTCAAAACCCCCTTGAACGTCGCTACCGCAGGGCCTTTGCAGATGCTGTGCCCTCAGGCCGGAACACCCGTCCTCTCATCTTTGTCCCATCACATCCTCCCCTCTCTCCAGCTCTCACCCTCCAGCATGTCTTCCGGGGAGCCTTCCTTCAACCCGACGCTGCCAAAGCCCTGTGAGCTCGTCCTTCTAGCAGCCCCTCTGCCAATCTGCGTGTTCCTCAGGATGACGGTTTCACGAACATCGTGCTCCCCGGCCAGACCCAAACTCCACGAGGGCCGTGTCTGTGTGCGCTCCCTCCGACAGCCCTGCGACCATCCAGGGCCTGACCCACGACGGGCACTCAGGAAATGTTTGCTGAATGAATTGTGGGTACTCGCTATTATTTTCAATGCATCATCTCGTTTTAAAGTAGCGGGAAATGAGAAAGATCACAAGAACAAGTCTTTCCTACACGACAGACAGGTGGGTTTGGCCGTAGGTCCCAGAGCAAAGTGGCTCTGGAGGGTGAGAAGCCGCCGAGTTTCTGCTAAGACCTGTCCCGACAACTGGCCCCCCCATCCTGAGTCAGGGCTGGGGGCAGCGCCATCCACGCCCCTTAGCACGCAGAATACCTCTCCCCCAAGAAGCATGAAAGCAAAGCGGACGCTGGGAGGCTCTGGAGGGAGGCAGAGCCCTAACTGGCTGACCCACTCAACAGTGTCTGCCCATGGCTGAGGTCAAACGATCCCCAGGAAGCCCAGCCCTCCTCTGCTGTAGGCCTGGACAGCAAGCCCCAGTGCGCAGTGCTGTGAAAGATCTGGGGGTCATAGGTGACCACAAGCTTCTACTGAGCCAACAGTCCAACACAAGTCACTCATAAAGGGCCAGGGACCTCAGACAGCGTAGAGAGAATTAGGGGTACAAAATGGGGCAGGCGGGGAGCTTGTCTTGTGATGCTCCGTGCAGACCCCCCTGAGCCCCCCGACTCGGATCTGGCTGGGTCTGTCACAAAGAGGACCCGTCAGAGCCCCTCACAGAGTAAGGCTGCCCTGCAAGGGGCTGCGGGGCTAGAAGGCAAGTGCTACAGCAGCCACACCAGCAGCAGAGGACACATACCAAGCCCGAAAGGAATAATCCTTGTACGGAGCATCCTACCTGCAGTAACCCATCTGATCATCTTACTTCTAAGGCAGGTGTACATATCCCCATTTACTCGTGGAGCAACTGAGGCTCCCAGAGAGGATTCATCTGGGATCACAACCAGGTTTGACCCAGAGCCCCTGCTCTTACTTCTTAACTTTGGGAAATGGCTTCAGTCTAGTTTTAGGGATTCTCAATGCAGCTTAGCTCTGAAGGCTCTGACAAGTCCCACAGTAAACAAGTCTGTTCTTCTTTGTGTTAACCTCTGTTGCCAAACTTCTTCAACTGTGCCATCTTTTTTCACAGAATACTTATTAGCATCCCTCGGAGTAAGTCGTCCCCGGAACATTCTTTGAGAAATGTTACAATGAGGCAGAGTTTCCTAAGCACGGGATCCTGTTCTCACATCAGCATTCAACGAAAGAGCATCTCCTCCAGAGGGACAAAGGGGGTGAGCTCCCCCCATCTTGACCACTCTGTTTCCCCATCCTTCTAGCAAGCTCTGGCCACCACAGCCTCCTGGCTCCCTGTCCCTGGGCACAGAAGACAGAGTGGGGCTTTGGAGGCAGACAGATCTGAGCTCTAGTCCGGGCTCCGCCACTAACCAGCTACGTGACTGTGAACAAGTCCCCGGGCCGCTATGAACCTTTGTTCCCTACCCTATAAAATGGGGGGGACCGTGGGACACTGGACAAGCAGGTGCTCCTGAGGCTGCAGCCCTTCTCAGAGACTGTCTGAATCCCCCCATGTCCCTGCCGCCTCCCCAGGGGTCCGGCACTGCGAGGCTCCCAGGCGGCCCCACTGTCCCGACCCATGCTGGGCTTGCCGGCTCGGGAAAACCTACTAAGGCCCAGAGCAGGTGAACGAGAGCCCCAGACCCTCCTTCAGGATGGGGCTCCCAAACTGAACGCACAGGTCCTGTGCCCCGGATGCGGAAGCAGGAACGGGCCCGCCCCCAGGCCACACGGCTGACCCATCCCCAGGGGAGTCCTGAGGGAGCCTGGAGGGCTCGGCACCGGGCCTACGGGGAACACCCAGGAAGGGTGAGGACAAACGAATGGCCAGGGGCTCCAGCCAAGCTCCGGGGCCTCCGTCGGGCTGCGCCCCGAGACGGGAGGATGGCCCTGTGGCCTCAGAACCCGGCCTTGCTCGTCCTCCCCCCGGGGCCAGTCCCCCCAGACCCTGGCCTATAGGGGGTCCCCTTGTTGGGCAGACGAGGCCACGCGGAGGCTTAGCTGGGCTCTCAGGTCTCCTGGGCCGGGCGGGAGGCAGGGGCTCTTACCCCGTGAGGAGCAGGGAGCCTGAGGACGGCCGCGTCAGGCCGGCACTGGCCTGGAGCTGAGCCTGCCAGTGAGGCTGGAGCAGTGGGGGCGCGGAGGCCACGGCCGGGCCCCTCCTGTCCCAGAGCCCCCGCCTCACTGCCGGAGGTCGGCCAGACGCTGGACGTCTCGGGGCTGGCACGGGGGACGCAGCCGACTCTGGCCCGGCCCGCGGGGCACACACCCGCGCTCGCCCGGGAGAGCGGGGCCACGCGGCGTCTGCCTGCTGGGCGGCCTGCTAGGGCTGGGGCACAGACTCTTCCTGTCACGGGGCGACCGCAGGGAGGGAGTGGCTGGCACCCTGTGGTTCCAGGAATCACCCACTCCAGCCACCGGGCACCGGTGCCTGGGAGGGGGGGGAACAGGACGCCGGGACCCTGCCCGGCCCTGCCCTGCCTCGAGCGCTGTGGGAGCTGAGCCGGCCACTCACCCTCTCCCGGCCCACTTCTCCCCGCCGGCCTGTGGGGCCCCGATCAGCAGGGCCAGCCCCGGCTCCCATCCTCCTGCCCAGTTCACAGATGAGCAAACTGAAGCTCGGACGGGTTAACTGCGGCCCGAGGTCAGCAGCTGGTGGACTGTAACACCGGACGGACCCCCCGAACGCTCACGGGTGTGGTGTCGCAGGCAGGGGCCGCTCGGTCTGGGCGCTTCCGTGTCCCTAGCACCCTCCCCCAGCGGGAAGGTCTGCTTCGACCAGCGTGAATGAACCAACGTGGCTACGGCTCCCCCAGACCGTCCTGGGACGGTGCTATACCCCCGCCCACCTCCACTCCCCCTGCTCTGCCCGGCAGCCGCTCCCCAAGGCCAGCGGAGCCCCAAAGGCCCAGCGTCTGGTGACTCCCCGTGCCCGCCGGGACTCCAGAGCCCAGATGCTGTTCCTCCCGCCCAGGCCCGCGGTCCTGCCCTCCGGCCGTCCTGCGCCTCCTGCCCCGCCCCGGCCCAGGCTCACCATGTTCATGATGGTCAGCACGTAGCTCTCGACCTGCGGCTGCCCGTGGTACTCCACCATCTTGGCGTCCGCCACCACCAGGGTCTCCACCCACTTCTCTCGGCTGACGGAGCGCTGGTGGAGCCGCCTGGGCCGCCGCCCCCGCTGCCGCTGCTCCCAGCGCTCCCGCCGCTCCTCCAGCTCCGCCGCCGCCGCTGCTGTGGGCCCGGGGAGTGGGGGTCAGCAGGTCGGTGGGCTCAGCGGGGGGGGGGTGTTGGGGGGGACTCATCATGGGGGGGGTCAGCGGTCGGCCCGGGGCCGCAGAAACGGCGCTGGGTCCAGAGCTAGCGGCCTGGACTCCCACCGTGGCTCTGCCCCAGACCTGTGCTATGTGACCCTGCCCTGGTCACTTCCCCCCTCTAACCCCGAGCAGAGGAATCAGCCAGAGAGCCCCAGAAGGTGCCCTCCGGGCGCGGTGGAAGGGTAGATATGGGCTCCTATCTCCCCGCCATGCTCCCTGTCTGTGGGGCTTGTGGATCGCAGAGCGGGGGGAGCCCCGGGCCCCAAGCCCTGCCCAGGAGGCCACCTCCACTAGAGACCTGCTCCCGTCCCAGGCCACCCCCGACAGAGGAGGACGCACATCTGTGAAGCCAGGAAGACTGGGCGTCTGGGTGCCAGTTCTGCCGCACTGAGGCCCAGAGCTGAGACAGCCTCCGGGGCCGGCGTGCCGGCCGAGCGGTCCCCAGAGCCCGGCAGTCCTTGCCGGGCGGCTCCGTACCTGGACGGGCCGGCAATGGGGCCGCCGGGCAGAGGCGGTGCTGGCTCCCCAGGAACCGAGGTCGGCCATGGCGGGCTGGGCCCCGAGCGGGGAAGGGAGGGAGGCGCGTGGCCAACAGCCCTGATGGGCCGGCCGCTCAGGGAGGAACCGATGCAGCTTCAGGTGCGGCAGGCCGTGAGCCAGGAGGGGAGGAGCGCGGGGCAGGGGCAGGGGCAGGCCGGGCGGCAGAGGCCTCGGGTCCGTGGCCCGTTCAGAAGGCAGAGGCTGCGGTGATGCCCGCCGGCCTGTCTGCACCCCTGCATCCTGGCTCAGTGGAGCAGAGTGTGGACATGTGGACAAGGGAGGGCTCCGGAAAGGAGCTCCACGGCTCCAGGCCGGGCCCTTCCCCGGAGCTGGCAGCAGAGGCGCGTACCTTGTACCCCACAGGTGCCTGCAGCCGCGGGGTCACCCAGCGCGGCTTCCCTCTCTGGCGCTTGGCGCTTGTAGACCACGTGGGGCTGAGCGTGGCCGGGCCGGGCCGGGACGCCGTCCAGGGGCTCGATGAAGTAGTCCTCGTTGGAGAGCTGGAACACACCTTTCTGGGAAAGAAGGGCCACGGTCACAGGAGATGGCTGGCACTGGGCGCTCTGCCCACCCGTCCCCGAGGCCCGTCCTGCCCAGCCGAGTCCACACTGCTCCCAGCAGCCCTCGCTGACCCCGAATGCACGCGCCTTCCTCCCTCCGGGCCTCGAAACCTGTACCCGCGGCCCAAGGCTGAGCCCGGAAGCTCGAGTCTCAGGAGGGCACTCTGCCCTCACCCATCGGGGCAGGAAATGGGGCCATGCTAAATCTAGGCTGCTATCTTCCACACAGTCCCAGATGGCCCTCTTGAGTCACGCAGCTGGGCATCCAACCGTTCTCCCTCTTCTCGGCAGGCCAGCCATTGTGTCCTCGCACAGCTGGCCTGCATCCCACTGTCCCCGAGGCGGTGAATCACTCGCAGCGCAGCTCGGCCCACGCCCGAGCCGCGGGGATGCCCACTGGCACCAGGACATCCTGCCCCCTGATCCCAGGGCCTGCCAGAGCAGGGACACAGGTGGGGTGGCTCCGGGGGCCCGGGTGCCAGCATTCAGAGAGGCTGGGGGCGGGAGGGCTTGGGGCAGCCCATCGCCTCTAGAGGAAGCCCAGGCCTCCAGCAGGGAGAGGGTTTTCCCGCCCCTGCAGCTCTCTCCTTGGCCCCAAGTCTGCCCCTGGGGCCGGGCAGGGCCGAGAGCCCCGAGGGCCAGAAAGTGCACCCCCAGGGGCTGGGTTTGTAGTGCACAACCGGGCGGCTGTGGGCAAAGTGCCCCCGCGCCGGTCTCCGCGCCTGCCCCTGGGGACGGCACCGAGCTCGGCTGCTGTAGGTTCTACAAGATTCACGGGATGGGGGCACCTGGGTGGCTCAGCGGGTTAAAGCCTCTGCCTTCGACTCAGGTCATGATTTCAGGGTCCTGGGATCGAGCCCCACATCGGGCTCTCTGCTGAGCAGAGAGCCTGCTTCCCCCCCTTCTCTCTCTGCCTGCCTCTCTGCCTGCTTGTGATCTCTCTCTCTCAAATAAATAAATAAAATCTTAAAAAAAAAAAAAAGGATTCACGGGATGAAGGAGGCCCTCGGATGAAGGAGGCCCCGGGCTCCCCGGTCCCGAGGACCTGCCGCTGTGCTGCCTGCGGGCTGTCCATCCTGGGGCCCCGTCCTGCGCCAGCCCACAGCTGTCCCGAGCACTGGGAGCGGAGGGAATGGTGCACACGCGTCCCCCCACTCTTCCCACACCCCCACCCTCCCCTCCCAGGGTGGGCACAGCAGGCCGCTCACCCAGCCAGGAGAGAAGGGGTCCCTGTGCTGCCCCGAGCGGGAGCGGCTCCGACCCAGCACCCGAGCAGCAGCAGGAGGCAGTGGCGGCCTCCAGGCCTGGCCAGGGCCACCTCCTCGGGGAGCAGGCCGCCTGGGGCCCCATCTCCTCCCAGGAAAGGGGGCGGGGAGGCTGGCCAACCCTCAGAAGGACAGCCTAAAGGGATCCGTGGGGGAACACAGTCCTAACAGAGGCTCCCCAGGAAGGACGACTGTACTGTTTGAAGCGTTCCCTCCTCCACACAGTGATGTGGAAGAGGGAACTCCCTCCTCTGGCCCTGTAGCTTCCACACTGGGAAAGGGTCGGAAATGCAGGCTCGGGAACCCCGACCCACCGCAGCAGGCCGTGTTAAGGAGGCCGGCGGGTGCCTCCGGCCCGCGTTCCAGCCCAGGACCGCCATCCTGGGGGACGACACCCCCCACGGTCCAGGCCCGAACCAGGCCCCCTGCGAGGCCGACCTGCAGGGGCGTGGGGGGGGGGGGTAGGGTGCGCACTCACCAGCCCGTCGCAGGCGCTGATGGCCGCCAGGCCGCCCTCCAGCTCGGGGTCCTGCACCTCGCCGAGCAGGTGGCAGGCGGGCGCGTGAGCGCGGATGTGCGTGCGCCCCAGGCCGCCGCGCCGCCGCGTCTCGCTCACGAAGCCGGGCGCCAGCAGGTGCACGTTGGCGGTCAGGTTGAAGCGCAGCTCGCGCCCCCGGTACTGCAGCTCGTAAAAGGCAGGCGCGGCGTGGCGCGTGGACACGTCCCGCTTGCGCAGCGTGCGCGGCCACAACTCGTACGACAGGAAGGAGCCCCCTGCATCCACGCGCACCGGGTGCACGATGTCCAGCGCCGCGCGGCCGTCCACGCTGCGCCCTGCGGGGAGAAAGCCGGAGGGACCCGGGTGTGAAGGGGCCGCGGAGGAGGCGGAGCTACCAGGTGCCTACTCCCAGCGAACCTCGCCTCCCCCAGCCCAATTCTCTGCCCGGGTTACCGGATAACCCCCAACCGGCCGCCCACCCCCTCCCTAGGCTGCTTGCAGCACCGCGGCCAGACGGAGTCACGCCAGACGAAGGGATCGAGCCCCGCACCCCGCCGTGGCCCCCACCCCGCCGCGGCCTCATCTTAGAAAAAGGCGAAGCTCTGGCGGCAGCGCGGAGTCCCGGGCAAGGCTATTCCTCAGTCTCATCTCTGCCACAGCTGCTCGAGCTCCTGCCACTCAGCCCACGGGCCCCACACCTGCTCCCGACCGGAGACGCTGCGCGGCTGCCCGCTCCAGGTGGAAGCGGGCCAAAACCTTGCCCCCCAAGTCCTGCTCGGAGGGCTCACGGGAGCCTCCCTGAGCCCTTTGTCTTCAAATGGCCGCTCCCTGTCCCTCTTCCGGGCTGTATTTTCCCCACAGCACCTCGGACACACCATGTGGCTTCACAGGTTATTTTTCTATTTGTCTATTTTCTCCCGGTGCAAACCCCAGGAAGGCAAGAACCCTTAGTCTTTGCTGGAGACTTTGCCGGCCAGAGTGTCTTAGGGCTCTGGGTAGTTAAGGCTTAGTAGTCACTCAGTAAATGCTTAGTGAATGTGTGGAATGGGGATAAGCACCGCTCTCACTCTGGGGGCTCTTGTGAGGATTGGTGAACTGAACCCCATCCCAGCGGGCCCCCCCCACCCACTGCACCTGCCGGACATTAGGATTACAGCGCTGGATTGTGTAGCCTGGGGGATTTTAGAACGTGCTCTCAGGAGCCTGGGAGTTCTGCACGGGCCTCTAGGCCCCCTGGCTGGGGGAGACAGAGGATCACCACCCAGAGGTTTCATTTGGAGAGAAGGTTCCAGGCCTGGAAAAACCCCGCAGTTGGCAGACTCCGTCGCCATCCTCATGGAGTTCCCAGTAACACCTTCTCTTGACCTTTTTTGCCCTTCTTGGAATTCCATTTTGAAATGCAAAGGATAAAACGCAAGCGAATGGCAAGGAAATGGATTATATCGAAATACAGTCATCAAAATAATTTTGGAAATGGGATATAGATTCCAGCACTCCTTTATGAACGCATGAAGCAAGATCTAAGGGCGAATTTGACAATTACGGTAATTTTGCAGTCGTGACGAGCAGCAATCTCATTTGAGACAGAAAAATATGCTTTCTGGCTTGGAAACGAAGTCACAGGGGCCACTAACGCTACGGTAGTTGGATGGGAACGTGCGTCATTGAAGGAAATGCTAACTTAGAGGTAAAAAACGTAGAGATGTTCTATCTTCCCACAGGAGTCCATGGATCCTCTCCATCTTGCCTGTGTCCCTGGGGCTGGGGATTCCCGGCGAGGACCCCCACAGTGAAGTCTGCAGGCTGCTTCTGAAGAAAGCAAGGGAGGTTCGGAGACGTCCACAGCCGGCCCAGAGCCACACAGCGAGAGGGACAGTGCTGAGACTAGGCTCCAAGTCTCCCACATGGCTCGTCTCTTCGGAGCACGGCTGTGCGCTCGTGGCAGTCCGCCCCTTGCTGGGCCTGTCTCCCCGTCGCTGACATAAAGGGCTTGCCCTAGAGCAAGTTTTGCAGACTTCTGTAGCTACCGCTCCTTGTCTTCAAAAGAAATCTCGTGTGGACACACAGGCACATCAGAGCAGTGCCGCCGGTGGGGGCCCGGGGTCCTGTGGCTAAAGCTCACGTCCCCTTTTCCCTCTCGGCCGTCCCCAGGCCCTGAGAAGCAGTTAGGAAACTGGCCCATCCGAGGCTTCTCTCAGCCCGAGGTCCTGCCCTGACCACCTGGGTGTATGCCCAGCTCTCCGGAATCCCGGCCGCCCGGGACAAGGAGCCCTCGGGCCATGGGAATGCCGGGCCCTCTCTGCGCCTGGCGCCGGGGCCGCGAGGGCAGCCCAGCCCAAGGCTCCGTCCAGCCCAGGCTGCAGAAACCAACTCGCCTGTGTCCTGCCAAACCACGTGCCGACAGCCCTGCGCACACCAGTGGTGTGCCCCCACCGCGGACGTGCCCCAGCGTCCGCAGCCCCCCGGTGGGCAGCCCGCAGGGTGCTGTCCAAGAGCAAGGTCAGTCCAAGGCAGACGGGCGGGGTCCCTCTGTGCAGCTCCGGGCAAAGCTTCCCTCTCCGAGTCTCTGGAGGACACAAGTGCAAGGATTTTCCAGACTTCTCGGGTAAGAATTTGTTAAAACCAAATTAAACCAAATTCCCAGGCCCCATCCCAGACCCACTGAATCAATGTCTCCAGGAAATGGGACGGAGGAGCTGCGTTTTTTCACTAAGAGCCTCAGGGGACCATGATCATCAGGGAAGTCCGGAAATCCTCCGCCGGGAGTGAACTTGGCCGGACATCAGCAGTACCTGGAGAGTCCTGAGAGGCTGCGGGGGCTCGGGCCCAGCCCACAGATGGGTTCCAGGGCCCCAGGATCTGTGTGTTCCCAAGCCTTGCAGGCCCTGTGACGTGAGCATCCCCGAGGCTGACCTCTGGAGGCCAGTGGGCGGGCTCGTTGGAGGAGATTGTGTGCGCTGCCATCCTCGTGAGCGCCTTCGGGCTCAGCAGCCCATTCTTCAGAAATGTGACTGAAAGCAGGTAAAAGACACGAGGACTCATGTGCTCTCCAGACAGCTGGTTCGCATCCCAGCTCTGCCCCCAGCAGCTGTTAGCCCGCGGGCGAATTTCTCAACCACCCAGAGTCCATCGGCCCACCTATAAGATGAGGGCGACCATCTCCATGCCTGCCTCCTGGGGCTGTGAGCGGGATGAGCCCCCACACAGGGGACGAGACACGGCGCTCAGCCGCTGGGAGCGAAGCCTTAGCTGGAAGTTAGCAAGCAAGCTTCTAAAGTATACGCCTTGATTTCTTAAAGGCCTGTTTTATCTCTTTGCCTAACGGCTTAAGAAAGCGTTTTTATCAAAAAAAGAAAAATAAAGACATAGGAAGTTGCCACTCCGTGATAACTTTTATTTTCTTGCTTTGCTTTGCTCTCATCTTTTTTGTAGCTTATGTTGTTTTGCCATTAAAATGGTTTCTAAAGGGGGCCGAGCGAGCTATGAAGCAGACTGCCCCTCCGCGGCAGAGACTGGCTGACACGCTCAGCCCCCTGGGGCTGGCGGGGCCTGACGGCGACCCCGGCTCCGTGGGTGCGCGGGGCGGAGCGAGAGCGCGGTGTGGGCGCGGGGCAGGAGCCCTGTGCCGCGCGACCACGGCGGGTGTCGAATACTTGGAATGTCACCCCTGGGTGACAGAACCGTCACTCTGCAGCTTCCACCAGAGCATGCTACCGTGGTTACCCTCCCCTCGCTATCAAAAACCAGAGTCACGGTCCAGCCCTTCAAACGACCTGACCCCACGCTCGTGCCGAAGAGGAAAAAATAACCAGGGTGTGCGAGTGTGTCCTCCAGCCGGCGCCTGTGTGCCCGGCGTGCGCACCGGCTCTCGTGTGCCAGTCAGCAGTGAGGATGGGGACGCCACTGGGCCCCAGTCCCATCAACCCCAACGTGCCCCTTGATTCGTCGCAGGAGAAAAAGTCAGGATACGCTTTCCTGAAAGTGAGTCCAAGGCAGGCCCTTTTGGTGTCTAAGAAGGTAGTGCCGAGAGCGTAGGACTTGTCGAGGACTCCTGGGAAAGGACACACAGTTCAGGCAGCCTGAGTGCGGAGGGTCCGGGGGGGGGGGGGGGGGGCCAA
>CM052797.1:389320-410790 GCA_028533885.1 Nasua narica
GCTGTGGGAAAAATACCGTTCTCCCCACATAACTACAGCCCTGGAGCGGCAGGAGCTTGGCCAAGCTTACACACGGTGCACCCTGCAGTGGAAGTTGAGAGGGTGCTGACCTCCACCCCTCCCACCACTGCCAGGGGGCCTGGACCCCAGTCCCCGCTCAGGGACAGTTCCCTGGAGCAAGCTCTTCCTGCTGCCTCATCCCCATCACCTAGTGGGTCCTCATGGACCCCACTCCGGGTAGGGGGAAACAGGAGTCACAGGGTAGCTAGGGAGCCCAACCTGACAGGGCGCGCTCTCCCAGCCTGTCCCCCGGATCCTGAAACAACTTTCTATCACCTGCCTTGCAGGGCTGTTGTAGAGATGGTGAGAAATAAGAACACATTAAATATTTGCTCCTCTTCACCCCCCTATACACTGCTGCTAAGGGGAACCTAAACCTAAAACCCGCCCCCGTGAGCTACTCCCCTCAACGGCTCCCCAAAACGTCTAAGATCTGGTTTAAATGCCTCCTACACTCTGGCCCCGAACGCTTTTCTAATCGGTCCCTGTGCTGGGGAGGCAAGCGTCCCCCACCCCCAGCAGGCCTAATGCGGCGCACGCCCTGCCGCAGGGGCGCCCCCGCCTCCAGCCCACCCCGAGTTCATCCAACCCCCGTCCTTCCTGGCTCTGGCCTCTCCTCCCCTACAAAGCCTTCCTGACCGCTTCGCCCGCATGGCTCTCGCAGCTCTCCGACCGACCCCCGTCAGACCAGGGGCTCCCTGGGCGCGGGGCCGGGGGTCTCCTAGACCCTCAGCTCCTAAACTCCCAGGCCGGCTGCCTCGGACGCGCCCGGAGCTCCGCGGCCGAGGAAGGACCTGGACGCCGGCCAGAGGATCGTCGGAGGCCGGCCGGGCGGGGCAGGGAGAGCCGAGCCCAGGCCGGGAGAGAAGCTCCCCTCCGCTCCCCTCCGCTGCGCTCGGACTTCTACACACTCAGGGGAGGGGAGGCAGGAAGTGCTGGGGGCGCGCGAGCCAGACCCCCGCGCCGCCGACCGCCCGCCGCAGCCAGGAGCTGTGACCCCGCGCCCCGGCCCGCTGCATCCCGACGGGCTGCTCTGCGGACCGGGCGCCGACCAGGCTCGACATCGAGCCCTCCGCGCGCGCACTGCGCTCGGTGCAGCCCCGCGGACCAGCACCGGAGGGGCCCCGCGCCGTACGTCCGAGGGCGGAGGGGCTGCCTCCGGGCACAGGCAGGGGGCCGCCGGGTGCGCGGCTTCGCCCCCCGGCCCCACCCGGTCTCGAGCCCCCGGGGTGCGCGGGGGGCGCGCGGGGCCGGCCAGCGGGGAAGGGCGGCCACCCACCTGGTGCGGGTCCGGGGTCGCCGGGCGCCAGGGCGCAGAGCAGCAAGAGCAGGGGGCGAAGCCGCGACGCGGGGCTGCGGGGGCTGCGGGCGCTACGGGCGCTGCGGGCGCTCGCGCGACCGGGCATGGCCGGGACGGGCGGCGCCGGGGGATACCCCGCGCGCGCGCTCTCGTCCGTCCCGTCCGCTAGCTGCCGGGTCCCGATCCGGCTCAGGACATGCCCGACCCGCGCGCAGCTCCCGCGTCGGGACCCGGCCTGCGGCAACAAAGGCTGCAGGGCCCGCCCCCTCTGCGGCGCAGGAGGCTCCAGGGACCGAGAGCCCGACGGCGAGAAAGAAAGAAAGAAAGAAAGAGAGGAGAGGAGCGAGAGGGCGGGAGGGGGCCGCGCGGCCTGGCCGCCCCGCCCCGCCTGCCGCCCCGCCCACCCGGCCCGGCCCCGCCCCCGCCGCCCCGCGGGCCCCGCCGGCCGCGGTTTGGGGGCGGGCCTGGGGCGGGACGCACGCGGCGCCCCCCGACGGCCGCGACCGCCCTCCCGGCCGCTGGCGCCCTCTGGCGGTGGAGTCGAGGCGGGCCTCCGGGCCGCGACCCTCCAAGTTGGAATTTCCGGAATGTCTGCCTTCCTGGAACAGGCCGGGACCCCTGGGAAAAGGGGTCCCGAGGCCCTCCCGGGGAACCCCCAAGTGGACCCTGCTCCAAAGCCGGCTCAGGAGAGTGACCTGGCCGGTGGGCGGCGGCCCCCACGCGAGGTCAGTCCCGCAGCCATAGCGTCCAGTCTCCCCTTCCACTTCTCGGGGCTCCCATAGCACCCGCTGCCCGGCCGGTCACGGCACCCAACGCACGGAATGCCCGTGATCTGTTCATGGCTCTGCGAACCCCACCCACCGTGAGATGCTACGTCGGGTCTTACTTGCCTTCGGGACCCAGCCCCCAGCATAGTACGCCCAAGAGACCAAGATGACCCGGTGAGGGGACACACAGCCCTCCCTGGCCAACCCCAAGGCCTGCTGCCCTCAGCCCTGTGGCCAGCCCCCAAGACCGACCTGAGGCCTCTCTGAAGTCTGAGGACAGTGCCACCTGCTTCCCCTCCAGTCCCAGGTCCTCACAAACCAGGCTGGACAGCACCGGATACAAAGGCACGAAGAGGCTCCTTGCTGGGCTCGAGAGGTGGGAAATAACCCAGCCAGAAAGACAAGGCCAACTCCAAATTCAGGGAGCAAAGAGTACGTTTTGAACCAAACAAGAGAGATGATATTTCAGCATGTTTGATGTCATTGTTCAGAAGTCAATTACAGAGTCCCCTTCCCAAACCCTGATAAATTATTTTACTTTTTAAACGATCACTGTGCCAGGCGGCCTAACCTCCCCAGGGAGATTTACCTTCGCTAAAAGGAGACGAGAAACCTACGCAACTAAACGGGAAACCGGAAGGAATCTTCTATATATCCATATATATATTGATAGCTTGTTTAAAAGGTAGCGAGCAGAGTAGAGCCTTGTCTGTTTAAGATTATAAATGAATAGGTAACAATGATAAAATGAGGCACACAATTTTTTTTAATTTCATAAAAACTGTGGGCCTCAGCTGTCATATCTGACTCATGGAGACGCGGGTCCACGCTCCCCATTTCACGGGTTTTCTCGGGCGGTGGTTCTCAGCCAGCAGTGATTTCACTTCCGTGGAATTTTGCAGTGTCTGGAGGCATTTTTGGTCCTCACGGCCGAGGGGGAGGTGCAACAGGCATCCGGTGGGTAGAGGCCGGGGATGCCGCCGAGCCTCCCACGGTGCCCAGGGCAGCCCCCACCACAAGGGGTTGTCCGGCGCGAACGTCACTAGTGCCACGTTGCAAACCTCTGGCTAGTGCACTAAATCGGCCCGGGCAGCAAACCAAAGGCCTTATATTCTAGTGTTTGCGTTGTACTTTGCATTCTGGGGGTCAGGCAAGCACAGAGTAAACATTCAACCTTTACAGACAGTGAAAAGTAACCCCTCCTCCCAAAGCGGGTCGTCCCCGGGCCCCTCGGTGCTCCTTCCCAGGGGCTGGTTCTGCCTCAGTTTCCCACGAGTCCTCCCAGGAAGCATGTGTGCACACTGGAGGCAGCACACATCCGCCCTATTGGTCCCTGGCTTTTTTCACGTAGCTGGGTAGCTTGGAGATGCTTCTCGTCCTTGCTTAGCTGGGTGCTGAGCACACACCGGATCGCGAACTGCACGGGGGGAGGAAATCTGGGTTTTAGCCACGGATGCACTCGAAGCAGCAGTCTCTGGCGGGGACCCTCCCCGTGCATCGGGGAACACATCTGTGGGACCAGGTCTGGCACCGGGCTTGCTGTCCCGGGTCTGCACATTGGTGACCCTGACAGGGAGGGAGGTCTTGCCAAATCAGAGGCACTATTTTGGGTCTCTTCCACCCCAGTACAAGAGTTGCAAAAGTCATTTAAATTCCGGTGTATGGGGGCCCCTGGGTGGCGCAGTTGGTTGAGCGACTGCCTTCGGCTCAGGTCATGATCCTGGAGTCCCGGGATCGAGTCCCACATCGGGCTCCCAGCTCCATGGGGAGTCTGCTTCTCACTCTGACCTTCTCCCTTCTCATGCTCTCTCTCACTCTCTCTCTCTCCTAATAAATAAATAAATAAAATCTTTAAAAAAAAAAAAAAAAATTCCGGTGTATGGGGCAGACTGCTGAGCAAGGTTGCCCCGAAAGCCCCCTCTGTGGGACGGGCGTAAGGGCCAGCCCAGGGAGACTCGAGAGACGCGTGCCTTGGAGGGGACGCCGAGCCGCCACCCCAGGCCTCATTAGCCGTTGCTCCAGAAGCCCGGACACTCGGGTTAGTTTGTCCCCATCTCTGAAGCACCAACTACCCGGCCCTGGGAGGGCGGCCTGCCCCGGGCTGAGAGGGACAGCAGCACGGGAGCCCCGGCAGCTGTCCCCCTGGGGCGTTCTGAGCCATCGCGGCCACTGCCCCGCCAGCAGTGCCCTGCGCACCGAGAACGGACAGAAGCCGAGTGGGACAGCCAACGCGCCCCAAATCCCCTGTGCGGGCATGACGCCCTACCTGTGACGTCTCGTGTGGCCCTGCTCCCAAGGTGAAGGAGAGGTCACCACTCTCCGCGGACTGATGGAGAACCGCAGTGCACACAGCCCACGTCCTCTGCTGAGGGCCCCATGCGTGCCCGTGTCAGAGCCCGGCTGGGCCTGCCTGCAGCACCCGCGTCCCTGACCGCGGCGCGGTCCGTCCCCCCGGATGGCCAGTTTGGGCTGCTGTCATCAAGGGGGCCGCTGTGTTGCAGTGCCTCCTTCCCAAGCTGTTTCCTCAGGCAGCTAGGTGCGTGGGAAACGGGCCCTTCCCCTTCAGGACGGATTCATGGAGCTTCTGTTCCCAAGCACCTTGCCAGTACCAGGAGCCGGACTGAGTCCAGAGGGACACTGGTGATGGCGCCGCTGTTCCCTGCAGTCAGCCCCGGCCTCCACCCGGAGCCCAGCAGCCCCCACGGGGCCGGGCCTGGTCTCCAGGGCCAGCGCCCACCGGGACCGGCTGGGTGGGGGGAGACAAGAGCCTTGCCCCCGCCTGAGCCCCACGGGAGTTGGACCCTGCTCCCGCCCCTCGGCCCGCGCACTCCAGCCGCCTGTCACCTGCGCTGCCCTCCAGCAGCCTGCCATCCCTTCAGCTGTGGGGGTCCCGCATCCCTGTGTCTACAAGCAATCTGAAAACTTCTTAGGCTTTTCCGTTGCATTTACCGAGGGCCTGGGAGTTCTTTCTGCTCATTTATCCTTTAACATTTTTTTCCCATACGTTTTATTTACTTTTGTAAAGAAAATACCTGTTTCAACATTTAAAAACCACAATCTCGGAGCTCCTGGCCAGCTCGGTTGGGGAAGCATGGGACTCTGGATCTTGGGGTCATGAGTTCGAGCCGCACGCTGGGTGTAAAGATTACTTAACAATGAAATATTTTTAAAAAGAAAAACGGAATCTTTGCTGGTAATAAAATCCTGGAAAAAATAGATTATATGGGTTGTTTTTGTTCTTCTCTTTGTAATCAATACATTGTTTCTCTCCTTGATTCACTGGTGGAAAACTCACGTGTGCTGCCGGCAGTGAAGCAGAGCCGAATGAAAACAGCGTGAGCCTTATTATGAAGTTGCTCTCGCCAACATCAAAAATGGAGCTGGTTATATAATTTGGGGGTTGGGAAGAATACTTTAAAGATGAAATCAACAGCAAAATCTGTAGGGGAAAGAGAGTTAGTAGATGTGCCTACAACAAAAGCAAAACCTCTCCCTATTCTAAAGCTCCAAAAATCCAGCATCCAAAAACCAGGAGACCCGGAGAGCTCAGCAGGACCAGAGAGAAGACCTTCTCTCCCACGGAAGGACCGAAATTTCCAGATCAGCAGGGTCCGCAGGCATCCAGCACAACGGCGAAGCACACAGACCCACACGGGAACACAGCCTCTCGGCCTCTTCACGGGCCAACCCTCCAGGACTCAAGAAAAGTCCCATCCGGAGTTTCCAGAGCAGGGCCAACGGTCACGAAGACTGGTCGGAGACGCGCAGGATTGTCCCCAGTAACTCCATGAGCAAGAGGCCAGCAGTGCCGTGCCTTCCGAGTCCCGAGCAAAGTGGTTTCCGACCTGGAGTTCAGTTCTCACACTCTCGCTCCTGTTACTAGGGTGTGAAACACCATGAAAGAGATAGGCCCAAATCTGAGTACAAGGGGTGGGGGCACTGCTTCTCTGAGAAGTGGACAAATATTTTGGGGAGACCGCAGAGAGCTGCCTGCAACCGGCGTGGGTCACACGGGAGGCTCCAGGGCCACAGGGTGCCCTGGCCACCGGGCCTGCGGACAGTGGACCCCCATACCCCCTGTGGGCCCTGCCCCCCCACCCCAGTCCCACCACCCCGCTCACAGCCGCTCCTTCCTGGTAGAAGCTGAGTCCTCTTATTCCTGAGCTAACACTGGCTCGTGTGCTTTACGGGAATTTTCTAGTTAAACCTCGAGCAGCCCTGCAAGGTGAGTGTTACTGTCCAGTTCGCGGGCGAGAGAAACGGAGCTGATGGCACTGGTGTGACGTCACACTGTAACCGACAGAGCAGGACCCAGAGCGGGTCTGCCCGGGATCTCAGCGGGCACCAGGCGCAGAGTTCCGAGAACACACACGCGCGCGCGTGCACGCACACACATTCTGGGCTGAGAGGGGGCGCAGCTCTCCAAGAGGGCTCCTGAGCCAGGCCCATCCCCTGCTTCCCAACCCTGCGCGCCCTGGAGGCTGTCCAGGACCGCAGGGCACAAGGTCTCGGAGTGTTTCCCAGCTCGCAGAGCGCAGCGCTCCAGGAGGCCGCAGGGCGCCCCCGCGGGGACTGTGCAGCCCGGTGACTCAGCCACCTGCAATCTCTCCGCGGGGGGAATGAGCCCAAAGGGAAAACCACTGGCCACATCACTGCTGAAACATGACCTGTGCAAGTGCTCTGTTCCCACTGTCCTAACAGTGGCCAAGAGATTGTTTTCGGAAAAGAACATGAAATGTCCCCATCCTGCAACCCTCTCCCACCCACGACTGCTTCGTCTGGGGCAGGTTCCGAGGGCAGGTCCTTGTAGATGCCATCAGAGCAGCACAGGGCACCCCAGTTCCCTCCCGTGGGAATGGGGCCCCGCCCCCCTACTCACAGGGACCCTAAGGGTTGGAAGAGCCGATTCTTGCTACTATCCTGGCCCTGGGCCTGGACACGGGACAGCGTCCCCTCCCCCAGCCTGCCTCCTCCCCTGGCTCCCGGGGACACTCCCCCCACCATCCTGGTGAAGGCACTTTCCAGCCCATATCCCCACTGCCCCTCCTGCCCTGCCTGCCCAGGACCCAAAGGGGGGTCTCCTCACAACCAGGGCTCCCCCAAGGTGTGCTCAGGAATGAGTCCTGCAGGCCCAGGCCAGAGCTCGGCCCTCCCTTTCTGCCCCCCAACCTCTGCCCCCAGCACTGTGTGTCCCCCACGCAGCTCCTGTCTCTCTGTGCTCCCCAGCGCCCCCTGAGCTCCTGGGGTAGGATGCGGTTGGCTCCATCTGCATCACAGCGGTCCCCCAACTGCGGGCCCAGAATGAGGAGTGTCCTGCAGGCTTTCCCACGGCGGTCCTTCACCGCCCCCTAGGTGTCATGCTCTGCTTCTTGACGTCCGTGCTGCCTCCACGGGTGTGTTGTCTGTGAAAATCCATACTGTACTCTTGGGTGACAGGGACATGTGCGTGGTCTGAGCAAATTACATTTTACTTAAAAGTTTCTTGGGGGGCACCTGGGTGGCTCAGCAGGTTAAAGCCTCTGCCTTCGGCTCAGGTCATGATCTCAGGGTCCTGGGATTGAGCCCCGCATCGGGCTCTCTGCTCAGTGGGGAGCCTGCTTCCCCCTCTCTCTCTGCCTACTTATAATCTCTCTCTGTCAAATAAATAAAATTTTAAAAAAACAGAAGGTTTTTGGGTTTTTTTTTAAATCTTAGGGTGATGAGAGAGAGACTTGAGGTGGGGTGGAGTTGGGGATATAGGTAGAGTGGTCAGGGAGGACTTCCTGGAGGAGGCAACATTGATCTGAGACCTGTGGGGTAAGAAGGAGCCAGTCTTGGAACAAACTGGGGAAAGCATTCCGAGCAGAGGGTCTGGCAAGCACAAAGGCCCCCAGGGCAAGCAAAGGTTTGGGCTCTGGAGGGAGGCCCAGGCAGATGTAGGTGGGCCCCAGCAGAGTGTGGGGTTAGAGGACTCCAACAGGTCTGAGAGCAGGCAGCAGATCAGGCAGGGCCTATAGCCAGGTGAGGAGTGAGGACCTTACTCTAAATGGGACAGGAGGTCGTGGAGGGTTTCGGTGGGGGCGTGCTGCGATGTGACTCTCCTTGTGACTGTGGAGGGGAAAGAGGCCCCGGGATGAAGCACCCCACAAGTCCTATGTGAATGAACGAAGACAATGGGTACCCGGAGAGTTCTTAGGCTATGAGAACTACAAGGGGCCTTACAGACCATTTTACAGAGGAAGAAGCAGGGACCAGAGAGGCAAGTCGCTTGCCCCAAATCACACAGCACGTTCATGGCCAGAGCACAGAGACTAAAACCCCAGCCACCTGATACACAGTGACACTTCCCACCAGAAGAAAGAATCCCTCTAATTTCACAAACTTCCTGTCAGATTACTAGTTCATCCAGGGTCTGGCTCAGACTGGAGCTGGGTAATCGGGTCAATTTCCCCCTTCCTGATCACTGGGGAGCGAATCCCACTTGGTGCTGATTCTCCTTCCCCTGGGCAAGGAAGGCAGAGGCCTGAGAGCAGGTCTGCTTGTGCAGACTGGAGGCAGACAGGACACGTGGGGAAGACCTGGCCTCTGGGGGCCACCTCCCAGCTCCTGGGGGCATGCCCTGCCATTGTTCCTGATGAAGGCAGGAAAGAAGGAAAGAGCTAGGGCCACTGTCTTCCCAAGAGGAACCTGGGAACAATGGGAAGAAAGAGGAGGAGGAGGGAGAGGGGGGCGGGGAGGAGGAGGGAGGAAGAGGAGGCGGAGGGAGGGGAGAAGAAGGAGGAAGGGAAGAAGGAGCAAGGCTCCACAGCAGCCCGAGCTAAGACCTTTCCCCTATTCTCCGGGCTAATCACCCACGACCCTGGCCCGGGGTTATCTTCTCCTCCTTTACAGACAGGCAAGGTTAATGGGTCAGCCCCAGGACACATGGTGGGTCAGTGACACAGAGGGGACTATGGTCTCCTCCTCTCCCCTGGGGCCTCTCCCGTCCTTTAGCCCATCCATCCCGCCTTCCTGGAACTTCCTGTGTTACTAACCATCTGTTGTATGTTTCCCTGTTTTGTTTTATTTGCTGCTCGTTCCCTCGTGCGAGCTCGTCTTCTGCCTGTCTTTACCCCCCAGCAGAAGACAGGCTCCCCAGTGCGGCTGCGCCCCCTGTCCTCCGCAGAGTGCCAGCTGCATACAAGGTAGCACTCACTATCTGGGGACATGAAGAAGGGGTAGTGGAGGGCAGGCATTGGGGTTGAGGCCCGAGCGGGGAGGAGCCAGCCACAGGAAGATCTGAGGCAGGCCGGGGCAGATCTCCGGCAGGAAAGGGAGTCAGGTTCCCCGAGGTCAGAGGCCAAGTCTAGGCCACGGGCAGGGAGGTCAGAGACAGGTCTGACGCACACTGGAGCTGCCCAGGGCGCCTTCACAAATACCAGGCCTTAGATTCTAGCCCAGACCTCCCCGGTATGGGGTTCGTTTACGGATTTTATATCAAAGCCCCTGTGGAGGGTCTGTCTCTGTCATGAGGCCTTGCAGACCAAAGTAGGAAATGTAATTTTATTCCAACTGCGAGAGGAAGCCACTGGAGTGCGTTAAGCCAAGGGAGTCTCGTGAGCAGCACAAAGTCGCCTCCTCTGGGAAGACTTCCCGGCTTTCCCTGGTTTGGGGCCCCTACTCCGAGTACGCTCAGCAGGGCGCCGCCCGCGGGTGACCCGTCGGCTTCTGCTCCCCAGGCTGCCCCCGGCTTAGTGCCTCTCAGTGTCCAGCCCAGGTGCGGCAGCCCTGCCGACCTTAGGTCCCGGACACGTGAGCAGACCAAAATGGGGTTGGGGGCGAGGCGTGGCCACGGCTGCCGCGCGGGGGAAGCACCTTCATCAGGCGAGGGGGATTCGAGGGCGCGGGGCTAGGGGCGAAGGGCCCGACTGGAGCACGGAGACGAGGGGCACCAAAAGAGACGGTTCCCTTGCCCGGGGGCCTCGGTCACGAGGAATAGCGGAGAGGCGGCCAATAGGAACACGACCTGGAGACCCTGGGGCGGGGCTCGCCAGCAGCTGACCAATCACCTCTCCGAACGTGCCGCCGCGCGGCGCCGCAAGCCCGCCTCTCCCGGCCAAAGTGCGCGGCGGGCGCTGCTGGACCCGGAGCCGGCGGAGGGGGCGAGGACCCCGGAGTGGGCGGAGCGGACGGAGGGGGCGGGCAGAGGGGGCGGAGCGAGCCGCGCAGACGGAGGGGGCGGAGCTAACCGCGGAGCGGGCGGAGCAGACGGAGGGGACTAGCAGAGGGAACGGCGGGCGCAGCCCGCCCTGAAGCGGATTGGGGGGGGCGGACCCCAGGGGGGCGGAGTGGACCCCGGAGCCGGCGAAGCCGGACGGACCCCGGAGCCCGCGGGGCGGGTGCAGCAGGCTCGGGTCCCCGCCGTCGAGGCCGCGCTCCCGCACGCTGGCTGCGCGATGCCAGCTCTGGGCCGGAGGACCCGAGAGCGCTTAAGGCCCGCAGGTGGCGAGGCGGGTGCGGCGCTGGCGCAGCGTGCTGTCTGCGGGCGCCCCCTACACGGTTCCGGCCGTGCGCACGGTGGGGCGCGTCCCGGCGCCGCTCCAACCGCGCGTTACCCGATGGCGTGCCCCTTAGCCTCGCGGCCATCGCCCTACAGGAGGTGCGGACGCTGCCCGTCTACAGCGTGAGCGTGGTGCGCGACCACAGTTGGACCTTCGGGGCGCAGCGGGAGGGGTCGCGGACGCTCACACGTCCTCCACGTTCGACGGCGGCGTCTTCGGGGGGGTGCTGCCGCCTGCTCCGGGCCTCCCGGGGGCGGACGCCTGTGCCCACTGAGCTTCAGCCGCGCCGGCCCCGCTGGCCGGCCCTCCCCAGTCTGCGGGTGTTCGCGAGCCACGTTGGGCAGCTGCTGCTGCTGCCCCTGCCCCGGCCTGTGTGCTGCCGCGCTCAGCTCTGCTGGCGGCCTGGTGGAGCCCCCACGTTATGGGGATGCTGACCAAGCTGGCCGCGGAGCCAGCTCCGTCTGCCCTGTCCACTCCTGCAGCTGCCCCAGCCCGCTGCCCTGCTGCGTGCGGCGCTCCGAATTCCGCCAGGGTGAAGGAGAGTCGTGCGACCCCAGCAGCTGCACCGCCAGCCAAGCCTGAGCCCCGAGAAGCAGGGTTCTCAGTAAGGACCGCTCCCTCCATGTTAGTACTGGGACGACGGGGCAGAGTGGGTCGCTTGCGGGGGTGGGGGTGGACGTTGATGACGTCAAGAAGCAGTGTCTGGCGTCGGGGCCTGTGTTCACGGGTCCCAGGAGGGCCGTGGAGATTACTGAAGCTGAGAGCGCCCCACCAGCCTTCTGGGCCACCCAAGGTGATGAATCCCTTCCCGCCCAGCCTCGGTTTCCCGTCTTACCTGAACGCTGGGGACCCTACCAGGGCTTGGATGTCCTGCGGCAGCGTCTGCCCCCTGCCCCCACCCCGTGCCCTCCGCTGCTCGCCCTCAAGGCCTTACTCCGACTCCCACTTTAGGTGTCACCTTTGGGTCTGTAAGGAAGCTATTGAGTATCTGTGAAATCCTCAGGGGAGAAGCAGAAGTCGGGAAGGTAGCCCTCCAAGCCTGGCAATTTCTGAGCTCTCATCCAGGAGGCCTGCCTGCCGTGGGTCTTCTCCCGACCCTGGGGCTTCTCTGACTAATCAGGGGCTGTGAGGAGCAGCCCAAGGCCGGAGATGTACCTGATGGAGACGGGGGTGCTGGAGGGGTGCTCCAGTGGCCTGGGTGGCTACAGAGGGTGCACCTGCCACTGGGGGAAAGAAGTCACAGGGAGCAGATTTTGATCCCTAGTTATGACAGACCTTTCCCATTTTTGAGCACCTTAGCATCATGAGGTAGTGAACTCCCTGTCTTTGGAGGTATTCCAGTAGATGCTGGTTGGTCACAAAGAATGAGGGAGGCAGACTGATGCATCCCATGGGGTTGTGGAGTTGCTAGGTGGTTTCTGCAATCCGGTGAGCGGGGACTGGGGGAGCGTATCTTCAGTATGCACGTCATGTAAGCCTTGGCTGGAAGCACCTCCTCCCCTTGCTTCCTACGTGCACCCCAAAAGCTAAATCAAAAGGCACGGATGTAGACGGCGTTGACTCTCCTACCGATGCCGAGCCACGGGCAAGCATTCCCAGCAGCATCGCTCGAGAGGAGGGGGTCAGAGAGCCACATTCGCAGCCTTGCAAACACCTAAATCTGCACCTAAATTTCATGCCTGGTGCTTCTTTGGAGGAAGACTTGAGGCTTGAATGTAAAGGAAAAGCCCGTTCGCCCTGCATGGTGTCCAGGCCAGACGTCCACGGGGGACCTTGGGTCAACCAAAATGTCGGTAGGTGTGTGATCCTGGGGCTAGCGCTGCTCCTGAGGGAATGGGTGTCCAGCGGCTCCTGCTGTGGGCAGTACAGCTCTTCCTTGGAAGCACAGCAATCCGGAAGAATCTTAGTGCCTTGGAGGACGTGTCCACTTACAAAGAAGGTACTTTTTTGGAAAGTAAAGAACCGGAGTGTCTTCATCCATAGCACGAAATCGTGATTATTTTTCTTGGTGTTCATTTTAAAAGCCATGTGCAGCTCCTTTCTCTCTCGTGTGCAGCGGACTGTGTTTCGTGGGAGCGACAGGAGGGAGAAGGACCCCGAAGTAGTTCCCACTGACTTCCTGCGCCCAGGCCCCGGCCGTCCAAAGGGCTGGCCCTAGCAGCCAGCAGAGCGACACGGTGTGCTCTCCCGAGATATCATGAGACCATCCCCCACCGCAAGCACTTGGAATCAGAAATAATAGCTTCTTCCATGGTCACTTTTTTTTTTTGGAAGATTTTATTTCACAGATAGAGACAGAGCCAGAGAGCACAAACGGGGGGGGGGGGGGCGGATGACAGAGGGGGCAAGAAGCAGACTCCCCCATGATCCCGACATGGGACTCGATCCCAAGACCCCAGGATCGTGACCTGAGCAGAAGGCAGACAGACACTCAACCAACTGAGCCACCCGGGCGCCCCTAAAATCATCCCGTTTAAATATTGTAGAAAGTTACACTAATCCATATATACCACATTGTGGACACCAACCAAGGTGTGGGAGGCAAAGACATTCAGCTTGGAGTCCGCTTGGTCAGAAGTCTCTGGTTAGCCTTACTGTGTGACCCTGAGCAAGCCACGTCGCCTCTCTGAGCTCCAGTTTCTTCCTCCATAAAATGAGGGGTAAGTGATTCAGGGATTAATTTTTACGCCATCTGTGTTCTTTTCTCACTGCTCTTCACATGCAAACTGGTTTTTTTTAAGATTTTCTTTATTTTATTTGACAGAGAGAGATCACAAGCAGGCAGAGAGAGGGGTAAACAGGCTCCCTGCTGAGCAGAGAGCCCGACTCGGCGCTCCATCCCAGGACCCTGAGATCACGACCTGAGCTGAAGGCAGAGGCTTTAACCCACTGAGCCCCCCAGGCACCCCGCAAACTGTTTTCAGGGTCATTTCTTGCCACAAAGCAGAGCTCCTATAAAGCATCACCGTTCCTTTGACTCTTCGTTCTTGTGAATTGTCTCCTTGATGGAGGTCAGGGTGCCTGTCACTGGCCCTTGTCATTGAAGCGCACTCATCCAGAGAACTGTGGATCTCAAGGAGGTCTTGGCAGTCACGGCCCGAGCCCAGCTCCGAGCTGGCTTCCAGGAGGCTTCTCTGGGGCCTGCCCTGTGTGTGCCAACAGGACCCGGGGGTGGCCTCGAGGGACAGCCCAGTCTTGCCCCTGGAGCAGAGGGGACTGCGAGGAGGGAGGCGCGGGTCCTCGGCTCCCACGAACCCTGAGAAGTGAACCAGCAGCAGCTGTGGACAGGAGGGACACGAGGAGATCCACGCACAGAAGTGCAATGTAGACGAGATTTCTGAGCGAAACATCTAAGCCCCGAGCGTGCAGAGCGGGGAGAGCAGCGAGCCGTTTTCGACTGACACTTGGCACTGAGCCGGGCACCGCACTTTGCGGTGAGCCTCACGGAGGACTTAGAGGGGCCCGGCGTGATTCACATGGTCCCAGGAGAGGTCCTGGAGCTGCCCGCGGTCACCCAGCCCCGACGGCAGTGCAGCAAGAATTTCACAGTGCTCATGCTAATTCCAGAGCCCAAACCCTTTACGGCCATTGGCTCATCCGCCCAGAGCCGGGACGCAGAGGACACACTCGGAGAGGACCCGACCGTGAGAACTTACCCCTCAGACCCGGAAGCATGGAGAAGCCAGGTTGATCCAGCGTCAGACGCTGCAGGGGCGGCAGCGGGCGGGGGTGATGGCCTGAGTGGCCACAGGCACGTCCGATACTGTCCTTCCTCCTGCTGCGTGCGGGTCCCCTCAGCGGCGTTTCGGGGAGAGGATGAGGAGACCCTCAGACTCTGGAAGCCCCTCCTGGTGGACGAAGGTGTGAAGCCATCCACCCTGTGCCAGAAGTGGGGAGAGCACGTTCAGCGGGCCCACTGCCCCGGAGCCTCTGCCGAATCCCTCCCCAGTCCCCACCCAAGGTGGCAGCTTGCTTCCCTGCGTCCTGACCCTGAGCCATGCGGCCCAAGGGTACCCCCACCCCGTGCTTTGTCTTTGCCCCTCAGCACAGAGGAGGGGCAGTGAACCCTTTCTTTCCCATCTGGCTGCTCCCTCCCATCGCCTCCAGGGAGGCCTCCAGGTGCCCCAGCAGAAGCGTTGTAGAACTTGCCTCAACATGGAAGCTTCTGGGGCCCTCCACTCCTGTGTCCCGGGCCCTCTCTTGGCCACTCTGTGCCGCCGGCACCCCTGCAGTGCACCTGGCCTGCCTGGGGAATGAGGTCTCCACAGCCCTCCGCACAGCGCAGGCTGAGTGCTTTGTTTCTTCTCTGTAACTAGGAACTGGGAACATCTGTGTCTGACTCTTGGCTTGGGCGGTGTATACAGTAGGCTGTCACTATGCGTTGGACCGATGGATGGACACGGCCGTGTGCACCCTCACTGTCCCGTCTGCCTGCCTATCACGGGGTCGCGGGTCTCCCCTTCTCTTTGCCCAAGCAGGGTCTTCCCTGGACCCCCTCCCTGCCCGAGTCCTGCTGGGGAGGTGCAGGCTGCCGGGGTGCGGGCCAGCTGGCCGGGGCCTTCTCGGGAGCGCAGCCCCATGCAGCCCGTCACGTGTCGCACACCTCCCTACGCCATCAGCGCCCTCGGGAACCAGAAGGCACCAGGCCCGCTGCACAGAGGGGCCAGCTCAGGCTGCGGGGAGAAAGGAGCGGCGGTCCAGCCCACCTGCTGGGGGATGTGGTGGTTGGGGGGGTGTGGGATGGCTAACACCTGCTCCCTTCCATGGTGGCTTTCTCCTAAGAAGAGCCGGAGGCCCTTGCAGACAGGGAGGCTGCCAGGGGCAGGTGGCCTCAGGCCAGCGTAGGGACTCCCAGACGCTAAAAACTGGGTGTGAGCACGGGTCCCAGAGAGGCTGGCCCAGGCTGCATCCCCACGTCCTGGGAGGTGCTGGATGGGGAGAAGACAGGAGGTGAGAAGCAAGAGGCTGCCCATGTGGACAGCTCTGGCCAAATGGCCTCGGAGTGCGAGCAGAGGAAGCTGCAGGGATTGTGGGGGGTGGGGGTGGGCAAGAGGAAGGAGCCTGCAGAACAGGAGGGCCGGGCCTGGGAGCGAGGAGGAGGAAGAGGCCAGCCCTGTGGGGCACAGCTCCAGGATGACAGACCTGCTTTGAGGACTGAGCCGCGCCCCCCGTGAGGCCACCTGAGTGCACCCCAGACTCTGGGGAGGCAGCCTTATTGGGAAACAAGGTCCCTGCAGGTTGATCTGGTTCATATTGGGCTTGGTCCTAAATCCAACCGCTCGTGCAGTCATAAGAAGGCCCCGTGAAAACAGAGATGCACGGGGCGGAGAGGAGCAAGGAAGATGGAAACGGAGACGGGAATCAGCCAAGCACTGCGGGCATTCTGGGAGCTGGAGGCGGCCGGGAGGGCTCTTCCCGGGGAGCGCGCCCCGCCAGCACCCCACTCTCCGACTTGGGACCCCCGGGCCGGAGCCGGTGCTGGCTTGTGCCGGCGGCCGCGCAGAAAAGCCAGCCCAGACGTCCCGCGGGCCGGCCTCCCGCCCACGTCCGCAGGCCCCGCGCCTTCCTGCTGGCTCCCTGCGGCCCAGCGGCCGGGCAGCTTGGACGTGTGGGACTGAGCCACACGGTCGACCTGGGAGCCGCCCGGAAGGGTCGGGTTCAGGGACCCGGCGCACAGGTGGACACTCAGGGACCGTCGCGGCCACGGGGCAGGGAGGCTCTGAGCCTCGAGGGGGTCACGGGGCCTCAGGGTCTCCGTCTCCCTCACCTGTAAGCCGGACCAGGCGGTCCACTTGCTGGCGCTTTCCTGCTCCTCACGTGGGTCAGCCCACACCCAGCAAACGCTTCCTGCAGGCCGGCTGTGTGTCAGGCCCGCGCCAGCCGGGGTGGGGGGGGCAAGGACACGCGCACACAAGCACGTACGTGCACGCACGTATGGACGCACACGTGCACGCACGTACCCACACGGACGCACATGACGCAAACGCGCACGCACACGCAAGCACGTACGCGCACGCACGTATGCCCATGGGCGCACATGCGCACGCACGTACCCACACGCACACATGGACGCAAACATGTACGCGCACGCGCGTATGCCCATGTACGCACACGTGGACGCACACACATGGACACAAACACCCATGCACACGGACACATGTATGCACGTGCACACATGCACATATGCACACACATGTACGGGCATGCACACACACACGAACAACCTCACAATCTTCCTGTATTTTGTTTGCGCAGACTCACCTAAACACAAGGGCACAAACGGGCTGCAGGTTGAAAGGATGGGGCCTGGGAGATCCGAGCGGGAGGGAACAGGGATGGCGGGCGCTGCTCACGGGAGAGGAAGGCGTCCAAGGACGAGAAGGCATCGTGAGGGGAGAGCAGCTCTCCAGCAAGATGCCTGGAAACGTTCGGCTTATATTCACAAAATGTTAGAGGTTCAAATTGTATAATGCAAAAACCGATAGAATTATCTGGGCAAGGACAAATCCGTGATCGCGGTGGCATCACCGAGATCTCAGTTATACCTCTGAGTAACCGAGAGCTCAGCAGATTAAAAATCAGGGTACCGAAAATCTCAACAATGCCATTAGCAAGGGGAGCACCCCTCCATCAAAGGGGTGAGTATAAAAATCCCATTGCGACAGAGAAAGTACATTAACGTGTTCAGGGAGTTAACTTTTTAAAGACTGACCGTGAATGGCCACAGAACAATTTACAACCCAAGTAATGACGTCCTGTCATGCAGACCTCCAGCCTCCGATCACAATCCAGTAACGACACAAAATCCTGCACGCTGGAGAAAAAGCTTATAAATGATGCAAAAAATAAAGCACAGTGGAAATTAGGATACACTCAAAACTGAATCATGAGAATGCTGACAGCTGACACGTCCTCGGGGTCTGCCGTGAGTCAGACCTGGTCTAGATGCTTCTTATCTCCCCATTTCCCAGGTGAGAAAAACAAGACAAGAGTGGCTGAGAAAACTGCAGGGTTCCAGGAGGGCTAAATGGCAGAGCTGGGAGCCAGAGCTGGCCTGGAGGTCAAGTTCAGAACTACGTGTCCAAACCCAGGGGAGCAGCCGATGTGCTCTCAGCTTCAACTCTTGGAGAGGAAGCGGCTTAAGGCCTCTCCTACACGAGGGAGGGGCAAGCAGGTGGCAGGTGCCCCATCAGGCACGGTCCTTCCCCTCAGGGGCCTCACCCCACCCTCCCCTGCAGCTTCTGAGTCGGAGCTCCATCCCCCATGTCATGCCCCCACACTGTTCCCCGCCTGGCCTTTCCCGCCTCTCCTCCCTCGCTTCCTCACTTCCTCGATTCCCTTGATTCCCTTGGTGCCTCCTGACCCCCCCCTGCCAGCCCCAGCCTTCCCTGTTGAAACCCCTGCCCACGTCAAGGCCCAACACCAAGGGCACTTTCTGGAGCCCTCTCCCCACCCCCATCCCTGGGGGCCATAAACTGCAAAGCTGAACTTGCTTTCCCTCTGGGTCCCTGCTGCCTGCCGGTGCTCCCACCAGCCCCTCCGGGGCATATTCTGAAGGGCTCTGCGTGCAGCTGGGAGTGAAGTGTTCCTAAAGTCTTGAGTTTTATCTTCAAAATTCACCCAATTTGTAGCCGGTCTGTGTTGATTTTATAATGAAAACATCTCCATCCTCAAGTGAGGGACTTAGAAAATGCTCCGAATACCCTCTGTGTGGCGTTGCGGAGAACCCAACGCGAGAACAGGCACTTGTGGGATAGTGAGCTCCCCGGCCAGCCTTCTCTGGACCCAGACCTGGCCCCCACCCGCTCCTGCCATTTCTTCTGCCTGGGGGGCTGGCCCCACGAGATGGGGGTCTGCTTGTGCTCCCACCACCCTCGCTCATTCTGGACTGTGATGCTCAGCATCCTGGCTGTCTGGCCCCTGGACTCTCGGGCTCCTGGTCTGAACCCCTCCCCTTCCCTTCCCCCACCTGTGACTGCATCTTCAGGGACCACAGACAGCGGGTTGGGCCGGACTGACAAACGTCACACACGTCCCCGGTTTATGCACTGATAAGTCACGCACTCCAGCCGCCCCATGTTCCGGCTTCCCTCACTTCCTGGGGGCCCGCAGGGCACCTGCCAGAGGGTGCCTGTGGTTCGGTCCCTTGTGGCTTGACCCCCTCCCTGGGCTGAGCAGGAGCCTCCTGCAGCCAGGACCCACCTCCCTGATGGGCTTGCTGGGCCTGGAGGGGTGCGGGAGACTCCGGCTGAGCAGCACGTGAGCGTCGCCCCAGCCCTGACCTTTCCACCCAAGGTTTCTCAGCTCTCAAGTCCCTGATGAAAATGCCAAGTAAACAAGGATCTGTGAAGCCACCTTCAGCTGCCTGGGGTGGATGGGCTCCGTTTCCAATGGGGCTGCTGTGCCGAGAATGAATAGCCCTCCCAGTGGAGGTGGGTGGCGTGCCGCAGCCGCGGGGTATCCCAGTGGTTACTGCACCACGCCCCCGGAGAGGCGGCCGCCTGGAGACCAAGACAGGGCAGTGGTTTGGGTTGCAGGACATAGGCTCGTGATTCGAGGAATGGGGAAGAGAGAGGCAGCGTCCCAGGTCCTAGCCATGCGCCTGCTTTAGAGATGGGGAGACTGAGGTCCAGGGATGGAAACTCACGTCACGGCCTCCCTGCCTCGGTCTGACAGGTCCCAGGAGGAAGGCAGGCCGGCCGGCCCATTCGGTTTGCCTGCGGCTGGCTCTGTAGCCCCTGGGACCTACCGTGCCACATGTGCGCCAACCCGGGTGGGGGTCACCCTGCTCCCCGGGTCACGGTTTCTCTCTCTTCCTCATCTATATATAAGGTCTCCCAGACAAGTTCTAGGGGGGAAATGAAACAGGCAGACATAGCCGAGGCCCAGCCTAACCCCTGGACCCTCCGGGCCCGGCCAGGCAGGGGGGCAGGCTCGGGGCCGGAGCTGCTCGGGGCTCAAAGGCCACCCAGGCTCTCCCCAGCCGGGGGCATGAGCCCCGGGTCCAGTGCGGCTGGTCTCCCGCTGACTCTCGTGTACGAAAGGCAATTTTAAAGCTCTCTTGGAACCGCTGAACTCCAATCTCCATAAACATTTCTTTTGATAAATACCGGGATCCACACGTGGGTGTTTGAAGAGACGTTAGCCACGGGGCGGCTTGCCTTTCCATTACTTTGCAGCTTAGGGGGAGCCACGCGGCTCTGCCCCTGAGTGTGTAACCTTGACCAAATCCGCACGCCTTTTTAAAAAAAGGTTATTATCGGGCCCCTGGGTGGCGCAGTTGGTTGAGCGACTGCCTTCAGCTCAGGTCATGATCCCGGAGTCCCGAGATCGAGTCCCACATCCGGCTCCCAGCTCCACGGGGAGTCCGCTTCTCACTCTGACCCTCTCCCCTCTCATGCTCTCTCTCGCTCTCTTTTCTAATAAATAAATAAATAAAATCTTAAAAAACAACAACAAAAGGTTATTATCTAAAAAATTTTAATTCCAGTGTAGTTGCCATACAGATACTGCATTCCTTTCACAACATAGTGATTCGACACCTCCGCGGACGACTCAGTGCTCATCCAGCCCCCGCCTCCCTGAGCCTTGAGTTCCCCGAGTGTGACGCAGGCGACGTTCACCTCTACTTCACCGAGCTGCTCTGTGAAGTGAGGGAGAAACGCCAGTCCAGCACACAGTAGGCCCTCAGCTAAAGGTCCCTGCTCTTATCTCTGACCCCTGATGGCTCCAAGGTTTGGGGAAGTCAGCCAGGGTTCAGTGCAGGCACGGGGACTCCCTAGGGAAGGAAATTTAGAATTTCTGCCTCCTGGCCCCTGGCCAGCCCCAAACTCAGCTCTGCTGTTAAATATCTGTCAGTTTCTTTCTTTTTTTTTTTTTTTTTAAAGATTTTATTTATTTATTTAACAGAGAGAACACAAGCAGGCAGAGAGGCAGGCAGAGAGAGGAGCAGGCTCCCTGCCGAGCAAGGAGCCCGATGTGGGACTCGATCCCAGGACGCTGGGATCATGACCTGAGCCGAAGGCAGCTGCTTAACCAACTGAGCCACCCAGGCGTCCCCTGTCAGTTTCTTTTTCAAGGTTGCCTTGGCTACTCGGGGAGAAAAGGGAACCCTAGTGCATTGGTACTGGGAATGAAAAGTGGTGCAGCCACTGGGGAAAAGTTCCTGAAAAAGTGAAAAATAGAGTACCCTACAATCCAGCATTGCACTACTGGGTATTTCCCCAAAGGATGCAAAATACAGATCCGGGGTGCCTGGGTGGCTCAGTTGGTTAAGCAACTGCCTTCGGCTCGGGTCATGATCCCGGAGTGCCGGGATCGAGTCCCATATCAGACTCCCAGCTCTGCGGGAAGTCTGCTTCTCCCTCTGACCTTCTCCCCTCTCATTCTCAGTCTCTTTCTCTCTAATAGATAAATAAATAATCTTTAAAAAGAAAAAAAAAATACAGATCCGAAGGGGCACCTGCAGCCCGATGTTTCAAGCAGCAACGTCCACAATAGCCAAACTATGAAGCGGCCCAGATGTCTGCGGATTGATGAAGAGACGGAGGAAACTATGTATACATGCAGAGGAATAGTATGCAGCCGTCATAAAGGATGAAACCCGGCCATTTGCAATGCCGTAGATGGAGCTAGACGCTGTGATGCTCAGAGAATAAGTCAGCCAGAGAAAGGCAAATACCACACGATTTCACTCATATGTGGAATTGAAGAAACAAAACAAAGGAGTAAAGAGATTTAAAGAGAGAGAGAGGCATACCAAGAATCGGATTTTTTTTTTTTTTGAGATTTTATTTACTTACTTGAGAGAAAAAAAGAGCACAA
>CM052797.1:410890-477300 GCA_028533885.1 Nasua narica
TGAACAGCGCTGCTGGAGGCGCTGCATGCTGGCTTCGGCGGAAGCCTCCGTGACTGTCAAATGGCCCGGTGGGAACCCCGCCCCTCCCCAGGGTCCCCGGCAGGGGCTCCCAGCCAGTGGCTGCACCCGGAGATGTCTTGCGTGTCAGGGACCGGCCATGTGCTCTCGCTAGCCCTCAGCTGATCGCCACCGTGCCTGGGAGGGCAGGAGGGCGGGAGGGCGGGAGGCAGGACCCCACCACTGAACCGCTCCTGGGGGTCCAGGGACTAAATGAGTCCACCGCAGAGTGTGGAGACTGGCAGCCTTCGGGTTCCTGGAGGGTTCCACAGGTGGGTTTTGTTCAGCGGGCTTGGTGTTGGCATTACTTAACCCACTGGGAGCCTGGGTGACCCAGTGGGTTGAGCGGCCGACTCTTGCTTTCGGCTCAGGCCCTGATCCCAGGGTCCTGGGGTCCTGCTGGGTGCGCAGAGGGGACTCTGCCGGCCTTCCAATCCCACTGCCCCGCCCCCGTGCACAGGCGCACACGCGCTGTCTTGCTAAAATAAATCTTAAAAAAACAAAAACAAAAACTTAGATGCCAACATTTAAAAATCAGGGATTTTTAGTTAAAATCCAGATTTCTGATTCCTTTTTAAATACAGTCATAAGAGCTGGTGGGGCTGGCCCGAGGGTCCTTCGATCCAGCCTCACCGGCATCGGGGCCCCCGCCCCCATCCGCTGGCCCCATAGAGCCCCTTAGACTATCCTGAAATCCCTTCCTGAGCTCGGGGAAAGTCAAAGGTCAGATTTGGGAACTCCCTAGCTGCGGGGCGCACCCCGCGGAGGGGAGGTGCGGGAGGGCCTCACCCGTGTTCCAGCTCTGTCATTCAGTAGCTGTGTGTCCTCAACCACTCTGTGCCCCCCCCCCCATCCCTCCGAAGGTAGGGACGACGCCCTCCTCCGGGGATGGTTGTGCAGCCTCAGGGGGTTCGCGCACACACAGCGCTCAGGCGAGCGCCCGGGCCCTGGGCACTGGGGAGGGACGCTGGAGCAAGTGAGGAGAGTGGCGTCGCTGGGGCGCGAGGCGCCAGCCCCGGCCGGCCGCGGCACAGGTGCGCCCGAGGCCCAGCGCTGCTACCGTGAGCCGCGTGGCCTCGGACAGACCCGCACCCCAGCCAGGCGGACCTGGCTTCCGGTCCTCGGGGGCACCGCGCGAACGGGCAGCCGTCCCTGGGACGACCCTGGCAGAGCGGGCGGTGGACACGGGGGCTGGGAGATTGCGCTGAAAAGAACAAAGAGGCTCTGCTGGGCCCACAATGGCACCATTGTGAGCTCACGAGGCTCACAGTTTCCTTTCTGTCCTCGACCTGCACCGGCGCCCTGGAGGGCCCGCGTGGGAAGACGTGGGACCCTCCCGCAGTTCTGCCGGCTCTCCCTAGAAGGTCAGAGAAGAGGCACAGTCCCGCAGGACTCTGGTGTGGGGGGACGTCTCTTTGTTATGCAGACGAATCTGGGGCCCAGAGTGGGAGAGACACTTGCCTGATGTCACAGACCAAATTGGGGGGGGTGGTTTTGGAAGCAGGAGAACCTCGGCTCCAGGCCTTCCCTCCCCCTAAGTCCCCTAAGAGACTTAGACTTTAGACATTTGACCTTTTGTCCAAATGAGGTTGTATATTCTGTCACTAACCACACTGACAAGATATAAAAAAGCAAACATTTATCTTCCAACTTATTTAGAATATATCTAAACTCGTATCCTGTTTTGGCATTTTTTTTCTCCTTTTTAAAATAATAGCTTATTGAGATATAATTTACATACTATAAAATTCTTTTTTTTTCTTAGAGGGACAGAGAGAAGAGAGGGTCAAAGGGAAAGAGAGAGAGAGAGAGAGAGAGTCCCCAGCAGGGCCCAGACCTAGCACAGAGCCGACTCGGGGCTCATTCTCACGACCCTGAGATCATGATCTGACCCGAAATCAAGAGTCAGATGCCCCACCGACTGAGCCACCCGGGTGCCCCTATAAGAGTCATTTTTTAAACTGTGCAGTTCAGTGAGTTTTCGCGTGTGGATGTAGTGATCACCACGCAACGTAGAACATTTTTTTCTGGACAATTCGTATGAATGGAATCCTACAATACGTGGTCTTTTCGGATTTGCTGCTATCGCTGAGCATAACGTCCTCAGGGACAGCTCCTCCGTCCTGTGCCTGGCGGCATCTACAGCCGAAGGCTGTTTCAGGATCTGGGTAGACCATACGATTTACTCATTCACCGGATGGCGGCAGGCGGTAGGCTCCACGTCGTGGCTGTTGGCAGGAACCGCACTGCGGCGAACACTGGGTATGGGTTTTGTGGGAACGTGTTTGCACTTCTCACTTCTCTTGGGTCCGTGCTAGGTGGTGGCCCTGCGGGCCTAGAGGGTAGCTCTGGGACGGACCTTCGGAGGACCTGCCTGACGTTTTCGATGCAGCGCCGTGTTCGATGCCTGCCAAGAGCGTAGGAGTGTCTCGGTCGCTCTCCTTCGTCTTGTCACCTGCTGGCTTCCCGACAGCCTTGGGTGAGCTTGGCAGCAGTGTGGCCTCTGCTGGACGCCAGGCCGCCTCGGCCCACCCCCACGATGCCCAGCGCTCGCCGGGGGCTACTCCTTCCCTGCATCAAGCCTGTGTCCTGGGTATGAATGAGATCATCGGTGGAGAGCACGTGGCAGGGTGCTCTTCACTTAAACCGGGTCCGCGTCCTGGCAGACCCACAGCCTAGGGAGGAAGTCCAGTGCTCTGCGTACCAGAGGCCATCCGTGCCCGCTTCTCCGGGGTCCGGTAGGCGGTTTGCAAACCCCAAGGCTGCAGAGGTGCCCAGTGGGCATTCGGACCCAGCTGGTCTCAGACCAATGCCCGTGTGCTTCCTTTCTGCACACTTGGCCAAGGGACAGCTTCGAGGCAGAAGGGAGTGTAGCTGACCGTGGGTGTGCAAAGGAGAGCATGTTCACCATCTGGGAAGCAGTAACGCCTTCCTGGGGAAAGGGCCTCCTGACCAGGCTCTTCCTGCATGGGGCTGGGAAAGGAGAGTGGGAAGTGGGACTCCGGGCCCGGGAGAAGGACACTGGCCTCCATCCCGGAGGCCTGCGGCGGGGGGATGTGGGGGGGGGGATGGGTCCGTTCCTCCCGGCTCAGTGTAGCTGGAGGGGCAGGTACTGGGTGGGGCCGGCGTGTCGGGAATCCAGGCCGAGAGGTGAAGCAAGACCCATCAACACCAGGCACGTCCGAGCTCGGACCTCGGACTTCATCCGAGGCAGTGGGCAACCTTGGAGAGTTTTAGGGGAAATATCTGAAAGATGGTGCTGGCTTCAGCGGTCTCCCCCAGATCACCGAGGAGTCAGGTTCGGCTGCGGCTGGTACCCAGAGGGGGGCGGGATGGAGATCAGACTGCTTCTCAGCTCCACTGTCTCCATGGTGACCTGGAAGATGCTACATTCCTTTGAATGAAAAATCCCTACTGGGATTTCCAGTGTCTTTGTGTTTCAGGCTGGCCTGGACCCTGGCTTCGCCCCCCAGGGCCTCGGAGAGGGAGAGACGTGGGGGTCAGGTGGTGTGAGGCGGGGGGCGGCCTGTGCCGCCTTAGGCCCCGGCCCGCATCCCTCCGTCCTTGCCCGCAGGTCTCCCAGGACCAGCACCTAATGGCAGTCAGGCCACGTGTCTTGGGAAGAAGAGCTTTCCTCGTACTCAGGGAGATTCTACAGACACCGGTGCTTTCATCCAGGGGCCTGGGCGATCACTAGTTCATGAGCTCCTTGGGGACCTCCCGAAGCCCTCTCTCACCCCCCCCCCTCATATTTTGCAGCTTGAGAAATAGCTGCCCGTGTTAGGGAAATGATTTGCACAAAGGCTAAAAACTGCAGAACTGCCTCAAAAAATTAAACCTAGAATTACCCTCGGCCACAGCCATTCCATTTCGGGGTGTATGCCCAGAGGACCACAGGGATGCAAACAGATATTTGTGCACCAACATTCGGAGAGAAGGAGAAGTAACGCAGACGTCCATTGACAGACCAAGAGATAAACACCAGGGGGCATGGGGACGCACCGCAGTATCACTCCACCTTCAACAGGAAGGTCATTCTGACGCCTTCTAGAATGAACCTTGAAGATAATAGGGTCGGTGAAATACGCCATCACAAAAAGACAGGCACTGGATAATCCCACTTGTGTGAGGCTCGGAGAGGGGTCCGATGGCACGTCCCAGGGGCTGTAGGAGGCGGATGGGGAGTAGCTTCTCGTGGGGCCAGAGTGTCAGTTTGGGACAATGAAGGAGCTCTAGGGAGGGATGGGGCTGAAGGTTACACGCCAACATGAATACAGTCGATGCCCTGGAGCCATAGGCTTCAAAATGGTTGAAAAAAAGGGAATTTTGCATCCTGTGTTACTCCACCACCATTTTGAAAAAAAGGAACAGACACACACTTGCAAAGGAATGGGGATCCGTTCTTTCTGAATAACAGACTCTGTTAAGCTGTATCACTTCGGTCCTGGTGCCCCAGGAATTAGTTTGGTTTAAACGGTTTAAAATCGAGGGTACTCTGCGCCCCGCGGCGATCTTCGCTGGGATGGCTGGAAAGGTGTGGCCCACATTTGCAGTCCTCTGATACGTGAGAAGAGCGCAGGACTTCTGGGTTCTCATTTCTGTCAGCCTAAACACAAGGCAAGTGATGAACACGGCAAATGTGTCATGCTCTCATTCTCCAGTCCTGCCTTTGTTTTACTTTCTTTGTTCTTTCCCATCTATTTTTTAAAAATAACCTTTTTTTAATGACTATGCAAGGATATATATGCATTTTAGGAAGCTGGAGAATAAAGGTACCCCAAAATTCCAAAAACTTGGGATTCCTAGTTCCCAAGTGTCACCACGAATATCTTAGTACATGGCCTTCTTTTTCCTAAGAGGAGATATTACATTTTGCTTGCAATCTCCTTCTTTCAATCAGCCCCCTCCGCTTTTCGCCTATAGTGAATTTTGAGCTCATCTGTTATTCCAACTATATTCACTTTGGCCCCGTTGATCCTCAAATCCGTTTGATAGCTGGTTTATCCAGAAAAGCGTCCAGTCCAGGATCACCCATCCCATCTGCCTGGTACGGCCCTTGGGCCTCATCAACTAGCCGAAGTCATTTCTAGAAACACAATTCTCATCGAAGACCCTGGGCCAGTTGTCCTGCAGATTCCCCACCTTTCAGGGGTCCCTGGGGGGGCTCAGTCAGCTAAGCACCTGCCTTGGGCTCAGGTTATGATCCCAGGGTTCTGGGATCGAGTCCCACACTGGGGGAGCCCCCTTCTCCCTCCGCCTGCCACTCATTCTGCTTGTGATCTCTCTCACTCATTCTGACAAATTAAAAACAAAACCTTTAGTGTGACTGCTTCCGAGGGATGTCATTTGTGCGGTTGCTGTCGCCTCTTCACTTCCTGGGAACTGGGGTCACTATCTGATGGCTGGCAGATACACACAAAACATTTCTGGGTAGAATAAATAAATACCACCGATCCTGTGTACTGGACGGTGGGTCACTACTAAAGACACAGTCTCTTGTCAGGGATTATTAGTAAAGCTACCAGCAAAACTCAGATGGATTTCTCAGGGGGGTGGCATTCTCTAAGGGTTTGCGAAATTATGCTTTTTCGGATCCTACATGCTTGTGGGGTTTTTTTCCTTCCCATGAAGTAGAGCATCCGTCATCGAGGGGAACTAGGTGATGATAATCACAGTTCCGACTAGAAAAGCAAAATAAGTCTTTACTTTTTCAGTTTTAGTAGGGAGAGGCTTGAAGTAGTGTACCTTCCCACACTGAGGTGTTATCAGATCATAGGAAAAAGGTCTTCACCCCTTTAGATCTCTGGGCGAGCAGACACTAAACGGTATTTTCAATTAATTTCTGATACTGCTTCGTTTTTCCATAACCGCCTGCTGTGTGAACAGTATGCCCCGGTTTTGTTGCAAAATCCCATAAAACCTCAGAAAAATTCCAGAAACCTCAAGCACACGGGGGCCCTCAGAGACCAGCTAGCTCCTGCTATTGTGCCTGGGGCTCTGAGCTTTTCTGCGGAGTCCGCATCCTGGCGGGGGTCCAGCACCTCCCTGCCCCCTGCCTGGGGGGGGGGGGGGCGAACACCTGCCCCGGGGCTCTAGGATGGGCTGGAGCACTTCCTAGGCCCCCCTGCGTGGAGGCAAGCGCACCGCCCGGGGTCTCCGGATGGCGGCGAGCGGGTGTCCCACACGTGCGCGCCCCCACCCCAACGTCCACTCCCGTCTGCAGGCAGCAGTGGGGGGCCCTTTGCGGCCGCCTTCCCGCTGACCACTAGAGGGCCGTGTGCACATTTTATCAGACAATAAAAGTTTGTGCGCGCAGGCTCAGAAATGAACTGGAGTGTTGAGAGCGGCGAGAAACTTTATCTCCCAAAATATGGAAAATAAAACTAACAAGAAACATAGATCCTGGAGCAGGTTGTAATAGTAGTATTCCTTTGAAGGGCTCTAGGAAAAGCGCTACTTCCGCCTGCCCGGCTAGCTCAGTCGGTAGAGCATGGGACTCTTAATCCCAGGGTCGTGGGTTCGAGCCCCACGTTGGGCGGCTGTGCTTTTTTTTACTTTTCTAACCCCGGGGGTGCATCAAGCCCGTCTCACCTGTCTGTTTTCATACAGGTGCTCCGCAGTTTCTCATTTTCAAACAATGCAACACGTGAAAAACTGCCAAGACTGAACCTGTTTAAAAAGGGGGCCCATCGGGCTGGGGTACAATTCCATCCCATGAGTACACAGCCCAGGGTTACCTGGGCAGGAAGACACTTGCTGCAGCGCGCTCTGGGGGAGGGCCAGGGACTCGAGTGTGAGGGATAAGAAGAATGCTACATTAATGAGGTCGGGAGGTTCTGCCAAAATGTCTTAAATGTGTACTTTAAATAAATATTTAACAATTAATTAATTAATACTTAACTGAATGCTGCGAGGTATTGATTAGCTCGGAGGTCAGCAGTGACTCGAGGAGTTTATTATGTATATTGATTTCCTGTCCTTAAATTCACTTGCTTTCTGCCCGTGGGAAGGGCTCGTGGTTACTGGGGGCTGTTTAAAGCCCCCTAGGACGGCTTCAGTGAACAGACCATTAGGACTATTTTAACCTTTTTTTCCCTAAGTTAGCGATTCAAACCGAACATTTTTCCATCTGCCAGCTAGGAGTCTCAAAAGACCTTTTCCTACATAGGCTTTCCTAAACCCAATTTCTTAGGGGCGAAACTTGGCTTTTATGTTGACAGCTGCTAATGTTTTCCTTATCTTAGACACTTTCCATCCTTCCTAGCCATTCGCAAACATTCTCCACAGCCACCAGATGCTGCTATGGTCAATTTGAGATACAATGTCAGACTCTGGAAGAAACACGGGAAAACTTCAGCTTCAGAAATGAAGGTCCCTAAACGCCTCTATCACGACAGTGGTCAAGAATCTTTAGGTGGTGACATGGGTGACAGAATTTTTCAGAGTCCAGAGCATTCACCATTACACAATGGAACCCGTACACAGAATTTTTCAAAGGCAAAAACCCCATCAGAGAAGGGGCAAACTGGTAAATTGACAGGAAGTCAATGAAGACATCACTCATCTATTGCTTTATTAGTTTTTAATTCCAGTATAGTTAACATGCAGTGTTATATTAGTTTCCAGCGTACAGCATAGTGATTTGGTAATTCTGGACATGACCCTGGGCTCATCACTTTAAAGTACGCTCTTTTGCCCAGAAGTATTCATCATGCATCCATTTTAAATTGAACACTGGTGCTATGGGTTGAATGGAGCTCCTGTGAGATGCGTGTGTTGAAGCCCTAACCCCTAGCACCCCAGAAGGCAGCCTTATTTGGAGATAGGGTTTTTGTTGATGTAATTAGTCAAAATGAGTTCGTACTGGAGTCAAAAGGGCTCTCAGCCCAGTATGACTGGTGTCTTTATAAAAAGAGGGAATTTGGACACAGATGCACATCCAGAAACGCACATTTGGACACAAGAGAGAAGGGCGCATGAGGGTGCAGACAGAGGGCGGGGCGCCCCCACAAGCTGGGCGCCCGGGACACCCAGGATGCCCAGCATCAGCCCCCCTGAGCTAGAGGGGAGAGTCCCACAGCAGGTTCTCCTCGAAGCCTCCGGGGAAGCAGCCCTGCCCAAGCCAAACTTCTGGCTTCCAGAACCGTGAGACAGGAAATGTCTGTTAAGCCACCCACTGTGGCACCTTACGATGGTAGCCCCAGGACACTAATTTCATCAGTGTTCTATTAGGAGGTGATTTTGATTTAAAATTTATTTCTTAATGCTCTATAGTAATTACTGTGTATCTCATTTCATTTCATTTTAAAAGCGTTAGGAAAAGCGACGGTTTGATTGGAGGCAAACTTTCAGCTCCAGGGAGGGAGTCAGGGTCACATTCGATCAGAATTAACATTTAAAAATGAGCTTGATCTCAAAGAAAATAATTTTTTTTTCTTATTGCTGGCTGGTGATTTAATATATTGACTGATGACTGATTTCTGTTTTTGCTAAAAGAGTGTATTTGAAGATATGCTAAATCAAACATACTTTACTCTCCCCTGGAACTCGCATTAGAAGACTTGGCATTCAATTGTTCTAGAAATGATTCATTTTAAGAAAGCATGCTAATTCTCTGTGGTTCGGTTTCTTTGACAAGCAAAGGGCAAGAAAAAGAGAGAGGTAATTACAAATGAAATGCAAAGAAATGTGTGAACTGTGTTTGGATCCTGATTTGAACAAACCACTTGTAAAAACACATGTATGACACAGTCTGGAGAATCTGTTTGCTGACAGGATACTCGAAGATACTAAGAAGTTTTTCATTTTTAAATGTAGTAACAGTACTGTATTTAGAAAAGCGCCCTTCACCTGTGATGAGCACCAGCTGTGGTATGTAAGTGACGAATCACTGAATTCAATTCCTGAAACTAATATTACACTGTATGTTAACTAAGTGGCATTTAAATAAAACTTGGGAGAAATAAAAAAAAATGAAAAAGAGACGTGTACTAACTTGTTTAGGATGGAAATAGATACGATATCAGGGATTCATGTGATGGATTTTGGCAGAGAGAGGAATGGTCCGTAGCAATGAAACAAGGTTGGCTGAATGTTAACCATTGTAGAGTCTGAGTGAAGTGTGCGTCATCGTACTAACCCCTCTACTTTTCTATATGTGTTTAAATCTCCATAAACTTAAATACTGTTTGATTATGCAAAAACAAAATGGTCTTAACCTCCTTAGCCCGGTGTTCAAATTTAGCATCACTGATGAGACGGCCAGACCTCACAAGCCTCCTGATGTATCGCAGTTGAGAAATGCATAGCATCATTTATAAGATATTTTTGTCAAAAACACTCATCTTAGATCTAATGAAGGCTTTAGACCTAACTTTAAGCTTATGGAAAGTATAAAGAGAAGAGGAGGGAGTTAAGTAACACTGTGAGTAAATAATTAGACAAATCTGGAACATCAGACATTCAAAAGGGCTCAGTTTTTTCAGCAAGCGTCACGAGCACACACTAATACCACTAAAAATAAAGTGTGGGTGTGGATGGACTGTTTTCTGCTGTTTTCTGCTGAGAACCCTCTCCCACCCTGTAGTAGGTGAAGTCATTAGCTTTTTTTTTTTTTAAAGATTTTATTTATTTGACAGAGAGAGAGAGAGAGGGAACGCAAGCAGGAGGAGTGGGAGAGGGAGAATTAGGGTCCTAGGATCAAAACCTGAGCCAAAGGCAGACACTCAGTGACTAAGCCACCCAGATGCCCCTTCATTAGCTGTTTTCAGAATGATTTCAAATGTACAAAACAAAAACACATAGGTTGATAAAGGAAAACAATTCTACTGAAATACAGTTATCAAAATATCTTAAAATATGGTAATGTACATTCTTTGTTTCTAATGCATTATATAAGATCTTGTAGCAGGTCTAATAAGTACAGTAATTTCAAAATCATGATGAATGTAAATGGCAGCTTTGAGATATACACAAGAACTGTAATGTGACATGAAAACATCTTTCATATTGTGGCAGAGCCACAGGGGTTGCTGATATTGTTGTAGTTTGTTTCCATCATTTCTAATGAAGGGAAATGCTAAATTTCACTTTGAATGTGGTGAAAATAAAGATGTAATTTTCTAACTTTCCATGAACCAAAGGTTCATGGACCATTTGAATTGTATCCATGGATTCCTACCATAAGAGCTTCTGGCCTAGATTTTTAAAAAGTTCTAAGAGGGGGCGCCTGGATGGCTCAGTGGGTTAGAGTTTCTGCGGTGGGCTCAGGTCATGATCTCAGGTCATGATCTCAGGTCATGATCTCAGGTCATGATCTCAGGGTCCTGGAATCGAACCCCATGTTGGGCTCTCTGCTCAGCAGGGAGCCAGCTTCTCCCTCTCTCTCTGCCTGCCTCTCTGCCTACTTGTGATCTCTCTCTGTCAAATAAATAAATAAAATCTTTAAAAAAAAAGTTTTAAGAGATTTAACGACCAAATGCAAAATCTCATTTAATGGATTCAGTTTTGAAAAAAGAAAAAGCAACAAATATACAAATATTTTAGGGGCCAGTGAGGAAATCTGGAATGGGAATTATATGATTTTAGGGAATCACAGTTAACTATGTTGTATGTGACAATGGTATTGTGGTGTAAGAGAATGCCTTTCTGTGTGGGAAGGACATACTGAGGAAATCAGGCCTGATATGTAATGTATTCTCTCTAGTTTTCTGTACAGTTTTGTTTTTGTTTGTTTTTTTTTTTAAAGAGAGAGAGAGAAAGAGGCTGGGGAGAGGGAGAGGGAGAGAATCTTAAGAATCTTAAGGTTCCACACCATAAACCTTAAACTTCCACACCCAGCACCCACAGCAGGATTGGGGCGTCCAACCCAGGATCCTGAGATTGACTCGAGCCAAAATCAAGAGTCAGATGCTTAACCCACTGTCCCACCCGGGGGCGCCCCCCATTAAAGTGACTTTTAAAAGATATTTTTAATGAAGAGCACGACTCATAACTGTATAACGCGATGAATTCTTAGAAGCGCATTACTCATAACCGTACCACTCGATGGATTTTTACATATGTAAACAGCACGTAAGCACGCCAGAGAAAGATGTAGCAGCCTGCAAACGACACCCCTCCAGTCAGCATCCTCCCACCGCAGGGTAGCACTCCCCCGATTTCTGGAGGAGATTCTGCTCCACGTCCGCAGCCCGACTTCCTCTAACACCAGGTTGTAGGGACTGCTGGTAGCAGGGTTGGCAAGGATGTGGGAAAACAGGCTCTCCTAAATTATTGGTTGAAATGTCAATTGATGAAGCCTTTCGCAAGGCTGTTGAACATGCCCACAGCTTCTGACTCAGTAATTCCACATCTGGGGCCCTACAATAAGAAAAACAATGTGTACAGTGGTTTAGGCGGAAAGATGTGGGTTTCGGCGGAAAGGCGTGGGTTTCGGACAGTGGAGCCCAGAAGGCAACCTCGGGTCCTGCAAGAAAACCCAGATGCCACGAGTTGAGGTCTATGTGTTGTGGGGTGTGCTGAGCCCCCCAACACGGAGGCGGACGCAGACGTGATGGCAGCTGTAGGCAGAAGACACATGACAGCGGCTCGGCTCTGCTGTGTCACGGCAGGGACGTGTCCGCGCGCGGCCGGGGAGGCACATGAGGGACGCGAAGGGGTCCCCACAGTCGAGCCCCGTGTTCTACGCTTCCGAGGGGCGGCCCCAATCACAGCCCCAGGGCAAAACCCAAGTTCACTGTGAACACAGAAGGCAGGGGAGGGTGCCGGGGCGGACAGCGCGGGACGCGGACAGGGCTGGGTTGGCGGCCGCCGTCGTCGTGGGGGCGGCTGACGGGCTGTGGCGGGAGAGGGGAGCCCACCGCCGCCGCCTTCACATCCCCCCACCCCCGGGTCACCAGGACGTGGGCCGTAGCGAGGAGCGCCGAGCGGGCTCGCAGGGACCCTAGCCCCAGCGGGGTGTTGCAGGGGGCAGGGGGCTGGCGGGCGGGGCCAGCTCCGCCCTCTCCGGCAGCCCCTACCCCCAGCTCCGCGCTCTCCGGCAGCCCCCCCAGCTCCGCGCTCTCCGGCAGCCCCCACCTGCTCTCCGGCAGCCCCCCCAGTTCCGCGATCTCCGGCAGCCTCCCCCGCTCTCCGACAGCCCCCCCCAGCTCCGCGCTCTCCGACAGCCCCCCCAGCTCCGCGCTCTCCGGCAGCCCCCCCACAGCTCCGCGCTCCCCGGCAACCCCCCCCTCCAGCTCCGCGCTCTCCGGCAGTCCACCCCTCCCCCTCCCCGCGCGGCCGAACTACCGGTCCCGGCGTGCCCCGGGGCGGCGCGGGCGCAGCGGCGCGTGCGCGGCGGGCGGCCGTTGGCTGGGGCGGAGGCTGCGCGGTCGCGGCGCGGTGAGGTCTGCGGGCGCTGGCAAATCGGGCCCAGGATGTAGAGCTGGCGGAGCCTGACGGCGCGTCTGACGCGGAGCTGGGTGGGGTAGAGAGTAGGGGGCGGTAGTCGGGGGTGGTGGGAGAAGGAGGAGGCGGCGGCGAATCACTTATAAATGGCGCCGAAGCAGGACCCGAAGCCCAAATTCCAGGAGGGTGAGTCCGGGCCGTTGGGGAGAAGCGGCGGGCGGCGCGGGAGCCGGCGGGCAGCGGCCGGGGGCGGCGGGGGCCGGGGGGCGCCGCGGGCCGCGCCGGGGGGTGGCGGGCACGGGCTTTGTGAGGAAGGCGCATTGCGGCGGTGGCGGGCTCGGCCGCGGGCGAGGGCGCGGCGCGGGCGGGGAGGCCGGGGAGCGCCGGGCGTCCCGGGGAAAGCGGGCGCGGGGGGCCGCCCATTGTGGGGAGGCGGCGGGCGCGCCATGGCGGCGGCGGGGAGCTGATGTGGCGTGGGGGAGGGGCGGCCGCGCGCGCGGGGGGGGCGCCCGCCAGGCCCGGGGGGCGCCCCACGGCCGGCGCCCCGCCCGCCTGGGCCTGAGGGGACGGAGGGCGCCCCGGTGGGGGGAGCGGCCTGACGAGGTGGGGGAGCCTGGCGGGGCCCCCGCGCGGGAGGAGCGCGCTGCTGTGAAATGGCCGCTGCGAGGCGGCCGCGCCATCATGGCCGCCGGCGCCGGGCGCGGTCCGCGCGCGCTGCGCCCCCTCCCGGCGGCCGCGCGGGGGCTTGGTGCGGCGGGTGGCCTCGGGCGGGGCGGGCGCGTGCGGGCCGCGCGGCCTCGGTGGGGGGTCCGTGCGCCAGGCCGCCCCAAGTCGGCCCCTCACCGGGACCGTGTCTGTCGGCGGGCGTCGCGGCCTGGGACGGACGAAGACCGGCGGAGCGGGAGCGCGGCCGCCCCTCGCCGGGTGTCGGGGTTCCCGCGGGAGCGAGGGGCGCCGCGTCCCCGCCACGTCCCTCGTCCCCACCGCCCGCTCCCACCTGGATGGCCGGCGTCCGCCTCCCGTGGGTTCGCCTGCCGTGTCAATCAGACGGCCTGGGTCAGTGGCACGGTTCGGGTCGGTGGACGGGGAAGGGAGGTTTTTTGAGAACCGACGAAACTGACGATTTCGGTTACGACCCCCCTCCCCCCGGTAGTACTAGCGTGCGCTCTCGTATCCCCGCGCGGCGGTGCGGGGTCACGCTTCCCGTGACCGCGGCATCGCGGCGGCTGCGGGCTTAGTTCGGTGTTGACCCCGCAGGTGCGGAGCCCCCGAAACTCGGAGCATGACGTCGTCGCCCGCGTGTTTGCACCGCGGTCTTGGCAGTGGTGCCCTCGGTGGTCCTTGTGCTCCGGGTGACCCGTGTGCTCCGGGCCGCAGGCCTCGCCAGCCTGCCGGGGGCCGGGGTGCGGAGCAGTCCCGGAGGGCTTTGTGGAGAAAGCGCTTCAGTTGTCAGCCAGAGGAGTGGTGGGGCCGGAGTAGGGGGAACCGCGGAAGGGGGCCGGTGTGCTGCTGCAGCGGCGACTTCCACGGGAGCAGGGAGCAGAGTGCCCCGAGGTGGGGCTGGGAGGCTCCTGGAGTTTGCCCTCCCGTCGCCGTCCTGTGTGGGAGCGGCCTTGCGCGGCCGGGTCCGGAGAACCCAGGGTGCCTGGAAGGGAGGCCAGGGCAGTTGAGCTTCTTTAATGGTGGGACTACGATCAGGAACAGTATCTTTTCACGGTTCTAGTAAACTTGGACGTTTTTCTCATTTAATGATGGCTCAGCAGATGTTAGGTAAGCAATTTTTGAGGGCCCCAACCATTTTGTAGTGGACTTGATTCTCCCTTTGAAATTCTGTTAGAGCAGAGAGTAAAGAAAACCGCCGGGCCCTTGTCAGAGGGAAAGCCTTTCTGCCTTGTCAGGAACTGAGCGCTGGTAGTAGCTTTTGAGCACTCCCACTGAGCACAGGCCAGTGGGAGGAGTGGGACTGGAACTTCATGAACCTTGAATTTGAGAGCCTTGGACAGAATTACCTTTGTCGTAGGGTACTGGGAGGGGTAAGGGTGGAGAAGGGCTTTACAAGCTGTATCTGATACCATGGTTTGCTCTTTTCCCCCCTTACAGGTCTTTCTCTCCCCTTTTATGAAAATAGGCTCTGGGTGTTTGTTACCTGGCTCCTGTACTTCCAGCTCGCTGTGTATCCCTCAAGAGAATAGGGGGTCCGGTAGCTAGAATGGAGGTCAGAAGGGCCTTAGTCTCAGTATAGATGTCTTTGGCAGTAGCGAAAAAGAGGAAGGAATGAGGCCATTTTCAGGGTGTCTTTATTATTTATATTTAAGCAGGCTCCGTGCCCAGCTTGGAGCCCAGTGTGGGGCTCCATCTCACGATGCTGAAATCATGAGCTGAGCTGAGCCACCCAGGTGCCCTTCGAGCATCTCTATAAACTGTACCTGGAGAGTGAAGTTAGACAAGACAGAGTTCTGATCTTTGGTGCTGCTGTTAGCGCCGCACCTGACTTGTATCCCCAGGGTCTCATCCTTGCCCAGAGTGTTCAGTGATGGTTCCAGCCAAACGCTCTCCTGAGCCCTGGACTTGTACCCCACCGCTTATCAAATGGCTCCATTTTGGATGTGCCGTAGCCATTGTGAGGTAGTCCAAAACTGGTCTGAGCCCCTTCCCTCCATTTCCTGTTCTGGTTCATGCCCCCACCAGCCTGGAAATCAGTTTAAACTTACTGCTTTTGCTTAGTCGTCCTTACTTCTCGCTGCTTTTGGTTCAGACCTATTTTCTCACCATGGGCTGCTGGGAGATGTCCTTGACTGGTCTCCCTATTTGCGTCTCCACTTGAGGCTCTGCATAGGCCCAACAACCTCTGGCGGGTTCTTCAGAGGGGACTGCACAAGAATTACGTAGAGAGCTTTGATGAAAGTTCCTGGGGCTGCTCATTGAGGGTCTAATATGCCTCTGGTAAAGCTTGAAAATCTGCAGTTTCACAAATTCCAAGAGACTATTGGTCAGTTTTGGGAATCCTTCTTAAAGGATAAAATCTAGATTTCATAACATGTAAAGCATAACATGACATGTAAGGCACTCTGATCTGTGTAACTTTGGTTTCTACTTTCTATATTTTTTCTCTGTTCCGGTGATAGTGTTGCCTTGTCATGTTTCTATGCTTTTCTACCGGCTCTTTCTCTAATAGCTCATCATGCACTCCTCTTGCATGTGAAGATAAAAGAGGAAATCCGGTAGATGGTGCAAAACTATTTGCTGTACATATCTGTGTCCCCTGTTCTTTTTTTTTTTTTTCCTGTGTCCCCTGTTCTAATGGGCACAAGTAGGTACGTGAAAGACTGGGTCTGTATGTCGAAAGCGAATATACAGATTTGCTTTAGGATAACTTATGTTAAAGGTTTGTAAGTTGTCAGTTTTTTTTTTTTTTAAGATTTTATTTATTTGGCAGAGAGAGACAGAGAGGGAACACAGCAGGGAGAGTGGGAGGGGGAGAAGCACCTTCCTGCTGATCAGGGACCCTGATGCAGGGCTTGATCCCAGGACCCTGGGATCATGACCTGAGCCGAAGGCAGACATTTAACCACCTGAGCCACCAGGCGCCCCAGTTGTCAAGTTTTTTAAAAGTAGCAGTAATTTTTTTAAAAAGGTGAAAAGTTTATTGCTCTCTGATTTCTTTTTTTTTTTTTTTTGAAGATTTTATTTGTACAGAGAGAGTCACAGCGATAGAGGGAACACAAGCAGGGAGAGCAGCAGAGGGAGAGGGAGAAGCAGGCCTCCCGAAGAGCAGGGAGCCCGATGTGGGACTCGATCCCAGGACCTTGGGATCACGACCTGAGCCGAAGGCAGACGCCCAATGACTGAGCCACTCAGGCGCCCTGCTCTCTGATTTCTTAAGAGTTGAGCTAGGGGCGCCTGGGTGACTTAGTGGGTTAAGCATCTGATTTTGGCTCAGGTCATGATTTCAGATTTCTGGGATTAACCCCCATCAGGCTCCTCACTCATCATTCAGCAGGGAGTCTGCTTCTCCCTCTCCCTCTGGCCCTCTTCCTGCTTGTGTGTGCACGCGGCGCCCTCTCAAATAAATCTTTTTAAAAAAATGTTGAGGTAATAGGTCGTTTTAATAATTTTAGAGCTAAGGGTGCCTGGGTGGCTGAGTGGGTTAAAGCCTCTGCCTTAGGCTCTGGTCGTGATCTCAGGGTCCTGGGATCGAGCCTTGCATCCTCTCTGCTCAGCGGGGAGCCTGCTTTCCCCTCTTTCTCTGCCTGCCTCTCGGCCTACTTGTGGTCTCTCTCTCTCTGTCAAATAAATAAATAAAATCTTTTCAAAAATAATTTTAGAGCTAAAAGATCTGTCTGGTGCAGTACGTCTGTTACCTTTAGGATCTGATGAAATCCAAGGGGACTGAAAATAATATGCAAGAAATCCATTTTTGCGATAGCCAAATGTAGTCTTCAGGTGCTGCTAGGAATTACCAGCCCGATTTGTCTGATGAGCCAAGTTGGCTTCCAGGTCTTAATCCCTTACATTTACTTATTTGCACAAGTCTTTTTTCTTTTTTTAAGATTTTATTTATTTATTTAACAGAGAACACAAGCAGGCAGAGAGGCAGGCAGAGGCAGAGAGAGGAGCAGGCTCCCTGCGGGGCAAGGAGCCTGAAGCGGGACTCGATCCCAGGACGCTGGGATCATGACCTGAGCCAAAGGCAGCTGCCCAACCAACTTAGCCACCCAGGCGTCCCTTATTCACACAAGTCTTAACTTAAAGTGTGATTTCCAAAAGTTGGAATTCTTACCTTACTTGACCAATAAAAGGTTTGGAAACCAATAGTAGGGAGAGCATAAGTCCTAAATGTGGAAATGTTTTAGGGGTGCCTGGGTGACTCAGTTAAGTGTCCGACTCTTCATTTCCGGTCAGGTCCTGATCTCAGGATCCTGGTATATAGCCTGGCATCAGGCTCCGCACTAAAGGGGAGTCTGCTTGAAGATTATCTCTTTGCCCCTCCACCTGGTGGCACATGTGTGGGAGTTCTCTCTCTCAAACAAATTAAAAAAAATAAGGAAATATTTAAAAAAATTGTATTCTCAGATACACATTGAAAAACCCAAATCCTGCCAAAAGGTAGATATTGTAGAATTTTATTGGCTTAGCCAGGTGAAAGATGATTTTTTTTTTTTAATTTATTTGACAGAGAGAGAGCACAAGTAGGAAGAGAGGCAGGCAGAAGTAGAGGGGGAAGCAGGCTCCCCGCCGAGCAGAGAGCCCAGTGTGGGGCTTGATCCCAGGACCCTGAGATCATGACCAGAGGCCTAACTCACTGAGCCACCCAGGCGCCCCGATAGATGATTTGATGATCTAAATAGATTAACACTCCAATCGTTTTTTGCTGTTTACAGGGCATAGTAGGGTACTCTTGAGGCTTGATCATGTTAATCTGTACATGACCATATAGTCCCGGTTTTGCGAGGAATACGGGCAAGTACAGGTATGGCTTTCACGTGTGACCTTTAGATAGGAAGAGAAATTACAATTAATTCAGTATTTTTTTTTCTTTTACAGGTGAGCGAGTGCTGTGCTTTCATGGGCCTCTTCTTTATGAAGCAAAGGTATGAAACCTGTTTTCCTTTGAGAAGTTAGCTGAAATGACTGATTAGATGACTCTTGAGCATCAGATTTCGGTGGTTGGTAGGAAGAGAGTTAGTTGCCTTTTTTTTACAGATTAGTAGTCCCTAGAGTTCTGGCATCTTCTCTTACTTGCTGAGTGGGTCAGATACAGGATGGCCGCCTTGCTGTTCGCCTTACGACCTGCTGAAAGCCCAGCAGCTGGAAGGAGCATTTGGGGAAAGAGGCAAAAGCGTGGTCTTTGTGGGAGCGAGTTGTCTTGTGTAGTTAGTGGCTTGTGAGAAAATACAGCCAAAGTCAGCTTTGGGTGTAAGTGTGGACTGCTGAGTAAGCCTGAGCTAACTTCTCTACATTGAAGATCAAAGTGAACATTAAAAATGTGAGGACTTTTAACTTATTTGTTGGTTTGTCTGTCAAGAGTTTGAATCCTGGGGGCTTCCTTTCCTCTGTAGTAGTGGTGTGCTCTTCGTCAAAACTGATTTTACGTTTAGCTGGAGGTGAGCGAGATGATACATTCCCCAATAAAAAGTTTTTTTAGTATTTTTGGTAACTTTTAGTGCAAATATGTAAAGTGTGACTGTTTCTCACACTTGTGATTTTAAAAAATGGTACAAAACAATACAGCATTTAGTTAAATGCAATTTTTGTAGCATTCTTGGTGAGTATATGTGTGAAAATGGTCTTAACAGTCCTGAAGTGCCCATGAGACCAAATAATAACCATTTTCACTATTTTTATCTGTTTTGAATACATAGATGTGTGTTTTTAAAGTTCTAAAATGGCTGAATTTGGATTCACGGAGAATCTGGTAACTTTCTGTGTATGTGCACCTCTCAGTGATGTCACACGGACACAGTTTGCAAGTGCTGTGAGTTCTGGCGATCATCTATATCCCTGAATATTATTTTTGTTGTGTCAACTCCGCTAACTTGGCAGGTTTTTTCTTCTTCTGGCAGCAGAAACTCCAGTGAACAGTTTTTAAACGGCTGTTGGAATAGCTTCACTATCCCAGTTCTCTTTCATCCTGAATGGATAGTGATCCCTTGTCATAGTAACTTCCTCTAATCACGCGTTCTAATTGTTTGGCCACTTTAAGGAAGAACGTAAAATGTTTTTCATCTGTCACTTGGCTAGTTGCTAATACTCTGCAGCAAAACAGTTCATTGCCTTCCATAAGTGAAGGACCCTTTAATAATATGGTATAAATAATCCTCTTCAGCTGAATTTGAAGTACGGAATGGCTTCTGACCGGTAGACCTTGAGACAGTGCAGACATGGCTTTCGTTAGCTGTTCTTGGAGAGCAAGTTGAGCCCAGTGATTCAAGGGTTAGCGTGGCCCCTCACGATGGGTTTTCTGCTTTGCCGGACTGGCCCCGGCAGATGGTGGTTGTGCGGCCGCTGTAGGACTGCCTGAGCGCGACGCTCCCGGTGCTGGCTGTCCGTGACCAACGCTGTCGGGCTCGTTTTTGGCCACTGGAGTTAGAGTGGAGTGTCTGAACGATTATGTACCTGAAAAGCGTACAGGTGGTTATCTTTTCAAAACCTACTTCTGAGTGAATTTTTTCTTTTTTATTTCAGTGTGTAAAGGTTGCCATAAAGGACAAACAAGTGAAATACTTTATACATTACAGTGGTTGGAATAAAAAGTGAGTATTAGTATTAGATCTTTAAAAGCAATGTTTTATTTCTAACAAGGTAGCTTGTGTCATGTGTGTCACAAACCCACGCCTCTTAATTCTCTATGGTTTTACCGTAATCTGTGTATGCATAGTATGGAGAAAGTAATAGAAATTAGGCTAAAGAGCCATTTTATTTTAAATTCTTTGGATTATTTCTCCTGCTGTAGTATAATGTCTAATAATAGTCAACCAATTACTTTTTTTTCCTGGTTTTGGTACATTTTAGGACAGTTTGCATTTTTTGCCTTAGCACAAAACTGTATATGTTATTGCAAACAGTTATACCCAGAGCTAGTTGGATTTTTCTGCCTAAATAAAGGAAAAAGGATAAGGTTGATTAATGAGGAAGTAATGACCAACTTACATTCTGAACTTCGGTAACTTAAGTGTTGGCAGAGAGTGATTTCATGTGTTTACTTTTTAGAATATGGTTTAATAAAGATACAAAAATTTAAGTACAGAACCTAGTTTTTCGCCTTGAAAAGTTACTTTTTTTTTAAGGAGTGGTATAGTGATGTTAACCAGGAGTGGACAGTGGTCATAGATTGAACTTATTGTAGACTATCTAGCCAGTGCAGTGCTCTTTTTCAGTGGTGACTCTTTCTCCTTGGGCCCCACAGCTAATATCTATCAAATATCTAATAGCTATCTAGTATCACATCTAATAATTTACTCATTTTTGGTTTTTTGACATTGAAGATCCTGTAATTTTTATTGTGAGAGGTTTTTAAATTACTTTTATTGGTGGTGTTTTGTCCCTCAAAGAGTGCCAGAAAGTAGTTCTGTTTGGGGTTTTCCAGCAACTTTGAAGTTTTGTATCACGTGAGCTGTGTTCTGGTGCCTGGTTCCCCACGAAAGCAAGCTATCTGATTCGATGAGCCACTCTAGTGCTGTGGAAGGTTTTCTCTGGGACTCTCACTGGCCCTGTGACTTTGGTCTTGTTTAGGTGACCCAGGCTATCTGTCTATCTATCTATCTATTTATTTAAAAGATTTTATTTTATTTATTATTTGACACAGAGAGATCCCAAGTAGGCAGAGAGAGAGGGGGAAGTGGCTCCTCGCCGAGCAGAGAGCCCGATGCAGGGCTCGATCCCAGGACCCTGGGATCATGACCCGAGCTGAAGGCAGCCGTTTGACTGAGCCACCCAGGCGTCCCTTAAATGTGATTTCTAGTATCTGAATTATTTCTAATATCCAAGAACATTGAATGGCTCCTGGTGCGTGTTATAAATTTCCCTATTGAGAAAAATTTTTAAACTGTATTTCAGTCTTGTATTAGATTTATTATACATGTGTATAATTATACATACTGTAACTACGTATATATACATATTATATATATACATATTACAATTATATGTATTATACATCTGTCAGTATTGGTAAAGTTGAGAGCATTATGATAATAATAAGTCTCCATTTATCTCATTTGTGCATATTATGTGTGGGAAAGTTAAAGTCTATCCAGAAAATCAAAGAAAAACAGCAAATTCATGGCAGAGATTTGTTCCTCTCCCCATTTACACTGTAAATAATTGTTTTAGGATTCATCTTAATAGCTGTGAACACACAGGTTTTGTGCTTAACTCTTTTATGTACAATATTTTGTGTAAAATTACAGGTAGATATGTATAGTTTAAAGACTTGAGTGGCATTTGTAGTTTATAAGGAATTATGAAAGTGCCAACTGCTTGAATTTCCTGATTTTGTGGTTTTAAGATAATGTTTTTTCCTTTCTTAGAGTTCAGTAACACAAGTAAATGATAAGGCTGCGTAGGTTTGTTTTCAGCTAATTTTATATACTGATTCCTTGGAAAAAGAATTTGAAAATGACACTAAACATTAGAGATCTTGAATATCTTTTAGGTGTATTGAGGATATTGATGAACAAAAATGTATTTTTTGTAGGTGATTTGGGAAGTAGCTCAATATACATAATTTTGGAAAATTTGATCTTAGTATTTAGAGAAACCTTTAAATAAACCCATTTTGAAATGGGAAGAGTTACCAAAAGCCCAGTTAAGTGTGTTATGTTTATATTTAGTACTGTGTAGGTAATGCCACAGATCACTGAAATAGTGGGAATTAGTGACAAGCTACCTTTAGAAAATTCTGAACTTAGGCTTGTGACTTAGGAAAATTTCTGAACATCTAGTGGCCTTCAGTTACTACCCTAGTAGTGATGTTCCTTAGAGCAAAAGGTATTTCATCTTCCTGTGGTTCAGCAAGGGTTTTCAGCTTCTGACACATAAAGGAAACTCTGGAATTGATTTGGTTTGTTATTTTTTAATTAAAAAAATTTTTTTAAGTAAATACTGTGCTCAGTGTGAGGCTTGAACTCACGACCCAGAGATCAGGAGTTGCATGCTTTACTGACAGCCAGCCTAGTGCCCCTTGATTGGGTTTTTAGATCAAAGTGTTTATTTAGATGTATTTTATATTAGAGTAGGAAGAGATTTTCAGTGATCTAAAATGGAACTTTGTGGTAAATAAAAATTGACAGCTCCCCTTAATTTAGAGAGAATGGAAATAGGTAAAAGTAGATGTACAAGTAAAAATAAGATTCTCATTTTGCAAATGGTTAGTCAGATACCTTATTTACAAAAGTCATACAGCAAAAACCCAATCTCCAAATTGGAGTTTTTTAAACTTTAGTAACTATATAAATATTTTCAAAAGCACGATAGATAATATATTTCTAAATTTTCAAAAACCTTAATGGAACTTGTTGACACAGACATTTAAATATTCCATTTGTAAATAAATCTTAATAAAGCTTAAGCTAAATTCTGCACCTAGTTACTGAGATTACTTTGTACTATGCTGTCTGTATCAGAAGTGCTGTGAGGCCCAGGCGCTCTGAAAAAACTTTGAAGACACGTGAGGATATTGTAGCCCTTTTTCCTGTTCCCGAAGGAGCTCCCTCAGTACACCACCCCCTCCTGACCTCTAGGTAAATGCATGTTTTAAAGTTTTCTCTAGGAAATCATATTGAGGATTGCTTTTTAATTATTTATTCTCCTTTTGGCTATCTTATGTAAGAGGTCAGAGGGGGGAAATCATTAAAGATTTTGCTTTGAGATACATCTAGTTATGTCACTAAAGGAGCTCCCTCGGCAGGAGAAAAGAATCACTTTGCATGAATAGTTCAGCATTCCCTAAGATACCTTGTTTTTGATTTCTTCTTTGGAGAAACTTCCATCAGAAATCTTTTTTTTTTTTTTTTTAAGATTTTACTTATTTATATGACAGAGAGAGAGAGATCACAAGTAGGCAGAGAGAGAGGGGGAAGCAGGCTCCCCGCTGAGCAGAGAGCCGGATGTGGGGCTCCATCCCAGGACCCTGAGATCATGACCTGAGCCCAAGGCAGAGGCTTTAACTCACTGAGCCACCTAGGCGCCCCCTGCATCAGAAATCTTGAAGGAGCTTTTCTAAGTGCCAGAATGCTTAAGGGACTAGGTTTTTGGTTTTTTTTTTTTTTTTAAGATTTTATTTATTTGAGCGAGAGAGAGAGAGAGAGAGAGAGATCACAAGCAGGGGGAACAGCAGGCAGAGGGAGAGGTTGATAAGCAGACTCCCCGCTGAACAGGAACACGATGTGGGACTCGATCCCAAGACTCTAGGATCATGACCTGAGCCGAAGGCAGACGCTTAACTGACTAAGTCACCCAGATGCCCGCAACTAGACATTTTTCAAGAGTGGTTGGTTCTACCTTTTGATGTTTAAAAAGCTCTCTCTCTGGTTATGTCTCGGAAGTTAGTGCATTCATTCGTGAGTGAGTGAAGGTTGAGGATGGTGTAGTCTGAGAAACTGTTGGATGATGGTTTGAGCTGCGGTCTTCGCTGAGTTGGTCTGGGTGGTGTGGTAGGCCTGATCGTGTTGCTGACCTACCCTGAGTGTGTTTTATGTGTCAGACTCCTCTATTTTACATATACTGTTTAATTTTTGTAACAATTCCATAAAGGTAGGTACAGTTACGCCCTTTTTACAGGTGATGGAAATAACACAGCTAGTTCTGTAACTTTGCTGTTATGTTACATATATTAGCTTTTGATGGATTCTTTATTTGCAAGTTAAAATTCTTTAGGATCTCTCTATTCTGTAAGGATAGTTGCTTAGGGACTCTTCTATTAAGGGCCATGCTCTTAAGTCACTTGAAAAAGGATTTGAAAAATCTGTTTTTGTAATTAATCTGGCAGTTAAGATTTAGAATGCTGCTTTTGAGGGTATGAAATGTTTCCTTCCTTTACAGAACAGGTTTTCATTTGAGAATGGATTTGTAGTCTTAGTAAATTAAATTTCATCAGAGAAATCCAAAGTCTTGCCTCTTGGATCTCTAAAGAGTAATTGGTGGACAAAGTCTGAATAGTGGTAAAAATAATTTTGAATGATAATTTCACTTTTGTCTATTTCAGTTGGGATGAATGGGTTCCAGAAAGCAGAGTGCTCAAATACGTGGATACCAATCTGCAGAAACAGCGAGAACTCCAAAAAGCCAATCAGTAAGTTTGTTTTGCAGCATGAGAATGAGGAGAAATGTCTATAGATTGATTCTGGAGAATGGAACGAACGGTAGAAACGATGCTGGCTGCTTGCCTATACAAAATGGTTCTTGGTCCCCGTCAGCTGCCGTGTGGGGCTTTACAACTTCAAGCAGTTGGAAGCCTTTCCTAGAAGAAGGCGGTGGTTTCTTGAGTCTGTCCATAGAGCTCGATAGAAATGAGCAGGATGTTGCTGGGAATCCCTGTGGTTGCAAGCCCCTCGTGAGCTCCTTACCTCCCGGGCTCTGTGGGGTCACACTTGGGAGGGGGCGTGGAGCCTCAGTTCGAGTATAAATTTCAAACGGAATCAAGTGGGCACAGTTTATCTTTCCACTTCAGTTCTCATTTAATGACAACCATTGAAATTATTTTTGAAGGGAGCAGTATGCAGAAGGGAAGATGAGAGGGGCTGCCCCAGGGAAGAAGACATCTGGTCTGCAACAGAAAAACGTTGAAGTGTAAGAAGCTCTATCTTTGTTTTAATTTTGCATGTCGTTCTATAAGTGAAATTTAAACTCTATACTTACTGTGTATTAGGATCTATTGAAAACGAAAACTAGAACATTTTAACTTGAAAATGCCAATGAGACTCCTGTTCTCAACTGTTGGGTTGTTGAAAATACGTAATAATTATGTATTAATTCCTTAATTTCCCTTAGGTTTTCTTACCACCTCGCCCCCCATTTTATTTATTACGGTGAAAAATACATAACCTAAAATTCATTTAACTCATTTTTAAGTGTATAAGTCAGTGGCATTGAGTACATCCACAACCCTTACTTTTTAAGGTGTGTTTGTGTGTGCGTGCATGTGTATATTTTCTTTTACAAATAGAGTGTTATCAATAGAACACAAGTCTTTTTTTTTTTTTTAAAGATTTTATTTATTTATTTGACAGAGAGAGAGAGAAATCATAAGTAGGCAGAGAGGCAGACGGGGCGGGGGGGAAGCAGGCTCCCCGCTGAACAGAAAGCCTGATTCGTTGCTCGATCCCAGGACCCTGAGATCATGACCTGAGCCGAAGGCAGAGGCTCTAACCCACTGAGCCACCCAGGTGCCCCTAGAACACAAATCTTAAGATACTTTTTGGGGCAGATTTGTCTTTTCGCTAGTACTAAAAATAAATATTAGTTTAATTCTTCTCTTGAAACCCATGGTAAGAATGTGTCAGATATTAAAGTTTTAAATTACCCACCTCAGGGTGTTGGAAAAACATTTCTTTAGCTCTTAAGATTTGGAACATCTTGGTAATAAAACCTACCTGTAGAAGTCATGCACACATGGCAAATCAGAAACTTTTATTAAAAATTATTTTATTTTATTTATTTATTTTTAATTTTTTTTGAAGATTTTGTTTATTTTACAGAGAGAGACACAGCCATAGAGGGAACACAAGCAGGGAGAGCAGCAGAGGGAGAGGGAGAAGCAGGCTTCCTGAAGAGCGGGAAGCCTGATGTGGGACTCGATCCCAGGACCCTGGGATCATGACCTGAGCCGAAGGCAGACGCTTAACGACTGAGCCACTCAGGCGCCCTCATTTTATTTTTGTGATTTGATTATTTTCATTTAAAAACACATAGTTTAGGGGGTGCCTGGGTGGCTCAGTTGGTTAAGCGTCTGCCTTCGGCTCAGGTCGTGATCTCAGTGTCCTGGGATTGAGCCCTGCATCGGACTCCCTGCTCAGCGGGGAGCCTGCTGCTCCCTCTCCCTCCCCCCTGCTTATGTGCATGTGCACACTCTCTTTCTCTCCCTCCCAAATAAAATCTTTAAAATAAAAAGAAGATCTAAAAACAGGTAGTTTAATGAGTGGTCATATTCTTGTCAAAGGATCAAAAGTAATAGTGCTCTAAAATACTATTTATTGAAGAGAAGCTTTTCCTCAGCATTACATCGTATTGCTTTAGCGTTGGTGGTTTGAATTTACTACCTAAACATGAGATGTTAGTCATGAAGGTGACTAGGCATTTCGAAGGTTGACCTTTATTGAGGCAATAATTGATAGCCAAGGAGTGGGTGTGCCACTGAGGGGGGCCGTAGCTTTCGTTAAAAAGCAGTAACAAATGATGTTCTTTGGAAGACTGCCTTGTAGTAGTAGTCCTTAGGATTTTTTTTTTTTTTTAAAGATTTTATTTATTTATTTGACAGAGAGAAGGAGATCACAAGTAGGCAGAGAGAGAGGAGGAAGCAGGCTCCTCGCCGAGCAGAGAGCCCGATGCGGGGCTCGATCCCAGGACCCTGAGATCATGACCTGAGCTGAAGGCAGAGGCTTTAACCCACTGAGCCACCCAGGCGCCCCAGTCCTTAGGATTTTGATAGCGTGCGAGTCTTAAAAGTCAGCAGCTTTCTCGTATGGGAGAATATGATAGATTGTTATCAATATATTTTTGATTTAATGCTAATCTTTTCTTGTGTTAAGTCTGTGTAGCAGTAGTAGGCTTAAAATTTACTCGTATTTGAATATAAAATGTTGTACAATTTCAACTACAAAAATAGTGGTTCAGTAGATACATGAAGTAAAGCTTTAAAACTCCATTTTCTTTTCCCTGGAGAGTGGGGGCCTCTTCAAATTTATTGACTCCTGCCTCTTTTAAGGGATCCTGGGTCTTTTGGGTCTTCTTGTCATTAGGTAGGATATGTTCTAGGCTCATGTGGTACATTTTCTGCCTTAAGACATGGAACCTCCTTTTTCTCCAACAGTTTTTATTAGTGGGAAAGAAGTTTTGTGGAGATTATAATCTGGTTAGAGAAAACATCAAGTAATTTTAAGTACTGCTTTTCCCAGGTAGAATAGCAAGTATATTTTAAAGTAAAAATAGTGAGTAATTAAACCAAGGAAGATTTTTTTTCCCCATTCCTTTCATTTTGAATCGAGGTTTGGATATAATTTTTGGTGTTTGGGTTTATCCTACTTGATCTTTAGGTTTTAGCAATTGTTCTTTCTCTGAAAATGCATAAACACAAATGCATCTGGGTGGAAAATAGAACCCGGCTTACCTTTGCTTTATTGACATCTTGGTCCTTAGGTTTGGGTGCTCATCTTTCTAAACTCACTGTGAATAGTGAATACGCGTGATGTTTGTTAGTATTAGCACTTTGGCTTCAAAAGGATGTGTTTTGGTTCGTTATTTAGTGGAATGACTGTTTAAAAAAGATTTTATTTACTTGAGAGAGCGAGCACAAACAGGAGGAGCATCAGAGGGAAAGGGAGAAGCAGACTCCCCGCTGAGCAAGGAGGGTGACAGTGGGACTCGATCCTGGGACCTAGGACTCCATCCTGCCCTGAGCTGAAGGCAGACGCTTAACCAGCTGAGCCACCCAGGTGTCCTCGGAATGGCTTTTCTTGAGACTGACTTAGGACTTCAGTTATTCTTTAAATTGAATCTAACAGCTAATATTTTGACTATGTTATACGTAGTCACAGGGATTAGAGAAAGAAGTGCAAACAACACCAGCAATTTATTGTAGGAAATCTGTTGCATAGTTTGAGAACTAGCTTGCTTGTTTAATTAACGTAAGGTTGAAGCAAGAATGTCTGTGAGTCTTTATTGCTATGATTCACTGAAGTATAGTTATGGATTTCAGAGTTAGGGTCACTTGTCAGTGTTTTTCTTTAATTTTGTGGTATGGAATGAGTGGGGAAGGAATGCGTGTCAGGGCTCTAGGTCACTTTTGTTTGGTCCCCACCTGTTCTTGACATGAATAAGTAAAAGTTCATGGTTTAATCTGACCCAGAAATACTGTGCAACTTGTGTTCCAGAAATTAAACTTGAAGAAACAGGAAAAAACCTGTACTTTCAGATGGCCAGATTTTTGTGCTTTTACTCGAACATAGTTAATTTGAGTTGTAAAATGAACCCCATGCTCTAAATTAGATCAGTACAATTAACATTTACACATGCTTTTTAAAGCAGAAGAGTCAGCCTACTCTGGTGTTGTGGTTTGGTTCCACCAGATGTAGCCCGTAATCGTGGGCTTTCCACATGGTTTCCTTGTATTCTGTAAATAGTTGTGTATGAAATTCAAATGAATAATTTACTGTTTGCTGGTTTGCAAATAGACAAGAGTTAAATTACAATTTGAGATGATGACCAAGAGGAAGGAGATACTAGCTTTGTTCTGTGTAGGGGAAGAAAAGAGTGTTAGGTGTCGAAAAAGGAGGGAATGTCCAGTTGAGAGAAGTACAGGGAGATCACGACTGGTGAGGGTGGGACATACACATGTCCCAGCAGAGTTCTCTAGTGCTGAGCTCCTGGGGGCTACTTTAACTGAGGGAACTTCAGGTAGAACTAATAATATTCTTACAAACTATGTAACATGTGCTATGGATTTGTAAATTAATCATAATATCCTGGAAGTCTGCCAACGTTGGTTTTGTTTTTTTTCTATTGTATGGAGGGAGGTGTGAATTTAGCCAACCATCAGTGAAAATTCTTGTCTGAGCAGGGAGCAGTTCACAGCCCGGTGTTACCATCCAAGGCAGTATTTATCTATGAACTTAACCCTGGTAAAAGGGAACTTTTACTAGTAGTAATCACTTTTTTTTCCCTTCTCTTTTCTTCCCTTCTCCTTTTAGGAAAACCAAAAAGAACAAACAGAAAAGTAAGAATATTAAATTTGTAAAAATTAATTATTTTATCTTTATAGCATTTACAGTTTGAAATTAGTGTCAAATGTTAAAATTTACAGTCTTTGGAGTAAGTGTATGTTTGTTGGTCATGTCAGAGCTGAGTCAGCAACATTCTGCAGAGTCCAGTACATAGTGTGCGGGTAGTAGAGACCCAACTCTGCTACTGTTTTTACCATGGAGAAGCCTGCGGCATGTTTAGTCTTAATGATTGAGATAATGTTTTTTAATAAATGTAAGATGTTAAGTGTTGTCTTGTGCTAAATGTTTGGTAGAACTGTTTATAAAAGTTATATTTTTGGTAGGACTGTGGTTCTTTATGGTAGATTTGAGTAACTCCTGTGTAATGGGAAAATGAGAACAGTAGGGGTTCAGACTATTTTCCTTATGAGTTTCTTCTATATTGAGCTGAAAATCTCCCCCCTTCTCCTGAATCTGTTCAGCACCTGGAAATGGGGACGGTGGCAGCACCAGTGAGACCCCTCCGCCTCCTCGCAAGAAGAGGGCCCGCGTGGATCCCACTGTGGAGAATGTGAGTATTGCCTCAACTTTATGAATCGCATTTTAGTATTTGTAGTTTGAGTAATAAAACAATCAGAACTTGAGTTTTTATGAGTTTGTAGAATTTCTGTAAGTGATACAATGTCTTCTCATTTCCAAAGTTAAGAATTTGGAAGTAGGGCTTTAATTTAATTTTAATGTAACTGACAGTTTGTATTTTTGAGGTCGAGATACACTCGGTATGCTGGTATCCTTAGAGTGCTGTGTTCTGAGGATAGGCACCTTCGTGGCAGATGAAAGACTTCATTAGGAGTCAGTACGTTTAATTTTATGTATTAAAGAAATAATTTCAAGGTAGTCATGTTTGGAACAATCCTTGGATAACAACAATAAATATATAAATATGAATATAAATATGAAAATGCCAAGTCAGAGTGTACCAAGTCTGAGTGCTCATTTACAGAAGAAAAGAAAATGTGCTGAAGAATTGGTGCCTTCACAGAGGAAGGCACCAGATAGACCCGGTTATCTATGAAGACAGGATTCTTTTCTCTCAGTAGCTTAGCTGTAGGGGTTTTCATTTATGAGGTTTTTTTTGTTTTGTTTTGTTTCATTTATGAGTTTTTGAGTGGCAACTCTGGCAGTCCATTTGAGTACCTTACCGGTGCCTCTACAGATTGAGAAAAGCCCTGAGTTTTAGTTTTTTAAACGTTTAGTGAGAAAAAGTAGGTTTTAATGCCATTTCCTTTTCTGTCCAGGAGGAAACATTCATGAACAGAGTTGAAGTGAAAGTGAAGATTCCTGAAGAGCTAAAACCATGGCTTGTCGATGACTGGGACTTAATTACCCGACAAAAACAGGTAACCTTGAAAGCGACACAGATTGTTATCTATAGATGTCCTTGATAGTGTGAAAAAAGATTTTAAGGAAAGAATTGTATAGACTTGAACATTGAGGGGTGTGACTGATGAGCGTTACTTTAATTCAGAGATTGAACAGTGCGATCACTTGGAGAGGAATAAAACAAAGCACATACATGAAAGTCCTGTGAGTTTATAGTGAGAAAAGGTGGAGAGAAGTCCATTTGCTAGGTTGCTAGGATAGGAAATCATTCTGCAAATTGATTTAAGAGGAAGCGTATGGTTCCTGTGCTGCCGTCATTGAAGACGGGCCGTCATCACGCAGTGTTGCTACTAGTGCGACGTACCCGGAAGCGCACGGTACTTACTGCAAGGTGCTCTTGGCCCCCAAAGAACCTGAATCTCCTCTCGCTCCAGGTCTGCTGACCAGTGTGAAGGAAGTAGGGGCATCAGGAGGTACAGGTGTGACATCGCAAGGGTACTGCCATCAGCCCCCAAATCCAGAACGAGGAACCCCGTTCTTAGAACAGATGGCATGGCCAGGAATGGGGGGCGTGAAGTGTGACTGCTTGGGGGTCCAGTCCCAGACAACATATGGACCTCATTTGTTCTTGATTTGGTTCTAGAGCTGAACTGGATTCAAACCTCGGCCTTCCCAGTTACTGAGTTTGGACCGGTTACTTAGCCTTTTTGTATTTTTTATTTTATTTTTATTTATTTATTTTATTTATTTATTAGAGAGCGAGAGACTGAGAATGAGAGGGGAGAAGGTCAGAGGGAGAAGCAGACTTCCCGCAGAGCCGGGAGTCCGATATGGGACTCGATCCCGGGACTCCGGGATCATGACCTGAGCCGAAGGCAGTTGCTTAAGCAACTGAGCCACCCAGGCGCCCCAGCCTTTTTGTATTTTAGTAGGTCCCTGCCTCCCATTACTGATGTGATGAGGATGAAAAAACATTTCACGTATGCTTCCAGCAGGGTCTCGTACATGATCCATGTACAATAAATAATGTCAGTGTCGGGGGTACATTTCTACATATCGGTGTGGTACATTCCATAGGCCGTGAATCGTAGGAATGTGTGTTCAGCAGATGACCGATGTTTAGAGCTGTGATGTCCCAGTACGGCAGCCACTAGTCACATTTGGCTCTGTACTTGAAACTACTAAAACAGGATTTTCATTAGTTCCTCAGCCACATTAGTGATGTTGTAAGTGCTGAACAGTGCCATTTCCTATTTTGTAACTGTTAGGTGGTCTTTTGTTGCATTAGCTTTTCCAGTGTAATTTTTCTTTTATTTATTTATTAGAGAGAGCGAGAGAGAGATCGAGATCACAGGCAGAGAGGCAGGCAGAGGGAGAGGGGGAAAGCAGGCTCCCTGCTGAGCAGAGAGCCCGATGCGGGGCTCGATCCCAGGACCCTGAGATCATGACCCAAACCGAAGGCAGAGGCTTTAACCCACTGAGCCCCCCAGGCGCCCCTGTAATTTTTCTTTGAAAAAAAAAAAAAAAGAATACTGTGTTACTCAAGTGTATTTTTGTTTTCATAGCTCTTTTATCTTCCTGCCAAGAAGAATGTGGATTCCATTCTAGAGGATTATGCAAATTACAAGAAATCTCGAGGAAACACAGATAATAAGTAAGAATATATAAATCTTTTAAGTATACACAAGATATTTTTCTTTTAAGTATTCCTGTTTCCAAATAAATCCTCTGAAATGTCCACATATTCTTAAAAACAATGCCGTCAGACACCAGCAAAGTAGCATTTCATTGGTTTGACGTGGAGTTCGCCTGGCAAACGTTTTCTTTACAGGGCCAGACAGTAAATACTTCAGGTAAAATTGAAGCTATTATGTGTAAGTGCCTATAGAACCATTTAAAATACAGTTGTTTGAGAATGTTTTTTAAAAACCATTCTTAGCCTGAGGGCTGTAGTTTGCTTACCACTGGTTTATTTTTGGAATTTATTTTTCTTGTTCTTTTGTTTATTCTGTTAATTAAAAGCTCATTGCTGTTAGGTCAACCTTCAGTTCAAGTCCCTTACTCTTATACTGGTTGAGTTAATCCCCATTTCTCACTTCTTTTCAGTGACCTGCTTTGAAAGTAAATATCTTTGTCTTTGTATCAGGGAGTATGCTGTTAATGAGGTTGTGGCCGGGATAAAGGAGTACTTCAACGTGATGTTGGGCACTCAGCTACTGTACAAATTTGAGAGGCCACAGTACGCCGAGATCCTTGCGGACCACCCGGACGCACCCATGTCCCAGGTGTACGGGGCACCGCATCTACTGAGGTTATTTGGTAAGGTCCTGTGTAGAAAAAAAATTTACTTTTCGTCCTTTGGTTTTTAAATTTTTTATCTTTTTTTTTCCTTAAGATTTTATTTATTTGAGAGAGGGAGAGAAAGAAGCGGTGGGGGGGGCAGAAGGAAGAGACTCCCTGCCGAGTAGGGAGTCCGATGCAGGGCTCCATTCAAGGACCCCGGAATCAGGACCTGAGCCGAAGGCACCGGCTTAACCCACTGACGGGGTAACATTGTAATAACATTGTAGAACATTCCATTTCAGTTTGAACTTTTTACCTAAAATGTTATCAAATCTGTTAAAAGTGAAGAGTTTCTAAAATCACGTATTTTAAAGGTACCAGTGATTGCACTTGTTACATAAAAATAGTGCTGCTGGTGCTATTTTGTGCACGACTTTGACTATATTGTTTTGTTTACACAGTGCGAATTGGAGCGATGTTGGCCTATACTCCTCTGGATGAGAAGAGCCTTGCATTGTTGCTAAATTATCTTCATGATTTCCTAAAGTAAGTTTAAGGGTATGCTTGAAATTGAAAACATGAATTAGTACAGTGTACCGAGAATTAGCGCTCCATCGGCCCTCTAGATGAGACGGACGGGAACAGCCATGTGCGGCATGGGAGTAGGGAGCACAGACCTTGTCAGTGGGACAGGGTGAGTGCGGGTGTTGCCTGCCACCTGCTCGGTGGCCCTCCGAAACTGTGCAGGGTTCCCATGGTCAGGGGCTCTCTGTCATGCTGGCTGAGATGAAGTGTAGACCGCAGACCTGGGGGGAGGGCAGCTCTGCTTTCTGCAGCGTTTGGAGGGCATTTCAGCTACGCCTGTTGAAAGTTCAAATGTGCTTCCCTCGGACCCGGCTGATTATCCTCCGGGAACTGACCCCGTAGGTAGGTAGGCACCAGGGTTTCCAGATGCGTGAGGCTGTAGAACACACACATCTAGTAGTGCCACGCCGCCGTCGAAGGATGAGGCTCTCAGTGTCCCGGTGAGGAAGGTGGCCGTGTTGTGGCAACTGAAAACAGCCACGTTGCAGGAAAAGTAGGTGTGTGAGTCCCCTCGTTTGTGGAGAAACATGTGTACTCTTTGGCAAAGATCTGGAAAAGTGTGGATCCTACCAGACGGTGGATTCGTTCCTGGGCACTGTTCTGGGTGGAAAGGTTGAAGTGGTTAGTTTCTACTTTATCTGTTTCCGGATTTTAATTTTCTTAGAGTGATAATCGCGTTTGCTGATCTTACAACTGCAGCACATGCCTGGAAAGGTTTGTGGTGTTAGGGTCCTTGCTCTTCGGATGAGGAGAGGGCCTCTCCCGGCCTGCATTTCCGTATGAACTCCAGGTGTCGTACCGCTGAACCTTTAGTTCAGGACCCGTTTCGATTTTTATGGTCTTTGTCAATTTCTGAATCTGTATTTCATTCAGTGAGTTTCAAAGAGCTAAAGAAAACACTAGAAGTTCTTTAGGGTGCACCGTCTCTCAAATTGGTATCCCTAAGACCGCTGTTCTTCACCGTTCTGAAGTGAGGGAGCACCTCTGGACTTGCTCGTGCTTTCCACAGCGCTGTCCGGCGTGTGCGTCCCCGAGCATCCGAATTGCAATGAGTGGGTTTTACTGTGAGGCTGCCTTCAGTATATTTTCAGAGACACTGTTTTGTGCAGCATCTGTGCCGTGATTTAGATCGAGGTAGGATTCGCCTTCATTTTTGTAATGACTGACGTTTTGTTTTTAGATACCTGGCGAAGAATTCGGCCACCTTGTTTAGTGCCAGCGATTATGAAGTGGCCCCGCCCGAGTACCACCGGAAGGCCGTGTGAGGCGGGCGCTGGCCCTCCCTCCGTTTGGATCTCTGTAAACACAAACACAGTTTTGTTTAGTCCTTCTCTTGTACAAATGATGTACTTTGAAAATGTTAGTGTATAACAGACTCGATGTTTGTTTTCTGTTTGATCTTAAACAGAGAAAATAAAAGGGGTTCAGCTCCTTTTTTCTTTTTCTTTTTTTTTTTTTTTTTCCATTTCAAAGTTGCTACCAGTGTACCCAGTGCCGGCCGGCGGAGAGACGTACCATAGACCGTTGTGTTGCCGAGTCCACAGAGCTGCTTGAATGCTGGTGGCCCCATTCCTTTGACACTACGCACTTTGATAGTACGTGTTAATGCTCTATGCCAGACGCTCTGATCCCTAGTGCCAAAGGTTCAATTCAGTGTATATAACTGAACACGCCCATCCGTTTGTGCTTTTTCCTTTCTTTTCTTTTTTTTTTTTTTAATGGTGCTTAAAGTAAAGAGCCCATCCTTTGCAGGCCATCCATGTTGTTCCTTAGGCATTTTATCTTTGCTCCGATTGTTGAAGAATGGTGGCTTGTTTCATGGTTTTTGTGTTTGTGTCTAATGCACGTTTTAACACAATAGACGCAATGCATTGTGTAGCTACAGTTTTCTGGAAAAGTCAATCTTTTAGGAATTGTTTTTCAGATCTTCAATAAATTTTTTCTTTAAATTTCAAAGAGCAGTGTGCTTGTGTGGAAGCGTTATGAAACCTTTTCGTATCTAGACAATGATCTTTCAGGCCGGGGTTTATTTTTCTTGTTTGGCCTTTATGGAAAGAGGTGGGTGGCTTCAGCATCAACCTCTAATCTACAGAAGCTTTGGCAGTTGGCTCCTGAGTTGTGGCTAAGCAGTTGGAGATCCACAGGACTATTTCTCTACTTTTCCTAGACTCCCAAGACTGGTGTGACCTCTAGTTGTCTACTTTCTAACGCCGTTTACATCAACACAATACCTGAAATCCAGGATTTTCTGAAGTATTCATTAAGCTTTCTCCTCTGAATAAAGGGTTGACAGGTTTGCCTGATGACTTTTTTTTTTTTTTTGAAATATTTTATTTATTTACTTGACAGAGAGATCACAAGTAGGCAGAGAGGCAGGAAGAGAGAGAGGGGAAAGCAGGCTCCCCGCCGAGCAGAGAGCCCGATGCGGGGCTCTATCCCAGGACCCTGAGACCATGACCTGAGCCGAAGGCAGAGGCTTTCACCTGCTGAGCCCCCCAGGCGCCCCTTGCCTGATGATCGTAAAGGCAGTAGTCTGTGGACGTTGGATGCATTAAGTGTCGCTGAGTTTGTGTTTAGTCCGTGGTGATCTTGGCATGGCTCCGGGGCGTGACGTGCAGTAATGAGAGTGGCTGGAGTAAGACACATGGTCCTGAACGGGCGGTTCTAGTTCACCGATGTTTACCAAAAAACGAAATTGAATTCATGGTAAAATCTTTAATCAGAGTATAATTGGCATAAAACAGTAGTTTCACGCATAAGACATGCTCCTGTGTTGTGTTTATTATGCAAGGACCGTCCATTACGACAGGTGGTTCTATCAGCTTAAAAAACATTTTGTTCTACTACGTTTTTACTTAAAGGTCTGTTTCCGAGAGCGCGTGCGCAGGGCGGTGTGGGGAGTGGAGAGGGAAGTGGGGGGAGAGGGGGCGTCCCAAGCAAACTCCCTGCCGAGCGTGGAGCCTGACACAGGACTCACTCTCGTGACCCTGAGATCAGGACCTGAGCTGAAACCAAGAGTCAGGACACTCAACCGGCTCAGCCCGCCCCCCCCCCATACATTTTTGTAAACCTAGGTCTTTGGTTCCAAATACCTGCACTTGGTAGTATCACAGGAAGCAGCGTGGTGGGGGTCCCAGCCCTGTTCGACGCATCAGGATCGGCGTACAGCATGTGCTGCGATCTAGAATTTTTAGTCTTGTAAATTTATTCCTTGAGCTAGCAATTGAACCCCATGAAAGGCGACGGCTGGAAGGGCAGGACGAAGCTCTGTCCCTGACGAGAGCACCTGCCCTGGCGAGCTGCCGCCCGTGTCCCCCTGGTTCTTGCTGTGGTTGGGTTAACCGCTGAGTTAGCATCAGGACCGCGGGAAGGGAGCACATCACTCTCGGAACGCTCCGTGCGCAGACCGTGGGTGAGTGGCACATCTTACGTCCTCCTGGAGCATGGTCCTCGAAGCGCCCGGGGATGCCTGTGGGGACCCAGCTTGGTGGGGCGATGGGCTCGGGCTGGGGCGCTGTGCCGCGTCCCCAGCACCCGGAGCACCTGTGCGCCGGCACCTCGTTGATGCGGTGCTCCTGTTAAATTCGTTGTGCTGTTTCTTGGGTCGTGAGGAAACCTGGCTCGTCCTCCGCCTCTCCGCCCAGCCACTTGTTGCCGGTCCCGAGTGCGCCTCTTGGGCAGCTCTGTCGCTGCCCCCTGTCCACGGGCATTTGTTCCCTGCAGTGCCCGGTGTCCCCGGGCCCAGCCCTGTGCCAGCCCCCGGCCACACAGACCCCGCGCCGTGACTGTTGGCGGGACGCGGCCTCTTCCGCGTCCTCGCCTTCAGCTGCTGGTGCCCCTGCCCCCCACATGGGTTCCTTGTCCCACTGCCGCCCGTGTTTAAGACCGTCCTGCTGCTTCCCTCCTTGAAGCGGAGCGTTTGTAGCCGAGCTGACTGCACTTGGCAGTTGAGCTTGAGCTTGGAGGGGACACCGCCCCCTCGCCGCCCTCCGCTGCGTTTCCGCCCTGATGGGGTGAATGCCCAGGTGCTGCGTCTGAAACAGCCGCGGTGACGGCTGGGGAGGGAGAGCGTCGGCGTCCCCCTGGGGGTTCTTCGAGCAGGAGCGGGAAGGGGAGTTCGCGTGCAGGGCTGCCCGGGCCCCGCCCCGTGTTTGCAGTCAGGGCGCAGGGCCTCGCGGGGCTGGCCCGTGCTTTGGGCGATCTCTGCTTGGGCGGAGGGTGTGAATTCAAGTCTGGGCCTGCAAGAACTTAGCACCCCCTTCACTTACGGGTATGAGTGGAGGAGACAATTGTTTCTACAGTAAGTGTTGTGACTAAAATGTTCAGCACCTCATGAGAAGTCTGTTTTGAAGAACAAAACGTCAAGAGAACGTGGGAGAGGCAGACTCGGGGCCGAGGCCGTTGGATTCAGTTCTTGTCCCACAGAACGAGCCCCCTGAACCCGCCCCCGAGAGAGTCGTGGAGACGTGGGAGGACCGAGCCACCTGCACTACACCCAGCAGTTCCAGAGGGGAGTCGTGGACTGCCGCAGAGAACGGAAGAGCGCCAGGCCCAGAGCCGCCAGCAGCCGCAGTAGGAGCCGCCAGTAGGAGCTCGGTGAGTGGGCTGCGCAGGTCGGACACCGGCGACGACCGACGCGGATCGGGAGCCGGGAGAGAACGTGCGCCGGAGAGCCGGGACATGAGGACGAGGGCCGGGGGTGCCACTGGGGTGCCGCGTGGTGATAGGCGTGGTGGCGTGGGGCTGCTGCAGGAGGGGCGTCTGAAGGTTGAAGAAGCCCTGTGAGCCTCAAGCATGACCGGAAAATGCCATTTCAGCCTCTGGCTTTAGAACCTGTAGGCGACTCGGAAAGCTGATCGGCGCAGGCAGGGAAGCCAGGAGACGGTGCTCACGCTGATGGCAGCGAACCTCGACCAGCGACATGGTTGAAGAAACAGACTCCTACAAAGCCAGAAAGAAGACTGTGGGAAAACCCGCAGCAACCCAAATAGGGTGGCGAGAATCCCAGCGTGTTTGGTAAAGGGAGTGGGACTTGGCGTGGAACGGCGAAGGCCGGGCGAGGCGATGGGGACAGCCGAGGGCAGGGTGAGGCCACACTGCCCAGCGAGGCTGCACCAGCGCCGTCTTGTCCCGTCGCTACGTCAACTCCAGCCCCGCGAGGACCGCCACCTGGAGGTTCTTGCGTTGTAGGAGAAGGCGAGGTCAGGAAGGCAGGACGTGGAATCCAGGGCGCCCAGGAAAGCGGATTGATTCAAAACACAGGAGGAAAGTAAGAGTAAGGAGTAGGGTGGTCTGTCCAGAAGCAAAGGTATTAATAATTGTAGAAGCTAAGTGCTTCCTGAAAGGTTATCACGCTGGTGGAAGGAGCGAAAGCCGACGATACGCTGTCACAAGGGACACAGCTGACATCCAGGGTGACGACGAAGGACAAGGGTAGGTGGGGAGCCTGAGTTAATGCCTTCGCTGCTTGTGACAGAAGCCGTATTTTCTCTCTCATGCTTGGAGGGCTTGGGGGCTTACTTGTTGGTCATTCATTTCAGCAAAGAGGACATCCAAACGGCCAACAGACACATGAAAAAATGCTCAACATCACTCGGAATCAGAGAAATACAAATCAAAACCACAGTGAGATACCACCACACACCACTCAGAATGGCTAAAAAAAATTTTTTTTAAAGATTTTATTTATTTGACGGAGAGAGAGAGAGAGAGAGAGAGAGATCACAAGTAGGCAGAGAGGCAGGCAGAGAGAGGGGGAAGCAGGCTCCCTGCCGAGCAGAGAGCCTGACGCGGGGCTCGATCCCAGGACCCTGAGATCATGACCTGAGCCGAAGGCAGAAGCTTTAATCTCCTGAGCCATTCAGGCGCCCCTAGAATGGCTAAAATTAACAAGTCAGGAAACGACAGATGTTGGCGAGGATGCGGAGAAAGGGGAACCCTCCTACACTGTTGGTGGGAATGCAAGCTGGTGCAGCCACTCTGGAAAACTGTATGGAGGTTCCTCAGAAAGTTGAAAATAGAGCTACCCTACGACCCAGCAATCGTACCCTCAAGATACAAATGTGATCTGAAGGGGCACGTGCAACCGAATGTTTCTAGTAGCAATGTCCACGATAGCCAAACTGTGGGAAGAACCCAGACGTCCATCGATAGATAAATGGATAAAGATGATGTGGGACACACACACACACACACACACTGGAATGCTATGTAGCCATCAAAAAATGAAATCTTGCCGTTTGCAAAGACGTGGATGGAGCTAGAGGGTATTATGCTAAGTGAAATAAGTCAATCAGAGAAACAATTATATGATCTCTCTGATATGAAGAATTTGAGAAATAAGACAGGATTGTAGAGGACAAGAGGATAAAATGAAATAAAACGAAACCAGAGAGGGAGACACCCGTAAGTGACTCTTAATCTCAGGAAACTAGGGTGGCTGGGGGTAGGGGCAGGGAGAGGGGGGCTGGGGGACGGACACTGGGGAGGGTGTGTGCTATGGGGAGTGCTGTGAGTTGTGTAAGCTGATGGTTCACAGACCTGTACCGCTGAAGCAAATAATACAGTATATGTTAATTAAAAACAAAAGGAATTGAAAATGGGAAAGGAGAAGTGAGAGACGGGGTGGATGGTTTCGGAAGGCGATGAGGCTCGCGAGGCGGGCCTAGGTGGGGGTGCCAGATGGAACTCTGGGGCGCGTGCAGGAAGGAGGGGAAGAGCTGCGGCCGTGGGGGGCTGGGGGGCCGTGGGGCTGGGACCCGCGCTTTCACTCCCTCTCGCAGTGGATTGCTCCAGCCTTCATGAGCGAGGAGCGTGGCTCCTTGGTGAGCACCCTGCCCGGCCCCCAGCAGTTCTAGAGGTCGGTTCTCAAAGTCAGAGGTGACACCCATTGTGGCCACCACAAGTCTCGCCAGAGCCCGGGGCTCGGCCCCCTCCGGGGACACCTGCACCGGGTCATGCCAGCACCCAGAATGCCCTAAGTCGATGCTCCCCTCGTTCCTGAGTCCTTGGGGCTTAGCTCAGCCCTTCCCGGTGTGGGATCTGCCCCAGGAGCCCTCCGAGTCTGAACTGGGGTCAGCCGCCGGGGCCTCTTCCCTTCCCCTTTGGGGGAGTCTCCTTTCAGCCACGAGCCTGCTTCAGGGCCACCCCGACCAGCTGGCTGGCTGTCCCTGATCCCGTCCGGTGGCCCACAGTTCCCCGGGAGGGCACTGCCAGGCACACTGTCCCCTGCTCCCAGCACAAGTGACGGCCTCACTGCGCAGGCGTGTGGGAAGGGGCCTAGGGTTCCCCAGAATTATGTGTGTTCTTTGCACCCTAGCTGGGATCAGTCTCAACGCTAGACCACTTCCTTGGGACTATTTGAGTCATCTACCGAGGGCCCTAAGGAGAAAATAGACTCCTTCAACACCACCCTGCAGGCACTGCCCTGGACTGGCCAGGGTCCCAGCGAGACCCAGGAGGAGGCCGGCCGATGGTGGCAGCCGCCGCCTGGGGCCTGGCCGGGCACATGCCAACATCCCTGAAGGACTTTGGAAAGTTTGAAGAATTCTCACGAAGGACTAAACCCTCTGGGGAGGCAGCAGAGCCGCAGGGCCGGGAACGGCGTGGGTGCCGGGCTCCACCCCTGCTGATTTCCTGATTGGGGGCACGTTGCTCAGGCCCGCTCACAGGGCTGGCAGTGACCCTGGCAGCCGATCGCTGGGCTGAGGGGCGCCGCCCCGTTCCTGGGAGGGCAGGCCTGCCTCCGCCTTGTCCCCGCCACACGCAGGCTGGTCCCGAGCCCTCGGAGCCCCGCGGAGCAGCAGGGGAGTCAGTCCCGGTCCTACCCCCGCCTCTCCCGCCGCGCCTGCGTCAGGTGGGGGGCGCCGGGACTTGCCTGCTGCAGCTGACCCCTCCCTTCCTGTCCCCCACAGTGGTCGACCCTGGGGGTCCTCTGGCCCTGACCGCCTCCACCAGTCCCTGCGGTCGGGTAGACGCAGCCTCCAGGCCAAACTGGGGTGTTGGCTTCATCACGGCTGCTGGTTCTTTGCTGTTAGGAAGAGTTTAAGCTCCGTTGGGAGTTGGACGCGATCACTGGGTGAGTGGAGGCTGTGGGGCGTCCGGAGCCTTGTGCTCGGCGTGACGGTGTGGGGCCCCAGCGTGGGGTGGCCTGCCGGCGCCGGAGGACCCCGGGTAGTGGTTCTGGCAGGAGGGCGCGCTGCCTTCTTTAAGTCTCCGAGGACTGCAGTATCTTGTTGAGGATTTTTGCATCTACAACGATAAAGATCATCGCTCTGGAGTCTTTTCTTGTAATGTCTGGAACTTTCGGACTTGCGCAGTTCTTGTTTGGTTGGTTTTACATTCTCCCTTGTTGTCTTCCCCCCAGTGCGGGAGCTCCTTGTGAAGTCTGACCTCTGGGCCCGCGCCCCGCTCGTTGTGGAGGGGTGACCGATGGTGACCCTGACAAATGACAGGCCCTTCTTCCCGTTCCGCGGCAGTTGTCCCCGGGCAGGATGCCGAGAGCACCCTCGGCCCTCCCTGGCGCCTGGCCCGGCAGGGGAGCCGCCCGCAGCTGGCACTGGCAGAGGTTGGTCACTCAGGGAAAGGCTGGCAGTTGGCCTTGGCGGCCCCTTTCACAGGAAATCTAAGATCACCTCTGGGTTCGAGGGCAGCACACAGCCTGTGCTCTTGGGGGGCCGTCTGCCCCGAGACCCAGGGTTTGCGGCTGCGCCCAAGCCCACACTCTGTAATGAGCGTGGAAATTTTGAAATGGCTGTTTGATTTCTTGTGGTGATTTGGATTTCTCTGAAACCTTCTCGAGCATATTGTTCAAAAAAAATGAATGACTTCATGAGAATATGATTAATAAGAGTGTTCCCTATTGGTTCATTAATTTTGATAAATGTACCATCCTGAAAACCTAGACAATAACAGAAAACTGAGTGTGAGATATATGGAAACTCTCTATACTGTCTTCATAACAATTCTGTAAATCTGGGACACTTAGAAAATTTAAAGGTTTATTTTAAAAAAAGTGGGCGAAGGGGCGCCTGGGTGGCTCAGCGGGTTAAAGCCTCTGCCTTCGGCTCAGGTCATGATCTCAGGGTCCTGGGATCGAGCCCCGCATCGGGCTCTCTGCTCAGCAGAGGCCTGCTCCCCCCCCCCACCCCCGCGTACTTGTGATCTCTCTCTGTGTCAAATAAATAAATAAAATCTTTAAAAAAAAAAAGGTGGCAAAGATTTAGGTTAAATTGTTGCCCAATTTCCTAGCACATTTATTGAGTAATAAAGATTAACTTGCTCACCTACTTATATCCTGACTTCCCATTTTGTGGATCGCAGTCACTGATGGACTGTTCTTAGCGGGGGGGGGGGGGGGGGGGGGGGGGGGGGGGGGGCGGCCTCCGGAGCACTGGCGTCCGTTCCCATCGCTCATTTATAACACTTGGACCGTCGTGGCCTGCGTTTTGGGCCAGACTCAGCCTCTCTGTGTTGGTCTTCCCACGCAGGAATACGGTGTGCTGCTGTTTATTCAAGCCTGGCTTTTGCTTTTAATAATGTTGGCGTTTTCTTAGTACTTAGACTTGTACTATTTTTCTGGCGGTGAGTCCTGGCCCCTGGCCTTGTTGCAATCATGGGACATGTTTTTCTTCTGGGTTTGGTTGACCTTCTGTGTTTTCTGTGTCTGGTTCTGAGTTTTACGTCGACGCTCTTGGATGTCTTTGAGCCACACCGTCATTCCGTCTGCAGACGTTCATTTGGTCTGACCCCTTAGCGCGGTGGCCGGGCCTTCCAGATTGCTGCTGAGCAGCAGCTCTAGGGGGTCGTGGGCCTCTTCGTCACGTGTCCGCCTTTAATGCCGCTGGCCGCGGCTCCAGGACTCTGCTGTACGAAGGAAGTATGTTTGTGTCTCAACTCTGTCTTGTTGCAGTGTCTAATGTTACTGGGATTTTCTAGTAGATTAAAACTATAGTTATTTTCTAAATGAGCCTTATCAAAAACACCTCATTTTCCCCCAAATGTTCTCCAGCCTTTAGCTGTCCAGGAGGCACGAATGACACAAGAGCCTTCACCTTAGGGGACCCGTGACGTGCAGGACAGAGTAGAGCCCCAGCTCGGCCCACGGACCCTGCTCCCGGGGCCCAGATGCCGCGGGGCGCGGCAGCAGTCCGGGGCCGCCTTCCAAGTGGAGACCCAGGCTTCCCAAGAGGGGAGATATGGCGGGGGCGGCCGGCGTGTTCAGGGGAGGGCTTGGTGAGGATGGGGTGGGCAGTCCTGGGAGAGGGGCCTGTGTGTGGGGACGGGGACCACGGGCAAGTCCGGGCGTCCAGGCCGAGGTCTGGGTGGGAATCCTGACTGTCGAGCCTGGCCCGTCTCCTCCTCCCCCACCCCGGGCACAACCCACCTGCTCCTCCTCCCAGGCGTCCCTCGGGGACGACAGTGACCCCTGCGCCCACGCCGTCCTCCCCGCCAGGCGGCCCCCGGATGCCCCAGTCCCATGGGGGCCCAGTGCACGCACAGGCCTGGTCCGGGGAGGAGCTCACCACATGTTTATTGGATAAAGATCACAGGAGAGACGGTCATGGGCGCTCCCCACTTGTGAGGAGCGGCCCCTGTGGGAAATCAAGAATGTTCTCAGCCCCGTGGGTTCGAGTCGGTTAAAGGCACGTTGAAGGCACAGCTGGCGGCGGTGGCGGCGGCGTCGGAAGCCGTGGGTAGGCCTGTTGCTGGGCGGCGGCGGCGACTCTTCCTCATTTTCTCCTGGCCTCCGGCCCGGGGGCGAGGGCCCCCCTCCTTCAGGGCAGGACTTCCCCGTGGGCCCCGCTCCGGCCTCGCTGGCTGGCGGCCGCTCACACCAGGGGGACCGGGTAGGACGCACAGGCCGCCAGGCCACACATGTTCTTCCCGCGCTCGATGAGGAAGTACCTGGGCAGACGGCGCGGGCTGGGGCCGGGTGCGCTCCCTTGCCGTCGCCCTCTGTGCGGGGACTCCAGGGCTGAGGGCCGGGGGACCGCTGGCCTGACTCCCTCCCTCAGGCTGCCACAGTCGGGCCACTCCCACGGTCCCGGCAATTGACTGGGGCTCTCCTCCGCCCCCACTAGCCCTCGCTCAGTGACGTCGTCGTCACCAGGCCCCCCGGGGACACAGGGTTTGACGGCAGATGCCACAGAGCCCCTTCAGGGTGTGCACCGGCCCCCGGTTCCAGCCTCTGGCCCGGGGTCAGCGGGAAGCCTGCGGCCTGATCTCACCTGACCTGCCCTCCCGGCCGCCCGGTCTGCCCGGCAGGAACGGCTCTGGTCTGAGCCGCTGCGGCCCCGCCCACAGACCCCGCTGGGACGACGGACCCCCGATCCCGACACCGTGTTGTTGGATGTGGGGCCCGGGACAGGAGAGGCTGGCACGGGGGCGTCTTGGGTGTGGGGGCTCAGCCTCAGGCCCCCGGGGCTGCACCCCGGCTCAGACGCCGTGTGCGTGAGGGGGAGGAGACCCCCGGGCCCCCAGACCTGAGCAGTGACGCCCCTCCCCGCGTGCGGGCCTAGAGGCTGCTTACCCGTTCATCCCCCACTGGGGACCCCAAGAGTTCTTCACGATCCAGTAGGGTATCCCGTTTTGTTCTCCGTACCCGACGGCCAGGACCGCGTGGTTTACTTTGTCTGGAGTCTTATGACAAGAAGTGCTGGGAACGGGAGATAAAAGAGGCTGGAACACGCAGGAGGGAGGACCGCAGGCCCCGTCCCCGGGAAGCAGAGGCCCCCCCGGGAGGGGTTCAGCCCAGTGGGGATGGGGGTCCCTGGGAAGGCCCTTCAGTGTGGCAGCCGCGGGCCCCATGGGGAGTGCAGGGCTGTTTCCCTGGGAAGTGGGCTCAGTAAGAAAGCCCGGGTCCCCAGGGTCCCCCACCAAGCTGACCCCAGACCCTGGGTGGGCGGACGCAAGCGCCGCAGAGGCCGGCGCGGCCAGAGAGCTCGGCATGGGGGGCGCGCTGGCGGGCACGCCCTTCTGGCCAGCGGGGTCTCGGCAGCGCGGGGACTGGGGGCACTCCGCAGGAGAGTCCTGGGGGCCCGCGCACGATGCGGGACCTGCGAGTGGCCGAGGGCAAAGGTGAGGCAAGCCCGTTCCAGAACTTCGGTGGGGAAGCCCCCAGCCCCGACCCTGAGAGCAGCTCCTGGTCTTCCCACCCTCACACTGTGCAGACCCCACGGGCTGGGTCCTCCCATCCTCCTCGCCTGGCCCGGCGGCCGCGGGGTCAACGCGGGTGTCGGGGGGCAGCCCAGCCCGGGGTCGTCGCGGGGACCCCAGCTCACCTGGAGTAGATGCCTTTCCTGTACATCATGAAGTCGCTGGTGACCTCGAAGGCGAAGCTCACGGGGTTGTATAGGGCCACCGCTTCCACCATGGCCTCCTCGTCATTCTGCGGACACACAGCCCGTCACCGCCCCGCCCCGCCCCCAGGACGACCCTGTGCCGAGGGGGCGTCCGACCGCACAGCTGTGCAGGGGCGCCGCCCCTCCTCACAGCGGGTGCCGGGGTGTGCGGGGCCCCCAGGCATTCAGTCTCTTACACACGCGCCGAGGTCACGCACGCGTTCACACCCTCCCCCGCGGGACGGCACGACCACCCCCGACCTCCCAGTCCCGGTGACCCGATGCCGCCGGAGAGGCCGCCCTGCCGCGCCCACGGGCCAGCCAACCGCAGGACGCTGGGCTCCTCGTGGGGACAGGAAAGGGGCAGGGAAGGAGCGCTACTCACCATGGTGATGTTGGCCACGTCCTTCACGAAAGCGATGGCCTTGCTGGGCTGGAACTTGCAGTCCCCGTCCTGGTCAGGGAGCACGGGTCAGGGAGGCTCGGCCCCGGCTGAGGTGTCGGGCCTCCCGCGAGCCGGCCGGTGACGGTGGCGGAGCCGAAGCTCTGAGCACGGGGCCGGGCGATGGGGTCACGCACGAGAGGGGGTCCGAGGCATCCTTGTTCTCAAGGAGCCCACGGGGCGACACGGCCCGGCTCGCAGAGCCTGGGGAGCCAGGCGGGCGGGAGCGCTAGTCTCGGGGCGGGGCAGAGGCAGGTACACGGGGCGAGAGAACGCGCACCCGCGACAGGAGAGAAGGCGGGGGACGGCGAGAGGCACGGCCTGGAGTCGGGGAGCCAGCAAGCGGCCGGGCCAGAGCCCAGGGTTTACGGGGGCGGCCCAAGGCAGGTGGGGGTCCGCGAGGAGAGCTGGCGGAAGGACGAGAGGAGTGGGGGTGGGGTCTCCGATAGCCAGCAGGCAGAACTCAAGTGAGGGTCTGGGGTGGCCAGCCCGCCAGCGACCAGTAGGTTCTGCGGGGGCCTGAGTGGCTCATCAGCGCGGGGAAATGCCGGCGGAGCCACAGGTTTGGGGGGAAAGAGGGGCGTGGATGGGCCGGGGTGGGGAGCCGGCAGGTCTGGGACAGAGAGGGGCAGGCCCTGGGGAGCGTGGTCAGCGTGAGAGTGACGGCACGGGCGGTGCTGACGGACAGGGAGGGCGGTGGAGGCCGCCCCCCCCCCCCCCCCCCCCCCCCCCCCCCCGGTGCACCCGGCGGGAGGAGACCCGGGAGAAGGGGAGCCGCAGATGGGCGGGAGGCTGCGCAGGGCGGAGGGTGAAGGAAGGCACTAGGCGAGTGTAGCCCATTCTGGCGGGAGGGGCCGCGCTGCAGCTCCCGGGGATGGGAGGACGGCGCTGGGCAGCCCCGGAGGCCGAGGCCGCGCTGTCTGGGATTACCTGGCCCTTGTAGGGGTAGCTGTCTTCCCCCATGATGCCCTTGTTGTAGTGGATGTACTCGAAGGCCTGGCTGGGGAGGCCCCTGCAGAAACACACACACATGCCCACCTGTGCCGCCCCACTGGAGGCAGCAGCGGCCCGAGGCCTTGACCGGGGCCGCGGCCCGGAGGCGGAGGAGCTGGCTGGGATCCGGGAGGGGCTCCCGGGGCTGCCCTCCACGGACCTGAGGGAGATGCCTGGAGTCCCTGGATGGCTGCACGTGTGTCGGGAAGGCTTGGGGACCCCGGGCCCGGCCCCTCGTCAGGACGGCGGAAGGGACCCACCCAGCTGCGGGGATTCACCACCACTGAGCCCCCACTGGGGTTCCCCCCAGACAGGACTGCTGACCCCTCACGTCCACTCTGGGGCCGAGGCCGTCATTCTTGGGGCTCAGAAAGGCGAACAACTTGCCCAGGGCCACTCTGCGGAAGCCAGGCTCCATGCACCCCTGGCCTCCCGCTCCCCGCGGCGCGCTGTCTGCGGCCACGGCGGCCCGCACGTCAGGCCCTTGCGCTCGGCTGGCGGCCGCAGCCCCAGGGCCCAGCTCGCAGCAGGGGCGCACGGGGCCAGGGGCGTCGCCTCCCCGGACTGGGCCACGGGGGCCGAGGGGTGGGTCCGGCAGGGGCGGGCCGGACGCACACACGGGCCAGGACACGCACGGACTGCAGCCGCACCAGCAGATGGATCCCTGACGGCCGTTTTAGGAACCGGCCCAGGTCCAGCGAAGACACAGCCTTTGGGCCTGAACATGCCAATGCCCCAAGAGGAGGGTCCCTCACGGGCGGCCACGCCGGGCTGCTCAGCACTGCCAGCAGCGGGAGGGCCAGCCGCACCCCTGTGTGCGGACCTGGCCGCGGGCCCCGAGGGCTGACGAGGCCGCGTGCGCGGCGGTGAGGGCGGGGGACACCGTGGAGGGAGGGTGGAGCTGGGGACCCCAGGCATGTGAGGTGACCGTCCCCTTTGGGGCGTTGGCGGGGCAGGTCCGTAGCTAGGCCGGATGGGAGCGATGGGTGGGCATTGGAGGGGCGTCCCCCACTGCCCTGGTCGGGCACGCACCCTTGGCAGCCGTGGTTGTTGAAGTCCTGCGCGCAGTCCACCAGCTGCTGCTCGGCCTGCAGGGACGCACCGAGGCGGTGGGCGGGGGCTCTGGCACCGGGCGCTGAGCCATCCCCGCGGGCGCACACCCAGCCCCGACGGCACCGCGTCAACATACCCAGAGGTCGAGCCCCAGGTGAGGACCCGGGCCGGTGCGTGGCGGGTGAGGGCTCGGCCGGCCTGCGTGTCCACGGCCGCCGTCGGGGGGCACTGGCGGGAGGCTCGCCCAGTGGGAGACCCTGCTCCGTCTCCCCTCCCGGCCCTTGCCCGGCCCCTTCCCTTGCTCTGGGGTCACAGCTGGACGCACAGGACGCACAGGGGTGCACAAGCTCCAAGAGGCCCCGGGGGCCCAACAAGGACCGGGTGGACCCGCCCGGAGCCCCCCGGGAGCGAGCCCTGGGTTGCCCCCTCCACGGCCTCATCCCTTTGCAGGAAAGCGTGTGTCCAGTTTAATAGGCCAGGCGGCCGCGAGGCCAGAGTGCCTGATGTCCCCGAAGGAGCCTGAGGGCCCACCTGGCCCTCCCTGCAGGCCTGGTGGCCGCCGGTGACCGCGGTAGGTGACCCCAGTGGCAGACCGCTTACCAGAGACAGCAGTTTCCCACTTTGGATGGCGATGGCGGACTCCAGGGCCCCCGTGGTGGAGAAGGTCCAGCAGCTGCCGCAGCCGCCCTAGAGAGGCCAGGGTCGGGGGCTGGTCACGGGGATACCAGGACGCAGGCCTGAGAGCGCCCCAAGCTCCCGTCACGCCGAGCTGTGTGGGCCCTGTGCGGCCAGGGCCCGCCGCGTTACCGCTGAGGTGGACCGCCTCACCAGTGGGCTCTCGGGCGTGGGGTCGAGCCCCGGGTCAGGCTCCCTGCTCGGCAGGAGTCTGCTTGAGATTCTCTCTCTCTCAAGTAACTAAATAAAATCTTAAAAAACAAAACTGTCCTGGGACTCCTCAATGGTCCAAAGACTGCGTCTGGGCGGCGGGGGAGAGGGCGGCTTGTCCTGCCCTGACGCCGGGAGGGGACAGTCACTCCGGCTACCGGCTGCCGGTGTGAGCCTCCAGCTCTCTCGCGGGCTCCAGGACCCCGCGCCTGGGAGGACAGGACGCCGTGCCCCCCGGCTTGCAGGGCAAGGAGGACGTGTTTCTTGGGGAGACGTTCATTGGGAAGGCCAGCGTTTCCAGGAGGGTTAACGTCCACCTCGCGTTTTCTGGACGTGAGAAGGCCGCTGCCCTCTGACTTGGGGGGAGGGACGAGCGGGCAGAGGGGCAGCCGCCTGGTCCGCAGCTCCGTGGGTGCCGACGCGGGACACACGCTGCTCCCCGCGGCCAGAGCGCGGCTGAGTGGCGGGCGTCACTGCTCACCGAGCACCTGCCGCCATCTGGAGGGAAGCGACCGGTCGGGCGGAGGCCCTGGGGTCCCATCTCTGAAGGGCACAGGGAATGGGACGTTTCGGGTGACTCGGAGACCTGGGGCCAGGGCAAACTCCGAGCACGGAGGTGCAGGTGAGCTGCACCCCGATAAAGGGGGGCGGTTTCTTCCTCCAGAGCATGGGGCTGGTAACCTCCCAGCCTGGCAGAGAAGGCAGCTGGAGGGATGACGAGGAGAAGCCGAGTCGGGGGTTCTTTTGGGCTTCTCTTCCTGCTGCACTGTCTGCGAATGTGGCTGTTTTACGGGAAAGGATTTTTCCCGTACCTGATTTTTCACCGGTGACACGAACTTTCCTTTTTTCCTCCAGTCCACGAAGGGCGGGTAGGGACCAGTCCCCCGAAGGTAGTTCCCTTTGGTGGCAGAGCAATTCTGGAAGGACCAAATACAGTTCTTTCAGGGGAACAGAAAACCGTTGTGACGGAAAAGCGTGGCACTAAAACGGAACCGTCAGGAGAGCGTGAGAGAGGCCGTGGCTCTAAGAACCACCGGGCCCCCACCTGCTGGGTCCAGATTCCCCGGGAGCCCCGGTGGGGCTGAGGACCAGGGGGCCCGATTTAACAAAAATACGTCCGCCCGGTTCGAGTCTAACTTCCCACACACGGTGAATCACTGTAGCACGAGCGCGCTCCGCACAGTATTCGCGGCGGGTCTGCTCTGAAAGGGCGCGTGTTATTCACCTGAGATTCACTTTGGTTTGGAAATTGTTTTAGTTGTGCATCTGTATTTTCTCTGGCCACCCTAAGCTCCGCGGCTGAGGCCAGGGGCATGGACGAGGAGCCGCTGGGAGCCGCCTCTCTGACCCCCCAAGAGCCCGGGGGCCCCCCTGAAGCTGGGCAGGGCGCCGTCTGGCCGGAAGCCGGGCGTACTCTGAACTTGTCCCCAACGTCCAAGCGGAAAGAGCAGGAATGACACCTACCTGAGGCTCCGACCAAAGATACTTGCGTTTTATTTCCGCGAAGCTCAGGTCTGAAAACTGGTTCAGCCCCACTGAAAAAGAGAAGGAAAAACAAAAAAAAAACGAAAGAGAAAAAGAGGCGCTCCGTAAGGCGGTCCCAAAGAAAGAGAGAAAGCCCGGAACCCCGGATTAACCGGGGTCCTATTCCCGGCTGCGGCAGTTGGCCCCTTTACAGGTTTTAATGGGAATTTAACTGACTACCACGGTCACCGTCTCCGGGCTTCAGAAGTGCCCACGGTGGGGCCGCCCAGCCCGGCCCCCCAGCTACACTGAACCTCCCAGGACGGGGGCGGCGGGGCCAGAATCCGAGTGAGCGCAGTGTGGCCTCGGGGCCCGGGCTCTGCGGTCCCTCCGCCCTCAGTCCCTGGGGGGCCTTCCATCATCGCTGGTTTCTTTCCAGCTCTGAGACGCGAGGAGCCCCGAGGCCGGGCAAGCCCACGGTACTTTTAAACGTGTGGTTCCCAGCGTTGTGGGCCCTGATCCTCCTCCAGTTGCCGACAAATGTCTGCAGCCGGCGCTGGTAGTCCTCCGAGCTGTATTTCTTCTGGTGCTAGAATAAAACACAGCAGCGGTAGTCTCGGAGCCGAGACGCAGCCCATCGGGAGGGGACAGTCTGTTTCCCAAGAGGGGGGGACGAGGCTTTCCTTCCAGCTTGGTTCAGGAGCCAAAGCCCCTCTAGCACGCGTGCCACGGCCACGGGTCTCGGCTGCGAAGGCTGGGAAGTCACAAAGCCCACGCCCCGCGCCGCGCCCGCGGTCGGCCGGCTGTCCCCGAGCCCCTGGTGAAGGGACTTAAGCCAAGTGCAGCCCCTCCTCGGACGCCCTGCTCTCAGGCAAAATCACCGGTTCGAGAAAGCACATGCACTCGCGTTCTCCGGTTCAGCCTGGAGCCGGCGTGCGCGCGTCTCTGAGCACAAGGTTCGGCGCCATCCCCAGGCTGCCACCTTCAGCACCGGGGACACCTGCTCGGAAGGCGCCGACCTACGCGGATCCTTCCCACTTTGGCCAATGCCCAGTCCTGAAAGCCCCGGGGGCGCGGGGTGGGAAAAGCCTTCCCCACCAGGTCCAGTCCGGCCCCGTTGGCTCAGGCAGCAACGGAGGGACGGAGAGCGTCCAGAAGTTGAGCACTGACCTGCACCATCCACGACTTAAAGTGAACTTTCTCTGTAAAAAAAAAAAAAAGAAAGAAATGAGGCCGGGGCGCCTCCAAGCAGGGCACTTGGAACCGATTCGCATTTCAGGAAACGGGGCGGCGGTGAAGGCACTGAAAACGGTGTGGTCTGGTGTAGAATGCAGAAGAGGGCCCGCTCTTCCTGCGGGGGTGGCACTAAGGTGACTACTGGCAGGCAGGACGGGGGTGTGGGGGGTGTCCCCAGCGCGGGCCCCCCGGGCGGACGGGCCCCCCAGTGCCCCGCGTCTTTGTCTACTACTGGTCACCGAAACGTGTATTTAACAACCTTTACGACCTTAACAACGTGTACTTTCCTGTAAGATCGATTTCAGTACCAAGTTAGTTAAAAAACCTATACCCCGAGCATATTTTTTCTTCAAGGGACAGATAACGAGTACCCACAACTTCTTCGCGAGGTCCAGGGCTCTTTGTCCCAGCAGCAGGCCGCTCGTGGAAATCGGAGTTATCTACAATTTCACACTAAATTTCAACGGCCACAAAGAATGTATTCCAGCTTATTGGAAATACTGTCATTTTAATTTGTCATTGTTTTTTATTTTAAGGAGGCTCCACGCCCACCGTGAGGCTTCAACTCACGATCCTAAGATTGAGAGTCGCGTGTTCTGCCGACTGGGCCAGCCAGGCACCCCCTAAATATTGTCACTTTAACATAAGACTTCCCTCTTGTAATGCCAGCCGAGGGAAGCTGGGCCCTCCGAGCCGACACCCACCATCAGTGACACGGGCATTAGGGAGCGTGTGTTCACACCTGAAGCCCTACTACGCTTGGACGCAGCCACAAGGACAAAAAGTAGACACGGAAATTATTTTTACTTCCTGCGAGTCGTGCATAGTTTATTCTGAGTTGAATACCCATCATGAAGACCCCGACTGATTAAAATATCTCAAATCTCTTCTACGTTATGAAAAGTAACGGTCAAACATAAAAGGAAACTTGCATCGGGAACGCATCCCTGGGGGCGCCGGGGCGGCTCTGTCGGCTGAGCGTCTGAGTCTCGGTTCCAGCTCAGGTCCTGACCTCAGAGTCGTGGGATCGAGGTCAGACCCGGCTCGGGTCCTGATCTTGGGGTCGTGGGATCGAGGTCAGATTCGCGCTCCACGTGGAGTCCACTTGGGAGTCTCTCTCTCCCTCTGCCTCTGCCCCTCCCCCTGCCCCCATGCTCGCTCTCTAGAACAAACAAATAAATCTTTAAAAAAAGAAAAAAAAATGCATCTCTTTGTGAGATCAACCGGAATTTAGTGACTGAATCCCCTCATGGATTTACAGATTCGTGGGTGAATAGTTCCTAATTTTTTTTAATGGGTCAGCATTAATTCTGGTCTTTGCTTTTTTTTTTTTTTTAAGATTTACTTGAGAAAGAGAGCACAAGTGTGTGCGCCTGAGTGGGGGGAGGGGAGAGGCAGAGGGAGAAGCAGGCTCCCCGCTGAACGAGGAGCCCCACGCAGGCTAGATCCCAGGACCCCAGGATCGTGACCTGAGCTGCCGGCAGGTGCCTCATAGACCGAGGCACCCAGGCGTGCCCCTGGTCTTTGTTTGTTTGTTTGTAGGTCAAAGGACTTATCTGATAAATAAACAGCTCCCTAATTACTTATTGCTTCCGGGAACGGGAGGCAATTTTTAGAGCAAGGTTTCTCAATTCCTACGCCACAATCCCGTGATGCTCTAAGACCCCATCAGCTGATAGCTCGGGGAGGTCCTGTCTTTTTCAATTTCAGTTTCCTTGAAGAGCAGACAAAGTCCTGAAGAAACCGTTACCGTCTCTCTATCCTGCTGCCTCTGATGTGCTCAGAGCCCCACATTCAGATTTAGGAGGAATGAGAGACAAAGATCGGTTTTAGCAAAGAGGAGGTTTGTAATGGGGCTGGACACGGATCCCCTCTCTGTGCCCACAGTCACTTGGAGTTTCTTTGTGTTTCTCCAGGGGCTGCCCCTGCGCCCCAGGCTGGAGATCGTGCCGCTCAGCCTTCTGACTTCCCTTCGTGGGTCACACGTCTATCCCGGGAACTGAACTATAGCCGTCTTCCCCGGGAAAGAAACGCCCTTTCCCCAGTACAACCCTGTGAGGACTGTAGGGTCCCCAGTCCCGGTTACGGGGCCCTGCTGCGGGGGGTGGCTTCAGAGGAAGGCAGACCTCCACCCAGTAGGATTTCAGGCAACCGACCGGCCTTCACCTCTGCGATATTTCAAAAGGGACAAGCAGGTATGGCAAGCCTGGACTATTTCTCATTCACGGGAGGTCAGTGGAAGAAAAAGCCAGAGACGCTCCTGGGCCGGGCCGGAAGGATCCGCCGGTGAGCCCAGGGCCCCGGCCTCCGACAGGCCCATTTCAAATCCACTGGGGCTTCTGCAAGAAGCGTATCTGCGGATGCCCAGTCTGGGGGACCGCGTGGGGCCGGCAAATGATGGCAAGCTGAAAAAAATTTTTTTTTTACTTTCAAATGATGGAGAAGAACACAGAACATTTTGTAAGACCGGAGAAGCATCTACACTGCACTATCCGTGTCCGTTAATAAAAGTCTATGGGAAAGGCCTCGCTCATTTGCACGCTTTGGCTGCTCTCAGCGCAGACGCAAGGAGCTGCTACGCGCGGTGGGGCCCACGGAGCCGACAATGCTGACCCTCTGGCCCTTGCCAGGGAGGCTTCTGGAGCCCTGCTCTGGAGTCAGGGTGAGTACGGATGCCTTCGGCGCCGGCACGCCAGGCGGGCGTGAAGCCGGGCCACCTGGCTTCCCTTAGGCTGGGGCTGGCCTGGAGCTGCCCGCCTCCCGCCCCCCAGGTGTGCAAGACTGGGCGCCTTCCTTGTACAAACGAGTAGAGAGGAGGAAGCAGATTCTGAGCCTCAGGGACCTTTGTCCTGTCTGCAGGCCGTTCTGGGACAGGCCTTCTCTGTGCCCAGGTTGGGTGGGGCGGTGAGCGGGGCGCTCCGAGCCTGTGGGTGGCGGGCCGGCGGCAGCAGGGGGGGAAGGAGGAAGACCCACAGGGCAGAGCCTCCCCCTCCGGGAGGTACCCAGGCCCCCCAGCGGGGGAGGGGTACAGGGACAGGGGCAGCTGGGCGGGGCTCTCCGGTGGGAACTCACCCCAGGGACACAAGGAAAACCACCCTCGGGTTGCAGGGCTTAGAATAGATGTGGCTCCTGCGACAGCCCGGACAGCCCATTTCACAGAAAGACTCTCAAGGCGCCCATGGGGATCCCCAGGGAGCTGCCAGGAAGGCTGGAAAGCCCCTGCTCACCCTGGCAGGGGGCATCCAAGTCCTCTACGTCCCCAGCTGGGTGGCCCAGTGTGCGTGGAGGCAGCGGGGGCTGCGGGCTTCTCTGGCATTCCAGGCCCTGCAGCAGCCTGCGCCAGTGGGACCCCCTCCCCCCGTCTCCTCCCCCCCCCCCCCCCGTTTCCTCGGGTCATGCAAGACGCCCTCCGAGACCTCCCCCTCCTCCTGACCCCTCCTGTAACGCGGCTCACCCCTCCCAGGTCCCCACCCGCGGAGGCTCCGGTCCTGGGGCCGTGGAAAGGCCCTGCCCCGCTGCCCCCAGCCAGGTGCCCCCCTGCCCCCAGTCCTCCCGGCGAGGCCCTTTTCCCGCGGCGCCCCTCCCGGTACCTAAGGAGCTCGCGTAGACGTCCGTGGCGCCGCAGGCCGGGGGTCCCAGGAGCCCCACGGCCGCGCATAGCAGCGGTAACACGACCCACATCGTGGCGGCTCGGCCCGCGGACTGGCTGCGAGCGCCCGGGAACCAGGCCGAGGCGGCTCCGGGGGCGGGGCTCCGCGGCTCCGGGGGCGGGGCTCCGCGGCTCCGGGGGCGGGGCTCCGCGGCTCCGGGGGCGGGGCTCCGGGACGCCCCTGCGCGCCGGGCCCCACCTGTCCTCCACCGCCTCCCGCCCCGCGCTGGCCCGCGCTCCACCGCCCCCTCCTGCTGCGGTGCCAGGAAGGGCGCTGCGGGCCGCCACTTTACAGATGGGGAAACTGAGGCTCCGGAGCCGGTGGTAACTGATGTTGGAAGCAAGCAGGGAGCACCCTCTGGGAGCCCAGCCGCCTCCCGCAGACACTCTGCTAAGGGCAAAAGGCAGTCTTAGCTTAACGTTATCTCAACCCCCAGGATCCTGTGAGCCTACCATAAACAGAGAGAGATTCCTTTCGAAACTTCCTTTATCTCACCCCCCCAAGATATATGCTAGCAATCATCCCCCAAGCATATGGCCCCCTGATACACATCTGAAGGGTCTCATGACTCGGATTTCGCTAGATAGTAAGGAATGACCTTTTCTACCAGTAGCTGACCTCCCGAAGGTCCTGGAAACCTTGCTTCCAAAATCCCGTAGAAACTTACAGGGTCCCTACCCCCTCCCAACTTGAAAGTGTGTGATGGGCCCCTCCCTCCGACCCCGGTGCAGCTCCTTCTGCCCGCGATCCTGCCCCGTGCTTTAACAAAACCACCTTTATGAACGGAAGACGTCTCAAGAATTCCTTCTTGGCCATGGGCTCTGAACCCCAACGTCTTCCAATATCCTTTACTTCCCTAGTAAGTGTGCAGCCTGCTTTTTGGCAGCCAGAGGCATTTTGGAGAGTTGGGCGCCCTTGGGGCCGCTGGTCTCTGCTCTCCGCCCTCCCCCTCCCGCCAGCAGAGGTTTTCTCTCCTGGGACACCGATGCCGCAGGTGAGAAGCTCAGGCTAACGGGTGCGTCTGGTAACACGTGGTGGGAGGGGAGGCTGGCATGCATTTGCACTTCTGGGGCCTGGGAGGCTAAGAGAGGGGAGCAATTTTTACTGCCCCCTACTCAGGAGTCATTACTGCCTTCAGAGATGTGTCAGACCCCGGGTCAGCTGCTTTGTGCAAACGGACTTAATGCTCATTATTTATCCCCATTCTACAGATGAAATGACTGAGGCACATAGGCACTTGCCTACGGCCACACAACTAAGTGACAGAGCTGGGGTTCGAACTGCTGGCCAGCTGGATCCAGAGTTCTACTCCTCGGAGGTGGGCATTGGGCCGAGGGAGCAGCTGGGCGCCAGCGAGCCCCAGGCCCGCCGGCTTTCCTGACCGTCTGGGTCCGCAGGGGCCCGGCGCCCAACCAAACCCCAGCTCCCCGATCCCGGGGTGACCACCTGTTCTTGGGACTGCTGCCTGCGGGGCCCAGCTCCAGTTACCCCTTTTCCTGAGCCCAGATCTCATGCTCACCCCCGCTGTCAGCTACAGGTTTGACTGGTTTTCCAGATCTCTTGTCCGAGTCAACCTCGTAGCAGATAAGCGGGGCCTTCGCCAGATAAATTTCTGCACCCCGCCTCTGGCACCTTGTAAGAGCAGAAACTGGATTAGCAACATGATCTCGTAGCTGCCCCTGACACCGATCGTGTTGTCCCATGCTCACAACAACCCCGCCGAGTTTGTGGGAGTGCATGTGTCCCTGCTCCCCCCGATGACGAAGGTGGGGCGCGGAGAAGTCCCATAGGTGTGCTAGGGGGGGCTGGAGCTGCACCCACTGCCGCGTGCTCGTGTCTCGCAGCAGCCCGAGTGGTTGGGTGGGTGACTGTGGACGTGCATGTGTGATGGTCGAGTGGATAGAAGGGGCCATTGCTGGCCGGCTGGAAGGAAGGATGGATGGATGGATGGAGGGGAGGATGGATGGATGGAGGGGAGGATGGATGGATGGAGGGGAGGATGGATGGATGGAGGGGAGGATGGATGGATGGAGGGGAGGATGGATGGAGGAAGGGGAGGATGGATGGAAGGGAGGGGTGGATGGGTGGATGGATGGGTAGATATAGAGGTGAGTGACCAAAGGGCAGGCCAACTGTGAAGGGTAAGGAATACAGAAGGAGTGGGAGTCTGCATCAGGAGGGTTCATAGGAGCTCAGACCTCTTGCTTGTTCCATTCACCATTAGGAGACACTCTGCTTAGTCATCTTGGTTATTTCCTAAGCTATGGGTCAGAGAAGTTGTCTGGGAGATGTCCTCTAACTGTGAGAGAAGTCACTGTGTCCTCAGAAGCTAGCGAGCACCCTTGGCCATGCCCCGGAGATGCTGCAGCCACAGCCCAGAGAAGCGGGTAGTCTTACAGAAAAGTCCAGAAGCCATGTTTCATCAAGGCCAGGATTGGGGTGAAGGCCGTGGGTTAAAGGTTAGATCCCATCACATCATTGTTTTGGTTGTTAGTGACATTTCGTTCATCACGGATTTTTTGCATTAATTTTTTATTTTTAAAAATATTGCACTAAAATATAATTTATCTTGATACTCTGTTTTTCGTTTTTTGCCACTCCCTTCCATTTTGCACCCGAGGGGTATGTCTCACTTCGTTCACCCTAGTCTCGACCCTGCGAGAGAGCAGCAGTTTCTGGACTTCTCTGCAAGTTCCCACACTTACATGCAGTGGGAACTTACCTCTGCTTAGTAGCTTTTCCTCTTGCATCTGGGGGAGGCAGGAGCTCAGCAGCTGGAGCCCGGAGCATGTCTGCCTCCAGTCGTTTCTCCTACAGAGCCTCCTTTAATCTCTTGCTATCCACAGATTCTCACTGCATATACTCCCTTGCCTATCACTTAAAACCTCTTATGATACATCCCTATTCTGCTTATAATGTCTACTACCACTGCACTCCTCATCGGTCCCAAGTGAGCTCCTTGTCGGGCACAACCTCCAGCTCCCTCTCTAGTTTCCTGTCTTGTCCTCTCTCCTCTACAGAAACGTCCTCTTCCAGGACCCCCAAATTAATAATCTGCACCACACACCGTTCTGCTTTCTCCTTTACTGTTTTGGAGAGCGTCTTGCAGAGCTGGCTGATTTTCAGGCAGCTTGTCCCCATTAGACTGTTAGTCTGAGTGGTCAGTGCCCGTGCTATACTGGTGGTTAAAGATTTTGAAAGTCAGGTTTCCTGTATCTTGCCCTCTGCAGTAAAAATGCCAGGGTGCTGGAGCCCAAGCCCAGGGCCTGGCATACAGCAAGCACAGCATAAATGCAGCCGTAGCAGCCAGAGCTGACAGCATTTGTTCTGAGTCCGATGGTGACAGGCTGGGGCATTAAGGGTGACACTGGAAGGGCCACGGGTCCCGGATGAGGGAGGCTGGAGGTGCTGGGCTCACCTCCTGATGGGGCTTGCAGTCCCCACGAGAGGAACAAGAAGGGGCGTATGGGTTTGTGGTTGGGCTCGAGGCTCAGCGGATGGAGGGAGAGGAAGCAGCAGGTGGGGCCGGCGGGGGTCCCAGACCCAGAAGAGGACCCACGGGTCGGCCCGGCCCCTGCTGTGTGGGCAGAACATTCCCGCCCTCCCTTCCTGGCAAGGAGAGGCGGCCTCGCCTGTTTGTGGCATGAGTCACCGGCCCGAGCGGTCACGGCTGCACAGTAAACACGCGCTGGCAGGTGCGGGAGGGCTCTCGGGGGGCTGCCCGAGGGATGCGGCCGGCGGGGCGAGAAGGCAGCGGTGCTTGGTGCGTCTCGGTGACCCTGGCACCCACCTCTGCAGCACCGGCCTGGTCCCCGGGGCCCCGCCAGCTGTCACTCGGGCCCTTCCTCCTCTGACGCGGCCCCCTCCTCTTCTCTGAGCCCGAGCCCTCGCGCTCCTGCCCCTGAGGGCCGCGTTGGGACACTTCCTTCCAGAAGCTCTCTGACTAGACCCCCTCCTGTTACCGCGTCTTCCTGCTGCGGGGACATCCAGGTAGCTCTCAACCCCCCGTTTAAAGTGTCCCCTCAGCGGCCCGCCCCTAACCCAGAAGCATTTCTGATCCCGGCTGGAGTGCTCCTCAGCGGACGTGGGCATTCAGCGCTCTTTTTATTTCTTAAGTAGGCGGCACGCCCAGCGTGGGGCTCGAACTCATGACCCTGAGATGAAGAGCCGCCTTGCTCTCCCGACCGAGCCAGCCAGGCGCCCCGTCTCACTCTCTTTTTTTTTGAGCTGAAATTCAAATAAAACGAGAGGAGGCGTTTGAAGTGTATGGTTCAGGGGCACTTGGCCCGTTCGCGGTGTTGTGCAACCCCCAGCCCCGTCTCGGCTCAAACCTTCCTCCTCCCCGCGCGCCCGCGAGGGAACCACTGCTCGTTTCCTCCACCCCCAATTTCCCCAGTTCCCCTGCGGCCACTACGCTGTTTTCTGTCTCTGGGGATTCCCCTGTTGGGGACATTTTACATAAAGGGAATCATATACCAGGTGACATTTTGTGTCTGGCTTCTTAGTTTCAGGTTTTTGAAGTCTACCCAAGTTGTAGCCCGTATCTGTATGTTCTGTTTTATTCTCCTGAGAGACAGAGAGAGAGCAAGGGGTGCAGAGTGGCAGAGGGAGCGGGAGAGGCAGGCTCCCCACAGAGCAGGGAGAGCGCCCTGGGGCTCGATCTCACGACCCTGAGATCCTGAGCTGAAACCCCAAGTCCCACACTCTACCGCCCGAGCCAGCCTGGCGCCCCATTCTTGTTGAAGGCCGAGTAACCGTCCACCGTCTGGATAGACCACATTTTGTGTAGTGATTGCTGTGTTGGTGGACCCTCGGGCTGTTTCCACCTTCTGGCTATCAGGGGTGCAGCTGCTGTGAACGTTCGTGGGGGGACACCTGGCTGGGGCATCGCCGGATCCCGTGGGACCTCCGTGGACCCTCCCGTGGGACCCCCGTGGGACCTGAGCACCTGCCGGACCGTTTCCCGCGGAGGCGGCTGCGTTCCGTCTCTGTGCCCGGCAGGGAGTGCAGGTCTCCCTTTCTCTCGCGGAGCCCCGTGATTTTCTGGGGGCTTGGGGCTGTAACCACGGCCATCTCTGTGGGTGCGAAGTGCTGCCTCATTGTGGTTGTGCCTCAGGCATTTCCCTCGTGACTCATGCTGTCGAATGTGCCCTCACGTGCTTGTTGGCTTTCGTCCATCTTCTTTGGAGAAATGTCTCTGCAGGGCCTTTGCCTGTTTCTCAAACCGATTTATTTGTTGTCTTTTGTTGAGCTGTAAGAGTGTTTTATACATTCTGCGTACTAAACTCTTACCAGATAGGAGATTTGCAAAAATATCTCCCCTGTCCCGTAGGTCGTGGTGCGGCTTTCCCGGTGACGTCCTTGCAGGCGGAGGTGGTAATGCGGGGGGAGTCTGCTTTGTCGGTTTTCCCTTCTCGCAGCCCCACTTGGGAGCAGATCTGACCCCGGAGCAGGGCTGGTGGGTCAGCCGTGCCAGGAGCTGCGTCCTGCCCGTGGCGGGGGCGGGGGGGATGTGTCTCGTGGGAGGGAGGTGACCCAGGTCTGTGGCATGAGTCAGAGGTCGGCCTGAGATGGGAGAAAATTAGAAAAGACTTCCTGGATGGACATTGCAAAAGGGTGGGGCAGGGGAAGGTGGGATGGTGCCCCCTCCCCCAGGGAAGAGCGTCAGCGGGGGCAGGGCGGTGGGCGTGCATGGGGAGGGGACTGCCGACCAGCAGCCCTGACATCAGAGCCCGCGGGGACCCGGGGCTGCCACGCGCCCTGTGCCACACCCCGTCCCTCCCCCGTGCGGGGCTGGTGACGACGCCCACCGCACTGGGATTCACAGGGTGGGTGGGTCTCTGTTGCCGCCGGCACAGACGAAGATGACCTTGGGGGCCTAAGAAACAACGCTGGTGCTCCAGCTGCCTTTCTGGAGGTCAGTGCGCAGGGGGGCACACTGATTCCTCCGCTCGGGTCTCAGACAGCAGGAACCAGGGGTCTGTGGGCCTGGGCAGGCAGGCATGTGTTCACTTACTCATTCGTTCATTTACAACTTTATTCATTTTGAGAGAGAGGGAGAGAGAGCACGAGCAGGGGCAGGGGGAGAGGGAGAAGCAGGATCCCCGCTCCCGACGCGGGGCTCGATCCCAGGACCCTGAGATCATGACCTGAGCGGAAGGCAGACGCCCAAGCGACTGAGCCACCCAGGCGCCCCGAGGGCCTGGCCTTTCAGGTACAGGTTCTTGGGGGAGAATCTTTCCCACACTCATTCCGACTTGGGCAGAGTTCAGCTCCTGCCGCTGCGGGGCCGAGGGCTCTGGTTCGTTGCTGGCCGTGGGCTGGGGCCTCGCAGCACAAGGCCACCTGTGTCCCTGTGCCCCCAACCCCCCACCCCCGGTCTTCCAGCCAACGGAGGGGGGGTCCTCGTCTGCACCGTCTCTCTGCCTCCAGCTGGAAAAAGGTCTCTACTTTTAAGCCTATGTGGGATTAGGTTGGGCCCTGTGATGATCAAGGCCGATCTTCCTAATTTAGAGCCCATAACCTTAATTTCAACGGCAAAATCCCTTTTGCAACCAAGTATAGTCACAGGTTCTGGGGATGAGGGCACGGAGGTCTCTGGAAGATAATTAGGAGGTTATGATTGGAAGCTGTAATCCTATGCACGTGGGAGTCAGGGGTGACCTCTGGGTTTCCGGCTTGCACAACCGGGCGGGGTGCGGAGGAGGCCGGTTTGGCCCAGTTGAGTTTCAGGTGGCAGCAGGTGACCCCCAGGGAGCCGGCTTCCAGGTGGCCGGCCCGAGGGTCGGAAGCAGGAGGGCGCGGCCGGCGCTGGAGACCTAGGCGTTACCGGCCGCGGGCGGCTGGTCCCGGCGGGGTCGGGAGCTCCAGGAGGTCGGGGATGGGGTGGGAGGCTGTGTCCCGGGTATGCGCCTGCGGAGGGCTGACAGGTGCTTGGAGGGTGCGTGGGTCTAGGTGGCACTGCGGTGTCCCGCGACCACAGCCCGCCTCTCCAGGAGGCCGCCCCCGCTGCTCCCGAGGCTGCCGCGCCCGCCCCGCCGGGGTCCGGGCCGCCTCCGGCTGGGTGACACTGGCCCAGCCTGTACTGCAAATGCTCACATGCTGCCCGTCCCGGATGCTTACGTTGCTTTGGACGTTTTAAGAGCATTAGAATGTTACCTTTGCGGCAGAGAGTTTCAGCAGCCCCTTAAATCTGACACCTGGCGGGGAGGTTCCTCTGGCCTCACTTTCGTCCTGCCCCGAAACGCTCCGAGCACCGCCCGGCGCCTGACCCCGATCCCCAGCGCCTGCGTTCGTGGGAGACAGGCTGCCCTCGCCGTCCTGTGCTCTCCGGGCCGGGTCAGGTGCCGCGGCCTCCTCACCACCCCTGCCCGACCGTCCTCACGGCGCTTACCACCCTGCCCTGGGCATTTCCCGGACCTGCCCGCCGCCCCCCAGCAGAACGCGAGCCTGGAGGGGGCCGGGGACCCGACTGCACGGTCCTCCCTGAGTCCGCGGAGCCCGCGCCTTCCGTGACCACCCGAGGGAGGGTCCGCGGCCAGGGCCTGTCGGGCACGTGTTTGCCTCGTGTGCGTCACCTCACCGCGTCCTCCCGGCAACGCTGTGAGGCAGACGGTAGTGTGTCCCCGTTTTACAGAAGGGGAAACCGAGGCACAGGGAGCTGACATAGCTTGCCAAGGTCCTACGGCTGGTGAGGGGCCGGGTGGGGATTTGAACCCGGGCAGTGTGGCCGCGCGCGGGGCTCTCTGGGTGACTGGGGAGCAGGGCCAGTCCGTGCGCCGCGCCATGCGGAGCTGCTGTGCCCTCTCGACCCATGCCCGTGACTGACGGCGACACCCCAAAATGCCGCCAGATGCCCCCTGGGGAGCAGCGCTCCTGTAGCCCGCTGCCTTCCCGGCAGGGGTGGACGCGTTCCGGCTCCGGTCTGGACTGCCGCCGTCTCAGGTCTGCTCACGGCGGAGAAGGGCGCGGCGGTCCCCGGCCTGAAGCCCGGAGGCCAAGGGCTCCCAGTTGTGCTTCTGCCTTCCTTCCTAGGACACAGAGGAAGGGGGCCGCCTGGACCTCGGGGCCGCCCCTGTGGGCAAGCCCATGCAGCCCAGCACAGCCTCTGAGGCCAGAAGGGGTAGCGGCTGCCGGCTTGGCTTTAGAGAGCCTGTTTCCCGCTCGCCCTCCTGTGGACCCCAGAACGCGCCTTCTCTCCTCTCCCATTAGCGGTTCACCCGTGGGAGCTCGTTTCATCCTGTTCTAGGAGGAAGAATTCTCATCCCCGTTCTTCGGAGGAAGACGCTGAGGCTCAGAGAGGTGGAGGGCTCGGCTGGGCTCACCAGCAGGCGAGTGGTGCGGCTGGCGGTCACAGCCAGCCGGGTCCCCGTGGACCCGTGGTCCTCGGGTCACAGTAGAAGTGGGATGAAGAGCGCAAGCCCGGATGCCGACCGCCGGCCGCGGGTCCCAGGGGAGGCGGCCCCGGGAGGGTCCAGAAGTGGGTCTTGCCTTACCCTGGGCTTCGTGCCTGTGATGGAGGGCAGCACGCTGGCCCCGACCCCTTGGGAGACGGTCAGGGTGCCCCCGGCTGCCCCCCCGGGGCGGGGCTGTGCGGCTCGGACCCCCTTCCTCGGCATATTCCGGCTCGCCCTCCGCAGCCGGGGATTGCTCTCCTTTCCGGGAAGTCTCATCCCCGGGGCTTCCCGGTGTCCCCCATCTCACGTCCACCCCCGTGGTGCACGCTCGCGTGAGCCATTCCTGAGCAAGCACACTCTCTCATGCTTCTGGGCTCTTGCTGGGCTCGGCCGGGGGCGCCCTCCCTACCTGCCCTGCCTGGTAAGTCACCCTCGCCTATCCCCCCTCTTAACTCCGTGGGGCCTTTCCCAGCCCCCCACCACGTGCCCTCTCCTCCCTCGGGTCCCCAAGGCCCTTCTCGCCCGGTGGTCTGTCTCTACGGGCCGAAAGATGCTGCGAATCCTTTGCTCCTCTTCCCATTAGGCGGAGCAGCTGGGTCCCATTCCCCTTGTGACCCAGGGGGCCTTGGTGACATGCTGGGTCCCTGGGATGTCGTGGGAAGTCTGAGACTGCCTTGTAAGCAGCCTTGCACCTTGTGCCCGAGCCTCTGAGAAGGGGGCTCTTGGGACCCAGTGACCACCCCGGGGACCTCCGGCTACTGTGGCCGGGACCTCAGGAGAGCCCCGGCCTCAAGCCCTAGGACTCAGAAACCTAACAGGAACTGTCCCAAGCCGGTAATGCGTCGGGGTCCTTTGTCCCAAGGGCAGCAGATCTCCGAAATGGTCTCCCGCATCAGACCACGGATCACCAAGCGCAGGGTCCACGTCTTTGTCCTTCTGGATCTCCAGCCCCCGGCCAGGGGTCTGGTAAGGACCAGGGGCCTTCTCAGATACCCCCTGAGTGAACGAATGAAACCCATCAAAACGCACAGTTCACCCTGAGATAGAAGAGATTTATTAGCAAGAGGTAATCAGGAAACATATATTTTTACAAAAATGGAAATATCTTTTTTTTTTCCAAACAAGCTGTAAGTTGAAATATTGTAGGACTTGAAATAGAATTCTTATACCGCTAGGTATTGCTTCCAGCAAAATCGTCTGTCGGCGTGAGCGTGCCCGCCTTCGCGGGAGCCCGTGTTCTCTCTACCATACCGTGTAAAAAACCGGAGGTGATATTCACAGGGTGCGCCCTGCGCCCCCGCGTCTCCGCGGGAAGGCGCTCCCGGCCGCGGCTGACGCGGGGAGAACACTCGGTTACGGATTCCCTAGTGCTACAGTGTGGGACTAGTTTCACGAAGCAGACGGACTCAGGGTATCTCAGCGTAAGCTTGTAGAGACCGTTAGGCAGCTAAGACAGGAGGAGTGGCGTGTCCCGTGTCCCCGACTTGCCGTGGGGGCCGGGCCGCGGGCGGCACAGGCCGGTGTGACCTCGGGTGCCGACTCCGTTTCCCCCGGGATGTTTCGGGGCCTCGGCTGGGCTCATGGAGGCGGCCACTCATGCCACCTGCCGTGAGTCCTAGAGCGAGGAGCTCGCGGTGCCGGCAGGAGGTGGCGGCGCTGGTGTCGCGGGGCATGGTTCTCGGTGGCGAGGACGCCCCTCTGTCCGGGTGACTGGGAGACGGGTGGAGGGGGGCTTGGACCCCTGGGATTTTGGCTGAAAAAGCTGCTTTGGAAATTGGCATCACCGTCCGCGGGAAGGTCTGTGAGTGACTGGACTTGAGGGTGCGGTCCCCCCCGCCTCCCCCCACCCCCCGTTAGAACAACGACGTGACACATGCTGGGAGGACGCCCGGGGCGGGGAGGGGGTGGGAAGAAGCAGGATGGCGCCCAGGCTCGCGTCCGCACGGGGTCTGTCCCCCCTCCCGAGAGACCGAGGGGCCGGGGAGACGCGGACGTCGTTGCTGGGAGGACCCAGGCGCTGCGGGACGCGGGGGGCCGGCCTCGGAAACGGAGCGGAGATGCCTATTCCGGTCTACGGGGGTCTAAGAACGAGAACGGACCGGTGTTCTTGGAGAAGCACACACTAAGGAGGAAAGTCCGGGACCCAGACGACTATGTACAACGTCACCCAGCGCGAGTCCGGGCGGGGCGCGGGCTCAGGTGGGCAGCTTCGGCTCCATGCGCAGGGAGGACTCGTACAGGCTCTCCTCGTCCAGCACGAAGGACCGGTCCAGCAGGTACTGCGTCACCTGAGAGGAGAGGAGGGGACAGGAGGAGAAGCGGCCGCGGGGCCCCCGGGACACCCAATGGCCGATGTGGGGCCCCTGGGACACCCGACGGGAGACACGAGATCCCCGGGACACCCGACGGGGGACACGAGATCCCCGGGACACCCGACGGGGGACACGAGATCCCCGGGACACCCGACGGGGGACACGAGATCCCCGGGACACCCGACGGGGGACACGAAATCCCCGGGACACCTCATGGCGGCCATGGGGCCCCCGGGACACCCGACGGCGGACACCCGATGGCAGACACGAGAGCCCCGGGACACCCGACGGGGGACACGAGATCCCCGGGACACCCGACGGGGGACACGAGATCCCCGGGACACCCGACGGGGGACACGAGAGCCCCGGGACACCCGACGGCGGACACGAGATCCCCGGGACACCCGACGGGGGACACGAGATCCCCGGGACACCCGACGGGGGACACGAGATCCCCGGGACACCTGACGGGGGACACGAGAGCCCCGGGACACCTGACGGCGGCCATGGGGCCCCCGGGACACCCGA
>CM052797.1:477400-551928 GCA_028533885.1 Nasua narica
GCGGGCCCTCTGCAGGGCGGCCAGCTGGCTTACAGGCCTTATGCCAGTGTCTCAGTGTCTCCTGTCATTTGGCGTCATCCGGCAGTAATGCTAAGTCACGGGGTCAGCATGACCCTCGACGGCTGTTTCTTTGGTGGAACGCTAAATGATGTATTTGGGGGTTTTAAATTTTTTTTGAAGATTTCACTCATTTGAGGGAGTGAGCACGAGCAGGGAGAGGGGCAGAGGGGGAAGCAGGCTCCCCGAGGAGCGGGGAGCCCGATGTAGGGGGCCCACAGGGCCCCCCAGGCGCCCCGATTTTGGGCTCCCATTTGGAAAAAAAGAAATCGGCCCTGTCGGGTGTGGACTCTTAACAGTGGGTGTCTGGGGGGATCTCTCAGTGGGTCTTCTGTGGCAAAGGAAGATTTAAACACTGGGACGACAGAGCGCCGAGCCACGTTCACCCCGGAGAGGGAAGCAGAAGCGGGCTGTGCGAGTGCCAGGCCTCCGCGTCTGGCCTCGTGCGGCTCACGCTGGTGCAAAACCTCGTGGTGGACGACCCGGAGGCCCCGCGGCCTGGCCGGCCCATGTCACCGGCTGGGGTCCTACAATTAGACCCGCCCGAGGGACCAGAGCGCAAACCTCGCCCGGGCAGCCCTGGCTTCGCCAAGCATCTTTCCAAGGCCTGTTCCTTTGTCAGCCGTTTGGAACCAGAGGTTCGCTTGTTTTGCTCGGAAACCGCGAGCAGAAGGGAGAGCCCATCGCACGTCCTCCGTGGTGCTTGGGACACCTCCTCCTCAGTGACTGCTAGACCGAAATCCGGTCTCCTGGCCCCTGTGCTACTGTGGGGACGGGAGCGGCTGACACAGTGGCCCTCGTCGCAGGTACGGTGACGGCTGTGGCTCGCGGCTGTCGCCAGCATCTCCAGGAAGTGGACCCCACGTATCACAGTAGGGGTCGGCCCGCACCCGCTGATGAAGACGTGAGGGCCTGGCCGCGGGCCTTCCTGGCCCAGCTCCAGCCTCTGGCGAGCGCCCCTCTCTGGGTAAACCCAGGGCCATCTGGACGCTCCAGGCCCCTGGGCACCCGCCCACGGGCCAGCTAGCTCTCTCCGCCGCGAGCGTGCTCCAGGTCGCCCTGCAGTGTTCTGCGTCGGGGCGGGGCCGGGCCGCAGACGGCACCCCGTGAAGCGGTCGGGGACAGGAGTCTGTACGCGGTGACACGTCCGTGTGTCGCCCATCACTGCTCGAGGTGGAGCTTCGGGAGAAGGGCCCCGGGGCTGATCCAGAACCTGGCATGCAGCTCGTGCTCAAAGGATATGTGCGGAATGACAGGGAGGGCACAGGGCAGGGGGAGAGGGGGCCCGTCCGTCACCCGCTGGCTTTTCTCAGAAACACATTCTCAGAGGGCAAATCCGCTGCCAAGGAAAGTGCGGCTTGACTTTCTGGGGTGCGTGGGGGTCAGTCTGGGGCCAGACACTGTGGGCCGCGAGCCGGAAGGCTGAGAGGCTGTGGATGGGAGGGGACGGGTCTCTGGGCCGAGAAGAGGTCATAGGGTCGGGAGCCAGAGTTTGGGTCTGCAGATCTCAGTGACTTTATCAGTGAAATGGGGCACGTGGTTCCGAGACCCACATGCAGATTAAACCCGTTCTATGAGCTCGGTTCCTGGCTTCCCGTGGTCCTAAGGACAGGGTTCCGGATCCTTCCGGGAGCCTGACGTGGGGGAGGCCCGCCGGCTGCAGCCGCCCCCAGGCAGGCCCTCCCCGCTCCCCCCAGCCGGTCTTGCCCGCAGGCCCCCAGGCGGGCGGCACCGTCCCGCGCGGACCTGCGTGCGCTCTCTCCCGGCCTGGCGGTCGCGGCCAAGGGGAACCCCCTCCGCGCCCACCACGGCAGAGAGCTGCGTGGACGGGTCTCTGCCGCCGCAACACCACTGTCTCAGAGGCGCGCTGCCGAGGAAGAAAGGGAGGACCCGGAACAACGGGGTGCCCTAGGCTGCTGCGTCACCGGGGGAAAGCTCGGCTGTGCTCGCATCGGCCCAGGGATGGGGGTCCCGCTGGCCCCCGCAGGGGGACTTTTCACCGCCCGCCCGCACAACTGTGAGTTGTGTAACTAGGTGTGTATTCCTTTTTACAAAGATGTTGTAAACGCTGCCTCCCTTGTCTAGGGAGAGGGGATTGGACGGGATCATCAACGGGGGGCCCCCAAATCAGTCCGGAGGCGCAAAGTGGGCACCCGCCGCGGGAAGCCTGGAGAGCGCGCGGCTGGCCATGGGACCGGGAGAGGGAGGGCTTCCTGGAAGAGCTGGCGTCGGAGCGGCCCGGGAGCCCGGGAGCGACAGGGGAGGGAGGAGGACGGAGCCCCTGCGCGAGAGCTTACCTTCACTTGGTGCTCTATTTTATACGCGGTTTGTTGAAACTGGCGAATCTCTCGGATAATATGAGATATCTGTGGGACGGAGAGGAGCTCAAGGAGACAGTTTGCTGTCCCCGTGCCCCCTGCCCCCCCCGAGCCTCCACTTCGCAGCACAGAAGGTGCACCCCCATCCAAGCCTGAGGTCGGTCTCCCGACCCCCTGGGAAGCTCCGCTGACGCAGCTGTTTTCCTTTGACCTAGCAACCCGTCCCCACGGCGACACGGGACCACGCTCCACACGCTCCTGGTGCAAGCGAGGGAAGCGGGACATTCCATCAGCGGGCAGGCTGGCCAGCTCCCCACGGCAGCCCCTGCTTTGCAGCGAAGGCCAGGGCCCCTGCTGCGCTCCAAGACCCTCCGTGGGCAGCAGCCCTGCGAGGGCCCCCGCCCGTCCCCAGCTCGGGGCTCCCAGCTCCTGGTTGATGGGGAAGCCCTCGAGGGAAGGAACTCTGTGGCAGGAGCCTGTCTCACGGCACCGGCTAGAGGTCCGTGAGAGCACAGACGGGGGGCCACAGCTCTGGCCCCCTCCCCCGCCCCTGCCATCACCGGGGAAGTTTGAGATCTACCCGCTTGCGGTCGGGAGGTGCTGCATTCGCGATTTTGTTGGGCCCCACGGAGCAAATGTCCATATGGACAGTGAAAGGAGGGGTGCAAACAAAGGTCAGACAGACGCGGTTCTAGCCCCCAGCTCTGCCCTTCGCCCGCGGGGGGACCGTGGTGAGCCGCTGACCCCTGCGAGCCTCAGGCCGCTCCTTCAGGGGGTGGGGGTACCCTGCCCCGAGCTCCTGCCCCCCGGCCTGCAGCCTCGTCTGAGGGCCTGCCGAATGTGGCCTGCACCCTGGGGGGCGCCCCGGCTCTCGTGGGAGCGGCCGGACCCGGGCTTCGGGGAGCACATGGCGACCCGGTGGTCTGGGGACTCGGGCCGGGCTTGGAGGCCCCCGCCACCCTGGGACACTCACCATCCTCATCTTGGAGAAGTTAACCAGGCCGTCCTCCGTGTAGTCGGGGGTCCCCTCCTCGATGAAGGCCAGGTCGGTGAGGTACATCCCCAGGTAAGGGACACAGGGAGGGTCGCAACTTCAAAGCGAATGGCATGAAACAGAAGTTTTTCATTTAGAAATATGAGGCAAAGCGGTTTCTCTTCACCCAGAATCCCAGGAACTCTCGGGCCGATAGGATCGTCAGGCTCTGAGGGCCAGTCCTCTGGGGTGGCGGGGTGACACGGTCCTAGCGGGGCCCGGGGCCTCTCCACCAACAGTCCCCTCCCTCCCTACCACTCCGCCCTGGCCTGGATGAGCCCCCTCCCGTCTTTCCAGTGACACTCTCCACCCAATCCTGCCCTCGGGTCCCCTCCCGGAGAGCCCTGAAGCCCACACCCCATTCTGCCGGCCATGGAACCTGGCCCCCCAGCATCCTTCTGCTCCTTGTACTTGTCTGCCTCGGCGTCCGGCCCCGCAGGGATGTCCTGCCTGCCCGAGCCCTGGGGCTCCCGAGCAGGAAACCCTGGTCCTCCGAGGTCACCCTCCTGCAGGTGGCTTCTGGGCAGAGCTTGGGGGACAGTGTCCATGACAGGGATTTTTGGGGGGGACACTTGTGGGAGGTGGGGCCCAGGAGTGATGGTCCACACCGCTGTGATTCGGGGCTTGGGTGCAGCTCTAGGGTGGCGCCCCCGGGTGGGGCTGGGGGTGGGGCTGATTTGGGGATGGGTCCTGCGGCCCCCACATTGTGGCAGAGCTCCGGGGAGTGCCCGCAGGGGACCCTCACTGTGTCCCGCGGCTCCTCTCAGCTCAGCGCACCGATGCCGGGGGTTCTCTGCACGCACCTGCAGGGACAACTGAGCCCCTCCCTAGACCCTCTGACTTTGCTGTCCCCAAGGCCACGTGACACCTGCCGCTCTGGTTCCTCTAGAACCGGGGGGCGGGGGCAGAAGCCTGCTGGCTGTGTGGCCCCGGCCGGGTCTCTGGGGCCCGAGGCTCCCCTCGCACCGGGCGGCGGATGGCAAACCCAGGTTTAGGGGCTTAGAAGTTGAGTTTAGGGATGGCTGGACTCTATTAAATCACATCGATTCCTACGGTAACAAACACCCGATTTTCGGCTGGGCTAGTGCGGACACTGGCCGTTTCCACCCCAGTCTTTCCTTTTCTAGATAAGCAGCAGCAGGTCTCAAGCTCGGAGTGCTGGCCAAGCCCGGGGCCCCGGCCGGAGCTCGGCCACAGTGTTCTGTTTCCTCTGTGCCCATTTCTGGAGCTGACCCTGTATCATGGCGAGTAAGGTGATTTTCCATCTGTTGCCCTGGTACCGTTCTCCCTCTTACTTACATTTATTTTGGGGAAAACGGGAGTCCCTTGTGGATGTGAATACAGCCGGCCTGCGTGGGGGAGGGGGCCCTTGGGGACGCGGAGACCGGGCGCGGGACAACTGATTTTTGAACTGTAGGTCTTGACTCTTTCTTGGGTGTTGAAAATAATTTAGCAAGCGCTGATCAGATTTTTTTAAGTTAAAAAAAAAAATCAGAAGTAGGATAAAAGAAAACATTTGAGTTCATTGTATGAGCCAAAAGTATATGATGTTTTGTGAGGTTTTTGTTCCTGTTAGGCATAGACGTATTTCTAAAAAAAAAAAAAAATGTATGTTTTTACTGTGGGTGGCGATAAAGAAAAAAGCCAGACCCGTGCGGGTCACTGGCAGGCGTCTCTGAGTCGCGCCGACACACGGTCTAGGACGGTTAGGGGCCCGGCTTTCCAGGTCCCCCAGTCAGGCTGCCTGAGGCACAGGCTCCAGGGCGACGGAGTTCAAAAATGGAGAAGGAACTGCGGGCCAGGGCCTCTGACGGGGCTTCCCAGCTCGCCCTGCTGGGTCCACACTTGCGGGGGACGCGGTAGCCCAAGGCTGGGAGGCACCTCTTGCCTGGGATGCGGGCAGGGAGGGAGGCCACGTGGCCGCAGAGTTCCTGGGGTCTCCGACTGCTCAGACCAGGGGGGAGGATCGGGGGTTCCTCTGACCTCAGGGTACCAGCAACTGAAGGTCAGACGTGGCTGCCCGGTGGGCTTGCCACCGCGGGGTCACCTGTCCCTTCTCCCTGCTCTGCCCTGCCCCGGCGGCAGCGGTGGGGACAGGCTCTGCTGTCGGAGATCCGGCTAAGGATCTCCTCTCCTCCCCAGGGAGGCTGTGAGGGGCACTCGGGCTGGGCTGTGTGGCCCGGACCCCCTGGGGTCAGGGTCCCAGCCCCCGGCCTGCGGGGCAAGAGAACGAGGTACTCAGATTTGGGGGGAAATATCGCCGTGGGGCAGGAGTGGGGGTGGGGCTGAGTCCAATCTTGGTTTTTGCCCCCTGGACGCTAACTGCTCTGTCGTCTCCTTAGCGGGAGACCAGGCTTTGCTGGGTGGTCGTGGGCCGGAAATCGAGGTGGGAAGAGGTATTTGGTACAGGGGAGCCCTTGGACGCCGCAGAGCCCGCGGGCGAGGGGGTCCGGGGAGGCGCCGGGCCAGCCGGCCGCCTGCGTAGCTGCTCCGACCCTCGCCCGCCGGGAGAGCCCGGCCCGCTCCTCTAACGGAGGCCGCCCCTCACACTAAAGGCCTCGTGCAGGGAGGCACGTGCGCTGGGTTAGGGGGAGGCGGGGTGGGCGAAACCAGAACCGACCCCAGAAGGGCCGGGACGAAGTTTCGCGGCACATTCTAGCTCTCAGCTGAGCGCTGCGGCCCGGAGCTGGGGGGGCCCTGAGGGCCGACAGGCCGACAGGAGGGTCAGCCCTACGGGGTCCTCAGTGTGGGTTCGGGGAATGAGCGGCGGTCGTGCTCAGGGTGTCTGGGCGGGGGACTGGCAGGGGCCCCGGGGGGATTTGAGAAGGTGGGGGGGGAAAGAGGCGCCGGATGCAGGGGTGAAGCTGGTAAAGGTAACGAGGCCATTCACCGAAAGGGTGCTGCGGGCCGCGACCGACGCGGTAAGGCGCAGCATGGCGCCTCGCCCGGGTCACCAGCTGTGCCCACAGACTGCCACAGCCCCCTGCCAGGTGGGACGGACCCCCAGGGGCTCACACGGCAGGGCTCTACGGGAAACCACAGCGCCTCCAGAGAAGGGGCGTGGGAACCTCTGCCCGGGCTCCCCAACCGACCGTTCCCTCGCAGGGCTTGGCCCCCGCGGCCGTAAAGCAAGAACTGCTTTGCACAGAGGCGTCAGCCCCCAGGATGCTCGGAGACCCCGTGTCCCTGCCGGCCCGCACGGCGAGAGCAGAGGCGCCTGGGACCGGCACGGACACAGGCCCACGGGGAGGAGGGAAGACAGCGGGAGACCGAGACAGGACACGGGCTGCGGAGGCGGCGGCGGCGGACGGATGAAGAAGCCGTGGGCGGGAGGCGGATGGGGGGTGCCCGGGGCGGGCAGACAGGCTGGGGAACGCACGGCGGGGCAGCCCCCACAAGCGCAGCCCACGGGGGCACCACACAGACGGCACAGATGCGGGTGGGACGTGTGTCTGAGGACAGGGGCGTGGAGGTGAGCCCAGCGATGGCACACGGGGCTGGCGAAGGGCGGGCCAGGAGCGGCGGGGGGGCCGGCGAGGAGGGCGATGGGGCTGGCAGCTGGGTGCGCAGGCCTGTGGGGGTGCGGGTTTGGCCCGTCCCCAGGCCGGGGGGCAGTGACCGTGCCATCCGGCAGGACGGCAGGGCCGGCGCTGGGGGGCTCTGTAAGTAGCCAGGACGCTAGGGGTGGCCCGGGGTCTCTCCACGGGGCGCAGGGAAGAGAGGGCGAGGCCAGCCCGGCTCGGCCCCCGCGAGGCACCAGGGGCTGGGACTCTCCTGTGCTGGGAGAGCTCGGCTGGACGCCCGCGGGCAGCGGCCACGGGCAAACCACGGAGCGCGGGCCTTGCAGGCCACCGTACATCTCGGCTCTAGGCCTCTGCGTCCTCGTCGGGAGGAGCAGGGCGGGCTGGTGTTCTGGGGGGGGTTCTGCACCCCGGAGGCAGTCGGCAGTGAGCGGGGGCAGTTCTGGTGGGCAGAACGTGGGGAGGGGCCCTGGCATCTCGTGGGCGGAGGCCGGGGCTGCGGCTGACCCCCCCCGCCCGGCAGGAGGCAGCCCTCGACACAGGGCGATCCTGGTCTCTCGGCAAGAGGGCCGAGGCTGGGAGGCTCTGCAAACGGTAGGCGGGGGGTGTGGGTGCAGCGAGGCAGCTGGGGGGGCGGTCTGCCCACAGGGAGGAGCAATTGTTGGAAAAATGGCCTTTCTTTGGTTCCAAGATGCCATTTTCCGTACAACGCACTCTGGTTTCAAGGACTAATTCTCAGTGACAGGAGACACAGTCCCATGAAACAAGCACACTGACTTCAGGGCACATCCTGACCTCTGAGATCCTGAAAGGGGGGCAGCGGGCGCGGCGGCCTGGAGGGGTCTGGTGTCACGGCTGGTGGGCTGGTGGGGACGGCAGCCCCCTCCCCGGGACCCCTCCTCTCTCCGAGACTCTGGGGTTGCTCCGGAGGCCAGGGAGGGCCGAGCTGACCCGGCCTGGCGGTCTGGGCCGCCTGGGGGTCTTGTGGGTAGACGGCCGACAGACAGACAGACAGACCTCCCCCTCCAGCCGCAGTGGCCCGTGAACGCGTCTGCAATGGTGACAAAGTGACACACACTTACTTTTTCAGAGCTTCTCTCAGATTCTTAAATCTGCCCTCTGACGACACAAGTTTTTGGAGTTTATCAATCAGAGCTTTTGTCTAGAAAGAATTAGAAGCATTTACTAACGCGCGGGTCGCCCCGGGGACCCCAGCACCGGCCCCGCTCCGTGGGCTGCCCTCGGGGCTGCAGGAGCCCAGCCGCGGTGCCCGTTCGGGGGGCGGGGCGTTCCCGGGCACCCCGGGGTCCGGAAGCTCACCCCCCAACTCCTGAAGACTCACACGCGGACCCGCGCCTGTGTGTGCGTGAGCGTACGCGCACCCTTCAGAAACACGGAAGCGGGGCGGGGGGACCCGGACGCCCTGGACACGCCGAGCCTGGGGGGCGGGGGTGGGACGTGGCCACCGCGAGGAGCCTCCTCGGAGCCCGGCCTCTCCGGCGCGTGGAAGCCGAGGGCCGCGCCGAGGGCGCCCCTTCACCTGCGGCTCTCAGGACCCCACGCCAGCGTAAGAGTCGAGAAAGACGATGGCAGGTGGGCCGCTCCCCTAGGAATACAGGCCTTCCAGGGAAGAGCCCCCAGCCGAGGGTCCCGTCCGCTGCTCGTCAGGCTGGACACGGCGTCGGCCGGGGGGTGGCCTGGGGCCGGCGCGGCGCTCCCCTCCCTGTGCGGCCGGGGAGCCCGTGCCTCGGTGGCCCCCAGCTCCCTCGTTTACACGACGGGGCGGTAGACTAGCGGGCCCCCTTCCAGCTCACGTCCTCCCAGTCCAGACCGGGCCGAGGGCACGCCGGCCACGCCGGCCACACCCGTGAGCTTTGGGCCAATTTTCTGAGCAATCTGCCCACAAAAAATGACAGAACGTTCCCTCTGATGGGAGAAGAGACCCCCGTGTGCTCCCCAAGGGGCGCGGCGGGCAGGGCACCCCGCTCAGGATGCCCCCTGACTGACCGGAAGCGCCGTCACCGGTTTGCCCCGACCCCGCTCAAAGCAGGAATGTGGTCTGGATCCGGGGAAAGCGACCCACGCAGCCCCGGGCACAGGATTCCCCTTTCTCCCGGGACGGCTGCCCTCACGTACCTGCCCTAAAGCCCGGACGCCCAGGCCCACCCCGCCCCGGCGTCTCAGCGTCCTCCTGCACTGCCAGAGTTTTCCGTCCAGAGCCGCCGCCCTGCACGCTCCCCGTTCCCACCTGCCTGGAGAAAGGACCCGAGGCGAGGGGCCAGATGCGGGGCTGAGTCCCGGATGGGGCCTGGCCGGGAGCTGTGAGTAGCCTCAGCAGGCCCGCGGGCCAGTCGGCACTCCTCACAGAGTGTCCCGGAGAACGGGAGCCCCAGGTTCCCTAGGGGCAACGGCAGCCAGATCTCCTGTGGCTGTGGGCCCCTCCGAGGTCAGGAGGCCCCGGAGCTCCGGGGGGAAGCATCAGCCGCCAGCGGTTATGAGAACCCGGGGAGGACGTTCTCGTGTGTGGGCGTTTGGGGTATACACTTGGGGCCAATCTGTGGCTCTGAGACAGGCCCTTTGATTTCTTCCACATCTGTGTCCCTCTGGGGCATCGCTCAGTCCAGGAAGGAGCTCCGCAGCCGGAGAGACCCTGGATTTCCCCAGCCACTGCTTAAAAAAGTGAGTTCCTACTCGAAGCAGCTCCAGCACCTCCTGGCGGGACCAGGAGCGCAAGGGGACACAGGCCCCGGGATCTGGGCATCTCTGCCGGCGAGCAGAAAAGAGGGGCCCCCGGAATGTGTCACGGAAGCCAGAGACCAGGCGAGGAGCCTGCTTTGGACGTGGTGTTCAGGACAAAGATGGTCACAGAGGCCCCCGAAGGTCGTCTCTTCCTGTCCCCCAAGCAGAACGCTTCTGATGGCCCAGGCTGCTCCCTCCCGAAGAGGCCCGAGGTATCGTTGGCCAAAGAGAGACGTCTGTCCCTGTGAGAAAGGGCCCGTCCTCTGGGGGGGGGCCACAAGTCTGCTGGCCAACTGCACCTGGAGGGGGCCCCCCTTTCAAGAGGACGGGGAAGAACAGGGAAACGGAGCCAGCGGTCCTCCCAAGCCTGACTGCTTTGCTCCTGCTCGGGCCCAGACTTGGGCGGCAATGGAAGTCTGCGCTGGGGACACGGAAGGGGACACCGGGACTCCGGCAGAGGGACGGTGACCGACCCTGGCTGGGGCCGGCCAGGCGCCGTGCAGACACACAGGGCCCGCCGAAGGGCTGGGAGAAGCCGCAGGGCCCCGCCAGCCACAGAGCGTGCGCTTCCCGCCGCGCCTGTGACGTTCGGACCCAGGTCCTGAATGGCGCCCGAGAACGCGGGCCAGGCCGTGCTCCTCGGCCGCTAACTGCCCTCCATTTGCACTCCCCTAAGAGAACGAAAGACTCCAGGATGGTCAAGGCGGTTCCCTCCCAACTCCAGGCCAAGGGTGATGCTGGGGAACGTGGCCAAGAGAGGCTCGGAGCCCACAGTATGGAGAGAAAGTGGGGCTGGGCTGCGGGCAGGAGAAGAGAGACGCGGGCCGGACCCGGCCGTCCGACTCTGCCGACAGCCCCACCTGAGCCCTGACACCCAGCCTGCGTGACTCGGGGGTCCCCCGGCAGCCTGCTCGGCCCCGGCTGCAGGACGTCACAGCGCCGCGGGCCACGCATGGCCGATGCGCCTACACGTCCGAGCTCCCGCGCTCCGGCCTCTGCGCCCCAGGAGCCCCCGTCCTCGTCCCTGCCCCGGGTGCCTGGGGAGCGGGAGGCAGGAGCCCCCGGCCTGCGGGTTTGGCCGCTTAGCTAAGGGGGCAGACGGAGGGAGCTGCCGGCTGCCTGCAGGGCACAGGATCGCGCCCTGCCGTTGGCAGGAGGATGCGCGCAGGTATGAAGAGAACACGAGGGGGACTCGGTGTGCAAATCCCTAGGAGACGGGCCCTCGGAGACCCCGCGCCCCACAGAGCCCACCTGGCGCAGGACCATAGACTCTGCCGCCGCAAGGTGTCGGCGCCTGAAGAGGCTTGTGCGTGTCGGCGGAGCCTGTCCGGCCTCCCGCACATGTGCCGCCCACCGTGTGCACCAAGGATGTGGTCCTACTGTGTTCTCCTCTTAGGAAGCTGCTCCCTCACGACCTCCGTGCAGGGAACTTTATTCCCAAGGAAGCCACATTCCACAATCGTGTTCTGAGGGGATCAGGATCAAGCCCACACTTAAGATCGCCGACTCCTTGGCGGCCAGAAGGGCCGACGAGACCAGAGTTCTGGGAAGGGATTCGAAGGACCATCCGGCCGCTGTCTCGGCAGCCCTGCAGATCTGGACTGATGTCCCCATGAAGCCACCACTCTTGTCCCGACTCAAGGAGAAGAGCATTGGGACCAGTCGTCACTGTCTTAGACGTCCCACTTTGCAGCGTTAATTATTCAAGGGGACATTAAAGTCCCGTGGGTCCCAGGGCCACATTCGTGGGCCCGCTACCTGGTCCCGGTGACATAGGAGAAGAGGTTCTGCTGGGAGTGTTGGCCCTCACCCCGTCCTTTGCCCACCTATGGATGCCGGGAGGCCAGCACTCTGGTGCCCCCGCCCAGCCCAGCCCCAGGCCGCCGGCGGTGCCCACCTCCCGCCCGCACCTGCTTCGAGACTTTGAGCCACGTCTTCTTCAGCCGGAATATTGCGCTGCGGTTCATGGACGAGGTGATCTCCAGCACGGCATTGTAGTTGTGCAAGCAGCGGCAGATGTCGGCCACGGCCACCCACTTCTCGATGGCGCTCACCCTTGCGTTGATGTCCTCATTGCGGATGATTTCTGAAGCAATCAAGTTACTGATCTTTAAGCCCATGCAATAAGACAAGAAAAAAAATAAGAGGCATAAGTACTGCAAAACTGATAAATCTCCATCATTTGCAGATGATCTGATTATCTGGAAAATCCCAAGACGATGCTCTGGGATATCACAGAGTGACTAATAGGAACTCACTTTAATGGCTTTAAGGGCTGGTTAAAGTTTGACATACAAAAATGGGAAGTTTTCCTATGCATTGGCTGTGCCAACTAGAAAACACCGTGAAAAAGATCTTTACAGGGCACCTGGGTGGCTCATTGGGTTGAGGCCTCTGCCTTCAGCTCGGGTCATGGTCTCGGGTGGGTTATGATCAGGTCATGATCCCAGGGTCCTGGATCGAGTCCCGTGTCGGGCTCCCTGCTCAGTGGGAAGCCTGGTTCTCCCTCCGAACTTCTCTCTCTCATGCTCTCTTTCTCTCTCTCAAATAAATAAAATCTTAAAAAAATAATTTCTGAAGGATGTACGTCAAAAAGATGGATTGTAAAGTTACTTAAGAAAGGAAACCTCTGAAGAGAATCAGGAAGGGATGATAATGCAAAATAGTACAGATTGTAACTCTTAATTACATTGAAGTGATAGTTTTTTTTTTCTTCTCCAGTCACAACCACTGAACCCAAAACCAGTTTTACATATAAGTTACACTTTTTTTTTTGAAGGAGTAACTCAGTGGAATCTTCCAGAACACGGAGAAGAAAGAGTATCTTCTAACTTATTCCATGAGGCCAGTACGACCCCGATACTAAAACCAGACACGAATAACAGGAGAAGGAAAAAACACACCCATTTGTCTAACACACCATAACCGTGTCACTTTGTCCCCGGAACGTGGGATGGCTGACTATTAGCGACCATCAGAGGAAAACCCGCCTTCACTACGTCAACGGGCTGAAGGGGGTAAACGGAGGCCCCCCTCAATAGATGCGGAAAGAAGCTGTTGGTAAAAGTCATCGTTTATCTGTGGTAAACACCATTAGCAAACAAGGAAAAGAATTTCCTGCAGCTGATAAACAAACATTATCCCAAGTTGGGAAACAGGAGAAGCACTCTGGAGCCACCACCCAGACTCATCATCAGCATTCGCACTCCAGGCCGTCCCAGGGGGCCGCAGGGGTCGGGGGGTGCATGCAGGGCGCAGGGGTGCACGCAGGGTGGGGGGTGCACGCGGGCCGCAGGGGTGCACGCGGCCGCAGGGGTGCACACGGGCACGAGGGCGGGTGCACCTCATTCTAGCCCCGATGCTGGGGAGCCCAGTCGACCACTCGATGAAGCAAGGAGATTAAAGGCCAAAGGCCAGAGAAAGGTCTAGAAGCAGTTGCAGGCGGTGCCGGTCTCTGCCGGGAGCCACACAGTCTGCGTCTGGCGGAAATGCCGATTTTAAGAGACGCGGCCAGATGCCAGGTGGTGATGTGGGCAGCCCTCAGGGAAGGACCGAGCGGGTTCAAAGCAGGCTGTCCTCCTGTGTAATGCTGGCGATGGAACTTAACCCCCTCGGGCCTCAGTTTACCCAGTCATAAAGCGAGCGAGAAGGGGTTAAACGAGCCAGTGATGATGAAGTGGCCGGGCGGCCCTCGGCTGGCCTGGGTCCCGGGCACAGCTGGGCAGGAGGGTGGGAAGGTGCTTCCGGGGCCCGCCCCCCTGCCCCACTCTCCGGCTCCCACGCGGCCCCCTGCTCTGCTGCTGGCTTCCTACGGGCCCCCCAACCCCCCACTCTGTGCCGCCTCCGCCCCTCCCCCGCAGCCAAGGAGCCTCCCCAATGAGGGGTGGTGGCCAGGGAGCCCCGGCCGGCCGGGCACTTAGGACAAGCAGTCACGCGCTCCTGCCTCCGGACGGGGCCCTGCGCCAGCGGGGGCTGGAGCCGGGGCGGCCGTGGGGGAGTCCCTGGGAGACGTCCGCCTCCAGCCAGACCACCGTCAGGAGACCCCGGGTGTCTGCCCTCGGAGCCTAGTTCTCCTCGAGTCGTCCACGCGGGCGAAGGGCCGGTGTGAGATTACGACGCCTACAAATCCCAGGGGCCCCGTGCCTCGTGGGGAGCCCTGTGCACGCAGCTCCCCGAGGGTCCTGCCGGAGAAGAACCCGGGGGAGGGGACAGGCACTGCGCCCCCGGCCCTGGTGCCCGTACTCACGTCGTTGAAATGCTTGGTGGTCTTCATGATGTAAGGGGTCCTTTCGTTCTTCTCCAGCTTCATCCAGCCTTGTCCGAAGAACTCCCTGTGGGAAGTGAGGACAGCCGGGCCGATGAGCCCCGCTCAGCTCTTTGCTGTGGGCGCTCTGCTTCCCAAAGGCGCCCGCCGCTCAGGGAGGAACTTCCCGCAGAGCCCCAGACAGGGAGGGGCCCCGGGCTGGCGTCTAGGGTCCGGCCCGGCACAGGGCCTCAGTGGCCTCATCTGCGAGACGGGAACATGACCGCTTCCGCCCGGGGCTGCAGCAGGGAAGCCCCGTGCAGGCAGGTTCAGCATGCGCTGTGGAGGGCAGAGTCTTGGGGCCCGGGGGCACTCCCGTCTCAGACTCTGTGCCACGAGGCTGGTCCACAGCCCAGGGACGGAAAGGGAGGAGCCCGCAGGCCGGCGTGTGCCCCGGTGAGGAGGACCCCGTGGGAAGGGAGACCGCCCCGGCCTCCCGGGGAAGCTCTGCCCTGGGCGGGGACGGTGAGGGGCAGGAGGGGAGCGATTCTCCACTTCTGCTTCCGGAGGAGCCCCGCAGAACCAGTGGGCTGCACCGCAGACGCGGCAGGTGTCCGAGACGGCCGGCGGAAGTTTCCAGAAGCGGAGACCAACGGCCCTACAGCAGGTCGGAGCCTCAGAACTGGAGATCCCAATTTTGGGAACCTAATCTCGGGACCCTCGTCGGAAACTCCGAGAAACCCTTTGTTACAAGGAGGTTTATGTCAGCTTCAGATGTGAACCGCCAGAGGCCTCATGGCCTGGGAGGGAATTCCGTGCACTCTTGAAGGTGCTGCTAAAGCTCGCCGCCAGCGCACGCGCGCCCAGGGAGGCCGCGGGAGTTCACTTCGGTACCGCGATTACCGGCGGCACCTGGGGCGACCGACTACAGTCCGGGCGCTGAGGCCAGGCCTCGGGGCTCCTGCAAGATCCAGAGCTGGCCCTGCCCTCTGCTCCGGAGGCACACGTGTGTGCACAGCTGCACTCACACCCACGTAGGCGTGCACACACGCATGTGCACACACACTCCTCTAGAGCCCTGGGATAGCTTCCGGAAGAGCACGTGCGTCTGCATGGGTGCAGGCGTGCAGGACCTGGGGCCAGGGAAGAGGAACGTCCCGCATCCCTGCGGACACACACGCTTCTGATCCCCCGTGGGGAGTGCACATCTAGTAACTATCAGCCCCCCCGTGGGGGCTGCGGACGTCTAGTGCGAGGGTCCCAGGGAGGCCGCGGGCCGGCGGCCGGGAGCGGGAGGGGAGGCCTGCGCCCGCGCCCACTCACTCGTAGGGGATCTTCTTGAAGACGAGGTGGTCCAGCAGGGTCAGCTGCTCCGCGATCTCCAGGGCGGAGTGGTTCTCAAAGGGCTCAGCCTTGATGCCTTCGGCCTGAGGGGAGCAAGTCCTGAGTCAGGCCCTCCCGCTTTCCGCCGCCTCCCTGGTGTCAGGCCCGGGTCTGGGCGGCGGGGGCGGGACGGGCACGCGGGAGCGTGTGCAGGCCTGTGCCCCGTGAGTCAGCGCTCACGCGGCAGGGAGGCTACCTTGTCCCGGCCGTGACCGAGACCACAGAGGCGTCCGGACGACCGCGACTGGCCCACGTCACTCGGCAGGACACGGGCCGCCTGGGCCCGGAGCCCCGGCCGTGAGTCCCGGCTCCCAGTGACCTGTCCCTCCCCTCGGGTTCTGTCTGGACCCGTAGGTGGCTCCGTAACGTCTCCCTTGAAGCCTCATTAGCAGCGCGGACTCACAGGTGTGCTGACCCCTGGGGCGCCCAGAAGACGGCTGTCTGGCCCTCGTCTTGGGGTTCCTGTGTTTCTGGCCCCCCAGGGGCACAACCTGTACGCTGTCCACCACCTGGTCCCCCCGGCTGGGAGAGAGCCTGGGGAAACACTGGCCAGGGGGCCAAGGTCCTGGTGTCCTTGCCGCAGAGGCCCCCTTGTTGGGTCTGAGAGGGGACAGAGAGGGCTGGAGAAGAGAGCGAAGGAGCCCCAGGGCTGGGTCCAGGAGAGAGGGGGCAGGACAAGAATCACCCCGACCTCCAGCTAAGCTGCATGGGACAAGGGGGCAGCTACCTTGCCTGGAAGTCCCAGGGGCTGGGCTGAGCCCCCAAACCTGCACTGCTCTCAAGGGAACGGGTTCAGCCCATCAAGGGGGCAAGCGCTGTCCTAGACGGTCTGCCTCCCTCCCCTGCTCCCGCAGCAGCAGCGGAAGGACCAGAAAACAGTCCTGGGCTTACGGATGCAGGGAAGCCCAGGAAGGGGACACGATGGCATCTGGGAGTGGCGCGTGGGGACGTGGGGACAGGAACAGCAGTGGCACCAGGACACCTAGGGTAAGGACCCTCTGGGGACCCAGGATGGTTCACTGTCAGGCCCGAGGGCCCCAGCTGGCCTGGGCCGGGGAGAGGCCGTGGGGGGTGGGGGTCGGCCATGAGAAGGTGTGCCAGGGAAGGGGAGGGAGGGAGCTCGCCCTGCTCCCTCCGGTCACCCGGGGAAGTGCGGTGACCCTGGAGGAGAGGTCCTCAGGCTCTCTCACACAGGATGTGCCCCCTCAGGCTCTCGGAGGCTCCGCCCAGCGGTGCTTTGTTCTGCAAGAGCCTCAGGATGTTTGCCGGGGCACGAGGGGCTCTCCTGCTCTCTGGGGTTGGGGCCTGCTGGGAAGCTGTGCCCTGCCCCCTGCGCGCTGGAAGGAGCCCGGACTCCTGGGGTCAGCCGGTGCCCCGCCCCAAGGACCCGTTTGTGCTGTCTGTGCACACACACCTTTCCTGCCCAGGGGCCCAGCGCAGCTCCTGCTGCGGGGGGGGGGGGGGTGGTGGGGGCTGGGGGGTAGGCTGTGGGCCCGCTGCAGGGGGTGTGGCCCCGGGTGCTCCCCGTGGGCAGCCTGGCCCCGGAGAGCACTGAACGCGGCCCAGAAGCGGCGGTGCCCGGAGCTCCGCCAGCCAGCGTAGGAGCTGAGCCGGCACGGGGCACGGGGAGGGCAGAGTCCGTTTGCCTCAGCTTCCTTGGCCGCCACGGTGGCGGGGCCCAGACTCTGGGGTGACTTGTGGCGGCATGGGGCACATCCCTGACCTGGAGAAGGAAGTGGGCCCGCCGGGCCCTGGGAGCACATCGCTCCCTCCCCTCCACCATGGCCCCGCCACCACGAGCTCGAGCACAGAGCTGCCGGGGGGCGCCCACGTAGGTGGACAGCGGCCCCCGACTCCTCGGGATGAGCCCTTGCTCTGGAGCTGAGTCGCGTGGGGACCCCGGCTCGGACCCTGCAACCCTGGGTGGGGCACGTCCCCGCCCCAGACCCCGCTGCTTCATCCTGAGCGTGGGGAGGGTGGTGTAGACGAGAGCCTGGCTCGGGGTCAGCGCTCGGGAGCAGCCCTCCCCTGCCCCAGCTGGGGCCCCGACCCGCCTCCTCCGGGACCGTGGAGCAGAGAGCACAGGGCGGCGGGGGCGGGGGAGGGGGGCAGCAGAGGATGAGGAAGAGAGGGGCGGGGTGTGACGGGTGGGATTTCCTCCCTCCAAGAAGTGCCGCAGTCCTGCTGCCTGGGGTCTGGACGTCACCCCGTCACCCCGTCGGAAACTGGGATTTTTGTCTTTGCAGATGTGCCCTGGTTAAGAGGCGGTCACGGGGCGGGGGGGGGGGGGAGCGCTTGGACCCAGGGAGAGACCTGCTCGGGGACTGTGATGCCAGCGGGGTCCGGGAAGCTGGAAGAGGCAGGAAGCCCCTCTTGGGGAGCGTCTGAGTTCCAGCCCTGACGTCCAGCCCCCGCCTCGCGCGCGAACTGGGAGAGGACAGGTCTTCGGGCTATGCCGGGGGCCGTTCTGGAGGGGGCTGCACGGGGATCGGGGTGGCTCACCATCTGCGTGATCTCCTCCAGCGTGATCTGGTTGTCGCCAGGGTCCTCCTGGGTCAGGGTCCTAGGGGACGAGGCGCCATGGTGAGCCCCGTGCAGCTGCTGGTGCCCTCACCTCACCTCGGCGGCACCCCTCCCCACGCAGGACCCCGCGGGCTGCCGTCGCTGCTCTGCACTTTCCCGGGCTGCTGCCCATGCCCGTTGGTCATGGACGTCTCCCCGACGGCCGGACCTTCGGGATTCCGCTCCCAGCCCCTCCTGCCCGGTGAGCCTCCCTTAGTCCCCGTCTCCTGGTGTCAGGAAGGTGTGGGCACGCTTGACCCCCGCACCCCGGGGCCAGGAGCCCGAGAGCTGGCTGATATCTGAGCGGTCCACCCCTGTGGCTCGGGCCCCAGCACAGGGTGGGCCTGTGGCCAGTGCCGGTGGAACGCCAGGAGCGACGCGGGGAGGGACGCCAGGCCTGGGGGCAGAGTGGGCGGGAGAGCCGCGGAGCCTTCCAGACGGAGGAACAGAGGTGGTGGGAGGCCCAGAGGCAGCCCGTGTGTGGGCGCGTGCAGAGCGGGCAGTGGGCCGTGGCGGGCAGGGACGGTGGACCCTGCGTGGGTCACTCTGTGACAGCACGGTGACCTCTGGGGGAGGGGAGGCGGCTGTGGGCGCTCGATCAACAGCACGTCCACCCCGCGGAAGGCGTTATCAGGTGACCAGATGGCCAGGTGACAGTCCTGGAGAGCGTGCGGCCCGAGGTGCCACTGCTGGCCTCGGCGAGGGCGCCATTCCACGCGGGGCTGCCCGACGCCAGCCTGCGCCCTTTGTGGCAGCGGGGGCAGCGTCCGGGACAAGTCCGTGGGCTCAGGGGTGCTGCGCCCTCCCGAGGGAGAGACCCTGGGACCCGGGGGCCCGCTGTGCGTGTGCCCAGGAAAGCGAGGTGGACAGTGTAGCTCGTCTGAGTCCTGCACACGCCCCCGGTGCCCGCAGACGGGAGCGAGCCAGCGCCGGCTGCACTGCCCCAGGCGCATCCCGTGCAGCCACGGGCACCACGTGGCTTATGCGACCGAGGAGCTGAACTTTCAATCCATTAAGGTTTAACAGCCCCGGGTGGCTGGCGGCGGCCACCTCGAGGTCAAGGTCCGAGCCGAGGAAGGACACACGCACCGCCTGCTCGGAGGCCTGACCGCAGAAGCGGGTGCACGGCCCCACGCGGCTCAGGGCTCCTCCCCCGGCACACCTGCCGAGACCAGCCCGCCTGGAAGGGGCCCTCCCCTGCTCCCTGCCGGTGGCTGGCTGTGTGGGGGCAGAGCCCGGGCCCCCGCGCAGCAGCTGTGCCCCCCAGGCCGGGGCCGCCCAGACCTGATGATGTTGGCCGCGGCCTTCCTCTCCTGGGTCAGCAGCTCGGGGTCACGCACGACCTCCTCCAGGAAGCTGGTCACCTTGCATCTGAGCTCATCGTTGGTCTCGAAGTCCTGCGGGGAAGACGTGGCGGTGGCTCTGACCACTGCTCAGGCTGCCCGGCCCCGGCCCCGCCACACGCGGGGAGGCTGCCTGCCTTGTCTTCCTTTGTCCTGGCCGCGTGGGCGGGCACCAGAGGGGCCCAGAGACCCTTCAGTGTAAAAGTCTGGGCAAGACCCAGGGTCAGCCCCTGGCCAGCTGTGCCCCAAGGCCAGGACCCTGGGGGTGCGGACCTACTTCGCCCCCTGCTGCAGACGGAGGTGGAGGGACACAGGCCCCGGGGCCCTGGAATGTCCTTGGTGCCCTCCCAGGGGAGGCACCGGAGCAGCCCCTGAGCCCCCTCCCACTCCCGCGAGGCCTTCCTGCTCGCGGTCCTGGCGGCCGCTCGGAGACGGCAGCGGGTCCCCGGGGGCCAGCGCCGGGGGGCCTCCCGCCCACCTGAGAGTGTTTGGAGACCCAGTGGCGGAGCACGTTCAGGACGCGGTTGGTGGCCGCTCGGCGGATCACGAACTCCTTGTCCCCGTTCCTCTGGTCAGGGGGAAACCCTGTGGCACAAGGGACAGAGGGTACAGGGGGACAAGAAACGGGGCTCGGCGCTCGTCTGGATCCAAGCCCCGGGCCTGGGTAAGCCGGGCCGCTGCCGTGGCCGGCGGGTGGGGCTTCGGGTCGGGGGTCAGTGCTGGCCAAGGCCGGGGGCAGCAAGCCCTGAACACCCGGAGGGGGGCGGTTCCCGGGGCCGGGGCAGCACCTGCAGCAGGGCCGAGCCCGCGGAGGGAGCAGACCCCCTCGTGCGTACCTGCGCTGGCCAGGGACATCCTCCGGTACTTCTCCTTGTTCGGGGTGCCCTCGTTGGCTCCCGCCGTGGCTATGGCAAAGGCAGAGGCCGCCGACAGGGCGCTGCGCGTGTTATCCAGGTCCCGACACGAGGTCATGACGACCCCGTTGTTGTAGGAGAAGAGGGGGAACTCTGCGGAGGGGACGGAACCGACCCTCAGCCTTCCCTCGGCTGTCAGAAAACCAGGGGTCCCCACGCTGGAGCAGCCGCAAGATGGCCAGCCTGTCCTCACGGCCCCCGGGGCTCAGCAGGCGGAGGTGGGGGGCCGTTCCCTGGTTCACGTCCCTGGGGGGGAATGCGACCCCCAGGGCGGTCTCGGGGTAGGGAAAGCCCCCGCCTCCGCCCGCCTTCTCCGCGGAGCTGTGCCGGTCTGCGGGAAGTCCCCAGCCGCCGCTGCCGCTCTTCCTTCCCCCCTGGGGCTCAGCCAGCCCGGGCTGTGTGGGGACAGTGACACGAGCTGCCTTATGCCCTCAGCCTGTCTGGGATGAACACGTGACCCGTCCAGTGCCTGACGGGCTCACAGGCGTGATGGGACAGCGCGAGGCCCAACCTGCTGTGGGGCCTCGGGCCAGTTCGTTGCCCTCTCTGGATCCCGCATCTCTGGGCAGTAGGGACAGTAACACCTACTCCGAGGAGCGGATGTCACAGGTAGAGGAGAGGACACGCCCGTAAGTACGCGGTGTCGCACCGTGGAACGTCGGTGCCCGATAACGCCTGGTAACAGCTGTGGCCCTGACCCTGGAAACCTATCACATCCTCTTAGGTCTCTGGACAGCGATCCAAACTCAGGACGAGGTCATGGTATTTACGCTGCAGGGACCCAGTGGCTTCTTCCGAAAACTCCGAGCTCCGTTCTGACGTTTGCAGTGTGGTGGGTCTGAGGGCCGTGGCCGTGGGTCCACGGCCGGGCGACCCTGGGCCTACAGGGTCTCCCTGGGGGGCCTGCACGGCAGGGGCTCCAGGGGCCGGGGCAGGAGGGGTGAGGCGAGCAAGGGCTCACGGGGGGACCTCGGGACGTAACTGGGAACCCCCTGGCCGTAGCACAGACCCCTGAACCCGGGTCCCCGTGGACGAGCCCCCCACCCCCGCCAGTCTGGAGTCGGGGTGACCCTGCTGCACGCCGGGTCCCGCGTCCCTCGCCTGCACTCAGTGAGACCGCCCCTCTGCCCGGCCGGGGCCTCCCGCGTCCTCCCGGAATCCGTCTGTGACATCCCAGGGCTGAGCTGTACCTGAGGAATTTTTGCTTTTGACTGACTTTGGCGTCGTGGGCGATTTGGTCGGTGACGCCTCGGTGTCCCCATCATCACTCTGGTTTTGGTCGTTGTCGGACTCTTCCCTCACGGAGACTTCCGAGCCTGGGGGAGAGAAGGAACGTCCTCAGTGGTCGCTGGTTTGGAAGCGCAGGCCTATCACTGGCGGAAGCGGGATGGAGGTTTGGGATGTGCCGGCGGCGGGAGGCATGACGGCTTTGTGGGCTTTCCTGCGCCAGCGGGGTGATGAGTCTCCAGGATGGCTCTTTCCTCCCCGGGCCGCTCAGCCCCTCACGGGCTCCGCTGGGGACCCGTTCAGATGCGAGTGCTGACTCGGGGGTCTGGAGTGGGGCCGTGTGCGCGCCTGCGTGTGCGTGTATATGAATGTGAGTGTACAGGTCTGTGTGCATGCATGTGCGCACAAATGTGTGTACATGTGTGTCTGCGTGTGCACCCGTGTGTTAGAGTGTGCATGTGAATGTGAGTGCATGCGTGCACGAGCAAATGTGAGTGTGCGCCTGCGTGCATGTGCACGTTAATGAGTATGCATGTGAATGTGAGTGCTCACGCGCATGTGTGTGCAGGTCTGTATGCATGTATGTGCACATGAATGTGTGTAAATGTGTCAGTGTGTGTCTGCGTGTGCACCTGTGTGCATTTATGTGTGCATGTGAATGCGAGTGCACGCGTGCACGAGCAAATGTGAGTGTGCGCCCGCGTGCATGTGCACATTAATGAATGTGCATGTGAATGAGTGCACACACACATGTGTGTGCAGGTCTGTGTGCATGCTTGTGCACATGAATGTGTGCCTGCATGTGCACCCGTATGCGCATGTGTTAATGTGTGCATGTGAATGTGAGTGCACGTGTGCATGAGCGAACGTGCGTGTCTGAGTGTGTGCATGTCTACGTGCTCATGTGAGTGGGCATGTGCTTGTGTGCACATCTGTGCATATGAACACGTGTGCCTGTGTGTGTGAATGTGTCCGTGTGCACGTGTGCATGCGTGTCCATGTGTGCATTTGTGCCCGTGTGCATGCGTGTGTCCATGTGTGTGCGTGTGTGCACGTGTGTGCACGAAGCAGCTCAGGGTGGCCATCCGGGCCATGCTGCCCAGAATGCCCCGCTCTGCGCCCGTGCTCCCGCACTTCCGGTCACGATCATGAGTGCCCTGGTTTCGGCAACAATTTACAGTCTCCCTCGCCTTGGGAGACTCATGGTTTACACACTTTGGAGAAAAGTGATGAACTGTGTTAACAGTGAGATCTTCGTCAGAAACCGTTAACCTATCTGGTCCTCAGTTTCTCCAACTGGAAAGTGAGTGAAATTACATGTGACTATTTGAGACTCAGACAGGCCGTCTCTTTAGAAACGAGTGTCTGCACACACATGCACACGCACACACACGCACACACACGATTTGTGCACAGTCAGGCGGAGAGCTCCTCGATCACTGGTTGAGAAGCCCCTTGTGTGATCACTTTTCAGGACTGAGTCGTGTTCGGTTTTGGGACATGAGCGGCCCGGATTCTCTGCGGGTTGAGGGCCGACGGCGGACCGTGACTTGGCCTCGGCAGCCGGTCCTGGGCTCCCTGGTAGGCGGTTCCCTCGGCCACAGACTCGCGGGTGCACACGCCGCGCATTTACTATACGTGTCACCATTCAATGTCACTGGGTGACAGTGGTCACTGGGCGTCCCTCCCCCTGTCCTGACACACAGAGGACACATCCTGACCCCCTTCAACGTCCTTCTCCAAGGCCTCTTCCTTGAGGCCTGGGGCTCCAGCCAGCCCAGGGGTGTGCATGCGCATGCATGCGTGCACGAGTGTGCGTGTGCACTGAGACTTCACCCGGGGCGCCCAGGATGTGTCCTGAGCTGAACTAAGAGAATCAGACCAACCGTCCAAGGAGGCGCCCCTCCAGAATGGCCGGGGGGCTCTGAGAGCGGGGGCTGGCGGCCTGTCCCACCCTCTCTGTGCTGTCCCCACCCCCGCTGGGCCAGCCGCATCGAGCCGCAGAGGGTCCCCGAACACACGGAGCTCCTTGCTTGGGTCTTGCCGCCTCATCGTGCTCCCCTCCTTCTGGTGAAAATCTGGGCCCCCCAGAAAGCCTTCTCTGACTTGGCAGATGGCGTCCCCCCCACCCCCCGGGCCCCTCGAATACCCCTCAAACGCAGCACGCCAGACGTCCCCATGTGCCCGTGTGGTCCTGGTCCTCGGCGGCCCTGTGCGTCCCGGGGTGCGGTAGCTGGGTCTGCCGACCTCTTCTCTCCCAGGACCTGCCCCGCAGACGGGCAGCGGCCGGCAGCCCGACCACGGAACCGCTCATCGGGCGCCCTGGGGGTCTCTGCCCGCCTCTCTGCAGGCCGGGCTCTCGTCTTCCCCGGGGGAGCCTGGCGGGGCTGGGGGCCGAGGGGGCGGCTCGGCCCGCACGTCCACTCACTCTGCTTGCTGAGAGCCGTGGGCTCTTCGGGCTTCTCAGCGGCCGTGTCGCCCTCGTCCGGAATCTTGTTGGCAAAGCTGCCGGACACGTAGAGCTTGCTGGGGTCCAGCGTGGCCTTGCTGAAGGGGGCCACAGCCGAGTACAGGCTGGTGTAGCCGTTGGAGCTGCAGCTGAGGGCGGCCAGGTCCAGGGCCTTGCCGCCCGTGATGATGGGGATGTTCAGGGACAGCTTCCGCCGGCGGCTGGGGGACGACGTCTTGGTGATGGACAGGGGCGGGGGCGAGGAGAACTTGCGTGTGGCACACGGGGACTTGGGAGGGTCACCGTACAGAAGCTTGCTGCTCTGGCCGCTGGCGAACAAGAGCTCCAGTGACCTGCGGGGCGGACGGAGAATGGCGACCAAGGGTCAGCGCGGACCTGGCTGCCTTCCCAGGCCTGGCGTCCCCCTGTCTCCGGGGCTCCAGGGGCAGCGGGACACAGGCGGCCCGGCCACGTTGGGGCCTGCACCCACCCGGCACCGCTCGCCTGGGCGCACCCTGCAGAACCGCCCGGGAGACGCTGAAATTGCAGGACAGACCCCGGGGCGTAGGGACCGCGGGGACCGACGGTGGGGACCGACAGGCTCTCCCCGGCGGGGGACGGCCTCGTCCTTTCAGGGACAACACGCGAGCGCCAGTTCAGAAGTCCAGACCGACCTGACGCGCGTTACCGCGGGAACCCCCTGAGCCCACACCCAGGATCGCCGGGGCCGGGGCCGTGACCTCGCTCAGCTCAGACCTGCGTTCTGCCCGCTCGGGACGGCTTTGCCCCGGTTCCGTGCTGAGTTCTGCATCGCTCGAGCCCCTCCATTGACATGCGTGTGCCCTTAGCCTAAAACGTCCCAAGATCATTTCTGGGGGAAGAGACACGCCTGGTGTTTTTGCTACTTGTTGCAAGGAAAAGCCTTCCCTCGCGCACTCTGCCTGGTTGTGTCCTTGGGCTCGAGGTCCGGATAAGCGAAGCCAGTTTAAGTGACGCTCTTGGGACCCTGGCACCTGGGCCGGTCCTCTGAGCAGGTGCCTTTGAGGGCACGGGGCCAGGGGGAGCGGTGATGACACGGCCATGGCTGGACCTCGGCACCTGCCAAGTGTCCCGTCTTGGGTCCGGGCAGGGACACGGGCTTCTACGTCGGCAGCAGGCTCTCCGTGCACAGGGGCTCATGGCCCCCATGTGCTGGACCTCACCTTCGCCCGGGCCCTGACTGTTTGCGGAGCGGGAGCCCGAGGCTCAGAGACGGGGGAGGGGGCTAGCCTGGGGCGGGGAGCGGAACGTGAGGGGTCCCAGCCATCCTGGTCAGGCCCCTCCCTCAGCACGCCAGGGCTCCCTCTCAGGGCCAGGCTGGAAGCTGCTGACACGCTCGCAGTCACGTGTGCAATGGCTCACGCGTGTGCAACATGTCTGCCCTGTGTTCTGCTTTCTAGGGCTGGGAAGGTTCCAGAAGTTCAGAGCAATGAGACCTGCACCCCCTGCCCCTGCCCGGACGAGGCCAGAGCAGGTGGACAGGGAGCCGGGGTGGGCAGGCCGAGGGGCCAGGGCACCGGGCGGGGGGCACTCCGGGCGGCTGCCTGCTTGGCCGCAGAGACGTGGGGAGGGAGGGAGAGGGGTGGTTACAGTCTCCAGGCCTCCTGGCCCTGCTCACGTCCTGGGCTCTCGTTTGAGACCAGCGTGGCCTCCCAGTGGCCCTGGGAAGCTGGCGGGACACAGCAGCTCTGCCCCCGGTCTCACCCCGGGGTGGGGGCCGTTCAGCGGGGCTCTGAGGCTCAGGATGGGCCGGCCCGGCCACTGCTCAGGTCTGGGCAGAAAAGGAAGTCACCAGCTGGTCCCTCCCATTCCCAGAGCAGCGAGGTCCCTCAGGGGCTCGGATCTAGTCCCTGAACTCGGCCGACCCCAGGGCAGCCCTCACGACGTGGCCTCACAGTCCCCGTGCCAAATGGGGATATCCGCCTCCCTTCCCCATGCATCTCTGTGGGCTGCCGGCCCACGTGGGTCTCTCCCCGCCGGCCTCGCTCCGTGCTGCTCTCGCGGGGTAACTGGTCGGGGGCGGGGGGGTAAAGGCTCCTGCCGGGCTCAGAGGCTGGGTGCCCCGCAGCTGGACCGACCCCGCGGCTCCGAGGCCGGCTCTCTGGGCCGCCCCAGGCCTCCGCCGGGCTAGCCCGGACCCTGTGACGCGGGCTGTGCCTGCCCCTCGAGTTCTCACCTGGCAGGGACCCGGGGCTCGCGGTGACCCACCGGGCCCCTCGAGGCTTGGCCAGAGCTGGGGGCGGGCAGTTGCACAGCGGATGGAGCAGGGCAGCAAGGAGGACAGGAGGAAAAGGAGAGTGAGGCCCACCGGCGCCCTGCCCGCTCCACCAACTCACGGACGGGGCCGCCAGAGCCCGCGAGCAGCCCAGGCCCGAGCTCAAGCCCCCACTCAGCCTGGGGACCTGGGGGCGAGTCTCCGGGCCTCTCCGGGTCCCGGCCAGCCCGACGGCAGGGCCGCACCGTGGCGCTGGGGGCGGACGGGCGATCTTGACGCAAGGTCAAGGCGGCCTGCCTCCCGGCCGCACCGGCCCACATGTGCCCTCGGGGGCTGCCCCTCTCCACAGGAGGGTGGGCTCCCGGCAGGGAAGGGCTGAGGGTCTTGGCCTCTCCTGTGTCCTTCCGCCCACCCCCTCTCCCCTTCTTTCTCAAGCGGGAAGGTGGGGAAGCCCTGTGCTTCAGGGAGAGCCTCGTGCCCCCTTGAGATGCCCCCCCCCCCGAGAGCTGGCGGGCAGAGGGTCAGACAGCGGGGCCTGGGGCGCTCCACCCTCCCCGCCCCTGTGCAGCAGGCTGGCTGGTTCCCGGGGAGCCCGCATCCCCCCCACCGCCCCCCGACTCAGGTCGCAGCCCCGCAGCCGGCCCCGAGCTCGGCTTCCCTCCCAGCCCGGACGGCGGGGGGCCCGGCGGCAGGAGGGGCCTGCCCACCTGGCGGGAATGGCGCTGATGGGCTTCCTGTAGATGGTGATGAGCTTGTCGAGCACGACCACGGCCGTGGTGAAGACGCGGTAGGAGTGCAGGAACGTGTTGAGGAAGTCGATGCTCAGGAAGCGCAGGTCAGTCAGCCTCTCCAGCAGCCGCCCGACACTGGCGTAGCGGATCTGCAGCACTTTGCAGGAGTTCATGGTCTTGCTGAAGCGGATGTCCACGTCGTCGCAGTACAGGGAGGCGTCGGACCTGCGGAGGGAGGGAGGGGCCCGGGGAGACGCGGTCCGCCCCCGCGAGCCTGCAGCCGGCCGTGGGCCCCCACACCCGCCGGCGGCGGCCGGCCTGCTCCGGGGCCCAGGACAGGTGGGCGGGCGACCCCGGGCGAGAACGGGCCGCCCCCAGCAACAGCCGACGCGCCCCGCGGACAATGCCGAGCAGTTCTGGCCAAAACGCAAGAAACGTACAAACCACACAAACCACGGCTGCTGGGGTCTCAAGGTAAGAGGGCGCTCTGTCGGCACACGGTCGCGGCGCCGCTCTCCCTAACGCCCCACAGGGAGGCGACCCCGGGGTCCGCCTGCAGCTCACGGGACAGCCCGGCGGGTGCGTCCGTGAGGGGAGGGCGGCTGGGCTGGGAGAGGGCGCCGCGTGCGGGAAGGGCCTGGCGCCGGGTCTCTGGGACACCTCAAGCGAGCGAATCCAGGACCAAAGCCCGCACGTCCTACGACTTTGTTTCTATGACGCGTCCCCAACAGCCCGGTCCGCCGACACGGAGGCCGCCGGGGGAGGGGCGCGGACCGCCAACACGCCCGGGGCTTTGGGGGGTGATGGAAACACTGTGTACTCAGGCGGCAGTGATGTGTGCAGAACACAGTGATGCGCTAAAATCCCGAACCGCACACTTTAAATCGCTGTTTTATGTGACACAAATCCCATCTCAGGAAAAACCACGCAGGCGCAAAAAAGTTGTAAGAGAAATTCCTGGGGGAGTCTGGAACCCAGCGGGTGCTTCATGTGTCTTTGGGGCACCGGCCGCCTGTGGATATGGAGCCCCTCGGGTTTCTGTGGCGGGGAGGGTGTCGGGGCGAGAACCCGACAGACGGCGGAGGCCCTGGGGGCGGGAGGCGCGAGTGTCCTGGGCTAGCCCGGGCTCCGGGGGGCGGGCGGGGTGCAGACGCCCGAGAACATACCCTGTGCTCTCTCCGCGGCTGGGGCAGGCAAACACGCCCGGGTCAGGGCCCCCCAAACGGTATGAAGAGCGGTCCCAGGCTGTGGGCCCCCCAGGGCGCTGCCCTGCCAGGTTCTGCAAGACCTTCGTGGATAAATCCCTCCGGAAAATGAGCTCACAAATCAAAATAAAGAGCCATACGGGGAATCAGGTCCCCGAGAGCAGGAGCCGGCCGATGGACATCGCTGTTCGGTCCCCAGGAGTCTCACGTTTTCTGACCACCCTACCGCCTTACCTTACCTGCGACTTCTCCCACTGGCGGCCCACCCGCGGCGGTCCTTCCTTCGGCTCAGGATGCGGTTGGCTGGCCATGGCCGCTGGTGAGGAGCCTCCAGGCTGGGCGGGCGGCGGGTGGGGACTGCTGGCGGCTCTGCCCCTCCACTCTGCTGGCCTCCGCAGGGGTCACGCTCCCCCCACTCCCCCCGGCTGCCTCTTAAAGCTCGGGGGTCGGTCTTCAGCCAGCACCAGATCACCGACCTCAGGTATTTGACTACAGTAAGACCCTCGGGGCTGGGCAGGTGGCCCGGACCCTCCAGAGCCCCGCATCCCTGGCCAGAGAGCTTTCCGGGATTTCCGGGTGGCGTGGGATCCCAGCAGGAGCAAGCCGGCTCTCCTGGGACCTTCTGCGTTGGATCTGGTGGTGGGACATCTCCGTCCTCTGGGACAGGTGGTCTTAGGACCCGCAGGTCTGAGGACCCGACGGCCAGGCCCGCACGGCCACACGCCTCTCAGCGGGGAGCTCGAGGTCAGGGGCCTCTCCTGGTGTGGCCGCTGTGCGCTCTCACTTCTGGACGTCGTGAATCTGAATCGCGCTCTCCGTGTTGGTGCAGCAGCCACGAGCAGCCTGGCGTCCAACACAGTCCCCGCTCCCAGAGGGTCCCTGGCGAGGGCGCTGACCCCCACGGCCTCGTCGTAGGTCCCCTTCCTCGGGGCGCCTTTGCCCTTCATCCGCACACACGGGCCGCCGCCGTGCTTTCCTACGCGGGCAGCGGCTGCCTCAGGTCTCTCCTGTGCCCCGCTGGGACATGACTCGGACACAGAATGAACAAATAAGGATAAACCCAGAAATCTCGTCAAAGTGAGCTTCCGGGGGGAAAAAACCCCGACGACACAGGAATTCAGCTCCTATAGGTTGTCGCGGCAAGAACCGGTGTCGCACCAAGAACGCGAGGCTTGGAGCTGGAATACACGGCTGGGGAGGGCACCTGTCACCGCGTGTCCCACGAGTCATCGGACACAGCACCTGCCCTCCCTTCCCTGACCTGTGCCCTGAAACAGTACTCAGCAAGGCCTTAGCAAACATTGAACAAAGCGAGCGGCCTCCGGGACCTGGCGCGGGTCGTAAACGGGGTCACGTTTACGGGGTCACAGCCCCTTGGGGGGGTCTCCCATCCAGGGGTGCCGATGCTGCCTTTCCAGGGCCCTCTCTGGACACATCCCTGGGGTTGGAAACATTCCCGGGAAAGGAAACCACCTTTATCGAGTGCTGTCAGCGAGCCCGGATTCCCTCTCAGGAGGAGAAAAGGGCCACCGAGCCCGTGAAGACGTCAAAGGGGCCAGTGGCCTGGGCGCTCGGAAGCCCGCGGAGGGAGGCCCCCCACACGCCCGAGAAAGTGTCCCGGCTCCGGCAGCAGCGGCAATGGGGTGAGGCCGGCGAGGGAAAACATAAGCCCCACGGGGACCGCGGAGGAGGACCCGCTTAGTGCCAGGAGTCTCTGGAGGAAGGAACGAGCTCGAGAAGACCAGACAGGAGACATGTCTGCAGGAGGGGGCACTCCCGGTCGGCGGCGTCCAGCCCGAGGCCGAGGGGCTCCCCGCGGCGGTCCTCTCTGTGCCTGGAGCGTGTCCAGCCCGGGCCCGGCATCATCACAGGGACCGCCGGACCCCTCTGGTGGCTGTTTGCTTCTAGCACCTTCTCTCTGGGCTCCTTCCGCGTCTGGACGGGTAGAGAAGGCCGGACACCCCGCCGATCTCCTCTGTTCTGAACCGGCCACCGCCGTCGGTCACAGGCCTCTGTCCACGTGCAGGCCTGTGCTGGGCCTCGGCTCCCGTCAGGAAGACGGAGCGTGCGCTGCAGGGGAGGCCGTTCCGAGGACTCCCTGGCGGCCCGAGAGCGCGCCGCCGTCCGTCAGCAGCGTCTGCCGCGGGGTCCGGATCCTGCGCGGCCCCGTGGGCACGACGCCGGCACTTCTGACGGTTTGCTCGCCCGGTTTCTCTTTTCCCTCTGGTCCGCACTTCTGGACGAGAGCTGCCAGCGCGACCTGTCTCCGGGCCACGTCCCGCCTCCGGGCGCGGCCGAGTAGCTGATTCCGGGGAGGGCGCTCCCCTGGGACCACGGTCCCCGAGACTGCGTGCTGGGGCCGCTGCCGCGCCCTGGAGCCCGAGGCGGGTTCTCCGCGTGGCTGCGGACCCTCCTCCTGCCCATGCCCCCCGTGTCCACACGCCGGAGCGCCGGCAGGCAAGGCTGACGCCCGCCCCAGCCCCGGCCCCTCGCTGTCTCCGTCCCTGACTCCTCACGCACTGTCAGAACACTCTGGACCGTGGGTCAGCTCCTTCCCGGGGTCCCTGAGCCTTCCTGTTCCAGGACCTTCGTCTGGGCGGGCGGGTCTGGCGGTGAACGCCGAGGTCGGTCACCTCTCCTGCGACAATCTGCTCTCCCTGTCCTGCCGCCCCACGGGGCTAATTACCATCCCGAACACACACACACGCTTCCCTGCCTCTGCACCTCCGCTCATGCTGTTCCCTCCTCCCGGAGCGCCCTTCCCCGCCATCCTGCTCAGGGCGGCTCTGGCACCCCCTCTGCGGTGTCCTCCCCACCGGGCCAGGGGCCGTCGCCTCCAGACCCTCTCAGACCCACGGGCGTTTCTCTCACTAACGGGTCAGGAGGGCGGAGACCAGGCCTGACGGTCTCTGCTCCCATGGCCCTCGGGGGACGAGGACGCCGCACTCAGCCACTCCTGCTGGAGCCTGCGGCCGGCGGGGCCTTGCACGGTCCCTTTGCTTTGGATGTTCTCTTTACTCTGTCGCAACCATAGTTTAAAACTTGCTGTTTTTCCTTCGCAGGTGACGCCAGGGTCACTTTTGCCGCCTTGACGATGCGTCCTCGGCAGAGAATGTGAGTGGGCGCCCGGCACACGCTTACCCGTGGTCCCACGCGTCGTTTTCTGGTGAAAACAAATCTGCCCTGGGCCTCACGGCCTCCCGGAGAGACGGGGCCCTGCGACGGCGCCAGGGACGCAGAGAGAGTTCAGCCGGGTTCACTCTCCCGCCGCCCAGGCTCGGGCCGGCACAGTCGGCTCAGGATGCGTGTGGTGAGGCCGGACTTCGCCCCGGGCGCCTCCCGAACGGGTGGTGTGAGGCATCGCCCCGACCGTAGAGAACACCAGCTCTTCATGCAGGAAACAAGAACCACACGCGCGACCTCCTCCTGCCCCCGAACAAGAAGGCACGTCTGGGAGGTTGGGAAGGAGGCGTCACCCTCTCCCGCTCGCCAGCGAGGCCTCTGAGCTCACAAACACCAGGGGACTCGTCTGTTATCACACGCGGAGCGGGAGCCGGGGACCCGCGGATGGGGCAGGAAGGAGGGCGAAGCGGGGAGAGCGCACCCGGGAGCTCCGGCCCCCCGCTCAGCGGACACCCCCGCCTCGCCCCTGTCGTCGCCAGGACAGATGCTGTGGCCCCGGAGCCTGTGTTTCTGAAACCCTCTCATTTCGTAATTAGGGAAAAAAAAGTTATTAAAATAAACGCATCAAGCTCCATTCCTGTAACCACTTAAATAGCTAACGCCGAATATCCACGTTTTAAAAACAAAAACGAAGCCGGAGCCCTCATTTGAATACAGGGTAACTTAAAACAAACAAGCACCCAGATGCCCCCAACCCTAAAGTTGGAGCCTAGTGTGTCTTGAAGACTTGTGGCCGGTGGCTCCTGTACCCTGCTGCGGCCATGTCTGTCCCCGGCTCCTGAGCCCGCCGGGCCGTGGCCGTCCCCGGGTCACACTGCAGGGCACCACTTACTTGATCATCTGCGGCACGGTGACCTTGGAGTTCTCCTCGAACGCGTTCATCATCAGCCCGTTGCACCGGATGTTATCCACACACTGGAAGCAGGGGGGGCCCAGGGTCAGAGCTGCGGGGGCCCCGCGGCCGCTGTGTCCAGGGAGCGGCTCGCTGGCCCAGCCTGACGCGGGGTCCTCACGCCGGAGCGTCGTCCTGACAAGGGCTGGTCGGCCGCGGCCTCCCTTCACTCCCAGTGGTGCCCAACTCGGACTCCGGCGACCTTTCGGGGACTCGCCTCCCTGGGCCTTCCCGTCCCTAACTTCGAGGCGGGGATGAAGCCGACCTCGCTGGGCTGTCGGCAAACGGGGGTGCCCCACCCGGCCGTTCGGTCGCTGACCTCTGGGGTCTGGCGTGAGGGGCCGGGTCGGGCTCTGTGGCGGCCTCAGCCTCCACGCCCCGAGCGTGCGGTCCTGCCCCCTGGGTCCTCTGTGCACCCGCGGCCACACTCCGGGGCCGCGGACAGTTTCCGCGTTAGAAACCCCGTCAGGGAGAGGCCGGCCGCTGGGACCAGGGGAACAGGAGCCCACATTTCCCTCAGCCTCGGAGAAACTCAAAACCCACACTCTGCCTTGAATGACAAGTTCCCCCTAAATGAAAAGTACATCTCTGTGGGGGTCCTCCTCCCTCCCGCTGCCCCTGCCCCCCCGGCCTTCACATCGGTGCCGCGGGCGCACCTCAGCATCCCCTGGTTGTGAGGACACGTGTGTCGGGGGAGCTGACCCGGCGGGGGCGGCCCCCGGCCTGCCGGGCACCCCCGTTCTTTGGGAGGGGGCTCAGTCAGCGGGAGGCTCCTGCTCCTTCCACTCGCCAGCCTAGCGTCTCCAACCCACGACCCAGAGACTCCCTCAGCTCCGGTTCTGTCGGCAGCAGCGGAAGGCAGGGTGCCCGGCCACAGACAGGGCTCCCCGGAGGCATCGGGGTTCTGGGGGAGGGCCAGGGGACCCCTGGCCTTGACACTGTTCCCCAGTTTCTGGTTTCCCCTTGGGCGCGCTGGGAGCTTGGAGAACGCGTGGGTGCCCGCGGAAAGAGCAGACGTCCACTCTGCACGCCCGACCTGCCTCGCTCTCCTGGCATTTCCAGACGGGCAGGTAGGCCGGAGGGCGGGGGCGGGCAGTCTGGGCAGCCCGGAAGGGGGCATAAAAACTGGGGGTGGGGGGCCCACCATTAGACAGAGCGGAGCCTCTGCCCAGGGGTCCTGCCTCGAACGGGGGGAGTCCCCAGCTTGGCCGCCCGCTGCTCCCCAGAAACCTCGCCCAGGCTGCAGAGGGCCCCGAGGGTTCCTCTGCTACGGGGTGGGGCTGCGCTAACCCAGGCAGAGGCCGGTCCGGCCCGGGGCCGCGGACACCCTCCTCCAGACTCAGTCTGTGCCGCGGTCCCGCAGGAGCCCCCAGTCCTCTGGGTCTGCTCACCGGTCCCGGGGAAGTTTGTGCTTCCTGTGCGCACCGCTCCCCGTGGGGTGTCCCGCCCTCACGCGCGTGACGGCAAGGACGAGGCCAGGCCTGCTCTCCGCGTAGCTGACACCAAGCCTTGCACGGCCCCGCCTGTGTCCCCAAGCTCTGTGACATCTAGCATCCCAGGGGGTGGTGCTCAGACTTTCCCGTGTGTGCCAATGTCCTGGGGCACACGTGCTAAAAGGTGGATTCCCCAGCTTCGTGCCTGAAACTCACACCTGGGAAAGCCTGTGGGGAACCCTGGGGGAGCCCAAGAATCTGGAGGTTTAAAAATCGCTGCACGGCATGATCCCGGTGTGAGGGGTACGCACTCCCCAACTCTGCCAACGGCGGGGGGGTGGGACGGCTGGCCTCAGCCTTGCCCGGGGCTGTCTGTTCCCTGAGAACCCTGCCCCCGGGGCTCCGGGAGCTCAGGCATGAAGGGACCGCATGCCTCCAGGGCCAGGTGATCCGGCTCACCTGGCTGATGTCACTGGTCCACGCCGCCTTCTCCTGCCTGGACGAGGCCACGAGGATGACTGTGAAAGGCGGGGAGTCCTTGGGCTCCACCCCGATCTTAAAATCCAAGTGCTCTATGTCTTGGTTGGACCCTTTGGCTTCCGGTTGCAGAACACGGAGTTAGCAGAGTGAGCGGGCCCTGCTGAGCTGCGCAGCACCGTAACGACGCCCTCCCCGTCTTTCCTGCAGGCGACGGCCCCGCAGCGGCCGGGCACCGGGCCCCTCCCCACCAGCAGGACATCCCCGGGCCCCTCGGCGAGGAGCCCCCCCTCCAGACACGAGCAAAGACTGAGCTCGTAAGCACGCGGGGCTGTCCTAGCGGCAGACGCGGAGAAGCCAGGACAAAACCCGCTCCCCGCCGGGCCGGCCCGCTGCCTGTGGGCGATCCTGGGGCCGGAAGGGGAATTTCAGATCGTCCACGTTTATCGGCCGGACTGGACATTCAGCGGAGTGCAGAGCCCCCCAAAGCTACATTCTGGGTGTTTCTGTTACTATTCTCACCTGAGAACTTCCGCGGACTCCCGGAAGGCCAGGAGCCCAGTTTACGGGGCCTTCCAGGGAGCCCTCGTTAGCTCCGGGTGCGGCGCATGGGGCAGAAGGGGGTGCGGGGTGCGTGACCCTGGGGGGGCCCTTCCCGCCCCCCGGCTGCAGACGTGCTCCGGCAGGGGGGACGCGACGTCTCTGGGGCCCCCACCTTCCTGTTCTGACCCCTGAGAGTGTCGGGGTTCCGTGCTGGGCTGGGTGGTGGGACGGCGCTGGCCGCTCTGAGAAGCGGGGTGCCTGGGAGGGAGCGCGCTGAGGGGGGACCCGGGGGGCCTGGCCCCTACCCCCCCAGGCCCTGGACGGAGAAGGGCTTTGGGGCCTGGCCGTTCTGCTTGAGTCTGGGCTTTCCCGTGGCCCAGCGGCGGCCGAGAGCCCTCCGGGTGAACCGCACCACGTGTTTGCCCTCCGTGGGGGGCTGCGGGACCCGGCTCCCAGGGCTGGGAGGGCTGACCGGGGACGTGTGAGTGTCAGCGGGGGCCCAAGCCCTCTGCAAAGCCCCCGATCCGAGACGTAGGCCCGCTCTGAGGCGCCCCAGTCTGGGGAGGGGCAAAGACGCGGATCCCATCGGGGTCCCCGCAGGGAGGGCGGGGGACAGAGCGAACGGGCACGAGGACCAACGTCAGCCCAGTCATGCGACAGGAGTGGCCCCACCCCCTACCTAAAGTGACAAGCCCATCCCCCAGTGACGCCTGCAGAGGGGAATCCCACGGAGCCCCCCCCCCACCAGCCTGCCCATCCCCCTCCTCCCCACCGAGTCCCCCTCCCTGCCCGGGCGGCCACCCTGTGTGTTCCTAGTCCTCCCACTTCCACAGGACCTTCCACAGGACCTTCCACAGGACCCGGGGAGCCACGGTGTGTGGGACCCGTGGACACAGGAACGAGGGGTGCTGTGACCCCAAACCCAACGGGGCCCCCGCGTCCAGGGGCCCGAGGAGCGTGGAGGGAAACAGGACGGTGGACAGGGGCTCCCACCTGCTGGCCGGCCTTGCTGGGCCCCCACCCTGTGCCCTCCCGTCCCCCCGTGTCGGGGCGGGGAGAGCGGGTGCCGGCTGGGTTCACACGCCTACCGTCTTCCTCCGTGCTCTCCGGGTCCTCCAGTAGCGTGCAGTCGATGAGGGAGATGACCCCGTTCTGAAAGACAGCAGGGGCCGGCCTGAGCCAGCGGGGACGCGCGGGGGGCCGAGCCCCGGGCATCGGGGTGTGCGCGTGCGGGCGTGTGTGTGTGTCATGTGATGTGGTTTTCCTGTCGAAGGACATTCTCCTCATGTAAGAAGTCCCACGGAGTGCATAGGGCTTCCCCCGAATGAGAATCAAGGGAGGGCCGCTGTGGGGGGCCCTAAACCCGCATGGTGCGGACCCCCCCGCCCGAGTCTGGGCTGCATCTTCTCGTCACCAATAGGGACCCAGCGCCGTTGACCGGATGCATCACGGTCCCGTTCTGATTTTACAGGTATGACGATGGGATCCAGGGGAGGCGTCTCGCCCAAGGTCACCTGGCGGCTAGTGCTGGGGTCGGGGAGAGCCTCGAGGCCTGACCTCACCCGGTCACTCGCTGGCCACCTGTTCTGAGGGATGCCTGGGGAAGCGCCTCCCTTCCTCCCAGCGTGGAGCCTCTCCCGGGCATGAGGTGCCCGCTGCTATGAGCAACGATGGCCATGACTGGGGGCGGGGGGAAGACAGCGATATCCCCCAAAGGGGAGGCCGGCTTTCCTCTCCCTGGAGTGTGGGCCAGGCTGATGGCCCACACCTCCTGTTTGCTCTCCGAGTGTCCCTCGGACCACGGGGGGAGGCCACCCCGGGAAGGCTGGTGCAGCCCCTGGGCCTGGACGTGACCCCGTGAGACCCCCGCCCCCGGCCACCAGCCGAGGTGAGACCCCGAACGCGGAGAGCCACTCCGTCAGGGGTAACCTGTCACCTGGCACGGACACATCACACAAGAACCGACGGGGACAGAGAGCCGGCCGTGGTGTTTGCAGGCAGGTTGCCCCCCGGGGCGCAGAGGGGGCCCCAAACCCCGTGTTCCCGCTTTGCTCCTTGGCGGCCTTGGGCGAGCCCCCGGGCTGCACAGCCCCATGGTGCTCTGACCGCCTCTTCCTTCTGCAGACCCTGCGGTGGTTTTCCCTCTCTCGGACGTGTCTCCTGCACCGGGAAGCCGTCTCAGCCTGCGGTTTCAGAGCACCGACCCCGGAGCCCGATGGCCCGCCCGGTTCAGATCCCTGCCCTGCCCCCGGCGGGCGTCCAGACGCCTCGGTTCCCCCAGGAATCCGCCAGTAGGACAGCGGCAGTCCCGGGGTCGGCTTCGCCGGGTTGTTCCAGGAGGCAGGGCGCATAAACTTGGCAGGGGAGCGGCCGGCCCACCGGAATCATCCCGCAAGCGCTCGCGGCCATGACCGCCGGGAGCCCCTCCCGCCCGCAAGCGTGAGCACGTTCCGCGCCCGCCGAGCTCCTGCGTCCCGGGCTCCGGGCACGCGCTTTGCACCCGCTCCCTGAATCCTCACGGCAGCCCCCGGAAGCAGGTGTCTTCAGTCCCGTTGTGCCAATGGGTAAACTGAGGCAGGTGCGAGAGCAGCACTCCCGTGTTCGTGACGCGGGACTTCAGAGGCCCCAACAGCCAACACACGCACACACACACGCAGCCGCACCTCTCGGGGCTTCCCCCGCACCCCCGGCTCCTCTGCCCGGGGGCCAGCTGTCGGGCCTCCTGCGGGGTCCTGACACGACTCACCATCCCACTCCCCACAGTCTCTCCGGAAAACCCGGCCGCGGCCGGCGCGCTCCAGCCCGCGTGTCGAGCCAGCGCACGCGTGTGCACTCCCGTGTCTGTGACGCCCCGGCCCCCCGCCGGCCCCCCGCCCGCCCAGCCCAGCGGCCCCTACCTTGGTCAGGTGGAGTTTCCCCCCGGAGCCTCTGGTGCAGATGATGAGATGCTTGGAGAACAGGAAGCACTGCCGCTCGCCCTCCTTCTTCAGGGACAGAGAGCCCAGGCGGCCCCTGGTGATCTTGCCCTTCTCAGACATGGGCACCTGGATGAGGGAGCCTGTGGGCGGAGGACACACCCTGAGCCCCACTCCCAGGGCCACGCTCGCCTCTGGCCGGCTCGGCAGCCGCGGGGGGTCCCAACGCGAGGACCCGGGAGTCCCGGCTCCAGGCAGCCCGAGTGCACCCCGGCCGGCGCTCCCTCGGCCCCGTCAGCCGGACGGCGGAGGTGCGCAGAGCAGGGCTCCCGGCAGGAGCCCCCAGCCCCCTGGCCAGGGCCCTGGCAGGAGGAGGAGCCGTGGGGCGGGCGCGGGTGGGGAGCTGGGTTGGCCCGGACGGACCGGCACCACGCACGGCCCCGCGGCCCACGCCGCGCAGACATCGCCCGTCAGGCGCGGCTCACGGGCTGCAGAGGCAGGCGGGCTCCATCCTGGACGCCGCGTGTAGGGAGGCCCCGGGGAGGAAGCCCCCCGTGCGCCGGCTCTGGCCCCCGCCCGACACCCTCACCACACGCCTCCTCTCCTCCCTGCCTAAGGCCTTCCCAGCTCAGGCACGCGCACGCCCCCCACCCACATCAGTCCTGGGCTGGGACCGCTGCCCCGCATCTGTCTCCTCACGGCCCCCCTCCCCCTGCACAGTCTGCTTCTGGAAGGCGGGGCGGGTCTTATCTCAGGGTGTCCCCGGAGCCCGGCGCTGGCCAGGCATGAACGAGGCAGGTGTCTAAAGAGCAAGAAAGGGCTTTCAGGATCCCCCTGCCCGGTTCCCAGTCTGGTGCGGCCCCACGGAGGGAAGGAAACGCTCTGCTGGGGAATGGATTGGATTCCTGGTCTGTGGGGACGCCGCCCGTGCCAGGAGGGGCCATTCTTCGGGCATGTCCGGTGCGGGCCTGGTGAGGCTCCGGAGAGCGGCTGAGCCTGGGGAAGGGCACCGGGGCCACACGGGGGCTCAGAGTGAAACTCCAAGCTGAGGAAGCGTGCAAACCCGCTGTCCAGGCTGCAGAGGGGCTGGCAAGCCTCTCTTCTGGTCAGAGAGTCCCAGGGCCGGACGGAGGACCTCCAGGCGTGCAAGCAGACGTCGCTGCCCATAGAGTGTGGGCTCTGGGTGGGGGAACCCTCAGGGGCCCCACGTGGGCAGCCAGCATCTCCCCGGCCCTCGCTAGGACTGGGCCTCCGGCACCCGGCAGTATGCGCGTACAGACGCCCACGGCCCTCCAGCGGCCCCGGGACCCCCTGCAGGCAGGGCATCTGGAGGGGTCCCGGGAGCCGCCTGCCACCCGGGACCGGGTGGGGGGGTGTGTACCTTGTCTCACGAAAGTCTGGCTGGTGTCCAACAGGATCTCGCAGCCTTCAATGATCATACGCTCGATGGCGAGGTTTTTCCGGATGTTCTCTGTCTCGCTCACTTCATCATGCATTATCCTGCGGGGGACAGGAAATCAGTCGGGGGCAGGAGGAGGGGACACCTGGTCTCCTGCCAGACCCAGCGGGAAAGCCCAGTCTCAGCCTGCAGCCGTGAAAGAGAGAGAGCACACACTAATCCAGTGCCCACTGTGTACTGGACACTCTAGAGGTAGGCGTGGTCTCATTTTCTTCTTCTGGAAACCCAAGGAGGCAGGCGTTCTCATTTCAGGGCAGAGGAAATGGAGGCTAGGAGTGAGGAAGCAGGTCTGTCTGACCTAAGTCTGAGCCACGAGCATCAGAATGGCAGAATGGGGAGGAAGAGGGGAGCTCAGCAAACATCCTTTGTTCGTTACTCTTCCCCTTAGTCTACTACTGGCCTTGTTTCCACCCATAGACTAGACCAGCTCGTCCCTGCCTCAGGACCTTTGCACTTGCTGTTTCTTTCCCTGGAACTCTCTTTAGGGGGTTGTTTCCACAACACCGTTCGGGTTCTGGAAGGGCTGAATTTAGGAGTGCTGGCAATCCAGCTGGCTCAGGGAGAGACTGACTTCCGTTTATGTCCACGGGCTCCCGCCAGTCCGGGAGGGAAACAAGACAGAGTAGGTCACTAACCTGAGACTACAGACAATTGTCCTGATTGACACAACGCCCCTCACCTCCAGCAGGTGGCGCCATCTCCCTGCTCTTAAATAAACGCTGGAGGGAGTTGGGGAAGAGCCGGGAGGATTTCCAGGGGTGGGGAAGGTGAGGAGTAATTTTGTGGGGAGTCTGGAAGAAGTGCCCCGCCTGCTGCAGGAGAGGCTGATCCCGCGAGTTAAGGGCTGGCAGTTCCCGCAGGGACATTACCCACTTCAAATCCCAGGGCAGCGGGAGGGGACACCTGTGAGGCTGGGTGTGCCTGGGTGGGCTCAGCACGTTGAGGAATTACTGGGCGTCTCTGGCCCTCAGTCTTCCCACCTGTTCGGTTCCACGCGGTGGGGACAGAGTGGGTTTCAGGCACTGACCCGACGCCTGGAGCATGGCAGGCGCTTCGGTGAAGGGCAGCAATCGGTGTGTTAACTTAGAAAGTATTTTTATCTGGTGTTCCTTCTGGCTGTGGGACCCGGGCTTCAGGATGGGGTCTCGGCACCCCGGCGACGCTGTCCTCAGAGCGCGGCCCCAGCCTGCCTTTGGGAGGGACGTGGGACCCGGGAGGCAGCCTCGGGTGATGGGAGCCATCACCTCCCCAGGAGGGCAGCCCTTCGTGAAAACCAGGGGGTGAATCCTTAGCAGCGAACCTGGTTTTGCCAGGAGACAGGCGTGGACTGCGGCCGCTCAGACCACGCCGGCCCCGGGCTGGGGTGTGTGTCGGAGTCCCAAGCCGCGCGTGGATGGGGGGTCCCGCACGTGAGGGGGCTGGCAGCCCGGCGGGTAGGGGTCGGAGGACAGCGGGCAGGACAGTCCCCGGGAGGTAGGGTGTTTCTAGCACAGCCAGAGGGCCTGGAAGCGCTCCTGGGGCCCCCAGGCAGGGAGAGGGGGAAGGGCTGATGTCGCAGACGGAAAGGCCCTGCTGCACGCTGGGGCCTCCAGCTGGGGCAGGTGCAGGTGATGCGGTGGGATGCCGCGGGCCCTGGGGGGTGCGAATTGGGAACTGGGGTCTCAGGCCAAGCCCCTGGCCCCACGTGTGCCCCCTGCACCCCTGTGTGCCCTGGGACAGGGCGCCCATGGCGAAAGAGAGGCTCACTGCCTCATAGGGCCCCCGGGCTTCTTCTTCAGGAAGAGTGTGCAGGATTTAGTTCCCTGGGACTCGAGAGGACAGAGGTTCTGTGCATCTGCACTCTCGCCTGCTAACCCCCTCGCCGGGCTCTGGTCCCACGGTCCCGCCTCTGCCCCGGGGGAGCCGTGGCCTGGCCAGCCGCCCCTCGCCCGCCCCTCGCCCACCCCAGGAAGCCTCTTAGAGCCCCAGGCAGGGCTGCGGTGGGCTCCACACCGTGCGGGCCAACCCTCCTTTGCAGCACCCGGCAGCCCGTCTCTGGGCACAAGGCCCCTCCTCGCGTCTGCCCCCACACTGCGGAGCCCCTGGGAGGTCTCCCTGGTCTCGCGACGACCCCTGGCATCTCGCTTCCCTGACCTCCGGACTCTCACGCCCTGCTCCCCTCCCGCCATCTCCGCCGCCGCTGTCTGTCTCCGGTCCCCGAAACAGGAACACATCCCTCCAAACTGCACTTTCCTCCAGCCTCTTGGTCCTGCTCGGGCTCGAGCCATGAACCTCTGCTTGCGGGGTGTCTGCTACCTGCTGCCCTGGGCTGAGCCCCGCCTCCGGTGCCTACCCTGAACACACCAGCTTTTATCTCCTGGGGCTGAAACTCCCGGCGGGGTGTCCTCGGCCTGGCCTGGGGCCTGGCTTTGGGGGGGGGCACCCAGAGGTCAGGCGCACCTGGACAGCTCCTCCAGTTTGGACTTGGCGTAGTCCAGGCTGTTGCGCTCCACGTGCTCGTGAGGGGTGTGCGCCAGGAGCTCATGCAGCGTCAGGATGTACCTGGGAATCTAGGGTGGGGCGGGGGGCGGGGGCATGGGGATGGGGACAGAGGGAGGGGTGGGCAGGGAGGGACAGGGTGGGGGTGGACAGAGCAGCACAGAAGGACAGGAAGAGAGAGGGGCAGGCAGAGAATGGCCGTCAGCTGGGAGGACCCAGGAGCTGGGCGGAGGAGGGAACGGGCCCCCTCTGAGCCTGGCTGGGGCCCTCGGGGACCAGAGTCAGAGGAGCTGGAGGCTGGATGGTGCGGCGGGCAGGGCGGGCGGGGGCTCAGGACAAGGGGCGCTCCGCGGCTCAGGCGGCCGGTCCTGCCGACTCCTGCTCCCCACGGCCCCGACACTTGGTCTGAGCGGGGCGGGGCGCCACCTGGAACATGGGGTAGGTGAGGAAGGTCTCCAGGGTGCGCTCCTCGCAGTCGGGCTTGGCCTCGTAGTGCTTCAGCAGCTTGTCGAAGTCGCGGTTCTGCTTGCAGTGCGCCAGGATCTGCAGGCTGTACTGGTGGTTGCGCACGAACTCCTGGTAGATGTTCAGCATGGGCAGCAGGATGTCGAACAGGTCCGCTGCAGGGCAGGGGGGCTCAGCGCGGGCCGGCCTCCGACCGCGCCCCGGGGCCACGCCCCCGGGAGCCCCGCCCCAAACGCGAGCCCCGCCCCGGGGAGCATCGGCTCCGGAAGTCCTGCCCCGGGGGGTCCGGACCCAGGGAGCCTAGCCCTCGCGGAGCCCCGCCCCGGGTCCTCCGGCCCTGGGGAGCCCCGCGGTGCGGGGGGCGGGGACGGACTCCGGCACCCCTGCGCCCCCAGGGCCAGAAGGGCGTCCCCAGCAGGATCACACTTGTAGAGACGCCCGTCCAGTCTAACTCCCGCGTGTCAGAGGGCCCCGGAGAGCAGGTGCAGAGGGCGCTGCGGCGGCCCCCGCCCCTCCAGGATGTGGGCCGTCTCAGTGGGCTCCTCATTTGGGTCCCCGCTCCCGGGAACCCCTCTCCGCGCGGAGGGAGGCTGCCTCAGGCACAGGTCACACCCCCCAGTGATGGGCCCAGGTGGGCGTGTAAAGGCCTCCCGGCTCCGGAGTTCCGGGGTCCGATGACATCCCCGTTGTAACTGTGTTGTGACCCCACTGCCCCCTGCTCTGGCTCCCTCACTGGTTACACGGAGGGCCCCCAAGAGGCCTCCCTCCCAGAGTGCCCCCCCTGTGACAGAGGTGATGACCGAGGTCACAAGGTGGGTCCACAGTGGGCCTGGCCCCAGGTCTCCTGACTCCCCATTCCAGGCTTCCCACGGCACCTCACGCCCTCCTGAGTCTGGCCCTTCGGCTGTCTGTGCCTCTGTCGGTCTGCCCCTGTCCTTCCTGACCTCCCAGCTCTGCAGCTCCAGGGTCCTCCTGCCCTTTCAGGCCCCCAGAGCCCAACCCATCTCCCTGAGCTCGCCCTTCAACATGGAGCCCACGGCTTACACACCCCATTAAGAAGGAAAAGCAGACTCGGGCAGGGAGCTCCTGGGTAGGGCTGTCCATCGCCCCGTGGACGGTGTGCTCAATGGCCCTGAGGCCATGGGGCAGCCCTGTCTTTCCAGGGCCGCTGGTATTCTGACCTTGGAGAAAGCGGGGGTCTCTGATTTGAGGAAAACACACAAAAGTGCCCCCGCCCAGAGGCCTCCACGAAGAGAAGCTCTTCGTTCCAGAAATTCTACTTCTGAAAACCTATCCCAAGGAAATGCTCCGTAAAAAGGAGAAAATGTCACACACGGAGACGATTATTTCCGGTAACGAGAAGTGGGGCCAACTCCAAAGAGCCAGGGGCGGGCCGTGGAGAATTACACGGTCATCAAAAAGCATGCGTCCAGGATGGCAAAAACAGTTGTGCTATCAAGTAAGCATAAGAAAAAATGGAAATAAATAAAAAAAAACAACACTCCACAGCAAGATTCAAAATCTAAATTCAGTATGTTTGCAATTATGTAAAATGGAAAAAAAAAACACACACACACCAAGATCTATGCATAGAAACAAATTGGAAGAAAACACACCGAGATGTTTACGGCAGTTATCTTTGGAGGAAGGACTATGATTGATATTTTTAAACCTTTCCTACTTTTCTGGATTCTCAAGTTTTCTCAAACGGGTACATCGATATTATTTTTAAAAGGGAAAAGTAGATAAGTAACTAAAAATAAATCGCTTCCTCCTAGAAATACAGTTTTTGCCAACCTGTGTTTCCCCTTCTCCCCCTAAGGAATTCGGGGGGCTGGTGAGGGGCCGCCACCGCGCTCTGGAAGGACGGGAGGGCCGCCGGGGGGCCGGCTACTCACCCAGAACCAGGGTGGGCCAGCTCGAGATGCGGGCCTTCAGGCCTTGGTAGAAGATCTGGTGCAGGAACATGATGGTCTCGCTGTGGGCAGACATGGGGTGAGCTGTGCCCCAGGGAGCTCCTGCCCCTCCAGGGGGCCCCCGCCCCGAGCCAGCAGCTAGGGGCCAGTGGGACGCCAGCAGCAAGCTGCTTCCTCCATGGAGCTCCCAGGGAAAGCCCGTTGGCATGGCCTGTGTCGCTCGGGGGGCCCAGGGCTGGACCAGTATGCAGGACCCCTTGTTACAAAGCGCTGGAGCATTCCAAGACGGCCCTAGGCCGGGGCCCCCAGCCTTCCTGTGCCCCCCCAGTTCTTGCCGTCTGGGAGCGACCCTGGGGGACCCCAGAGGAGCCTAGGACTCTGGAGAACACAGAGTAAGGACCACAGATGACACGCAGAGAGGGCCGTGGCCTCAGACCCATAGGACGCAGGGCCGCGCTCTGCCTCCGCCCCGTCCCTGGCTGTGTGGCCTCAAGCGAGCGGCCGCACCTCTCTGAACCGCAGATCCCTCTGCACTAAGTGGGAGGTGAGCTGAGGTAGCCCCTGCCAGCAACAGGAAGGTGTCGGCGCCCGGGGGCATAGTGGGTGCTCCGCAAGCGCTGGCTCCCCACTACCCTCTGTGGGACAAGTTAGGGAAGCAGAAAGCCCAGCGCGCCCCCAGCACCGCTCCGTCACCGCCCAGAGTGCCACGGAACGCCCTCCCCACGCAGCCACGCCCGCACCCCTTCCCGCCCGCCGCTCCCCGCTCCCCACTCCCCGGCAGCTGGTCCCAGAAAGGCCCCGGTCTGTTCCCACAGCTCGTCCTCGGAGGACAAGGGGACCTCCTGTCCCCGCGGGGGGAGGCTCCTGCCTCCCTGCCAGCCGGTCCTCCTCTGCTGCCGCTCCCTCCCCACCCCCAGAGACTTGGGGGTGTCCCCGTGTGTCTGGGGCTTGCCTACCCAGACGGGCAAGTCCAAAAGGACGCTAAGGATGTGCACCTTGTTCTTCGCCAGGAAAGGTGAGACCCCGAGAGGAAGGGCTGGGCAGCCTGAGCCTCTGCTCTCTGCTCATATGCCCTCCCCCTCACCCCTGCGCTGCCCCCCTGCCCAGCGCCATGTGTCCCCAGGGGCCTCCCTCCCTCGGAACCACGAGGCTAAGCAGGGGTGGAAGGCGCCCGGGGGCACGGGCCTGTGGGAGGCTCGAGCATGGGGTCATGCACAGGGGGGCCCCGAGACCCCAGGGGGAGAAGAGGGGAAGGCTGAGGGGACAGTTGGGGAGAGAGACACACAGAGGACAGCTCAAGGCTGTAACTTGGTCACGTGGGCCGGACATTTGGACGGAAGGGAGACACGGCGCCAGAGAGAACGCAAACAAGATCCCGGGCAGAGGGAACATTTTGAGCTCCGTTCTGAGCGTTAAGTCCTGTGATTATGGAGATGCAACTGTCCTTTCCCTGAGGTCCCCCCAGCACGGTGACCCCTGGTTCCCTGACCAGGGCCACCCCAGACGGTGGAAGCCCTTTCCAGTTTTAGGCCGCAGGCCCCTAAGGACTGACTTGTGCCGGGCCAGGTTCTGTCTCTGTGTGGCCCCAAACTGGTCCATTGAGTGCACAATTGCACACCGATCCCAAGACCTTTGGCTGGCCACGTGTGCAGCCGCCTGGACAGTTCAGAAGCAAGAGACTGACCCAGGTGCGTGTGAGAATGCACAAAGGGAAGACCATCCGATCTGAGATGGGGAGACTGGGGATCGGGGGGCTTTCAGGGGCTCTTGAGCTATCCAGGCAGCTCTGGGCTCCCCTGAGCATGGCCCCAGCAACACGCGGGAGCCATTCGAAGGCGCCTCCAGGCGACAACTGCTCAGGATGCATCGGGGAGGAAATTCCAACACTGCACAGGTAACTGCAGGAGCATGTTAGGAACATCATAAGCTAGGACTATAAAAATACAGTTGACGAAGCCTCCGTTTTTAAAGTACAAACTGAGAAAATTTCACCTGTAACTTTACTACTCGGAAGCTACTATCGTTGCCTATCTCATAATAAAATGGTCTCACTTTGATTTGATTTGCTTTTAAAAAAATCATTGTTATGTTCACTGAACATTTTTCCTACATACTGGCCATCCGAATTCCTTCTTTTGGGAATTCCGTAGCCACATCCAATTGTTGTTTTGTCTCTTCTTGGTTTTAAATGGCTACATAGTAAGCACATAACATACACGTTGTGGACAATTTTGCTCAGCTATCTGCCCACTGATCGTGTGTTTGCTGTTTTAATTTTTTATTTTTTGGAAGTTTTTCCATTTTGCTTTGTGAGGCATATCCTTTCTTTCTGTCTTCTGCTTCTGCACACACTCCCCGCCCCGCAGCAACCTCTAGGAATCCGCCAGCCTAGAGGGAGTCCTTCCCCAGCACCAGCAACTACCAAGTTAGCATCTCGTTTCCAAGGGGGCCAGACGGCTCAGCCTAGAAGCAGATCCAGCAGAAAGCGCTGTGTGCTGGAATATCTTCTCCTAAGTGGGGCAGCGGCCTCTGTGGGTGGAGGCAGGGAGCGCCAGGTGGTCCGAGCCCCAGGGGCTGTCTCCGCAGCGGGGCTCAGGGGCCAGGGGAGGTTCTGCAGCGGTGCAGGGGCGAGGCGGAGTGCACATCCAGATCCTCCCGGCCACGAGCAGAGGGAGGAGGCCTGGGGCGGAGGACGGGATCCCAGGGCAGGGGGGAAGCACGGAGCTTAACAGGAAATGGAGCTGGGCTAAAACTACGGCCCACAGGATGGCTGTGCGCCCTTGAGCACACCCTGCAACCTCTCTGAGCTCCAGCCTTGCGGAGTATCTCTGGGGACTGGAAAGCATGTGAGTATAAAGCAGGTTCCAAGAAGTACCACCGTGTCGTGGTGAGCACTGTCCAGAATGTTCATTCCTGCCATGAGCTGGCTGGGGTTCTCACGAGGGCACAGAGGAGGGACAGTGAAGGTCCTGCCGTACCTCACAGACCATCCAGCGTGCTGCTGCTGACCACGAGGCAGCCACTGCCAGCGCCTTCCCGCCCCAGCCTGGGCCCGGGGAAGGGAGGAACTGCACGCAGCTTGCTCCCGCTGGAGATCAGAGCCGGCCGCACACAGGTCGTGCATCCCCGGATAGGCTCGCAGCGCCCTCCAACATAAATCAGCGAGAAAACCGAGGGGCGCGCACTGATTGCGTGTCCTTATTGAACCACCCTGCATTCTGGGGGTGGCCCCATTTGGTCGTGACGTATTCCTGGGTCCAACCGGGTAACGTTCCGGATCTCTGAGATCTGATAGGACACAGACTTTGTTTCGGGTGCTGGAGTGACGGCCTCACAGAGGAGGAGGGCTGGGGGGCGGCCGGTCGGGGGGAGTGAAGCGGCTGAGTGAGGCATACCTGGGCGGGGTCACAGCTGAAGGCCCATCTGGGGCACACGGTGGCCCACCCTAATTCCCGGGGCGGCGCTCACACATTGCGCTCTGGTTATGTGTTTTCACGTCTGACACTTTTTCTTAAGTGCCACCATTTCTTAAGAAACTCCTTTTAGAAAGAAGTTGACCATGCTAGCTTGGCCTCCTGGGGACCCGCGAGCCCCACAGGGACACCAGAGTCCCCGTCTGGGAAAAGCAGGTGCATTTGCAGGGTGGGTGCCTTGGGCAGCCCAGAGCCCGGCCTCCAGGTCGTTAGGGCCGAGTCAGGATGGAGGAACGGAGCAGAGCGAGCCTTTGGGAGCCCGACTCAAAACGGGAACCCTTCCGACCGGCTTCTCAGTGTCAGCACTGACACCGTGGGTGCCATGATCCTCTGCTGGGGTGCCGGTCTGGCGCCCCCCGGTGGGTTTCTAGCAGCCCTGGCCTCTGCCCCCTTGCGGCCCACAGCACCCCCAAGCCTGACCAGGCTCCGACCATCGGCATCTCCAAACACGCGGGCCGAGCCCTGGGGGACACGACGCCCCAGTGGAGCGCCACCACCCCCTGCATGGCCTCTGGGTGCCCTGCGCCCACATTTGTGGGGGGCGGCTTCCACACCGCGATCGCGGTTGGCTCTGCTGCGCCCCGCGCGACCCGCCCGGGGGGAGCGCACCTGTTCAGGAAGATGCTGCTGACGTCGTCGTGTGTGATGGGGGGCTTCTTGGAGCTGGCAGCCATCCGCAGCGGGCGCAGGAAGTTGTTGACCAGGATGTGCAGCTGCTGCACGTACTCGGCCTCGGCCTCCAGCATGCTGAACACCACCTGGTTCCTCTTGCGCATGCTGTCGGCGTGGGGCGAGCGGATGTAGTCCTGGATGATGGTCTTCCACTTGCGCCGGCACAGCCAGCCCCTCAGGAAACTCTGCACCTGCGGGCAGCCAGGGGGCGGGGCTCCGTCAGCGGGGCGGGGTTGGCGCGGTTAGGGGAGGGGAGCCCGGCCTGCTCCCGCTGCTGCCTGCGCTTTCGAGGTCCAGGGCAGGCTGCCTGGTCCCGTTTCCCCGTAGGTAGATGGGACGAACGAGGGGGGCCCCGGCCGGGTCTCCAGGGGCGTCTGGGACAGATAGCATCGGCATCTCCGGGGAGCTCGCCGGAAATGCAGAATGCCAGGCCCTGCCCACCCCCCCCACCCCCCCCCACCCCCGCGTTGCTGCAGAAGCCCCCTCTGAAGGAGGAAAAGGGTGGCCCGAGTCTGCCTCATGGGAGGCCTGCCAGCTGTGCCCGGCTGGTCTCCCACGTCTTCTCGGCTAAGGACCGCCTGAAAGCCCAGAAGTCTCGGGGAAGGCTCATCTGGAGAGAGGGCGATTAGCCAATTGAACAGAACATGGCAAATGAGATAATCTCGTGCTTGGGGCCTCCTCAGCGCTTCTGAGAGGTTCCAGCGCCTGCCTGGACCTCTCCTCCGGCCTCCGTGGGGGAAACCCACGCTCGTACTTGATCTTGGGGCCGGGCTGTTCAGCACAGCTGTGCCTCCGCAACAACTCGGGAGGGGACCTTGATTCCCAGCCGCACGGAGCTGCGGGTGGCTCCTGCTGCTGGGGGGGGGGGGCGCCCGGGGGTCCCCGGGTGGCCTGCTGAGGACCAGGCACAGAGGCTCATCAGTCTCAGCGGAAAGGGGCACGAACAGCAGGTTCGGGGGTCGGCCGTAGGTCTGTGGCCGGGGCTGTCTGCCCGGGGAGGAGGCCAGCCCTGAGCCCAGACCGCTGTCTTCCGAGAGACGGAGGGGAACGCTTGCCCCGAGACCCCGGGAGGGTGACAATCGGAGGGAGGAGGATTTCAGCTGGTACTTAAAATGTTCCAACAAGAAGGGCTTCTCAGAATTGGCCGAGAAGGCGCCCCAGCGCAGAGGGAAGGCCCGGCACCCCTACCCGGGTGGGGCTTGGCCTGGACCTGGTGGTGAACCCCGAGGCCCGTGGGGGCCTGCCGGGGGATGCGGGCCGGCCGGGGGACGAACGGGGCTTGCGTGGGACGTGGAATGGAGGTCCTCACGCTCTGGGGCTGGCATCTGGGGCTAACGTCAGGTGCAGCTGCGGAGCCGTGTGACCTGGGCTGGTGCCTTTGCCCCCCTGCCCCTCGGCCTCCCCGTATGTGCAGCGCGATGACAACGAAACCCCAGAGGGTTCTCGGTTAGGAATGAATTAATCTGCATGCAGCTCCTAGAATAGCGTCTGACACCCAGAAAGTGCTTAATGAATGTTGGCTATTTCTATTTTTGAGAAACAAAATCCAGATTTTTATGTGACATGTTTAGCTTTTAAAGCACTGGCAACAAATTAAAAAGGACAAAAAAACACGGTGTGTGGGCTCAGCACCTCAAACACGCCGGCAGGCCGAACTCGGCCCCGGGGATGCCATGTGCTGTTTGTGGTCTGGGGGCGTCGGGGGCTTTCTGCCTCCCCGCACGCAGGGCTGTCGGGTCCCACCGGCCTGTCTTAGGGTGACTCGGGCTCCCCGGCTTCGAGTCGGCAGCCTGCGCATGCACGCGCGCCCTTCCCTGAGCACCTGCTGCCCTCGGCCGGCCCAAGGTGCTGGTCGGCACCCCGGCCACCAGGCGGGGCCCCAGGGCCCTCTACGACCTCTGGAGCGCACAGAGCAAACCAGCAGGGGCAGCTCTGGGCACCAGGGACTCCCATGCCAAGGTGTGTGTGGGACTAGAGGGGCAGCTGTGAGAGGAAATGTCTGCGTGAGGAGGGGGGCGGGGGCTTTAGGAGCCTGCGCCGGGATGTGGGAACGCCAGCAGCCGGAGCCCGCAGCCCGCGTTCCTTCCGCTTTGGAGCCGCTCTACCCATGAGACAGGTCGGAACGAGGACCCCCGGGGCAGCCCGGAGAGCCCGCCGGACCCGTGCTACTCAGGGGGCTTGTCTCGGGCTGGGGTGGGGGGCAGGGGGACAGGGGGGACAGGGCCGGGAGGCTCTCGAGGAGGGCTGGTACACACCTTCTTGATCTTCTTGATGTCACTGTCCTCATCGTTGGGGGTGACGGTCTGGGTGGACTGGATACGCTCATTGTCCTTGAGCAGGGTTGCGATCTGTAACAGAGACGCGCGTCCCAGGGGGCGGTGAGCCCTGCCACCTGCCTCGGGGCCTGCGGCGCGTGTCCCCTGCTCTGCGCGGGGCTGGGGAGCTCTGGACGGGGAGCCTCGGTGCCCGGGCTCGGGGCGGCTGGCACCCCCGTGGGCCTCAGTCATTCTCCTCCCTGGTCTTTAACTTTTACTCTGGCAAAATAACATCAAACTTCACCTTTGAACCCGCTTCAAGTGCACAGCGAGCGGCCTCACAGTACACGCCCGCTGTGGTGCCGCCATCCCCGCCATCCACCTCTAGAACTTCCCACCTCCCCGCACGGAAACGCGGCCCCCACGAAGCGTTTCCCTGCCCGCCCCCCCCACCGGCCCCCGGCCCCCATCGGCGTCTGACTGTGAACGTGACTCCTCTCCGACCTCATGGGACTGGAATCCTACAGAACCTGGCCCCCCGGGACCGGCCGATTTCGCCAGGTCTACCAACGGCCCTCCAGGTCCGCCTACGCTGCTGCCCGTGTCCGCACGCCTTCCTTCTTAAGCCCGAGTAATTTTTCGTGGTATTTACAGACCCTCTGTTGCAATCCTTTCATCTGTAAATGGACACTTGGGCAGTCCCCTTATTTTTTCAGACAAAACTGCTGGAATCCGAGAAAAGCGGTGTTTTTCTGCTGGCCTGGACTCCCTTCCCCCCTGGGGCCTCCCCGAAGCTCTTCTCTGCCCGGGAGCCCCCTGTGGACGCTGCCGGCCTAGAAACACGGGCCAGCCTGGGCAGGAGTGCTCGCGCTGCCCCAGAAAGCCTCCGGGTGCCTGATGTGGGCGTCAGAGTCCAGCACAGTCTCAAGGACAGAGAAGAGGAGCGGTGCCCGGGAGAAGGGGCGCCTGGGCCTCCCCGAGTGCGTGGCCAGGGTGCGTTCTCCCTGCCGCTCGGAGCCGGTGTGGCCTGTGGCTCCCGGGCACCTGCTCCTGGGGCCTCGCGAGGGGCCGCGGCTCCGCACACACCTGTGCGATCGGCACAGAAGCGAATTCCGGGAGCCTCCGGGCGGCAGCACGGAGCTCGGCCCCAGGGGCACGCTGCCCCCGCCGGCCGCACTCGGCTAAAGATAGAAGCTCCGGAGCCTGCGGCCGCGCACCAGCTCGAGCTGCACAGCGCACGGCTCAGTCCCCTCAAGGCCCCTTGCTGAACCGCAGAATGAATGGGCTCTCACAACCGAACACTTTGAAAGCAAAACGGAGCAGTTCCCCGCTCTCCACTGCCCTGGTTGCTAAAATTACCCCAGCCGGTGTGCGCACCCAGCGGCTGACAACATCTGAGCAGCGCCCCGCCGGCGCGGGCTTTTCCGCTTTCCCACCGCGTCCCCGCCCCCCACCAACCTGCGTTCTTTTCAGTTCTGAGAACATCTGCACGTCGACATAAAGGCTGACTCTTTGATCTGTGCCCCAGAGGGCTGAGGGGCACACGCACACACACGCACACGCACGCACACACAGGCAGGCTCTTAGCTCAGGGACACGGGGGTGCCCGGTCAGCACCCTCACCCCTGGCCTGATGTTATCACTTCCCCGCGGTGGCTTTGCACACACTCCCCCTCTTCGCAGTGGCGATGTGCATCGTGCGCGCGCGTGTGTGCATGTGTGCGTGCGTGTGTGTGTGCATGCGTGCGTGCGCGCGTGTGTGTGCGCGCGTGTGTGCATGTGTGTGTGTGCGTGCATGCGTGCGTGTGTGTGTGCGCGCGCGTGTGTATGTGCATGTGTGTGTGCATGCGTGTGTGTGTGCGCGCGTGTCGTGTGCATGTGTGTGCATGCGTGTGCGTGCGCGCGCGTGTCGTGTGCGTGTGCATGTGTGTGTGCGTGCATGCGCGCGTGCGCGCGTGTGTGCATGTGTGTGTGCGTGCATGTGTGTGTGTGCGTGCGTGAGCGTGCGTGTGTGTGCGTGCATGTGTGCGTGCGTGTGTGTGCGCGCGTGTCGTGTGCGTGTCCATGTGTGTGTGTGCGCGCATGCGCGCGTGCGCATGTGTGTGTGCGTGTGCATGTGTGTGTGTGCGTGCGTGCGTGCGCGCGCGCGTGTGTGTGTGAGCAGCTGGAGTTTAAATCTGACGGCGCTCTTCTCAGAGAGAGGCATTCCAGGACAACTCCTCAGCAGGGACCAGGGCGAAAAATAGATGCAAGTAGGTCAGGCGCTATGCTGTGCGCTCAGGCAGCCGGGCAAGCGCCAGAGGCTCCGCTTCGGGGGCAGGCTGGGTGGGCAGACTCCCGGCTGCTGGGGGTCTGTGGGCCCTGCAGGGGTCGTGGGCCGCGGCCCCTCCCCGACAGGAGCGGGCGTCGGGAGGGGCCCAGAGCCCCAGCCCCACGGAGCTCCCACTGGCCCCCTCTCTGGAAACCTGGCAGGTGCCCACTGGGGGTGGATGCGCTTGGTTGGCACCCAGGCCCGGCTCGGTTGACCCTCGTCAGTGATGGCCTCGGACAGCGGGCACTCTGGCTCCTGCCCCGACCCCCTGGCTGGCGTCCAGCGCTCGGAGGGCCCCTGCCCACCTGCCGCCCCGCGGCCGGACTTTCTCGACCCATCACACGTAACCCCTCGCTGCCACCCTGCTTTGGGGTGCAGAGCCCTGGCTGCTGCCCCCTGTCCCCGAGGGGCCGTCTTTAATCCTGATCGCACTTAGTGCAGTGGCTGATGGGAGAATTCATCCAGGGTGTTTCTTTTTGTTAGCAGCCCAGGTTTGGCTAAAGATCTCTGTATTTCTTGCTCTTCAAGCAGCTGGTGGATGGCCCAGCCTCCTTTCCTCGCTGCTCGATCTCCCTCTGGCCTCTTTCAAGCCATCCAGGTGCCCACCTCCGTCCTCCTGGGCCAACCTTGTCCACGTGTCCTGGCGATGTCTCTGTGCTGGGCTCTGGCAAGATGCAGCTGGAGGGGGAGGGGCCAGATCCCCCCTGGACGTGCTCCCAGACTAACAAGGGGGTCAGACGACCCAATAGGACAAGGCCAGAGCATGTGTGCAGCCACTGAGTGGGAGGGTCTCTCCAGGGAAGCAGCAAGGGCCATCCACAAGAGGTTCTGAAGGATGAATAGGAGTCCAACAGGAGGGCGATGGGACAGAGGACTTCCAGCGGTCGGGATGCTGTGGACAGAGCCATGGGGATGCAGGCCGTGGTGTGCAGGGCAGCAGGCAGGGCACAGCCGCAGGGGACATGGGAGGCAAACCTCCAGGCATGCAGGCACACCCCGGTGTGGACAGCAGGGCCGGCCGCACTCTCCCACATCCCCCAGAGCTGTCTCCCTGCTGCCCTACCTTCTGTGCTGGGATCCGCGGCAAACTCGGCTTGCAAGACCCATCTAAACCCTGTACTGAAGATCTCCACGCTTCCTCCCGGAGTCAGGCCTCCAGGACGCAGGCGCTTCAAGCCAATAACAGATTAGGACTGCATCTAAGCTCCCACCTGCCCTGCCGGGCCTGCCTCACCCCTACACGTTCACCTCTGACCCCAATGGCAGAAGGATCACTGCTGAAACAGTAAAATGCAGCCAAGGGGGGGCGCCCGGAGCCGACGCTTCTTCCAGAGGTGAAGGCGCCTTTGCTTTAGGTCTTCAGCGTGGTGACAAAAGACGGGACCTGACGGGGTGCTGTCGGGCGAGCCAGCAAGCGCGCAGTAGGGGGCAGACCTCCTTCGTCCATGGGGAGAGGCGGCCGCGGGGCACACAGGCTGCAGCCTCGGGGCTGGTGACCGGGAACGTGTGGAGCCCCAGACCCGCACAGGCCCAGGTTTGGCCGAGGGCCTGGCGGTGGCCGCCCAAACATTCTGAGGGCCCGGGGCCTTCCTCGCGCCCCCCCTGCCAGTTACGTAGCCGGCCCAAAGAAAAGGAGACCCTGACATGCTAACGACTGGCTCTCTGAAGGAAAGGCCCCGGCCGACAGCACCTGCCAAGTTCACGGTGGGCAGTCCCCCCAGGGCCCACGTCCAGAGGCCAGAAGTCCAGTGAGCAGCCTGCGAAACTCCTGAAGGTCAGACGGCAGGTTCCTGTAGGCTGCTAGGACCGAGCTCCCGGCCATCGCACTGTGTACCCCGCCGTGGGGGGTCCTGGTGAGATACCCCCACAGTAGGAAGGGCCACGGACGCCAGGGCAGGGGTGTGGCCCCTGTGTAAGCTGGTTTCTGACTCAGCTCTGGAAGCCGCCCCTCTGCTATGTCCGCACCGTTCGGGACGTGTGTCCCGAGGTCCACACGAGAGCCCGTGTCGGGGAGCTTGGGACAGAAGCAGGAGGCACGGCCACAGCTTCTGTGGACTCTGGTTCTCCTCCTTGGATGGACGAGGCAGGACTGTGCTTCTCAGCGCCTGGATGGAGGGCCTGGTCCTGGGACGCACGGGGTCCACGGACGTGGGAGCAGAGGTGTGGGCCTCGCTCGCAGTTCCCTTCCCTGCGTGTGAGCCCAGGGACCCCGTCGGCTGTGCCCCTGACTCTGAGTGAACGTTCGGGAGCAGGACCCCAGTGGACACCCCAAGTGAGGGAGGAAGCAACTCTTGCTGCTTGAAGTCCCCGCGGCGTGGGGGAGGCGACTGCAGCAGGACCCGGTCACCCTGACGGACGCGCGAGGTGGCCTCCCTCGGGGCACCGAGCAGTGCAGAGGGAGGGCAGGAGAAGGTGAGCCGCTGCACATCACGGGGACGTGTGGGACAGGCTTGAGCAGCTGGATCCTGAGAGCGGAGGACGGGGGACTGTGGGGGCTCGGGGCCATCCAGGCGACACCGTGGCTGGCAACCACGCCCCCCTTCCTCTGACCTGGCTCCTGGGCGTGGGTGTGGGCCGAGGGTCTGGAACCAGGAGACCCAAGTCCGCGAGCTGGGACTCCATCCCTCAGGTGACCTTGGAGCAACCTTGGATAAGGCCCTCCCTTTGCGGTGGCCCTTAGCGTCTTCAGATCCCTCCAGCGGTGCCGTTCCGAGGCCTGCCGCCGTGCCGGGACCACCTCCTGGGAGCAGGCTGTGTCCTCCTCCCGCCCTGCAGGGCATGTGTGTGTATGTGTGTGTGTGTGTGTGTGTGTGTGAGAGAGAGAGACACAGAGACTACAGCCCGAGAGCTCGATGAAGATGGCCTTCTTTCAAAGTTGCTTTAAAAGGCTCTCTCGCCCTGGGCTGTGAGGCATTCAGTCGGAAGCCGTGCTCCAAATCCCCACTGACTAGGCCTCCGCTGCGTGCACACACAAACACTCACACACTCAGAACTGACCCACTTCTGTCCCCCGGCGACACGGGGCACCCCCCTCGGCCCCCACCCCTTCTCTCGCGCACACACCCCTGGAACCCTCCGCGGCCAGAGGCCTTGCAAGCCCACACCCTCCCGGCGGCAGAGGAGCTCTCTCGGGCCTGGGTCCACGCCGCGAGCTCTGGCTGATGCCCTCGTGCCGCCGCCAGCCCCTCGTGTAGACGCTTCCGTCCCTCTGGGGCCCAGCTCGGAGCGCGAGGCCCACATATTCACTGAGAACTTACAACATGCCAGGCATAAGCAGGGAGCGAGAAAGGGCAGTCTGGCCCCCCAGGAGCCCCCACCAGGCCAGTGGGGGGCGGACGGGCATGGAGCCTGCTCTGATGAGGCAGGCGGGGGTGTGGGAAGGTCGTGGGAGCAGGGGCAGGGAGCACCCCCGGCCGGGGTGCGGGACCCGCTAGGATTCCATGAGGCAGGAAGGTGGGACGACAAGGGTGCAGGGCGCAGGGCTCGTGTTTTACAAGGGACACCTGGGGGGACAGCGAGCATAGCGTAGGGTCTTGGAGCCTTAGCTCACGTGTTCTACCTCTCACTCGCCACCTCCCCGGGACCGGCTGAGAGCTGTCCGCCCCCACGCCCACGGCTGCCCTCTGTTGGGGGCACCGGGATCCCACCCCCTGGAATCCAGCTGCGGGAGCCCCAGTGGGGGCGGGGGTTCCAGGGCGCATCCGGGGGGTCTCAGGGAAGGGTGGGAGACAGCAGCAGGTGCACTCGGTGGGTGACCCCACCCTTGGTGCAGAGGTTGGGGGAGGGGGAGGTTGAAGTTGCGGGTCACCTGCCCACCGTGGGTTGGGGTGATGGGCTGCGTGGAGGGGGGTGACTTCCCCAGCCCGGGACGCAGCCTTGCGTTTCTCCCTTGCGTTGGGACCTAGAAGTTACACGGCCGACTCTGACAGCCGAGTCTGTGCCTTCCCTTCCCCTCCTCGGCACGGAGCCCTCGGCTCTGGGGTGACGTGGCCAGATGGTGCGGCAGGCGCCGTGGGCGGGGCATTGGGTCCTTCTGCGGTGGGCGCACCGCTGGCAGGGGCGCCAAGGGGCGGAGAGCATTGCCCGCCCTCCCGGCGAGGGAAGTGCTCGGAGGCTGGGACCACGCACTTGCAACTCTGGAGGTCGGTGCGGAGTCTGGGCGCCGCGTTTCCGAGGAGACGCAGCTTCATGGACACACTCAGTATCACGGTCCTAACGGGCTCTGCCTGGCGATAGCGCGGCCCCCAGACGGCTGCCTGGCGAGCCCCTGCCGGGACCCTGGCCACCCGGTGAGAAGGCGCCCCTGCTGTGCGGGCCGGTGGCGCCGAATGCTTAGTCAGCGTGGTCTTCGGCACAGCACCCTGCAACTCGCCCGCCATCTCGTGCCGACCTCACGACCTCGCCGGGCGAGGATAAAAAGCCCATCTTACAGACGGACAAACTGGGGCGCAGGGCTTGGGGGGTCAGAGGCGGGATCTGAACCCCGATCTGACGGTGCGCCCTTCCCGCTCTGCCCGTCACGTGTCCCCCACGCCCTGTCCCTCCAGGAGCCCAGGGGACGGGGGCAGGGCCCAGCCGGCGGTCACCTCTGCCTTCAGCCGCTCGATCTCGATCTCGCCGTCCTCGATCTGCCGCCGCAGCTGCTTGGCCACCGTCTTCTCCGTCTCCACGATCTGCAGCAGGTGCAGGTACTTCTGCATCAGCGCCTCGTGCTCCGTGGCCAGGGTCCGGTAGCTGCGGGCAGGGGGACACGCAGGTTACTGGCCTGAGCCCTGCAGATCCAGCCCCAGGTGGGAGCCCCCCACCAACGGGACTCGGAGAAGGTCCCGCTGCCGCACGCACTGCCCGGGGCCTCCTTCCCAACCCCTGTCTCGCGCTCTGACCTCTGGGCCCCACTGCGGCCACTCTCCCCCACTGAGGCCCCCGGGGTCTTTGCACAGGCAGATCTTCTGTCTGAAGCCCACCCCGCCCCCTTTCCTGGGCTGGCTCTGCTTCAGCTGCCATGCTGTCTTCTCCGACCCAGACCAAGGGGGTGTCCCCACAGCCAGGTCTCTGATGCCAAACCCAGGGCTCTGGGCACATGTCCATCCAAGGGCAGCCTCGGCTGGGGAGCTTGTGTTGGGGGAGACTGGCAATAAGGCTGGAGGGGTGAGGGACCAGGTCAGAGGCCCCCCCCCAAAGGATAAGCAGAGGTCAGAAGAGATAGCCCAGCATTTGTATAGATCAACAGGCCTCAGACTTCCAGTGCATCACGGCTGGGGGACCGGGAAGACCAGCCAGGTCCCAGGCCTCTGAGGGGGAGCCCGGTCAGCTGCGTTCGGGGCCAGGTTTCTTCCCAACGCCCCGAAGTACGAGTCAGGTCATCATGTCAGAGTTGGTGACACCATTTTGTAAAGGAACGCCCTCGGGCTTGGCAAGGGAAGCTCTCAGGGGGCCCATCGGGGCAGGAGGCCGGGAAGCCAGGCATGGACTCAGAGGGGAGGGGAGGCCCACCCCTCCACCCTCCCACTCACTCACCCACTGATCCCCCCTCCCCTGCCCTCCCTGGGGACCTCAGGAGCCTCCCCTCCCCTTCCTGCCCCTGCGTCCCCAACTTCCTCCCACCCTTGGCTTCACGACTCCCAGTTTCTGGCCTCCAACCGCAGCCGCCACAGCCCCCCGCCCACCTCCCATCTCCACGCCTCTCTGCTCCCCCACCTCGCTGGTGGCCCTGTTCCTGCCTCGCAGGTGTCACCGCCCGTGTCACCGGCACGCTGCTCAGCAGCGTCCCGCCAGCCTCCCCTCCCCGGCCGCCACTGCCCCGCGGGTTCTGGAGGAAGCCCGGTCCTCGGACCCAGTCCGCCTGCCGGCCCGGCCTCGCTTGCTCGCTCGCACACCCGTTAGCCCGGGGATCTCAGACCCGTGACTCAGTTTGCTCATCCGTGACCGGGGCTGTGCCAGTGAGGGACAGGTCAGCCCACGTGACGCCGGTGCGCTGGGATTACCGTGGCTCCCCTCCTGTCAGTGGAGGCCCTGCCCGCCCCATCCTGGGCGCCTGAACGTCCGTCTCTTCTGGGTCAGCGGTGGCCCGTCTCACAGGCTCTCTCTCCTTGGCACACGGAGCCCCGAGTCCCTCCGTGTGAGGGACAAACCCAGAGTCCCCTCACCCGTGCAGCAAGTGCTCTCTTGTTCAGAGAGCAGCCTGTCCTCACTCATCGTCCCCACGTCTGTCCCCCGCTTGCTCCTAGCCTGGGGCAGCCCAGGGCAGCCGTTGGCGCCCACAGCAACAGGGTCCCTATCAGAGGTCACCCACGGGCTCCCCCCCGTGCCCAATCGAGGGGACACTTTCCCGCCTGGCATCTTCTCACGTGGCTTTCCAGCTGCCCTGCAGGCAGGCTCGTGATGCTGGCTTTTGTCACTGGCTCAGGAGCCGCGCACACGTGCTCTCAGTCTAAATGACAGGAACCCCGGCGGCCCTGCGTGGGGGACAGCCTGGCACTGAGGTGGGGGTGGGGGGCCCTGTGAGGCCGAGAAAGCCTGGTCCCCTGACGGGGTCAGAGGAGGCTCTCGTCTCCTCTCCCCTGACGGGGTCAGTCACAGCGACTGAGGCGGGGGAGCGGGGCTCGGGGTGGACCTCGAGCATGAGCCCGGGGAGGGTCCTGACCCCAAAATCAAAGCCCGGTCCTGGCCTCCCCGCCTGTCTAAAAGTCAACGAGCCTGCGAGAGCGGACTCCGCCCGGCAGGACTATTTGCCGAAGACGAGGACTCTGCTTCCCTTGCGAAAATGAGTGTTAACGAGAATATTAGGTTTCAAAGTTTCTCCCGCTTCCTGAGAGGCTCCCTTCTCTTTACTTGCAAAGGAAACTCAGCAGAGAGATGGTGGGGCCCGTCTCCATGCTGCTGCACTTCTCCGCGCTCCGGGGACGCGGGAATCTGAGATTCGGGGCTTTGTCGCAGACGCTGGCGCTCAGCGTGGAGCAGGGCCTCCTGGGCTGCCCCCACCCCTCCCTCTCCTCCAGGAACGAGGTACCGAGCACCTCTCTGGGCAGCACTGCCTTTGGAAACTCAGGCTCAGGGCTGGATGGGAACTCGGGAGCCACGGGAGGCCCACGGCCTCATTTTATACGTGAAGAAACCGAGGCCCGAGAGGGGACGTGCCTTCCCCCGGACGATGGCCTGTGAGCGCGGCAGCTGGAGCTGGAACGGGGCTCCAGGTCCGGACAGCGACAGCGGGAGCTGCTCGTGCCCACGTGCGCCCCCTGAAGTGCGGAGTGCACGCGCAGGCAGGGAGAGCATGTTGTGGGCCCTGCAGCGCAGCGCTTACCTCGCTACAATGTGTCTAGTACGGAAAAGCAAATAGAAACTAAATAAGGTTTGGGCAAAACTACTCACTGCTTGACAGAGCTGTGGAACAGAGCCAGGCTCCCTCCTGACCCAGGCACGCACCTCACACGCACGCACACTCAATGACACACTGGGCTTGAGGCTCCATGCGGCTCACGGTCCGCACGCTCTGCCCAGCGACACAGCTGCGTGTAAGCCAGCCCCAGGACGGCCTCTCCCGCGCTGGGGTGCAAGCCTTCCGAATCCCCGGGGCCACAGATGGGACGGGCTTCTACCCCCGCTCCTCCCTGCTGTCACACGACACACGGCTGCCTAAAGGTGGGGGAGGATCCCGGTGGGCCTGACCTAATCACGTGCAGCATCTAGGATGCGGTTTTCTCTGCTGGTCACAGACGGGGGCGGTCTGAGATTTGCGGCTGCAGAACTCAACATTAAAATTTGAGGTTTAATGTGTACAGAACGGAAAGCGCGGATGTTAAGCGCACAGTCTGATGGGTTTTGATCCACTCGTACCTCATCTGGGAGAAAGAGCCTTCCGTCACCCAGCGCGTCCCCTCACACCCCTCCCAGCCAGCCCCACTCCACAAGCGACTCCTGCTCAGATTCCTCCGCCACAGGTGAGCTGTGCCCGTGACACAGTGTCGCGTCCCTGGATTCGGACTGCGTGCCCTATTTTGCGTCTGGCGTTTCTTCCTCAGCATGCGGACTTTGACCTGATCGTTTTGTTATCTGTGTTTGGGACAAGTGTCTTTCCTTCGCTGAGCGGTATTGGCACGCGGACGTCCTGGGGCTTGTCTGCACGTCTGTCTGCGGACAGACACCTCGGCTCTTTCTAGCCTGGGGACTACTGTTCACAAAGCTGCTAAGGACACGTGTGTATGGGACCAGTCACGCATGTTTTGGTTCCTCTTGATAAACACGAAAAGCTTGGAATTGCTGGTCACAGGGCAAGCCTAGCAATCTTTAAATGGCTCGTTTTTTGGGGAAACTGTCTAACAATTTTCTGAAGTGGTCGAGCCATTTTCCGCACCTGTCTGCGTGTGTGCCTTACGGGGCCCCACACCCGCCTGACCTCTGCTAGGCTCCAGGGTCTCGCGGTCTCCGAAACATTTGGTATCAATGTATTTTCTAGACCAGTGTAGCCCAGGTTCTCAGAACGCACAAGCGATTAGAATTCTGTTTGGCTTCAATGCGCAGAAAGCCCCTCCCCGTAAACAGATTCATCTGGTTCTCAGAACAACCCTGCTCTTGGTTAGTGCCGGGGACACTGAGGTCCCTCTGCTCTGCCCGAGTCTGGGTTCTTGCCCCATGAATCTCTCCCCACAAGGCCGGCAATTTCCACTCGGAACGGTAGCTCTGCCCATGCTCCTTCCCTGGTGTGAAACCTTCTGTAGCTCCCGCTGTTCAGAGTAAAGGCCACACTGCTCGCTGGGTGTTTGAGACCCATTATGACCTGGTTACACTCCACCTTCCGAAACCCACACTTGGTCTCTTCCTTATTCCCGGAAGCCTTTCTCCTACATCAGTGCCTTGCGGGGGGGCGGGGGGCGGGGGGGGGCTGAAATGCTCCTAGTCAAACCCGTTAAACATGCCCCTGGTCCCCTGGATTGGGTCAAATGCTGCCCTGTGTCCAGCTTCCCTCATGTCTCTCCCCCGTGGTGCCTGGTACCTATCGGGACCTTCGTGTACAAGAGCTAGCTGCGAACATGTCGAATGTCTTCCTGAGTGGACAAGACGTCCCTGGGGGACACCTGCATCTATCCCTGTCCACCCAGCACCACACTCAGAGCCTGACTCTACGAGTTCATGGGTGAGAACCGGGTCTCCACGGCTGGACGGGATACTCCTTAAAAACAGGGATGGACTTGGCCTGACCTCAAGTCACAGTCAGTGCTGTGGCCAGAATCAAGGGTTTCTGGTCAGCTGGCTTGTTCCAGGGCTCAAGGAAGGGCCCTGATGTCCACCCACCCATCCACCCATCCATCTACCCACCCACTTATCCACCCACCCATCCACCCATCCATCTACCCACCCACTTATCCATCCACCCATCCATCCATTCATCCCCCTCACCCTCCTACCCATTCACCTATCCATCCATCCATCCACTCACCCATACCCATCCATGCATCCATCTTTTCACCCATTCATCCATCCATCCATCCTCCTACCCACCCATCCATCCACCTACACAATCCATTCACCCATCCATCCATTCATCCTTCTACCCATCTACCCACCCATCATCCATCCATCCATCCATCCATCCACCCACCCAAACCATTCACCCATCCATCCATTCATCCATCTACCCAGCTACCCACTCATTAACCCATCCATCCACCCACCCATTCATCCATCCTTCCACTCACTCACCCATCTATCCATCTGTCCACTTACGCACACACAATCCACGCATCATTCATTACCTGTCTATCCATCCACCATCACATGTACTTTGAACACATTGCTTATCATTCATCTACCCTCCATTAACTCATCGTTCATCTTCCATCCAACACCCAACCTTGCATGCAACCTCTATCCGTTCATTCACCCTTGCCTTCTTCCAATGCACTTGCTTGTGCCTCTACGAGCCGTGGGGATGCAAAGAATCAGACTTGGTCCCTGCCCTCGGGACCTGACACTTAACAGGCAGATAGACACAGAGATACACCACTCTGCACTGAGCCAGAAAGATCATCTGCTGAGAGGGGCGACTCTGGGGGGTCCCTGGCCTGGAACAGGACTCAGGGATTGTCGGCCGTGGAGCCACACCCCAGCCCATAAGCCTGTCACTTCTCCATGACCCAGAAGACTCAATCCACTGTGGAGCCCCGTTTTCTCTGCAGCAAAGACGGAGAGCCCTTAGCTGTTCTCTCCGTCTGGCCCTTCCAGCGAGGGGCGCGCACGGCGGGGAAGGACGAGGAGGTCCGGAATCCCTGAGCGCAGAGAAGTTTAGAGGATTTCTCTGTCTAGGACAGGAAATAGGCCCAGAGGAGAGACAGGAGCCGTTCACGGTCACACAGCAGATCCGTGGCTGCAGCCCGCTTGGAGCCTGGGCTCAGGGTCTGCTAGCCATAAACCTTTGACCCCAACTGAATAGGCCCAGCTCCCCCACAGGAAGGAGGGAGCCGGTGCGCTGAAGCAGGTGGGAGAGGCTGCCCCTCCGGTGTCCGTTGCCAGCGGCACCGAGGGCGGCACAGACCCAGAGCTCCCAGGCTCCGAAGGGATCCCTGCCAAGAACCCCCATTACAGCTCTCCTTCCCCCCTCCACCTTCCCCCTCGGGGACTGGGTTTGTCCCGGGCACGGCCCTGAGGTTCCGTCTCTTGGGACTCGACTGCGGGGTGGGCAGGACGTACCTGGCGTGAGCGATGGCCGCCACCCACTCGTCACAGTCCTTGGCATCCTCCGTCCTCAGCTCCAGGGCTTTTTGGTTCTCGTGGCTGAAGTTAACGGTGAAGTAATGCTGCACCGAGAAGAAGACAGCTCTGATTACCAGGGAGCCCGCGGAGCCCGCAGCTCTGCGGCTCCCCGTCTGGCTCTTGGGCAAGGTGCTCGCGGCCACACCAGCCAGGCGCGGATTCACTGCTGGTGGCCCCGGGAAGGCCGCTGTAGTCAGCATTTTCAAACTCTCCTTTAAGGCAGGCTTTGCACGATGCACCAGAGCCCACACTTAGGAGATCGTCGGAAGGAAGCCAAACCTGACTTGTCAACCAATTGCATAAAAGCCAGTTTTAGTCCATCGGGCGTGCTGGGAGGCAGGCCAAGCAAAAGCACCACGGGAGGGCCCCCTTTGGGAGTCGGGTACCAGTGGAGGGTTGTGTGCCTGTAACTCGCTCCAAGAAAGGTACCGAGCCCTCCCCTGGTCCTGGGGTGGAAGCCATGAGCAGACAGACGACCCCGAGGAGCGCCCCGGGAAGCCGCCCCGGGGGGTGCAGGTGACCTGGACCCGGCTCAGGCCCGGGCTCCCGGGAAGCCGAGCAGCCAACAGCGGACATGCATCTGTTACATCGTCCTGCTTGAGGCACCTCGGCTCCTGGATCGGTTCCCGCAGCCCCGTGAGCACAACCGTCAGCTGCGCGCATCACGGCGAGGGAGGCGACGACCGAGGCTGTGGGGGCAGAGAAAGCCGCCCTCAGGTCAGCCCGGGAGCGCAGAATGGCTGCCCGGCGGGCGGAGCACGGATCCGGGTTTGAGGCCCGAGGGACGGGGAGCGTGGGGGCAGCACAGGCGCCTGGGGCCCCCGGTGTGCTCGGGGCGGGAGGGGCTGGACGGCAGGGACAGGGGTGCCAGATGCGCGGCGGGCTGGCGGGCAGGGTCCCCGCAGCGGTGCCCAGCGGGGGGACGGGCTGGGAGGACCCCATCCGTGGACGCCTCCGGGTCGCATCCTGCTGGAGGTGGGAGAGAGGCAGGCGGCGGGTACAGAGACGGACCAGCAGGCCCACCGCTCAGAGACGCATCCGGGCCTCGGTGTGGCGCGTGTCAGCGAGGTGCTGTCCCCGTCCCTCCCCCGCGACGCCCGGGCCACACGGAGCAGCCCCCGAGGTGCGGCGCGTAAACTATTTTTAGCCTCTGCTGACATTTGCTGTATTTCTGTTAATTGTTAGTCTCGGTGGCAGCCACGGGTGTGCGTGCGTGTGCGCCTGTGTGTGGTCGGAGAGTCAGCGTCTCTCACTTGTTTCCTAGGAAACAGATAACTGGGGCTGTGGAATGAAATGTCAGCTGCAGCCTCAAATAACTGAATTCGGAAGGCTCAGGTGGGCGCTCCCCCCTACCCCCCCCCACCCCGCCCCGGAAGCGGCAGGTGAAGGAGCTGCAGGTGCCCCGCCTCTCGGGAGGTGAGGAGTGCACCTGCACTCGTCTCCCGTGGTCTCACTGGTTCCTGCCTCCAGCAGGTGGGGCAGGTGGGATCTGTTTTGCACAGAGAGGCTGTGCCTCTTGCCCAGGGCCATACAGCTGCACAGCAGACCTTCCCCAGGAACCGACCGTCTGCTCTGGCCAGGGTTTGGCACTGGGAAGGGGAGAGAGCCCACGGAGCCTGCACAAAGGTGAGACTCTGGGTCCTAACTTGGAAGCCGGGGACGCTCAGCTACACCGTGGGTCCCCTCGGGTCCCCAGGGGGATGTCCTGGAGCCGGACCGGCCCACCGAGGGGTGTCCTTCCCTGCCAAGCTGCCGGAGGGGGTGCCGGGGGGCAGCGTGGTTTGTGGCCGGAGGGGCCGGGTGGGCGCAGGTCCCCCAGCCCGGCCCTTCCGAGCCGTGTGGAGTGAGGGGCTTCTTTGCAGTTGGCCCAGCGCAGAAGAGAAGCACGCAGCTGTTGGCCCCCCCGCCTCCCGCAGCGCCCCTGCCCGCAGAGATGGCCGCCCACAGAGACGGCTGCCCGCAGAGACGGCCGCCCAGAGACATCCACCTGCAGAGACGTCCACCCCCAGAGACCTCTGGCTTTGGTCATGAGGGCGCTCAGCTCCCTTCCCCTCAGGGCAGGATCGGCTCCCAGAGGACCCCGCCCCGCCTCAGCCGCCTCTCCAGGGCAAGGCTGGCCCACGTATCCCTCTCCCTAGCCTCCGTCCTACGCTGTCCCCCTGCTCCAGGCTGAGCCCGTGGCCGTGGCCCGGCTTCTTGCAAGTGTCCTGTGTCTCCTGTCCTCGGAGTCAGCACCCAGGCCTCGGTGATGGGCGGGCTGGAAGCCCAGGGGCAGAGGCTGGTGAGGGTGGGTGTGGGGCCCTGGGGGGGGGCACGACCCGGAGACGTTACTGCCGCTCTTGGGGAGCAGGCTGGTCATGCCCGAGTGAGCTCTGCGGAAAGCCGGGGCATCCTCAGGGCCGAGGTCAAGGGGTGTGGGGGGCGGGCTGCTCGGGAGCCTCCGCTGGAGGGGACCCTGGAGGTCCCAGGCTCAGGCCCGGGCTCCCTGCACACTTGGCCTCGCTGGGAGCACAGCCCCCCACCCAGGAGTCACGCGCACCCCTCGCCCCCGCCCCTGAGGGATGTGGAGGCCAGACGCCCCGCGGTGCACAAGGTCCTCTCCAGGACACGGTGCTGCTGGGCTTCTGCAGCCGCCCCCCCGCCGCGGCCTGGGCTGCCCTGTGGGGTCTCACAGGGCGTGGGGGTGGGGGCCTCCCTCTGTGCGTGCACACCTTTCCCCGACGCCTGGTCTCCACAAGCCCGCGGCCGAGTGACTAGTGCCCTCCAAGGGCGAGTGAACTTCCACTCGGTCCTTCTGAGTCACTGCGAATCCTGGCCACGGCGGCCACGTGCACGAGGCTTTGCTCTGGGGCCGCGGGTGAGGGGGGGAGACACGGAGCCGGGGACAGAGATGGAGGTAGACGGTGACAGAGACACAGAGACAGAGATGGAGACAGAGCTGGAGATGGAGACACAGAGAGAGACACAGAGACCGAGATTCAGACAGAGACGGGGTCAGAGACAAACACAGAGAGGAAGTAAAATCCTCTGGGAAAGAGCGGAGTCCCCACATGCACGGAGAAAGGGTGACGCGGCGAAGGAAGAGGCAATCTGGAGAGCTGAGAGGGACGGAAGGAAAACGTCAGGCTGTCAGGCGCGCATGGACAGACCCACTAAGTGGCCGGCAGGGCGGGAACAGGAAGGCGGCCGGTCCCCCGCAGGTGCGGCCCAGTGTCCCGCGGGGGTGCAGCCCCCTGCACAGCGGGTGACCACGCTCTCTCGGAGGGGCTGCGGTTGGAGGTGTGAGGTGGCCTCCGCAGGACCTAGCCGGGGCTCCCCAGTCACCCAGGGTTCTTTCCACAGCGACGGGCCAGGGCACCCAGAGTTAGGAGGGCAAGCAGCCTCCTGGCAGAGAAAGGGCACTGGACTCGGAGTCTGACCACAGTGCGGCCGGGGCGCTGGGCCCTTCCTCTGGGGTGCCCAGGCCCCTCGGCCGTGAAGCGGGTAGTTGGGCGGGCATATGGGGCTCTCGGTCTTCCTGAGTTCCCCGCGCTCTCTCTCCCTGCACCTGCTCGATCAGTGTGTCTACCCACGGCCCCGCCCCCCGCCCGTCTATCCACAGCTCCGCCCCCCCGCCCACCCGCAGGGAGAGACTCAGCCTGGGTGAGAGTGTGTGCTCTGCGTCTTTCCTCGGGGCTCTGGACAGGCCCGGGCCGGCTCCCCGTCTCCCCGGACAGCCTTCAGGAGGCTCTGCAGGTGGCTCTGGCCTGGCTCCCGTCTGTCAGACTCAGGAATGCAGCCCCGGGATGGCCTGAGGGCCCGGTGTGGCCCCATGTCCCGGGCTCAGCCAGGGGAGACACAGAGCTTCAGGTCGGGGGAACGTGCTTGTTTGGGTCTCAGCCTGGTGCGGGGTAGGGGTGCCCCGTGGGCCCCCGTCCTCTTTTCACTGGAGGACTGCCTTCTCCCCAAGGCCCCTCCTCTCCCGGAGCCTCACAGGTCTGACCGACCCACGGGCCTCCGACCCCTCAAGGCCAGGCTGGGCTTGGCTTCCTTCCTCAGGGGACTCCGCAGCCCCACACGGAATCTGGTACCGAGCAAGTGCCAAGCTGGGGGAGAAGGAAACCACGAACAGACACGCGAAGGCTCCATCAGTGCCAGGCCTCTGATGATGTCTCCATCAGGCACCCTGGGATGTGTGGTCCTCATCCCCTCGCTCCTACGAAAACCCACCACAGTCCCGCCAGTAACCTTCGTGCACTTGCTGCCTGCCGGCCACACCGCCTGGCGTCGCTGCGTCTCTCAGGAACACTGGCCCAAGTGGGGAAGGCACCACGCGCGGGTTACAGCCTTTGTGTGTGGGGGGGTTGCGACTGCTGTGTTTTTCTGTGTCCAGGTAAGCTCACCCTGAATAAGCAGAGCCTTGGGGTGGGTCCTGTGGGTGAAACAAAGGTCTCTGTGCCAGCCTATTTCCCACCCTCATCCTACTTCCCCAGCGGCATGGAGTGATGGGGCCAACGTCTCCGGGGGAAGTAGCAAGATTGGGAGAAAAGGAGGTTTTTGCGATGATGTGAGAATGGCAAAAGTTATGAATGCCCAAGGTGTTACGAGTGAGGGAGGCCGTGGCCCCGTCCCACCACACCCAGTGGGCAGGCCTGGCTTGTTCTGCCCTGCCGCTCCCCTACGGCCCCACTCAGGATGGCACCTGTGCATGGTCCACGCGAGGGATGTCCCTTGGCCATCTGGCTCTGGCGGTCAGGGGGCTCGCGGTTCTGGGTCCCATAGGACTCAAGCAATTGGAGAGACAGTTCCTGGCAGGCTACCCACCCCCCAGGGCACTGCCCAGACGGCAGACTGAAAGCCACCCCAGACTTCCTGTGGCCACCCCTTTAGGATGAGAGGAGAGAGCTGTTTCACCGAATACACGGAAACCAACACAGCCAAGCAAAATAAGGAAACAGAGGATTATGCTCCCAGTGAAAGAACAAGATAAAACTCCGGAAAAATACCCTCATGAAACCAAGACAGGTAATTTACGTGATAAAGAGTTCAAAGTCACAGTCACAGAGCAGCTCAGGGATCTCAGGAGAAGAGCAGATGGACAGAGAGAACTTCAACAGAGAGAAAACACGAGAAGGTACCAGAGTGATGAATCCAAAACTGAACTGAAAAAAAAAAAAAAATGCATAAAGGGCTTCAACAGCAGAGCAGACGAAGCAGAAGAAAGGATCGGCCAACTGGAAGACAGGGTTGGGGAGCACACTCTAAAATCGAGCAGTGAAAAGAAAAAAGAACTTAAAAAACTAAAGACAGCTCAAGAGGCCTATGGAACAACATCAAGGGGAACAACGTTTGCATAATAAGGGTCCCAGAAAGAGAAGAAAACTTCTGTCCCCCAGAAAGCCAAAGAAAACCTATTTAAAGAAATAATGGCTGAGAATGGCCCTGACCTGGGGAAGGAAACACACACCCAGGCCTGGGAAGCCTAGAGAGTCCCAAATAACATGAACCCAAGGAGACCTCCACCGTGACACGTTATAATAGAAACATCAAAAGTTAAAGATAAGGAGGATCTTCAAGGCATCCAGAGAAAACAACTCCTTGGTACAAGAGATCCTCATAAGACTATCAGAAGAGCTTTTAGCAGAAACTATGTAGGCCAGAGGGAGTGGCAGGATCTATTCAAGTGTTGAAGGGAAAAAACTTCCAACCAAGACTACTCCACCTGGCAAGGTCATTGTTCAGAAATGAGGGGGAAAGAAAGTTTTCCAGACAAGCAGGAGCTAATGGAGTTCCCCACCATTGAGCAGGCCTATGAGAGCTACTAAAGGGACTTCCTTAAGCTGAAAAGAAAGGGCATTAATTGGGAACAAGAGCACGTAGGACAGCACAAATCACTGGTGAAGGTAAATGCGGTAAAAGCAGGGGGATTCATCACTCATAAAGCTAGCAGGAAAGTTAACGGTAAAAGCAGTAAAAATAACTATGAATACAACAGTTAAGGGATCCACAAAATAAAAAGCTACCAAATGTGACATCAAAAGCATAAAATGTGAGGGGAGCAAGTAGAAATGTAACGTTTCAGAATGTGTTCAACTTAACTTGCTGTCAAATTCGAACAGATTACCGCGTGCGCGCGGTACTACTGTGCTTTGCTTTCCTGCGCTTCACAGCTATTGCATTTTTCCAAAGTAAAGTTTTGCGACAACCCCACATCAACCCTTTGTTCAACAGCATTCGCTCACCCTGTGTCTCTGTGTCACCTTTTGGTAATTCTTGCAATGCATTTCAAACGTTTTCACTATTGTTATACTTGTTAAGGTGATCTGTGATCGGCAATTCTGACTTGCTGCAAACTCAGGTGAGGGTTAGCATTTTTTAGCCATAAAGTATTTTTAGTTGCAGGTAGGTACATTGCTTTTGTATACATCATGCTATTGCACACTTATGGGACTACGCTCTAGGGCAAACGTAACCTTAATGTGTGTTGAGAAACCAAAAAAATTTATTTGACTTGCTTTGTTGTGATATTCACTTTACTGCAGGGATCTGGGACCAAACCACAACATCTGTGAGGTGTGTCTGTAGGCTGATACATGTAAGCCACGTGGTAACCACAAAGTGAAAACCTATAGCAGATACACAAAAGCTACTGAGATAGAAATCGAAACATAACACTAAAGGAAGGCATCAAACCACAAGGGAAGAGAGCAAGAGAAGAAACAGAGAGGAAATACGAAACATCCAGAAAATGATGAAGAAAAGGGCAATAAGTACACACCTATCTATAAGTACTTTAAGCCTAAATGGACTAAATTCTCCAACCAGAAGACACAGAGTGGGTGAAGGGACTCAAACAAAAAACAAGACCCATCTATATGCTGCCTATAAGAGATCAGAACACACAGATGTAAGAACACACAGTCTGAAAATGAAGGGATGGAAAGAGATGTTTCATGCAGGTGGAAACCCAAAGAAGGCTGGGGCAGCTGCACTTACATTAGACAAAAGAGTCTTCAAAATAAAGTCTGCAGTAACAGACACAGATGGGCATTACGAAGATAAAGGGGTTAATTCAGCAAGAAAATTTGTAAATATTTATGTACCCAATAAAAGTGCACCAAAACATATAAAGCAAATACTTAAGACCTAAAGAGAGAAATCTACAGCAACACAATAACTCGGGGGACATTAACACCCTACCTGCATTAGTGGACAGATGCTCCAGACAGATGAACAAGGACACAGTGGCCTTAGAGGACATATTAGACCAAATGCACTTGACACTCTACACAGAACATTCCACACCCCACCAGCAGAAAACACATTTTTGTGAAGTGCACATGGAACATTCTCCAGGAGAGAATATATGTTAGGCCACAAAACAAGTCTCAATGAATTTAAGAAGACTGAATTCATACTGAGTACCTTTCCAGACACCACGATGGTATGAAACTGGGAATCAACTCCAAAAGTAAACTGGGGGAAAAAAAAATCACAAACATGTAGAGATTAAACACTACCGAACAACACATGGATCAATGAGGAAATCAAAGAAGAAAAAAACCCTTGAGATGAATGAAAATGAAAATACAACACATCAAAATCTATAGGGTTCAGCAAAAGCAGTGCCAGGAGGGAAATTCGTAGTGAGACAAGAAACAGGACAAATCTCAAGTAAACCATGAAACTTTACACCTTAAAGGAACTAGAAAAAGGGGAACAAACAAAGTCCGACATCAGTAGAAGGAAGGAAATAATAAAGATCAGGGCAGAAATAAATGGAAATTCAGATTAAAAAGACAACAGAAAAAATAAATGAAAGTGGTTCTTTGAAAAGATAAATAAAATTGATAAACCATTAACTAGACTCAGTAAGAAAAGAGAGAAGGCTCAAATAAAGAAAACCAGGAATGAAAGAGGAAAAGTTACAACTGGTACCAAAGAAATACAAGGGATCATAAGAGACTACTGTGAACAATTGTGCACCAACAAATAGGACAACTTAGAAAAACTGGATAAATTCCTAGAAATATACAGTCTTCCAAGACCGAATCATGAAGAAATAGAAAATCTGAATGGACCAATTATAGTAAGGAGATTGAATCAGTAATCGAAAAACTTCCAACACACAAATGTCCAGCTTCACTGGTGAATGTTACCAAACATTCAAAGATTTAGTAGCTATCCTCAAACTCTTACCAAAAAATTAAAGAGGTGTGAATGCTTCCAAACTCATTTTCCCAGGCCAGCATTACCCTGATACCATAAACAAACAAGGACACCACACAAAACAAGAGAAAATTACAGGCCAACATCCCTGATGGACCTACACACAAAAATCCTTAACGAAATATTAGCAAACTAAATCAACAAGACATTAAAAGGATCATATACCATGATCACGTGGGATTTATTCCGGGGATACAAGGATGGTTCAACATCCACAGAGCAATCCACGTGATACAGCACATCAAAATGAAGGATAAAAATCATATGATCACCTCAATAGATGCAGAGAAGCACTGGACAAAATTCAACATCCATTTGTGATAAAAGTCTTCACAAAGGAGGGTTAGAGGGACCATACCTCCGCATAATAAAGGCCATATACGAAAAACCCACAGCTGACATCACACGTAATAGTGGAAACAGAGCTTTCTCCCAAGGTCGGGAATAAGACAAGGATGTCCACTCCCACCACGTTTATTCAACACAATATGAAAAGTCCTTACCACAGCAATATGACCAGAATAAGAAATAGAAGGCATCTGAATCAGTAAGAAAGAAGTAAAACGTTTACAAGTTGCATATGATATGCTACTATATGTAGAAAGCCCCAAAGACTCCACCAAAAATCTGCCAGAACTGATAGGAATTCAGGAAAGTTGCAGAATACAAAACCAATGTACACAAACCTGTTGCATTTCTATATACCGATAATGAAGAAGCAGAAAGAGAAATCAAGGACTCGATCCCACTTACAACTGCATCACGAAGATTAAAATACCCAGGAATAAACAACCAAAGAGGTGAATGAAAGTAAATGAAGTAAACACCGATGAAAGTAAATGAAGAGGACGCAAAGAAGTGGAAGAATTCCACGGTCGTGGGTAGGAAGATTCAGTATGGTTAAAATGACCGTACCACTCAAAGCAATCTAGAGATTCAATACAGTTCCTCTCAAAAATCTCAGGGAAAGGAGACAATCCTAAAATTTGTACGGAACCACAAAAGATCCCCACTAGCCAAAGCAGTCTCGAGAAAGGAGAACAGAGCTGGAGGCATCGTGCTCCCTGGTTTCAAACTCCATTCCAGAGAAAGCTATACTCATCACGACAGTAGGACATCGGCATAAAACGGAGCCCAGTTCAGCACAGAGGTGACTTCCTGGCTGGGGCGTGCTCTGTGGGATTGCGGTGAGAATGGGACTATTATCCAGGCTCTGATCCCGTTCAGAAGTTCGGGGTAACGTCAGAGTTACTGAGGGTCTGAACTGCCCCTCTGGGGGGTGACTCTGGTGAAGCACATCAGGAATCAGGGAGAGTCCCTTCGAGGGACACTCAGGACCGTCCTCCCGTCCTCCGCTGATGGCTCCCCCAGGCCGGGCCGTGGACATGCAGGCACGCACGCCGTGTGCACAGCAGGGGGCGGGGCGGGCAGGGGGTGCCGGCCGGCAGATGCTTGAGGCTGGGGCTCTGGTGGGCGATGGCTCTGGGACCCCATGCCCAGCTGCTTCCCCTGAGGCAGGGAGCAGGCTGTCCCCGGCTGGCAGGTTCTAGGAGGAGCCACCTCCTCATTCTCGGGACCGGGACAACATCCCCTCCACTTCTCTCGGGGGTCCTATGCTCCTGTCCTGCCCCTTTCTCTGCCCGGACCTGCGGGTGCATCTGTGTGCCCCTCTGCCTCTTTGTCCCTGGGTCGGGCCCTGCGTCTGGTCCCCCTGTTCCCCGGCCCCCTCCCATGCCTCTCAGCTGCCATCCGCAGGCCACAGGAGCTGACGGGCGGGGGGCGGGGGCGGGGCGGGGGGAGGAGCAAGATGGCGGAGGAGGAGGCGGTTGAGATAGAGGCGGATCCCAGAAGTTCAGCTAAATACTTATCAAACCATCCTAAAAGCCTGCATACTCAACAGGAGAGAGAAGAGAGGAGGAACAGCAATTCTAGGAGCAGAAAATCGACCACTTTCCAAAAGGTAAGGCGTTTGGAAAAGTGAATCCCAAACGGCGGGGAGAGACCGCGGGGGAAGGGGCCGGCTCCCGTCAGCCGCAGAGCCTTGGGCACAAAATCGGAACTTTTAGAGTCTGCTCCGCTGAGGGACATCGCTCCAGAGGGGGGTTTAGCCCTCGCGGGAACAGGGTGGTTTCAGGACCCGCGAGGTCACAGAGGGACCGCGGCTGTCTGAGTGCGGCAGAGCTCCCAGGTACCGGGGCGGAGGAGCCGCGGCAGAGAAGGAGCCGCGCAGTGCGCTATCAGCTTGGCTCACCTTACACTGCGATCCCGGCACAGTCGGGTGGTGGCTCTTCGAGCGGGGACCCCGCAGGAGGCCGCTCTGGAGAGACCCCCTCGTTCCTCCTCGGGGAGGAGCGGCGCGGGAGCACGCGGCAGGAATCTGCTGGGTCTGGAGACTCCAGACGGGGCCGCGCGCCTGAGATAGAAACGCGCCGCCACCGGTGACTGAGCTCGGAGCCTGGGCGGGGACCCGGGAGATGGGAGGGATTGACTGCTTTCCTCTGAGGAGCGGCCCCGAGCGCTCGGCTCCTCTGGCCGGAGACTGGGAGCCGCCATTTGCATTCCCATCCTCCAGGGCGCTACGGAAAGCGCTCAGGGAACAAAGACTCCCGAGAGCGAACCTGAGCGAATTGCTTGGCCCCTCCCTGGGCAAGGGCGGGGCAATTCCGCCTCGAGCAAAGACCTCTGAGAACCAAGTTGAAAAGGAACCCCCCAGAAGATCAGTGAGAATATCCAGCCAAGCCCAAGTTCATCAATCAGTGAGAACCTAAGAACTCCAGAGTACTTTTCTCTCTCACTCGTCTATTCTTAGCTCGATAAAATGACAAGGCAGAAAAACTCACCACAAAAAAAAGAACAAGAGGCAGTACCAATGGCTAGACACCTCGTCAATACGGACATTAGTAATATGTCGGAAATAGAGTTCAAAATGACAGTTATCAAGGTGCTAGCTGGGCTCGAAAAAAGCATGGAAGATATTAAAGAATCCCTTTCTGGAGAAATAAAAGAACTAAAATCTAACCAAGTTGAAATCAAAAAAGCTATTAATGAGGTTCAATAAAAAAATGGAGGCTCTTAATGCTAGAATAAATGAGGCAGAAGAAAGAATTAGCGACATAGAAG
>CM052797.1:552428-580029 GCA_028533885.1 Nasua narica
GGGCCACGCCTGACCTTGTTACGGGAGCAAGGCTCTCGGACGGGCCCCAGGGCCCCCGTGAGTCCCCGGCATGAAGCAGCGCCTGCCCCCTGTGAGGTCGGGGCCGCGTGCCCTGACCTGAGGCCCCCTCAGGAGTCCCGCGACGGGAGTGGGAGCACGCGGGCAGCTAGGCCAGACCGCTCCCACAGAGCGCTGGTCGCTGCGTCCCTGTCTCCGAGGCTCACGGGATCAGTCTGGCCGTGCCCACGCGTCTCCGGGGACTCCGAGGGGCAGTCAAGGTCGAGAACTGCTACCGTCGACCTTCACCTGCACCCAGCAGGTTACGGGGCCGATGCAGAAACGCGGGCCGTGAACACAGGCAGGGCCAGGAGCACACGGGGGTCCTTCCCTACCTCGACTGTAAGAATATTCTAGAATCACATCTGCGGTCTCACCCGGGCTGGGGAGCTGGGGCTGGGGGCGCTGCCCAGAGCCCAGGGACCCTGGGCGCCTCCTGCCTCTCGCGGGGATGTGGGAGCAACGGTAACAGCTGCCTTCAGCCGGACACACAACTGGAATCCATCGTGGAACAACGTTCTTCCCGCCTTCCCTCTCGGCCTGAATGACTTCTCCTGCATGCCTCCGGCCCGTGCGCATCTGGCCCCCGTGTAGCCGGACGCTGGCCCCCTCACGGCTCAGTGATAAACACACGCACCTCCAGGAAGGCCGGGCGCCCCTCCTAGCCAGAGCTTAGCTCACCTCCTTCCCGCTCCCCCTGCCCACCAGGCACGCGGCCACGCGTTCCCACGGCCCCTCCCCTCCCCCAGCAAAGCCATGATCTGCTTGCGCTGTGATGACCTTTTACGCTCTTTCCCGGGGCCGCAGGGCTCGGGGCTCTCCTCAGACTCATGACTCCTCAGAACACGGGGCCCGAGGGATGGGCCAAGGGTGTGGGTCGTGGGCACGGGAATTTTTAAGACCCCCCCCAGCGGGTTCTGATGCTCGCCCCGTGCCTGGGACCCCTGAGGGGGGCGGTGCGCACAGCAGAAGCACTTCTCCTGGGAGACCAGCCCCGGAGCGGCGGTGGGCGTGTGTCCCGGGTCACACCCCGGGTCCCCGGCTGTTTGGAGCAGTGACACAGACAGGCGCCACTGATGAGCTGTGTGTGGTGAAGGCCGAGAAGGAAGCAGAAGTGTCCTAGAGAGAAGCGGGGACAGGGGACGGTCTCACCAGGGGGGCGGGCAGGGAGGTCGTTCCCGGTCTGGGCCGTGGGGGCCGGGCACACCATGTCCAAGGGCGTTCCCTTGATTGCCTCCGCAGCCACTCCAAGGGAGTCAGTCCTCCCCTTTGCTTGAGTTGCTCTGAATGAGCTCCTTCCTTTCCACTGAATGATTTCCGACCAAGAAATAGCCCTGGAGCTTGGCACTGTGCCTTGGCCCGGGCACGGAGCGGCCTTCGTTTGCTGGACGGGTGACTGGACACATTTGTCACCGTGTGGCACGGGGCCTGGCTTACTGACTGATGACAGCGAAGCCACGAAGCAGGTGACGCTGGCCGGGCGTGGAGCTGGCTGGAGGGGGCGGGGGGCCCAATGCTCACCATCGATGTCTAGGACTCTTCAGGGAGACCCAGAGCTCGCTCGCATCGTCAAGGCTCTGAGCATTCCTGCAATGGAGGGGCCTTCCTGGGACTTCTTCTGCCACGGAGTCCTTCTGTTTTCAGCTTCTGGAAAATCGATCCGCATTCCATAAAACCGGTGTTCTGGGGAGCCCAGCTGGCGACCCTCGGTGTGCAGTCACCTGACCTCGGTTCACATTTATTACCTATTATTTGGCCTTGGGGTCGTCAAGACATCTCCCCCTGAGGATCTGTTGTCTCCCTCACAAAGTGGGGAGGGGACCCGCCGCACAGGTCGTTTCAAACAGACAGTGCTCATAAACGTGCTCGATAATGGCTCTGGAACCCTGGAGTCCACTGCAAGCCCAAGTATGGGGTCTAACCAACCCGTGGGTGGAAAATTACCAGGAAACTCACATGTATGTGTGTCCACGCGTGTGGGCACACGGTGCCCCCGCCCCCAGTGGAAGCCGTGACTGGGACCTTATTGGCAAAGAGGGTCTTGGCAGATGTCCTAGAGTTAAGACGAGCCATGCCGGGCCAGGAAGGAGAGGCCTCGATGAAAGGAGGAACGTCGGGGCGCAGACACACGGTGAGAAAGCCTCACAAAGAGGCAGGCAGAGGCCACGGGCCACCAAGGGCCCATCAGAAGCTGGAAGAGGCCAGGAGAAGCCCTTCCCCAGATGTTGCTGAATGCGGGAACGAGCTCCAGTCCGGCCCTGGGGGCCCTTCGGCTTCCGTCACAAACCCGCTGGGCCGCTGCAGCAGGGGGAGGCCTGGCTCTGCAGCTTGGCACACAGGCTTCGGGGGCCCCCGCAAGCCCCGTGCCCCGTCCCGCATGTCCCCCTTGGTGGAGCTTCCCTGATGCCCCCAGGCCGGCGGGGGTGCCCTCGCTGGACTTCCTCGGACCCTGGGCTTTCCTTTGCAGTGGCGCGGGCCGCCTGGCGCGGTCACAGTCTGTTTCCCGGCGGGGCTGTCTCCTCGCTGGGATTCTCCTCCTTGCTACTTCGGGGGAAACCCGGTGGCCGACGTGCTGGTCCTGACGCCCGGCCGGGGATGACGGAGTCACGGAGCACGAGGGAACGGGAGGCCTGGCTCGGATGGCCCCTCCCCATGCGGGCACACGCAGCTCCCACACGGCCACCGTGCAGGAGCCCTGCCGTGCCCCCCGCTGCTCTGTGTGTGTACGCGCAAGCCGGGCGGCGTGGACGCGGCTGCGTGCTGCAAACACAGATCTCGCTGCGCACAGGCTCGGGGGCTGCGGGACACGGTGGATAGAGGGAGACGGCGGGGACCCCCGGGCTCTGCGATGGCCACCAGAGGGTCGGCCTCTGGACGCCAGCCACGCGATGTGCCTTGTCCACTGGACTGTGGCCAGAGCGGGCCGCTTCTGGGGGAGCCGCAGGGCCGGCGGGGCGCTGCGCTACACTCCCTCCCCTCAGCTGGGGTGGCCGCGGAGGCCGGTGTCAGGACGGATCTCCGTCAGCCCAGCTCCCCGGCGATCGCCATGCCCCCCACCCCCCTCACGGGATGTCAAGCACGAACGAGAAACACGCTCGCTGTGTTAATGTAGGTCCTGGTTGTTACTGCTGCTTTAACACAGCCCATCCTGACGGGTGCACGACGAGGGGGCCACCCCCTAAGTCCAGCTGAGGGGTGACAGCCGCCTGCACCGCAGCCCAGGGAGAGAGGGACGCTGGCGGGTGGGCCAGAGAGATTGAGGGGCTGGGGGCTGCCGTGGCTGCCAGCAATGAGAGGGGCTCCCCCAGGGCCAAGGCTGCTTCGACATTTTCTTTTCTTTTCTTTTTTTAAAAGATTTTATTTATTTATTTGACAGAGAGAGAGATCACAAGCAGGCAAAGAAAGAGGAGGAAGCAGGCTTCCCGCTGAGCAGAGAGCCCGATGTGGGGCTCGATTCCAGGACCCCGAGATCATGACCTGAGCCGAAGGCAGAGGCTTAACCCACTGAGCCACCCAGGCGCCCCCCGCTTCGACATTTTCAAAGCCCATCAGAACCAAGGTAAGAGTCACCGCCCCACCCTAGCGGTCGGGGCCTGCTGTTGGCTAGCTCTGAACCCAGCAGGGACCCCGGGACCCGGGCCGCGGCCCCGCTGAGCAGGAGTCCGGGCACAGATGTGAAGGCTGGGTCAGGAAGAGCCTCCCTTTGTGGATGAGACCCACCGTGTGGGGCGGGGGCTCTGCAGCCGAAGAACAGGGATGCGGGGGAGGGGCCCAGCTCATGGATGGGCCAACTGAGGCTCAGGGAGCCTGGCGACCTTCCCGACCTAAGAGGGGGCCGGGGTCCAAAGCCCGTCTGTGTGGCCAGAAACCCTCGCCGCTAGAGGCAGGAACTCCTCAGCGAGTGGGCTTCGCATCTGAAGGGCGGTGAGCTCCTCTCGGGGGAGTAGGGGTGTCTAAGGGCGCGACAGGTGCCCTCACAGAGGTGTCTGGGTGTAGGCAGCGCCCCGGGCCCCTCGGGTGCACACACACCAGGGGGCTGCGTCCTGTTTCTAGCTACATGGACATGGGCGCCGGCTCCGGGCTGCCACGGATTCTGGGGATACAGGACCGTGGGGTGTGGATGCGTCTTGGCAGGTCCTCCTCCCTCGACGCTCATGGGATCGGGGCTGCAAGACTCGGACCCGAGCAGAAACCAAAGCTCCTTCACACAAGTCACCAGAGCGACAGCCATGGGTTCTCGGCGGCTGTTCTGTTTTTCTTGGCAGGGGATGGGAAACTCACACCACCCCCGGCGGTCGGTGGAGGAGGGGCTCTGTAACCTCGAGCCGGTGACCTGACAGCTCGGAGCCTCAGTGTTGCTGTCTCGAAAACGGGCGAGCTGCGACAAGCTCCCAGGGCTGCTGGGAGGACTAAGGGGAGTGCTCACGAAGAACAGGCACTCTGGGGCCCGGCACACAGTAGGTGCTCTGCACACAGTAGGTGCCCGGCAAACTGCATGTTTCGTCCTTCAGTGTTTATGGGTCTAGTGACGTCGGAGTCCATCCTGCCCAGCCAGGTGGCGGGTCCTGCGGTGATACCTGAGTGTCTGTGTCGTAAAGACCCCATTCCCCGGTCAGGGCTCTGAACCCCCCTCATCGACTCTCAGCCACAACCGTCAGTCTCCACCTCAGCTGCCCCTCCCCGTCCTCCTGCACCTGGAAATTCAGGGTCACCACAGACTGTGACCACAGTGTGGAGGAAAGAAAGCCCGGGGTCCGTGGGAGGGAGGCCGAGGCTGGGACCTCAGGGGTGGGGAGGACATGGTCACCAATGTGCATGGGGTGAGAGGTCCTTCCAGGGGGAGAGAGCAGGTGCTAAGGCCCTGAGGTAGGGAAAAAGAGGCCTGTGTAGGGCGAGGAGGAGCAGGATGGGAAGGTGGGGCGGGGCTCGCAGAAGGGCAGACGTGGGCTCCTGGGGGTCCCTTAGGACAGTTCGCAACTTTCCCCGAAGGCAGTGGGAGCCACGGGCGCTTTGAGAGGCTTGGTGTGGTGATTGCATGTGCGCCCGCCCAGGGAAGGCCCCTCGGGCGGGGGCTGCGCACGGGGGCATGGGAGTGCAGGAGGTGGGACACCGAGAGGGTGCCTGGCAAGCCCCTCGGGTAGCTCAGGCGGGGACGGGGACCAAGAATCCCCAGCTCCTGGCCATACTGCAGGGGTGCACCGAGGGTGGGCTCCCCACCTACCCCTGGGAGCTCTCTGAAGGCACACGCTTGCTTTCCCTGCAGCCACAGGCCCTAGCAGAGGTCTGGCCCCCAGAGCCCGTGTTCGCAGCACAGATAAAGGCAGCGAGATCTTGGTGTGGCCTCGCATCTGCGCCGTCCGGAGCCCCCCTCTCAGCCCCGTCACCAAGCAGACAGGCAGTGACCTGGTATTTCCTTGTCCCAATTAAGGTATAATTACTGAGCCTCTTCAACCTCCTTTCAGCTCTAGAAACGCATCCCAAAGGGGCGGGCCTCACGCTGCAGGGGCTGCGTCGGGAAGGCAGAACCTCTCTGGGAGGCAGGAGCTTCCGCAATCCGAGTCCCGGGCTCCCAGTCGGAGGGGTGCTGCTTTAGCACCACCTTATCCCCCTACATTCAGGTTTGCGTTTCTCTGATTGGCCAAGGTGGGGACCGTGCCGGAGCGTCGGGAGGGCGAGCTTTGTGATGAAGACGGGGTGGCTGTGGCTGGAGAGGGCCCGGGAGGGAGTCTCATGTCAGCCACCGCCTGGCAGAGCAGCCTCTAGACGGTTTCCTCCTCTGTAAGTGGGGCGCACGCAGAGGCTCGGGGCCGCTGCTGACCTGCACGCCCCAGGCCTGCGGGGAGCACGTCCTGTGAACGAGGCCCGGCAGCGGGCTTCCTCTTCTCTCCAGGGAGAGACTCCCGCTGCGGGGGGACGATGGGCACCCCGCCTCCAGCTCCGGGAGCCTCCACCCCCGTCAGTGCTGGGCTGCAGGTGGAAGGGATCCTGTCCCCGGTGATTCAGGGAGAGCCTGGGGTCCACAGCTCGACCCCTTCTGGGGGCCGGCGAGGAGGGTGGTGGGGCTGGTCTGGTCAGGGAGCTCAGGGTGGGGGTGGGAAAAGCCCATGGGGGGCGCTCCGGGCCAGAGCGGGGCCAGAAATTACCGAGGGTCCACCTGTACGGAAGCTGAGTCCAAACCCTAAGTCCTGGGTAGCCGGGCCTTCTGTGTACCGGCCGCAGGGCTGTGGGGGACAGGAAGTCAGCCCGGAGCCAGCGGGGCCCTGGTGCCCTGTAGCGGCAGCTGGGCGTGGGAGTGGGCTGCGCCTGTCTGGCTGCGTGGGACGTGGGATCCCAGCTTGGGGTTCCCGGAGGGGGGGCGGTGCCAGGTGCCGTCAGACCCACACAGAAGCCCCCAGAGAGAGGGCATCAGGGCGCCACGTGAACCCGTGCCTGGGGCTCAGGCTCTGGGGCTGGTGCCCAGTCCGCTCTCAGCCTGCCACGGGTGGAATGAACAACCGATGCGCCCAGCTCAGCTCTACGAGCACTCTCCGCGCACCTACTGTGTGCTTGGCCCCGGCGCGTTCTTGGCTCTACGGTGCTCTCCGTGCACCTACTGTGTGCTAGGCCCCGGCGCATTCCTGGCTCTACGGGTGCTCTCCGCGCACCTACTGTGCGCTCGGGTCCGGCACGTTCCTGGCTCTATGAGCACTCTCCGTGTACCTACTGTGTGCTCGGCCCCGGCGTGTTCCTGGCTCTACGGTGCTCTCCATGCACCTACTGCGTGCTCAGGCCCCGGCGCGTTCCTGGCTCTGCAGGTGCTCTTCACGCACCTACTGTGTGCTCGGGCCCGGCACGTTACTGGCTCTACGGGTGCTCTCCATGCACCTACTGTGTGTTCGGGTCCGGCGCCTTCCTGGCTCTACAGGCGCTCTCCGTGCACCTACTGTGTGCTCAGGCCCCGGCGCGTTCCTGGCTCTACAGGTGCTCTCCGCGCACCTACTGTGTGCTCGGGCCCGGCACGTTACTGGCTCTACGGGTGCTCTCCATGCACCTACTATGTGCTCGGGTCCGGCGCATTCCTGGCTCTACAGGCGCTCTCTATGCACCTACTGTGTGCTCGGGCCCGGCGCGTTCCTGGCTCTATGGGCGCTCTCCGTGAACCTACTGTGTGCTCAGGCCCTGGCGTGTTCCTGGCTCTATGAGTGCTCTCTGCACGCCTACTGCGTGCTCGGGCCCCAGCGCGTTCCTGGCTCTACGGGTGCTCTCCACGCACCTACTGTGTGCTCGGGCTCGGCGCGTTCCTGCTGCAGGACAGGTTCCCCGGTCATGGCCTTTCCAGCTGGAAGCTGCCTGCTTAGACCTGGACAAAATGACGTCGCGTTCCAAGCAGGTGTTCACCAGGTCCGAGCCAGTGCAGCCAACCTGCTGGCATCTCCGAGGCCTCGTGGTCATCGGGGCTGCAGTCGAGGCTTCCTGTGGGCCCAGACGCAGGGCAGACCCAGGGACAGGATGGCTCTCATGCCGGGGCCGCCAGGCTGCCAGGGGGCGCCCAGCCCCACGAGACATTCGGGGCAGCTGCTGGGATGACCGGGTTTACCCTAATCTACAGAATGGAAATGCTCCGGGTCCTCACAGGCACGCACAGGCCGAGGAAGCGGACGTACTTCCCCCCGTTGGCCAAGCCCTGGCTCTGGAGTCTGCTGGAAGGCACGTCTGTGTCGGGGCCCGAGCTGGAGCAGACCTGTCTCACGAAGTCGGCATGAGCCCGGCAGCGTCCGGCCGCCCCCTGCTCCCCTCCACCCTGTCCCGCTCTCCTGCCCTCGTGGCTGCCTCTGGGGGTCCTGGGCTGGGCTTGTTCCGGGACAGCAGTGGGCGCATGTGCATGCTGACGGGCTCTGCACTCCTGTCCCTTCCAAAATCTGCTGCCAGTGTGGCCTGACGGCTGAGCCGTCGACTTGCAATGAGTGTGGGATCGCCTTCTCAGGGATTCTCAGACCCTGGTGAGTTCTAGGTCCCAGTCTGCCACTGACTTGCTTTGCTGATGGGCAGCCTTCTGTCTGTCTGTCTGCGAAGCGGGAGGGACGGGCTGTGAGGCTCCCTGAGACTCCCTTCGGCCGCACCGTGCTCCATTTGGCCTCTGCCCCCTGCCCCGGCAGGCACTTCCATCAGCTACGGCTTCTCGACAGCCAGCCCGGTGCGCTGTGAGCCCGCTGTCGTACACGTGACCTAACTGCGCTCCGGGAACCCCAGGGAGGTCGGCGTTGCTATCCCCATTCTGCGGACGACAACATGGAGGCCCGGAGAAGTTGCCGGTGTTCACTGAGCTCGCGGAGGAGGCCAGGCGGTCGCAGGACTGAGGTTCGGCCTCAGGCCTGGCTCTGGCTTCCGAGGCGCTGAGAACAGAGACGCTTCCTCCAGCCTTCTCCCTGCCTTCCCCAGGGCGCTCAGCGCTGGGCTCTGGAGCTGGGGACCGAGGGCCGGAGGGGGCTCCAGCGGGGGCTGGGGGCCGCTGGGTGCACTCGGGCTGGCAGAGCTTGGCGAGGTTCTGGAAGGCTGGCGAGGGCAGGTCATCGAGGGCTGAGAGCAGAACTCTGGCCCGGCCAGGGTCTGGCTCTCTCGGGTCAGTCCTGTAGGCCCCACTGAACCGAAGGACTAGCCCACTCTTTGCTCCGCTTTGCCAGCCGGGAACCTCTCCCTGCCCTGTGTCCGGTGGTCCCCTGAGATCCACCCCCAAATATGCCAGGCCCCAGAACCCTTCCCCCGGCACCCACCAGACAAAGGCAGGGAAGGCGAAGGTGCCTGCAGAGGCCGGGCTCGGGCCAGTCTTCACGACACGGTGGCCAACTTCAAGCCAGGTTTCCAGTCTGGCCAATTCCAACCCCGCCGGTCTGCACACAGCAGCGGCTTTGAGATCTCAGCTGTCTTTTGGAAACGCGAGGCGGCGGTCGCCTGGTATGACACTGGGCAAGTACCATCTCTGTGGGTCTCAGCGCCCTCCTTCAGGCAACAACCAGCTGGTTACCTCCCCCCACCGCCATGGATCTCAGGTCCTTTCCACCCATGACATTTTAGGATCCACTGTCTTTGACTTTCCTTTCCCAGAGGCATGGAGACTGACCAGATGCCTTTGGAGAGCATGTGGAGCTTAAACATCTCTCTCCCTCTCGGTCGCTCCTCCCTCCCTCCCCGCCGGAGGCGCACCCCCCACCTCGCCCGGGCGCCCCCGGGCAGATCCAGGCCCGCCCCTGAACCCTGCAGCTCCAGAAACGCGAGGGCAGCGCGTTGGCAGCGACTGCGGCGGCGGCGGCGGCGGCGGCGGCGCAGGGGAGGGGGAGGAGAGCAGCGCCCGCCTGTCCCGCGGCGTCTGCAGCAGCCCCGGGCCCTGGCCTCGGCGCGCCAGAGGGGTCCCTGGAACGCGTCGGTCTGGTGCTCTGGCGTGGGGCCCGCCGGGAGACCGTCGCCACTCCAGGGCACCCCGCGGACCCCTGTGGCCCCGCATCGCGCTCCTAGCGCAGCCTCTCCTTCACTCCCAGCCGCGGCGGGGCAGGGGGCCCGGCGCTCCGACGCCTCGGTCTCACTCTGCCCAGGCCGGGGCTATCTGAGTCCGAGGGGGTCTCGGGGTGGGAGTGGGGTGGGAGGCACCATGTTTGGCTGGATGTGGGTCCACATTCTCAGCCCATGTCTGGTCTTTTGGATCCCCTTTTCTTCCCGCACCCCGTCGCTCTCAGCCCCTGCGTCCCTGCCTCCCACGGAGCTCGCCGGGTGAAGGGCAGCCGCAACCCGCGCCTACTTCCTGCCCGCAGTCCCTGCCCCCTCTGCCCATCGCGGGGTCACCGCCCGCTTGAGCCAAGCCTCCCCTCGCGCCGAGGGAGCCCACAGTGGAGGGACCGAAGTTCGGGCACCATTGGCAGCATAAGGCCCGGGATGCTTACGGCCGCCGCGGCCGGGGAGCTGGGAGGTCAGACGCGGCGTTGGCCTCACCTGTTTCTCCACGGGCTCCTTGGCCGAGAGCGCAGGCTTGGGGGAGGGCGCGCGGTCGCAGACGCAGCCCTCCAGCAGGTAGAGCCCAGAGGGCCGCGAGCTCGAGTCGCTCTCGAAGTAGAAGAGCAGGTTCTGCAGCAGCGCGAACCACTTGGTTTGCCATTTTGTGTTGTCCGAACTCCGCTTGCTCAGGTAGCCTTTGCGCGTGCCGTCCTTGCGCGCCAGCAGTCCCAGGGACGCGACGTGGCCATCGTTCAGCCGGATCCCCTTCTGCATGGTGCTCGGAGGCCAGCTAGACCCCACGCGCTTACATCTTCTCCGCGCGGCACCCGGCAGCCCCCCGTCCGTGCGCGCGGCGCGCTGCCTCTCTCTGGCGCTCGCTCGCTCGCTCCTGGTCGCTCCCTCCTCCCCCCAAATATCTACACTCCGGGATCTGGCGCCGAGCCGAGGCTTCTGGAACCGAGATGTACCATTCCCCGCCGGAACCTGTTCTCCGCTCCTCAGCGGCCCGGGGCCCAGGAAATGCCGCCCGACCCTCCCCCGGCGCTGGGCAAACTGAGGGACTGGCGAGCTGCGCGCGGGCGAGGGGCAGGCGGAGTCATGTGACGCCGATCCCTCGAAGAGCCGGTTTCAGCAGCGCGGACAGACACACGCACGCAGCCCGCCGCGGCGCAGAGCGGCGCGCAGGCTGCACCTTGGCGCCCCCTTCCCCCGCCCCCTCCCCCCCGGACGCACACACACGCACACGCACAAACACAAATCCGGCCCCTCTCCCCTGCTGTCCCCTGTTCCCCTTGGGGTGTAAAAACCAAGTCACAACAATGTTCTTTTAACCCCATGGCGCCCCTGAGGTTCGCCATCCTGGGAGTTTGCGTCTTTGGCCCCACCGTGGTGCACTGTAGACCTGGGGTGAAGTCCCATTTGTCATTTTCTCTCCCAAAGGCTCCCTCCTGGTACTTTATTTTTCTAATCCGAGGAGGGCGGTTGGCGAAATAGATCCGAAAGAGCTTTCGGTCCTATTCTTTGCATAATCGTCGGGTCACATTCATTTCAGCGTCCAGCTGCACTCCCGGTGGCTTCCCCAGCGACCCGAGGACAGCACCGGGGGTGAGATGGGGGGAGGGGTTAGGTGAGCGCTTATTTTATTTCATTCTATTTTATTTTGAGAGTTGCCATAATTACGCGCGCCACCCCCTGCGCCCTGAGGTCTGGCTGGCGAGCCGCTGCCGGGAGTTTTCTGCAAATACCCCCCAAAGCCTAAAGGCGGGCTTCAAACGCAGGCGCCAGGGACCATGGGAGCCTTCAAATAGCTGCTCTGGCGCAATGATACCTTAATGATAGATTTTCCGCTCTTATTTTTAGCTCCCGTTCGCCTACACAGTTGCGCGGCATTTATCCGAGAACGTCACAGCGCCCGCATGCTGCACCGGGAGGGCGCGCGGGCCTCCGGGCGAGCCGGGGCGCCTGAGCGGGGAGCGCGCACCGCGGGCTGCCGCAGAGGGCAGCAGCCTCGCTGGGACCCCGCGTGGCGCCGGGCCTGGCCCAGCCGGTGTGCAGCGGCGCAGGGCGGCCGCGCGGCCTCAGAGAGGAAGGAAGGAAGGAAGGAAGGACACCATCTTCCAGCCGCGAAGCAGCGGGCACCTTCCTCGGCGCGCGCGCACACACGCACGCGCACACGCGCGGGCGCACACACACACACCCTGGTGTTGTGCAAGGGAAGGGAATCACGTAGTCCTGGGTAGGCCCGCGGAATCCACGAAGAGGAGACACCCCGCGGTGGGGGAGGAATGGGAGCGGCCCCAGTCCGGGGCGCAGTGGCGCGGGCCTGCGTTCCTCCAGCGGGAGCGCGCTGGGGAGGGACGGGGTTAACCTTAACCTGCCCTCTCCGTGCCCAGGTGCGGGGACTCAGTGTAAGGAACCAGCGAGGCCGATTTTCCTTCAATAATAATGAAAACAAAGTGAGAGGATGGCTAAGCCTCAGCATTCAGCCGGGGCTGTCCCCAGAGGGTCCCTACACTGGGACCACCTTTCCTTCTCCTTCGCCCTCTTTATGGAAGCTGAGTTTCCAGGAGTGGGGTTCTTCGTGGCAACTCTTTTATTAGGCAGACGGAGACAGAGGCAGCGAACGCTTTGGGGTGGGGGCTCCCTCGGGAGGGTTCCAGGTCAGCCCCCGCCCCCAGCCCCTTGCGGGAGGCTCGCTGGCCCCGCCCCCGCAGCGCCAGGGTGCAGGTGGGGGGAAATGAGGCACGGAGGGGTTGAGGGGCTTGCCCGGAAGTGGCAGAGGTGGGGTTTGAGCTGGGTAGTGTGTTCCCAGGGTATGTGTACAGCTGAGTGGGTGGTCCCTGGGTTGCGGGGTGGCCGGGAGGGGGGGTGGCTTTTACCCTAAAATGGGGCAGGACCTCTCCAGTGCGCCAGAGCCCGGGCTGGGCCTGCATGGCAGCCGCTGTGGCAGAGAGACCCATGGTACCTGCGTTTTGAACCTGGACTGCCCCTGAGAATCACCCGGGGATGTTGGACAGCACCCTCAACAGGCCAGGAGTGGGTCGTCTATTTTTACGAGTGATTTTCATGTGCAGCAAAGTTGGGGAACCCCCAGCATACCGCAGAACCCCCTGATTCTGTCCCTGGGGGTCCTTTTCCACCGCAGATCCTCCTTGCCGGAGGGGTCTGAGGGTGCTTTGGTGCAAACTCCGGGGGATGTGGTCTTGAGCTACCGGGGGACCAACTTTGGGGGATTTAGAGCCCTGGGGAGGTGGGAGGAGATGCGATGTGTTCGTTCGTTCATTCATTCATTCATTCATTCATTCACACACACCTGCTGCCCCAGCATTCATTGGGCCCCGGGGTCTGTGCCAAGCCTTGGGTTGGGCCCCTGGGGCCACAGTGATAAAGGGAACACAGTGTCGGCTTTGTGGATTGTAGGCCAGCAGAAGGTCCTTTCCCATAGGAGGAAAACCCTCTTCCCCTGATTTTTGGAAACAGGTGTCTGTAGATAAGGAAACAGGGAGGAGAATTAAGAAGGAGTATTTTGGTGGGTTCGATCGCCTCACTTAGAAACGGTTGGCAAATCCTGCTGAGTCCTGGCGGGGACATTCCTATCGGGATTTGTGCAAGCTCGGTTTGTCGTCCGCTGAGAGGGGCGCTCTGTGGCCGGACTGGCCTTGAGGCCTGGGAATGGGGGGCTTCTGCGGGCGTGTGTGCATCGCCCGCCGAGCGGGCCGGAGCTGCTCAGCCGTGCACTGTGGACACGGGAGGCCTCTGTGTGCTGTGGGGCGACAGGTGTCACAGTCAGGGAAATTTGCTCTTTAGACACAATATTAAGAAAACGTGTAAGTTTCACATCACCTAAAAAAATGAAGAATTAAGAGTGTGGAGTCAGAAGGGTTTTTGGAAACGGAGGTTTGCCGGGGAGGGCTTGCGGCTCTAGCCCCCGGCTCAGTGGGCCAGCACCGACAGCCACCCCCACCCCTGCCCTCCGCGGCCGACCACCGAGGCTCTGCACCTCGACTTCCCAGCAGGTGAAAATAGTGAAAATAGCCATATTACTCTGATGTAAGTGGAATAAGGCTCTTTGTAAAAATTAACATAATCTAGAAAATAAAAGCATAGCTCCAGCTCTCTCTCTCTAAATATATATATATATTTGCTGTCTAATCTTCTAATTCAATGCTAATTCTAATTTAATGCTAATCTGTTTACCGAACGGGCTTCCTGCAACACAGGCTATTTGAAATCTCACTCTGGCTCCCTTCACGTAGCGATGCGGGTGTCGTCATATTACCGCAAATTCGATGACCAGATTTCTCATGGTTGGGCATTTAGGTTGTTTCCGATTCATGGTTTTTGGGAATAACACTGCCCTTAGTATCTTTGTATACACACTTACCTCCCTCGGGCTGAATTCCTGAAAGGGGCATTTCTGGGTTAAGGAGTGTGCGTGTGAAACACGTGTACGTCGTATGCTGGATTTCCGGAGAGTCTTTTACTCAGTGTGCGGCCGTCTCGGGAGGGACGAACCCCCACTTCAGCCACCTGTCACTCCTGGATACCAACAGTGTACGCCTCTCAAGAGCTCCCCATTTGGAAAGGGCAAAATGATACCCCTTCTGGTCTTAATTTGCACTTCTTTTATTGCTTGAGAGGTTAGACATTTTTAAAATGTTTATGATCGTTCGCATTCTTTCTTTTGTGAGTTTCTTGTTAACACCTCTTTGCAGATGCATTAATATTTTTCTTGTAGAATTGTCACCGTGCTTCATAGATGAGGGATACTCGCCATCGGCCATCGTGCACGTTGTGGATAATTTCCACAGTCTGTTGCTTGCCTTTAATCACAACTTGAAGACAAAGTTGTAGACAGATTTGTAGACAAATCTTTTTCCTTATGGTTTCTGACTTTGAACTCTCCCTGCACCCCGCCCGCCATCCGTGTCCCAGCTCCTTCAAGACTGAGATGTATTTGCCCATACTTTCTTCTCGGTTTTTATATTTCATTTTTCCACTCATAATTTTAATTATTTTTGAGAGTCAGGCTGGGCTCTGGGTCCTTATTAATTTTTCCTAATTTCCCAAATGTCTGGTAACTTGTCCGCAAACCCCTTGTTTGCATAATCCAATCCCACCACTGATGTGAAGTGGCACCTTCGCTACACGCCAAATTCTTAACTATATTTGGGACCATTTCAGATGCTATTTTTTGTCCTATGGTCGGTCTGTCTGTCTTACACCAGCGACACTGGTTTTATTTCTTACTGCTTTAATACCCATTTCGGGATCATTCCCAACACTTCACATTTGTAAGTGTTCCTAAACTTCTTTTGCATTCATTCTTCAAGATTAATTCATTACGCGTCAATTACACCTGAATAAAAAGAGGTCGGTTCGTTACTAATTTTATCAAGTTCCAGAAAAGTGTCATTGAGATTTTTACTGGAATGACATTGAAGATATTTTTAATTTAAAAAGAGTTAATACTTTTATGATATTTTGTCTTCTTATTCAAGAAAAGAGGGCATCACTCCAATTTTTGTCCTTTAAAATTTTCCGATAGAATTATTTACATTTCTTTATATTTGTCTTATACATTTCCTGTTTAATTTATTTCTGGGTATTACGTTTTGTTGTTTCTAATTAAAATATGATTTTTTCTATTTTTAAAAACTGGACATGATTAGTGTATAAGAAAGCTATTACCATTTCTGTATTTATTTTGTAAGCTACTACTTTCCCTAATTCTTCCTGTTTTCAAAATTTTAGTTTATGTGTTGGGTCTGCCAATTGGGTAAGTGCAGTGTATTTCCCCATAGATAACTAACCCTGGGGGATTTTTACATTATCATTGTTTTATTTTGTTTGTTTGTCTCTTCTTGAGTCAATCCTGGTGATTTATAATTTCCAAGATCACTTATTTACATTTTCCAATTTATTATATAGACTGAACATTTACTTAACAAGTTTTCTGATTTTCCTCCATCTGTGTTTTCCCTTTCTTAGGTACTGATTTTCTGTTTTGAATCACCTGTCTTTCCTTGCAAAGGTTTTAATTTTATTATTCTTGTTGTGAAGACTTTAAATTTCTTTGTTAACTCTATTTTTGTAGTTCGTTAATACACACACCTGTGTCTTTATTAAACTCTCTTGCTTTCTTTCGATTTGTTTGTTGTTTCCTTCAACTTCTTGAATGCTTAATTTATTCATTTTTACTATTTCTGGTTAGTATTTAAGACTATGCTCTTTCTTTTTTTTTTTTTTTTAAAGATTTTATTTATTTATTTGAGATAGAGACAGTGAGAGAGAACATGAGAGGGGAGAAGGTCAGAGGGAGAAGCAGACTCCCCGTGGAGCCAGGAACCCAATGCGGGACTTGATCCCAGGACTCCGGGATCATGACCTGAGCCGAAGGCGGTCGCTCAGCCAACTGAGCCCCCCAGGCGCCCCATGCTCTTTCTTTTAAGTGCAGGTTTTTTTACAGATCCAATGGGACTGCCCTAAAATTATATAGAAAAAAATATTTTTCCTATATATCATATAGATAATATATATGCCGTATAAAATACATAACATATATTTAAATAGGTGAAATATAATATATACTGATGTCATGTGTGGTTTGTACTCTCCCGACGTGTGAAATGCGTCGCCGTTTTTCTCGTGTCCTGTGTGCGGTCAGGTCTGCGACTGTTCCCCGGGTCCCGGGAAAGAGGGCACAGCTCTGCCGGGCGAGTGTCTAGCAGCCCAGCTCACTGGATGGTGTTTCCCAGGGATGAAGCTCTAATTCCGGCCTGTGTTCGGGGCAGCTGGGAGCTGTCTGTCATGAGCACCAGGGCTGAGGAAGCCGGTGTGCGCGGCGTCCCCGTGCAGTCCAGCCCCCCGGGGACTCGCTAACCCTTAGCAGCAGCGGACATAAAGGGCCGCTGAGTGGCCAGAGGGACAGCCGGTGGCACACGCTGCAATGCTCTGACTTCGCAGGCTCACGTCCCGAGGCCCTGCCCACCCCCTCGGCGTGAACCCTGCCCTTCACCATCCAGTGCCCTTGGGTATTAGGTTTCCAAGTACTAAGTACTAAGTTCCAAGTACTTAGCCAAGTACAGGGTTGACAGCAAGTGACCAGAAGCAGCCTTCCGTCCTCCCCGAGCAGAGTGCAGAGCACCATGGCCCAGCCACCCTTCTCTGAGTCCGTGCCTGCCGCCTCCTGGCCCCACTCTGCCAGCTTCATGCCCTGGGCGAGGTGAGGGACGCAGCCGTCCCTGGTCCCATCTCCATCAAGAATTCTGGCCGGGTTTGGCCCAAGAGACGCGTTTCCCCAGAGGGAGAGCGAGTGAGGGAACTGTCCTCTCCCTCCTGCCCGGCTCAGTCTCCGAGTCCCAGTGGCCAGACTCCCTCCCTTGCTCCTCAGGACTAGTGACTTCCCTAGTCCCAGCCCAGGCGCTTGGAAACAGTCCCTTTATTAGACTTCGCTCTCCAGTGATCCAGTTTGAGTGTTCTCGCCGCTTCCCGGACCCCAGCAGATGCAGAGCTGGTAGGAAGTGGAAGTCAGTCCAACCTCCTCAAGCACGGCCTGGGTCTCTGGGGTCTTGGCTTGCCATTTTGCCTCTCCGCTGGCTTTGGGTCAAATTGTGTTACATATACATGGCTAGAGTTGACTTATCAACAGGCAAGAATACGAAAAATAAGTCAAGGATTTACCACCCCCTTCCCTGGAATCAGGCCCAGCTAATGTGATCTTTTGAGTCATTTTAGGGGAGTGGGAGGGGAAGTAGGCATATGTGTTCTGCATCTCATTTTAATTCAATATTTTTCTTTTTCTCCCCCCATCCTTATTTTTTACTTTTTGCAATGAGAAGTTACTATAGTGAACACATAGGACAGGGACACATGCAGACTGAGGGCAAACCTTCGGCTGTTGACAGAGCTCGCCTCCCCATAATGTTATAGAACGTTATAGAACGTTCCAGAATGTTCTGGAGGAGAGGGCTTCCTGAGCTGGTAGGGGAGGAATAGTTCCCAGGCCAAGTATCGATTCTTTGGGGGCAGGCTTCTTGTGCAGTCTAAAATGAGGGAGGCAAAAAAAAAAAATTAATTAAAGAAAAATGAGGGAGGCTTTGGAGAAAGTGGATTCAGAGGGATTTTAAGCTAAATCTATTCTCCTCAGGCTGATTTGCTCTTTTCAGTCAGAAAAGAAAATCAATGAAGGAATTTTTTCTCATGCTTGAGGTGCCCGAAGCAGGTAGTTACTTAATAAATAACTTGTCAGCGTGTCCGCGCCCTCCCGAACCTCACCCCTCGCACGGTTCCTTGACCACGTCGCCAAGGAGCCCAAAACCGCTGCGCGAACCCCCAGGGCAGCTCCAGGGTCTCGGCCGGTGGAGACCGAGTTCTGTAACAAGCGAGTGCTGAAGACGCCGCTCCGGTTCTCGGGGGGTTTGGTTCGCTCTCATCTAACAGCCCAGGATGGCTCTCCCGGCTTCGGGACCTGGGCATTACACACCAGCGACGCACATTCTTCCTCGTGGCTCTGGAGGCTGGAGTCCGAGGTCATGGAGCCAGCAGGCGGGTTCTGGCCGGGGCCGGACATTGAGCCTGCTTCCTACCCAGCCAAATGCTGGCCCCCCGAGTGGCTCCCCGCTCGGCTTCCTACTTGCCCTGACGGTTCCTGCCTCCCCCCTGCAGCCCCTGACCGGGGGCGGGGGGCTGCCCCCTGCTCCTCCAAGGACGTCCGGGGCTGTGATTCTCTCTGAGGCTCAGGGAGCACCCTGGACCTCACCGGGCTCCGGCCCCTCAGACAGGATGCCGGCAGGAAGCAGGCGGCCCATTCTGGGTCACGGGACAGGTTAATAAGAGACCATTTACCCAGCGGAGTCAGGGTGGAGGGAGGCCACGAGGGGTGGGTGGCAGCCTGGGCCCAGTAACGGTGGGGCACTGTTTCCACACTGGCGGGAGGGGGCCGGGGCTGGAGCCAGAGACAGGGCCGGGGGAGGGGGGGACAGGAGGTGCAACCTTCCTTGTGGGGACACAGACAGCCCACCGAGATGGGGCAGAGTAAGAACTGGGGGAGTCAACGCCCCAATTTCTCCCTCCCTTGGGATCTGCTGCTTTACTTCCTGTGGGCTAAACCCAGCCAGGAGGCAGAGGGCTGGGAGCCTGCCAGTGAGGTCCCTAAAGGCCAGCTTCAGGGGCACAGAAGCAGGTGGGGAAAGACGGTGGGGGGATGGGGGGAGCAGGGGCGGGTGGCCCAGTGGCGGCTGCTAACCCGACCCTCGCACGCCGGTCCCCCGGTGAGAGCCCGCACGCCGGCACGGGGAGCTCAGGCTCCGAGGTCTGGGGTGCGTGGGAAGCCCAGGGCGGGCCATTTGTCCCCTTGTGGAGTCCCACAGTGGTGACGTGTCCCTGGCTAGAGCCGAAGGTGCCAGGGCTCGGGGGTAAAGCTGCTGAGGGGCTCAGACTGGCGCCGAGGGTCCTCTCTCTCCGTCCTCGGCCTCTCTGGCCTTGCTCCGGGCTGACCCGGTGGGCAGGCAGGTGGGCAGCCGGATCTTCACTGGCTGCTCACGGGGAGGGCTCTCTGGCAACTCTCTTCCTCTTCGCGTGTGGGGACGCAGGGCTCAGCATCCTGGCCACTGTGCCCGGGGCGCCCCCAGAGCAGGTGGCCCTCACTGCCGAACTTCGGCAGGCTGAGAGGGCAGGGGGCTAGGTTGGGGCTGCATCCTCGTGCCACACAAAGGCCACCGGAAGGGACGGAGGGACGTCTGTTCCCCCTCCTGTCACGCATCTCCTCCTCTGGAGACGGTAGCAGCAGCAACACTTCGCCACATCTCAGTCCACGTGGTTCCGGGGAAGAGTGACTTCATCTGCTGCTCCAGGCCTGACCGATAAGAACGCTTCATCCGTCTGGCCTTCGTGAGTGGACCAGGGACGGTCATGTGACCCAAGCCAGGTGCCCGGAAGGCTGAGACCACGTGACGTGAGCCCGGGCGCAGTGGCAGCCTTCTTGCCACCATGAGCGAGCTTGGAGCCCACGTGAGGAGAGCAGAGATGATGGACGGAAGGAAAGAGACTGGGTGTAGATGGTGTTGTGCAACCACACAGACCCAGCTGGAGCCGAATCTGCTCTTCAGTTAAATTAGCAAACTCCCCACTCCCTTTCTTTTCCCTCTAGACCAGCTGGATTTCCTGGCACCACATCCAGAAGAACCTTCGTTAGTACAGCTGAAAGCAAGTGCGCAGAATGGCTCTCGATCTGGAGACAGCAAGCACTGCTGTGGCCCATCCTGGAGACCCTTCTCCCCGCTGAGCCCTACGAGGCCCGGGAAAGGGGACAGAGTCGCAGTGGCTCATGTGTCCATGCACAGCGACTGCAGGGTGTGTGCAGGGTCTGGTGTTGGGTGCCGGTGGCCACCCGGCTGCGTCCCTGCCCCCGACCTGGTCGGTATGGCATATGGGGGGACAAGTGCCCTCGACTCCCTGTGAAGGATTTCAGAGCCCGACAGCGGGATGCTCTGTCTATCTAGGATCTGATGACAGACATGAGGGCCTGCGGGAAGGGCCCTGGTGCGCAGGAAGCTGAGGGCAGAACCCAGAGCTAGGCAGAAACAGACTGAGCTTTGGGTCCCTGGCTGCCACCTGCTCTCTGTCGCGGAAGAAGGTTGAATCTGCCAAGCGATTCTTATTTGCTGGCAAGAGGGGACATTCGCCGGTGACCTGGGCCCTCCACTTCTTAGCCACACGTTCAGTCAGTCTCGGGTCCAGGCAGGAGGGAAGAGGCGTTTGTTTCTCCTTGTTCCAACCCTCTGGATCCTCTCGATGTTTGCGGATAGGAATTCTGGAGCATGGCCTTTTAACTGCAAGCACGGACTTTCTCTTTTAAGGGAGGGACTGGACCCCACATTTCTGGGTGCGGGAAGGGCGGGAAGAGGGGAGTCTCGTGCTCCCTCGAGGGACCAACACTGTCCTCCCAGCTTCGTGGGCTGGGGTCCACTCCTGAACGCCACGGGGTTCTCGCAATGCCCAGAACGTGTCTTCCCGCCGTCAGAGCTCTCCTTCAGCCCGAGTGTTTGCCCTTCCCTCCTCCTCCTCCTGCTGCCGTCCCCAGGCTCCCATAAGTGGATCGGAGGATTCCGACATCTCCCCGTCGAGCTTTCCGGGTTTCCCTCTTGGTCGTTCTCCACCAGGTTGCCAGGTGAGGGTGGCAGCCCGGCACTGATGGGGGGGGGCACAGCTGTCCGGTGCTCAGGCCGCCCGCGCTCGCGGGCAAGCAGGTGTTTTCCTAGAACTAAACCTCATTTCTGGTTTGAGCCTGACGCTGACGGGCGGCGGACAGGAGGTCCAGCTGGTTTGGCTTTTCAGTTCGTGGAGTCCCACCTCCCGTTCCTTTAGTGCTGGGCGGCGGGGGCCCCCGAGGGTGGGAGGCCTTCGCTGTGTCGGCACCGACAGCGACACCCTGAGCATCCACGGAGACGCTCTTCATCCTGTTTGCACCGCGGTCCCCGGCACAGGCGCTTTTCAGATCCTGTTTTCTCCCAGCAGCTCTCTACCACCTCGGGCAGGAGACACTGGTCTGGCTTAGCCCTCCCTGCTTTGCTTTGGGGAGTGGAGACCCCCAAGCTTCCTTGGATGGTTGCCTAGACACCATCTAGGAGTGTCTACAGAGTCGGCACCTGCTGCCGCCCTGGCCCCACGCGGGGCGGGGCAGAGACCCCGGGAGGGAGGGCCTCTCCCCAACCCCTCCTAGTGCTCCCTGGGCTGCAGCCTTCCCCTCAAACAGACCCAGCATTTCTGCCACGTCGTCTCTCGGGGTGCGTGGGCCAGGAGTGTGGGGGGCGCATGCCCACCGTCTCGGGGACCCACTCCCCCTTTCGACTCCCCTGATTGCCTCTGGATCCTTCCCGCCTTCCAGCCCAGGGATTGTATAACGGGAAAAAATATCCCCAAACACACACTAGCTTGAATCGTAGTCGCTCTCGCCGTGTTTCTGAACTCGGGGGAAAGCACTCGGGCTTTCACCATTAAAGTCTAATATTAGCTGTGGGTTTTTTTTTTTTTTTAAACATGGATGTCTTTTATCAGGTTGAGGAAGTGCCTTTTTATTCTGGTTTTCAGAGGGACTTTGTCGTGCAGAGCCAACGCGCTGAGAATTTCTTCAAATAGTGTTCCATATGGGTTGATAATAAAATGTGATTTTGTTCTCCCTAGTCTGTCACTAGGGTACATTATTAACGTGGAAGATTGTTAATACGGATGATGGGCTTTCATATATTGAACCGACCTATGTCCCTCGGGGGAACCCCATTTGGTCCTGGTGTGCGATTCTCTTTGTATATTGCTAGTTTCTAGCTGTTAATATTTTATTGAAGATTTTTGCGCCTAGATTCACGAGACTGACCTGTAGTTTTCCTGTTTTGACTCGTATTTGTCTGATTTTGTTATGGGGGTGATATCGGTCTTCGAAAGTGTCCTCTCTTATTTTCTGGAACAGATTGGTAGCACTGATGTCAGTTCCTAGCCAATCAACATAGTACTGGAAGTTCCAGATAGCTCGGGAAGGCCAGAAAAGGAAAGGAAAGTCCGGCAGCTCGGAAAGGAAGGCATAAAACTGCACCCGCTTGCAGACGGCGTGGGGGTCCACATAGAAAATCCTAAGGAACCTATAAAGGAAAGATAACCCTGGAAGCAAGAAGTGAGTTCATGAAGATTGCAGGACCCAAGATCAACCCATAAAAAGCAATTATATTTCTGTAAAGTAGCGTTAAATACATGAAAAACAAAACTGAAATTATGAGGCCGTTGACACTTGCTAGAGGTTGGGAGGGAAGCGTGTGTCTGCCTGGAGAACCAGGGAGGGCTGGCGGAAGTCCCGGTCCACGTGCGAAGGCCCGGGAACCAGGAAGGAGCATCAGCGTCCGAGGCGGGAGGAGGCGGAGGGCCAGGCTTGGGCAGAGGGCATCCTCGTGTCCTAGTGAGACGCCGCGTGGGCCGGAGGCTGCCCCACCCCCACGGGTCAGCGACATCACCTCGACTTGGTCTGCTGAGTCAAGTGCTCCTCTTTTCCAGAAACGCCGGCATAGACTCGCCCAGAAATACTGCTCTACCCGCTGTCTGGGTGTCCCGCCAAACGAACGGTAAGCCTATAAGCTTAGAGAATTAGCTGCGGATGACCGTCAGTTCATTCCAAGTCTCGCAAGATCCGTATAGGGCTTGTACACGTAACACTGCAGAGGCCGAAGATGGGAACCTAGAATATCGGGACAGCGGCCACGGTGCTCAGGGCCTGGAACGTTCGCCGGTGGTGAGATGCCAGTCCTCTCCCCGACTGGCAGGTGTAAGGCGAGCCCTATCGGCCTTCCCGCAAGGCCTTCTGCAGTATAGACAAGATAGCTCTAAAATGTATATAGAAAGGGGAAGGACCTAGAATGCCTGAAACAATTCTACAAAGAAGAAGAAGAGAGTGGGAGAAGTCAGTGCCCCCATTTTAAGACGACATATGGCTGTGCGATGTTGACGGAGGGAGAGTCCCAGGGACGAGCGGAACACAAGAATCCAGCAATGGACCCAAACGAGTTCAGCCAACTGATTTTTGAGAAAAGTGCAAAAGCAACACAGCAGAAGAAGCTAACGCTTTGGGCCAGGGTGCTGGAGCCGTCGATAGCCATCGGTGAAAATACTGACTTCGATTTAAACCTCACGTTGTGTGCAAAAAGATTAACACAAAAAGATGGATCATAGGTACAAATGTGAAGCCATTAGACTTTCGGGAGAAAACAGGGCACAGGGCTTGGTGAAGAGTTCTCAGGTTTGACAACCAGAGGACCATCTATTAAAGACAAATCAACACTTTGGATGGCCTCGCGGTCGAAGACGACTCTGTCGAGAGAAGAAAAGGACAAGTTCCAAACGGGGAGAAAATAGGTGCAGATCATGTGTCTGACAAAAGACATCTAGAATATGGTGGGAAAAAAAACCTCTCAACACTCAGTAGTCGAGCCACAAACAACACAACTGGGAAGCGGACAAGGACCGCGAGGGGACGATGCGCTGAAGACGGCACGTGGATGGCGTGTGGCACAGTCCGTGGGGGGTGGCCCATGGGGGGGATGCAAATTACTGTGATGAACTATCATCATGCACCCATTAGAATGGTGAAAATAACAAATAGTGACAATAGCAAATTGTGGACTTCATCCCGGAGAAATGAAAACCCAAGTCCACATAAACCTCTGCCTGGAGATGCTTATAGAAGCTTTATTGCCATAGCCTCACACAGGAAATGACCAGAACGTCCCTTGGCGACAGTGACCCCTCTAACCGTGACATGCCCCTGTCGTGGAAGTCTGCTCAGCGAGCAGAGGCAGCAAGTGGTCGATGTGCCCAACGACCCGGACGAACTTCGAGGGCACTTGGCTGAATGAAAGCAGCTCGGGTCCGAGTCGCGTCCCAAATGACCCCATTAGAGAGCGCGACAGAGCGTCCTTGCGGTGACAATGACGCAGGTGGGGATAGAGGGGTGTGGCCGGGTTTGTACGTGGGAGGGATGCGGGTCGGGGTTGGCACCTACTTTCTGGATCCTGCATTTTTGTCTTTCTTGTTTTACCTTCGATACTCAAAGAAACAGTGTGTAGGAAATATGACATTCGAGGTTTGGGATGTCTGAAAGTGCCTTTACTCTGCCATTCCTCCGTTAATAATTTGGCTGGGAATAGACTTTTGGTTGCAAACGGTTCTCTTTTTTAAAGGATTTTATTGATTTATTTGAGAGAGCAAGCCCGAGCGGGAGTGGGGAGGGAAAGGGCAGAGGGAGAGGGACAAGCAGACTGTGCACTGAGCAGGGAGCCTGGCGCGGGGCTCCTTCCCAGGACCCGGGATCATGACCTGAGCGGAAGGCAGATGCTTCACCCAACTGAGCCCCCCCAGACGCCCTGCTCGCAAATGATTTTCTTACGAAATTTTGAAGGCGTTGCTTCTCTGTTTCTAACAACTTACTGTTGGGAACGGTGAAGTCCTTTTGGTTCTTCCTCCTTTGTGGTCTGTTTTTTGTTTGTTTGTTTTGTTGTTGTTGTTAATTGTTGTTGTTGTTTGTTCCTCTTGGAAAGCTTACAGGGTTTTCTTTCGCTGCGGACACTCTGAAACTCCACGGTAATGCACCCTACCCAGGCTTTTGAAATTCAGAACAGCTTTCTCTCGTGCCTTTGCAAGGAGAACCACCAGTCTACTTCGTAACTCGAAAGCTAGAACCAGACTCCTGTTTTCTGCACACTGGTTCTCTGAGGTTCTTAGTGCCGGGGACTGATGGGGTGAAAAGTTAGGAGATACTCTCACATACCAACGGGCCAAAAAAAGATGTGATCCCTGCTCTCAGGACCGAATGGCACACCACCGGGAATTGTCTGTGAAAGGCTCAGGAGTGAAGGCAAGGAAGGAGATCTTAAAGAGAATTAAAATCCACAGAAACCTGGCTAAGCCCTGGTGGAGTAACCAGGCAATTTCAAAGGCTATGTGCATTCTTGCCTCAGTGAGCTATTGAGCTATTCCCTGGGTGGAATTATATTCAGCCTTCAAGGCCTTGCCAGTGGAAACTTCCTCCAGGATTCCTCCCCTGATTTCAACTGCTCAGGCCAAGAGTGTACTTCCTCTCCTCCTCTGAGCTCCATAGACATAATAGGGGAGGGATGAGGGTGGCCACTGTCCCATTTGCCCAAGACCGAAGAGCTCACAGGACACGGGACTTCCGGTGCTAAAATTGGGAAAGTTCTGGACATACCTGGATGGGCCTGTCCCCGTGTAGGGGATAGGACATGGGGCGCGGCAGACAGAAAAGCTGCAGGAGAGTACGCGGACGGACCGAATGGCCTTGGGCCTCTCTGACCCTCCGCATCCAAATCTGTGAAATGGGACTCAGGTCAGCCTGGCGAGGTCCCGAGGACAGTGACTGCTCTCACACATGAATGCTCTTTGGAAATCAGGTGCCACGGAAATGTGCGCTGTGCTCGCGTTCCTTCCCGTGGTCCGCACCACATTCCGTGGGGGCGCCTGTGAATGCTCCTTGTCATTTTCCCTCCTGGACGGAGAAACCTGCAGTTAAGGAACCCCCCACCCCACTCCTTAAATCAGAAGGATTGGCCGTTCTTTGCAGCGGCGTGAATTCGCATCCCAGCAGGCTTGTGTAAGAACAACCAGGATTTTATTTTTGTAAATCAAATTAAAAATGGGTATGTGTTGCCAGTCACTGTGGTTGAGTCACTGCCTGGAGCAACCCCTCGTTAGGGTGACAAGGACGCTCTGCACGGGCCAGAGACGGAGGCAGAGCCTGTGCTCTCCCGTCCCATATGGTCACTCCTGCAGCCTTATGCTCGAGCCCAAGTGGTTGATTCCCGGGGAGGGGGCGTCTCTGCCTCCATGCCGAGTCAGGCTCCGAGATCCTCTACAGCAGCCTGGGTTGCGTCCCCGGCGCCCACGGGCCCCCAGTGGAGGGTCCGGCTCCTTCCCCGCCCCACGTGCCGCACGGAGCGGATGCACGCTTCCGTGACCCAGGTGTGCACTGTCGTACCGGCTCGTCAGAGCCAGCTGTCGGCACCCCCTTCCCAGCTTCCTCCTTGGTGCCTGAAACCGGGCAGCGGGGACATCTTCACGGCACGGAAATCGGTCCTCGCTGCAAGTCAGGACCCACCCCCGCGGCTGAGAGCAGGTGGCTAGCTGTTCCCAGCGCATCTCCCGCCACACCTGCTCCCTGCCTCTGGGCCGGGGCGCGGTGCTGAGCCTCTGCCCAGCCTCCCAGACCCCATTTCCGTGTGCGACAAATCCCTTGAGTCCAGAGCCCAGGCTCGAGAAAGCCCACGCATGTCCTCGTTGCCCTGGGGCAGCTCTCCGGGGGCCAGCTGGCTCTCCGGAAAGAAGAGCGAGGTTCCTCTCCTTTTGGGTTTTGCAACTTTCTCCTCCAGCCGCGTCTGCGGCGTCCTAAAGCACAGCCGGCTCCTGGGGTGGGGTGGATATGGGGCCACGTGGGAGGGAGCGGAAGTTGGGGTGCCTACTCGGGTCACCCCGGGCGCCCCTCATGCCTGCCCCCACGCATACCCCCAAGGGGCCTTGCTCGCCCCGCTGCCACCCCAACCTCTCGCCTTCGGGAGCTCTTTATGTAACCAGGCGCTCAGTGCTCCGTCTGGGAGGCTGACTCGAAGGAACTGCTCATTTTCACATATTTATGCCTTAAACCACAGACCAGATACCGCTCGTTCCTGTCTCTTCCCGGCATCATTAGTGGTTTTCAGGAGCAGCTTTCTCTAAGTGGTTCTGCCAGCTTGTCACTGGTGAGGTCTGAGTTACCAACGACACCTGAGCAAACGCCCAGAATAACCGCGGCCGGCCAGCAGGGCACACGCAAGAGAGAGGAGCGCAGACGCTGGGATTTATGGGGCCCATGGGGTTCGCATCCACGAAGCCCAGCAAAAGCTTGTGCCTTTCTCCAAGGAGGTGAGAACACTCTGCTGCTCCCAGATCCTTCTCTGTGAGGAGGATGCCACACAGAAGTTAGTGCTGTCGGGTTACAGACGGGTACAACCGAGGCACAGGACAGTCGTCACGACTCCAAGAGAACTAAGTAGTATATAGGTAGGACCGCTGCAGCGAATAGACGCAAGGGAAGTAGTGAAGTGCGAAGAATGAATCATGCATTCACGCATTCATTTATTCAACAAGCCTTCAGGGAGCCCCTATGTTGCCAGGCTTTTTGCCAGGATGGGGAGAGATACAAAGATTAATAAAGCAGGACTCCCCCCCTCAAGGAGCCCTAAGTCTGGTTGAAGGCGCAGACACTTAGGCAAATGACTTCAGTGTTCCCTGTGCAGGGCCGCCATGTACAGTTGCTCGAGTGCTTCACTGCACAAATGTGCTTGGCTGAAGGGGCAAGTGGGACCTGAAATCTGGTCCGTAGTCTGCTGGCCAAGACTTTGCCCTGGTGAGGAGTGGGGTCTGTCCGAGGAAGGGATACCTTTTTCTGGTGGTGAAAACTGTAGGTGAGCTGTGCTGTAGCCACAGCACCCTAGCCCCACATTTTTGTAGCATCATCTAAACCATCCCAGGTACTAATCACCAGTGGATGGCA
>CM052797.1:580529-607218 GCA_028533885.1 Nasua narica
GCGGAGGAATCAGTAGGTCAGCGCAGGGTCCCTCCCCAGCCGCTCGGAGCTGCAAGGCCTCTTCAGGAGGCTCCGGGGGACCCAGGGGCGGCTAACGGTCTTGTCTAGGCTGCTGAGAACCGGCTCAGAAAACCCACGGACGCGGCCGAAATCCCAGCGGCACGAAAGAACAGAAGCAAAACGCGGTATTAGAGACTGGCCATCCTGGGGGCTTCCCAGTGAGTCCCGTTGCTGTCTCTGTGCAAAAAGCATCACCGGATGAAAACGCCAGGTCCGGGCGACAGATTTTTCTATCCAGTGGTGAATACACACCTCAGCCACAGGGCACAAAATTAATTCCCATAAAAATAAGCAAAGTCATGGGGCGCCTGGGTGGCTCAGTGGGTTAAAGCCTCTGCCTTCGGCTCCGATCATGATCTCGGGGTCCTGGGATCGAGCCCCACATCGGGCTCTCTGCTCAGCAGGGAGCCTGCTTCCCCCTCTCTCTCTGCCTGCCTCTCTGCCTGCTTGTGATCTCTCTCTGTGTCAAATAAATAAATAAAATCTTAAAAAAATAAGCAAAGTCACTAATTAAAATTTCTCCCCATCCACATTAAGGTCTCCAGGTAAAGAAACCTCCCAAGCTGATGAGTGTACGCAGTTCAAATTTGATTAATAGAACCTAATTTGTTCTCCCAGTTTCATGGACTAAATTCCCTGGTTATGTGTTTGTTCCCACCAACTTTTCTTCTTGAATCACAAAATAAATGTCAATTTCAGAAGTTGGATGGTGAATATTCATCTCTCTCTCTCTAGAATATTGTGGGTGGGAGGCTTTCTTCCTGATTTAGAAGAGGAAAAAAACCACAATTTAAACTTGAAGTACACATAAAAGAAAAAGAAATGGGAAATGTATTTTAAAATAGTCTTTTATTCTTCTATTTCCTTTTGATTTGGGTTCCCCGCTCTCGCTACTGTCCTCCCCGCAGGAGAACATCCCCTTGTGTTTACCATGTATTGTCCTGTGTTCTGCTTGTTCCCGAGCACGGTTATTTTGTGGACGTGTATTGTTAAATTGGCGTTATTGGTGTTGTCGTAAATCCCCCGGTCCTTGCCAGTTCTTCACCCGGCACTCTGTTTCAAGATCTATCTTTGTAGCTAGGTGACTATTAGCTAACCTATTGATGGTAACCGCCGTAGAACATTCTGGATGGGCTTCTCCCACAGCTGTCAATTCTGCCAGGGCTGGACCCCAATGGCCTCCAACCCCCGGCCACTGCCCCCAACGCCATACCCCATGTCCTTGCTCCTGACCCCTTACAGACCCGAGAAAACGAACGTCCGTGCATTTTGTTCACAAACCACAGTGTATGTCCACACAGGCCTTTCAGTGTGGTGAAAAAAAAAAATCCAGTGAATATGGAGATTTATGAAGCTGAATTTAGATTTCTTAAATTCTTTCTTTGTTTTAATAAGGAAAATGCTCAAACAGTTAATATGGAGCCTTTGAAAACACAGGATCATTTCAGAAACAAATTATTTTCTGATCAGGACATACCCTGTGAATGAAAAAGCATGTTAAAAAAATCGAATCTGGGGGCTCCTAGGGGGCTCAGTGGGTTAAAGCCTCTGCCTTTAGCTTGGATCATGATCCTAGGGTCCTGGGATCCAGCCCAGCATCGGGCTCCCTGCTCTGCAGGAAGCCTGCTTCTCCCTCTCCCACTCCCCCTGCTTGTGTTCCCTCTCTAACTGTCAAATAAATAAATAAATAAATAAATAAATAAATAAATAAAATCTTAAAAAAATATATCATGAGACAAATGAAAATGAAACACCGGGGTTAGGCTAGATGGGTGATGGGGATTAAGGAGGGCACTTGTGATGAGCCCTGGGTATCGTATGTAAGTGATGAATCACTGAATTCTACTCCTGAAACCACTATTACACTGCATCTTAACTCACTGGAATTTAAATAAAAATTTAAAAAGAAAATAAAAACACAACATATCAAAATTTATGGGCTGCAGCAAGGGTGCCTGGGTGGCTCAGTCATTAAGCGTCTGCCTTTGGCTCAGGTCACGATCCTGGGGTCCTGGGTTCGAGTCTTGCGTTGGGCTCCCTGCTCAGCCTGGAGCCTGCTTCTCCCTCTCCCACGCCCTCTGCTTGTGCTCTCTCTGTTTCTCTGTCAAACAAATAAATAAAATCTTTAAAAGTCTTTTTAAAAAAAGGTGAGGAAATGCCCCGTGGTTTGTACCACAGGGCTCCTGCTCCTCCCCTCAGTGCGACTCCGGCGGGAGAGGGAGGAGGTCGGGTACATCCATGGACGCGCCCGGCCCCCAGCCCGCTCGCCTTCCCCGGGAGCCGCTGTAACGGGGACAGCACGGATTCCCCTCCCTGTCCAAAGGCCCGCCAGCTTCAAAGGATGGGCTTTTTGGTGTATTCTTGCCTCCTTTTTCCAGGCCCCGGCGTTCGTGGTCCGCATCCCCGCTCGGATCTGGCAGCTTCCCGTCGGGAGCCTGGCCTGGGTGGGCGCCTGTGGCCGGTCCCTGGTCACCTTGGCGAGCCGTTCCAGGCTCAGGCAGACCCCGCTTTCCAGAGGCTCCCGGGCCGTCCGCGTTGCTGGCAGACGGAGTAACCTGAGGAATGGTTTTGTCAAAGCTTCTCAGGGTGCACTCTGTCACACGGGTCCTCTGACTACTGGGGCCTCAAGGCCAGGGACCCTGTGCCTGGGAGAAGGCAGCTGAGGCGGCACACCACAGGGGCACTTCCCGCGAACCTGCCGGCCGGAAGGAGCCGGCCTGAGAAAACATGGCAATGACCTGGGAAGTCTCAGCCAAGGTATGGGCTCTGGGACCCCAGTCCCCAGGCCTGGGAGGCCGGGGTCCAGGGTCTGCACCCAGAACCCACGAGCAGTCTGTGCACAGTGATGCCAGCGGCTATGAGACGTGGGTCTGGGAAGCTGGCTCGACCCTGTCACTGCGGTTCCCAGGGACACCCTGACGAAAGCTAGGCTTCCCTCCTTGTGAGCTGTGATCCTGCTGGATTAGAGGCTCTCTTTCCCAGGTCAGGAGATGCAGAATGGGTTCCTTGGCACTTGAGCTACAACCCTTGTCACACCCACGGACCAGGAGGCAGAGAAACAGTTCCTACTGGTGTCTTCGAGGGGCTTCTCTGAGGAGCTGCCCCTGGCCCGGGGCTTGGGTGCAGGTGGCTTATCGGGGAGGTGACTCCAGGACTGACCTAAGGGGATGGGGAGTAGGGCAGAGGGAGCAAGGAAGCCGACGCGGGTGTCATAAGGAGCAGGGTGCTCCTGGGGACCCCCGGCGGCATGAGGGGTGCCCTCGGAGCTGCCTCTGCAGCGGGCAAGGGCCCGGGGGCTTCTGCTCCATCCATGCCCGGAACAGGAGCTGAGCGGGCTCGCGGGGCCGGAGGGAGCCCCCGGTGGGGAGCGCTGCTGGGGTTGGAAGCAGGAGCCTCTGGGCACCCTACAGCGGCGTGCTGGGCTCCGTGTTTGAGCGTGGTTCTTGGCCCGCCGGGCCCTCTGGCTTTTGGACATACGGCCTTTCTGTGCTTCAGGGACGCCTCTGGCTTTAAGACCGTGTGCTGAGATGACTGCCGGCTTCTCCGCGGCTTCTGCTTTTGCTCATGGCTTCTGCGGTTGCTCACAGCGGTGGTATTTCCCGGCCCCAGAGCCAGCGCTGAAGCGCACGTCCCCTTCCTCTGTGTCGTCCCCGGGACGCTGCGGCAGGGACTCCCACCACGGCACGTAGCGCGGCCGCCGGCCAGCGAGCGATCCGATCCCAGGGCCCCCTCTGTTACCGCGTGTCCTAGTTTGGGTTCCCTGCAAAGCCGGGAGATCAGACTTTGAGGGTGAATTGTTAACTCGACGGGATTCCGGGAAGAAAGCTGGACAGCTCAGGGGGCCCGTCCAGCGTGTGCTCACGCCCGCGGGCTGGCCAGTGCGGGCCATGGGACGCAGAGCGGAGCCCGCCTCCAAATCCCAGTCTCACCGGCGGTGAGCGCTGGACGCTCGGAGGGTCTTCGGAGAAAAGTTGGGGAGCGGTCGTGGAATGAATTCTTGCAACATAAGGCTGAGGGAAGAGCACAGTGGAGGTGAAGCACCTGGATGTGGGGTCTCAGCGACAGCGCTGTTCCCAGGCCTGGAGACGGAGCGTGAGTGCAACGGACTCGGTCCTCGCCCTGCGGCCCTCTGCCGCCAGCCTCCCCCTGCTTGGGATCTCGCCAGATAAGGTGACCCCAAACTTACCAGCAGTGCTTCCTCCAGTCCCTCCAGACCTGGAGACCCACCACTCCGTCCTCCAGGGAAGCCGGCGCCTTTGGATCTCTCTCATGGGGGGACGGCCAGCGTCCCCCACTGGGAGGCTGAGAGCCTAGATCCTGCTCCTCCATGACCTTGGATGTGCCCCTTCTGCCTCCAGAGCCTTCACGTGCTCGCGCAAGCACGGAGGGCTTGGGGCAGGTCGTCTGGGTATGGCCATGAGCCTCCGCGCAGCCCACGGGGGCCGCTCCCCTCCGTGCCGACCCAGCCCAACCCTGGGCCAGCCCTCCATAAGGACCCGTGCGGGAGGAGAAGCCCAAGCCCTCCTAATTTTCAAGGTTTCTCTGCTTTCTGACTCACGGCCGGCCAGAGCTCGTGTTCCGTCCGCCCTACTTTCACACCCGGATTTCCACGCGGCCCCCTCGGCTGGTGCCTGCCCGTACCGCGGCCCGGCAGCGCGAAGCTCCACGTGGAGAACGGGGCTCCCCGCACCCGGAGCTCCCGACCATCCATCACCCGCCGGATTAGAACAGCACCAACGTGGCTCCCATGGCAACTGCCGGCGGTGACGCGATCGCTGACTTTTGAAGCTACTCACAGGCGTGCAAAGCACTTTGCATAAAGTAGCTCGACATCATCACCTCCGGTGGTGGCTTCCACACCCCTTCAGGTTCTTCTTTAAGGAATTCTGCCTCTCCCCCCCCCCCCGCCTAGAAGCATCTCAGAATCCACTTCTTTAGGAGAACCCTTTTAAAACGAAGTTGTGCCTGTCGTTTCTTCATGCCCATGGAAGGGTCCATCAACGCACATCGAAAATGAGAGACTTGCTGCTCTGGTTCAAAACGAGAAGAGTGTCTCCCCCCCTTTCCCTTTACTTGAGAAGACCGGTAGATTGCTTCTCTGCCTCTTTGAAATGTTTGCAGATCTTTTCTAGGAGCGGGATAAGCCTCTTGCTAGCGTCAAGGTCCAAGCCTGTGTTGGTGGAGAACCCGGAGGTCACGGTCCCTGAGAGGTCATGGTCGGGCAGGCGGTGCTCTCCTGTCCCGGTTTCTCGGGGACAGCAGGACCTCCACGTTGTAAAGTCACCCCGGGCCGTAGGATGTGACCAGTGCGTTTCCCCTCGCGGTGAAGCCCGTCAGCTGACCCAGCTGGCCCCCCAGCTCCGCTCTTTTGCTCTGGAGAACTGGTTTGCATTTCTCTCGAGGACAGGGACGTCGTGGGGGCTGTGCGCGTGGCCTCGGGGAAGCATGCCTCTCCTTCCTGTGCCTGCAGTCTCTTCGCGGGTTTCCTGCGATGCGCACCACATTCTGCGTTAATGTTTACTCAATAATAATGTTTTCTTTCGCTTCTACCTTTGTGTGGGGGCGGGGGGTTCCCGGTTGGGAGGAGATTTGTCTTTAATTATGTTTCCCCAAGGCCCCCCAGAAGCACACACTTGACAACGGCGCGCGTGGCGGGTACCGGGTGAGATTCTGGTTCAGCGCGGGGAGGACGGGGCGCTGGGGGGTTACAGCAGCAGAAGGAGGGAGGGTGTGTCCGGTCCTCCTCTCCTTGCTGCCGAATGGGATCAGCCCTGGAAGGGGTCCTGTGACATCAGCCTCGAGGGATGCAGGAGTTCCTGACCAGACAATGTTGTAGGGTTTTTGTGGGTTTTTGTTTTTGTTTTTTTTGCCTTTTCAGAAAACCCCAAAATCACCCGATTTTCCAGACTCGGCTTAGACCCAGCTCAGCGACATATCCCACAGGCCAGGGATATGGGGACCTGGGGCAAGTCTGGGAGGGTCCTGTGCGAACGACACCCCAGGAATGCACAGCCTGTGCCTCCATGAGTCACAGCCGTAGGTCTGTGTCCCTGACAGAGTTTCTTCCAGGAAACCTGTGCGCAGGTGACCGGGAACCGTCTATGGCTGCTGCCTGAGAAGGGCTGGGCAGCCAATCCAGAGAGAAAACTTCCAAGTCTCACAAGAACCCTTCCTGTTCCTTCACGTCGACTGATGAGACTCTGAAAGGAGCGGATTTCCCAGCCCAGCTTCCTCCCCACCTGCCTGGCCTGCGAGACCTCAGACCCCGCACAAAGAGCCCTTTGGTAAGGAGCTGCTGGCCCACTGTCACATTTATACACACGGAACAAAATGATTTTGAATCTTTGAAACAAAACCTAATCTCAGAGTCCCTCTTCCCACTTCCTGAATGTCTCCTGGTGGAATCACATCTTCCCAGTCTGTGGGAAACACGGTGGAACCAGAAACCCAAACCAATGAGGTCCCTACCAGAGGGGCCACCGAGACCCAAGCTGCCCTACTGTTGGCAATCAGAAGACAGAGAAGGTTCCAGAGGCAGGGACCCTAGTCCACGCTGCTGGGATTTAAATCCTACTAGAAGTGAGAGTTAGGGTCAAACTGAAGGTAAAAAAGCCGCTCCAGCCGGGCCCCAGGCCCCCAAGGGGGCTCGAGATGTTTTGAACGTAAAGGATCCGAATTCATTGCCAAACAGGAGAAGTAAGTTGCCTGCAGCTCTTATTAGAAGGAAAAGAACTTGGAGACGCTGTAGTTCTGCGGGGGAATTTTAAACCTTCTCTTCTCCCCAAACTCGTCTTTCTTCTGAGAAGCGACTCGCTTTCCGGACCATATGGCAGGAGCACGTTCCGGGTGCCCTTACTCCGGGTGCCCCGAAGTGCTGGGCTCTGGTCACTGCGAGGGAGCCGCTGCCGTGCGGGGCCGCCCCCCTGCGGGATCGTGAGCGCTCCAGGGCCCCGCTCGGCGGAAGCTGCGGGCTGATTGTGTTTGGCGATCTCCAAGGCCGGAGGGGGAAGGCAGCGGGTGCCGCGGGGTGCTCGTGGCCGGAGAAAGGAGGAAGGTGAGCAGGAGGACGAACAGGATAAAGAGAAGAAAAAATATACAGAGGAGGAGTAAAGGTCACTGTAGTATCGAAGCAGTCTCCTTGAATAGCACAAAGATGTGTGTGGACACAGCCCATCCGTCACAGCACCGTCTCCCGGCACAACCCCCCCTGCCCCCTGCCCGCCCCTCGCCACCCGGCTACCGCACAGGGTGCTCTCTAGGGAAATGGAGCGGCTGGGACGAGGACCACCGTCTGTAGGCAGGAGTCTCCCCTGCAGACCAGCCGACCCCCCCCACCCCGACCGCCTGCCACCACCTGCTTACGCAGGACAGACTCTCGGCTTTCTTACCGTTTCGGTTTCACGCTCAAAGGGAAATCAGGGATCATCGAACATGTGAAAAAATCCTCCAGCATGAAAGAGAGACACCAGATAAACAGAAAACGGGACCCTGAAAAAAATAGATTAATTTGGGGGGACGAAAGGGAACTTAAAAAGCAACACGCCCCCAAGGATAATCCACAGAGTTTCTCGAAGACATATTCATGAACCCAGAACGCGGCTGGGAAAGTCCCGACTGCGAAAGCAGCCGCGTAGAAATTAAGAATGGCATTGGCTGCAGAGAGCTCCAAGGAAGCGCTGGGGATGCAGCTGGGGAAAGGCTCTGGGAAGCTGAGTAAGAAGACCACGGAAGGAAAAGGGGAGCCATCCGGCTGGGGGGACAACACGTGAATAATGGGAACCCCCGGAAAGCTGGAAGGGGGAGATCAGAGGGAAGGACGTGATTAAAAATACGGGGTGCCGGGGCGCCCGGAAGCGTCTGACTCTTGGTTTTGGCTCAGTTCGTGATCTCAGGGTCGTGGGATCGAGCTCTGCAAGAGGTATTGTGCTCGGCGGGGGTATCTGCTTGAGATTCTCTCGCTCCCTGACCCTCCTCCTGCTCATGCTCGTTCTCTCGCTCTCTCTCTCTAAAATAAATTTGAAAATCTTAAAAAAAAAAAAAAATACAGGGTTCTTTCCCTGAGCCGAAGCCACAGAACTTTGGATTGTAAGGGCAGGCTGAGGGCCAAGAACAAGGAAGGAAGAAGACTGCCACCAGACATACCACCGTGGAGGAGAGCTTACAGGACTCCGGGAGTGATATGGGTCACCTCAAGAAGAGCGAGTTGGATTAGCAGTGGCTTTCTCACCCACAGCGCTGGGTTCTGTATGATAATACAGCCCTGCCTTCCGTGTTTCGAGGGAAAATTATAATCACAAAAATTTTTGGAATGTATGAATCCATTTAAAAATAGTAAATCCAGTTCATGTTCATATAAATGACATTTTAATGAAAGACAAGATTGCGGAAATCCCTCTTCAGCATCTGGTGTAGTAGAAGATAGCGGGAGGCTCCTATCTGCGTCCACACTTGGTCTGTTGGGATAGCTCCTCTCAATGGAGGAAAAAGATTTTAACTCAGAATTCTATACCCAGCCCAACTGAAATGAGAAGGTAGGAATAGGAGATTTCAGACACGCAGGGTCTCTGAAATGTTACCTCCTGCGAAGGTCATTTTTCTCTCCCTCCCTCCCTCCCTTTCCTGTTTGAGAACGTGCTGCAACAAAGCACAGGAAAAAGGAGCAGACCAGGAAATGAGAGGGGCTGGGACACATGAAATGGGAATCCACCCGGAAAGCAGGGAGAGAAAGCCAGAGGGATGCACAGAGCTGCTCTGTGAGAGAGGTTCCCTGGGGGAGAAGGACCCGCATAGAACAGATTATATTGTGGAGCATGTGAAAAAAAAAAAAGGAAATATTGATCACGGAAAACAGAGCATGTTATAAACTTCTGGACAAGCAAATAGCTTGAGGGAATGAGCAAGTAGCAATCCTCAGCTGAAGGGCTGTGTGGTGACGGTGGTCCCAGGGCCCCAGACAGCAAATGCGGCTTCCTGAGGGTCAGCACTCAGCCGCGTCCTACAGACAGAGCACGGGCGACCTAATGCGCGGAAAAGAGCGAAAGGTCCGTGCGGTCGGCGTTCCCATGCAATTCTGAGAGTCTAGCCCTCAGGAGCAAGGTCTGAAAGGACGGAGAAATAGCTGAAGGGAAGCCAGGGAGCTCCTCCTCTTGAAAAGGGGGAAGTATTCGATGGAGCAGGAAACACAGTGCGGGCTTATTCCTCAGATTTATACAAGTAACCCCAAGAGGAGCTCTGACTCGTGCTGTGACTACGGCAGGACATTGGAGAAGGGTGGAGGGAAGGGACAGACTTCAGCCACTTCCTCACCCAGCACAACCAAACTCCACCATGCGATAGACCGATAAATCAAGAAATAATGGTGCGGAAGGCTGCTATTCCGTGCTAGGGAGGTAAGTGCCGCATGAGCCCGGAACGTGGGAAGAGGAAGGGCAGGAGGTTGCTGCTTTTATTGAACGTGTGTTTTAAAATTAATTTCAGGACATAAAGAAAAACAAATAGATTCGTGTGGTCCAGGCCACCAGGATACGCAGCCAAACTGGCTTAGTTTCATCCTTGCCTTGTTTGACGATATCGAGGTTGGGGAGGGAGGAATCAGAATCTGGCCTGTTCTCTTTCAACCTACATATCAAATTTGGATCAGAACGCTCCCAAAGAGCCTTCAGGATCATGGTATGCAAATGAAGACCCACTCTTTTTCAAACAACATCCTTCTTTCTTATTGAATCTTATCTCTGTAGGAGGGTTGACAAATGTTCCCTGTTATCAACCCCAACTCGATAGACTTTCAGTGGAGGGCTATGGGGGGGTGCCGGTAGTTGGGGTGGGATAGGAGAGAAGACAGCGTTCCCTCTCGCTGCAGCTTCGGGGGCGTCCGTGACCGCCGGAGTCTCCCAGGAAAGTCTCGCTCTCCCACCTGCCGCCATCTTGGCGGACGCATGGGATGATCGGTCCAGGACCTAAAGACAAATAAATTCATCAGATGAAGCATGAGAATCAAAATCGAGGATTTACTGTAGCCCCCACACCTCCTGAACCGCAGGGGAGGGCAAGGGCCACAAACAAAGGAGCCTCTAAGATGCCCCACTTAACCCAAAATGGCAGATCCTAAGTCCAGCAACCAGTGACATCGCAAACAACCAACCTGGTGTGCCAGGGGGAAACGGGGGGCCCAGAACGCCAAGAAAAGTCTCCCATTCTCTGCCTGGAACAGGTGTCTCCTTGTCATGTAGGGAGCAGAGAATCCTTCTGAACCAAGCGTGTTCCCCATGAAGTTCGCCCAACAGCGGTTATTCAGAGAAGACTTAATGAGACTTGGCGGGGGGTGAAGAAGGTTGAGGCAGGTTTCTTGGTCCCAATCACATCTACCCACCAGCCAGTCTGCCGGACTCCGGGAGCCGACCTCTGTAACTCCCACAGATCTGGAACTTGGGCTATACGTAGTATAAGTTTCCACATGTGGATTTCTTGGCTGAAAAATATCCTTCGATGATTGTAGTGGGCATTGGCCACATTTTATGGGTGCTTAGAACCTTTTGCGTTCAAAGAACTTCCAGACTTCCGAGTCCCACATTTTCCCCAAGGTTTGTTTTCCCCAAGGAAGAACTTTGGGGACCCACTTCCCAGCTTGCTTGGCTTCTAGGACTTGGGCACGTGACCTCAGATCCACTCATCAGACTTGTCTCCTTGAGGCTCTGGTGTGGGAGAGAGCAAGGTGCCGAGAAGCCTCTGGTGGACCCCGTTTGCTGATGCAGGTGCCGACCAGGCATCCACTGCGAGTGGAGCAAGGGGGAGCGGCACCTGGGGGGCAGGGGAAGAGAGTTCTGTGGTGTGGCTTTGGTCTTCCATCTAAGAACCTTGGACTCAAGGCTTGGCTTTCTCAACCACTCAGAGAGCAGTGCCCTGTCCCCTAATGAACCCCTTTGTTGTGTGGTCAGCAGGACAATCCCCGTTGCTTGCAGCCTGGGGTCCTCACGGACGCGGTGGTCCGAGCTGATCAGAAGAACCGGGTAATTGCTCGCCTCCTCCGCCCAGCGAGTGCGTACCCGTGCACCGGAAGCGCGTACCCGTGCACCAGAAGCGCGGTGAATTTAGTTCTAGCTGCAGTTTTAGACGAATGAAGTTTTAAACGAATGAAGTTCTAGCTGCAGTTTTAGACAGAGCCCTGAGGTCTGGTACATCGGCATTTTATTCGGTTTTCAAGCAGAGCGTTAGCTCACTTTGAATTACGGTGGCAGGAATGTCTGACAGTATATTTATGATTGTGCCCCTCAGTCACCTTACATTGTACAAAAAGTAGATGTCTGTTCCCCACTGAACTTTTGGAGAATGGGTGGGCTTTTCTGCTCACGTGTGCTTATGAAGGAACTAAGGTTTGGAGATCTCGGAAAACGTTTTCATTGTGTTATTTTCAAGCGTACTTAAATCAAGTTGTTCTTTAAAAATTTCCAAAGAAATTCGGATTCAGTATAAGAATGCACCAAAAGTCTATGTGCCCAAAGTCAGTTCAGTCCAAAATTTCGAGAAGGATTATTTGTAAGCAACAGAAATGACAAGAGAGGGGTTTGAGTCCAAAGACCATAACTTGGCAGCATTTCTATTGTGGGATTTCCAGCTCAAAGAAGACACCAGAACATTTTTTTTGGAGGGGGCCAAATATCAGAATTTTAAATGAGTTTATGTGGTCTAATACCTTAAAAAAGGCAAAGTGGGTCTGTGTTTGCTCGAACCCGAAGGAAACTTCAAGGACCTCTTAGTTATGCCAACGGGATGTAGGTTTTTAGGGCAATATATGCTTCAGAACGGGAGTCCTCCCCCAAACCCCTCGAACACAGGACCGTGGGGAGTAACGGAAAGGGAGGTTTCCTCAGTGTGCAGAATTTGGGGCACCCATCGGGATGGACCAGAGGACAGAGTCCACGTAATCCTCAGGGAGCAGCGTGTGGCTTATACTCTTCGAGGGAGACTTTGTTCACTGTTCTCCCCTTTTCCATTTTTTTCGGCAGGCATGTGCACGTGCGTGTGTGTCTGTACCATTACCTGCCCCCCCGCCATCGCACCCCGAGTGTATTTGCTGTGGTTCAATGCATCATCTAATCGCGGGGTGTGTGACCCTCGGGAGCCGCGCCCAGAGCCGACAGAGAGAAACGCACAAGCGTGTGTACATCTCTGGTGCGTGGAGAATGATTGCACTGTGTCAGGTGGGCATTTAAAAATTACGTGCGTGGGAAGAAATGGGTGCGCGTGTGTGCACACGTGGTGAGCGTTCAAGGGGTGTTATGTAGCGACTCTGCTATGGTTCCGGGTCCTTCCTCTGGTGAGAGTGACCCTGTTTGTCTTTGGAAAACCATCTCTGCCTCGAACCCCGTTGTTTTGTCTTAATCGCGGTGGCTATGTTATTTTGGCCCCAGAATTGGGGCGCGTGAGGCAGGTCTGTGCAATGAAGAGAGAGCAAACTCTGGACCACGGACGGTGACTGTTTTAAAGATGAGCGTTTGCCCTATATCGGGCTGTCTGAGTCCTCGCTGAGATTTTTCAGCTCGTGGAGAAGGCCGTCTCTTTTCCGCGAGGCTTGGGCGGTGTGACCCGCAGCTGCCGCTGACCACGCGGTGAGAACGTGGCTCGCTGCTGGGTCAGCTGGGATCTGCTGAGTACTTACTAAGCACCAGGCGCTTCTCTCAATGCTGTGATGCTTCATCCCATTTACTCTGGGCACTGACTCTGTGAGGGGTTTTAGTATTTCCCCGTCTGAGAAAGGAGGAGACGGAGACAGAGAGAGCTTCGGGACGAAATCACTCATCTCGACCGGGGAGCAGGGCTCACATCCGGGGAGGCCGACTGGGTAGTGACACCGCCTCGCTGAGCAGAGCGAAGCCCGAAGGAGAGAAGGGCAGAGATGTGATTCGAGGAAACCGAGTCGCGCTGAGAAACAAAGCATGGCCCCCGGCGGCACACAAGGCTGTGCAGGGACCGAGCGCCACAGGGTGACCTTCAGGGGTTTGAAGGAGACCGGGAGGAGCCGTGTCAGGCGTGAGCGGAGGACTGGGACAGTCACAATGCCACAGGACGTTCTGTTCCCACCGGAAGGAAACGCTCTACCTGTGGGGTGTCCGACACAGCAGCCACTGGCCACATGTGGCTACTGAATCGTTAGAATGTGCCTGACGCACCGGGGAATCGAACTCTTAGCTTTGTCTCCTTCTAATTAATTTAAATTAAATTGCTTTAGGACAGCATTGGTCTGAAGGTCAGAGCTAATGCTGTTCTCAGAGCCTTCATCTGCGGAACATGAGGGGGTGGAAACTGGTCATCACAACCCAAGAGATTAGAAAAATAACAAAAAGTAAGCAGAAGGTACAGAAGGATTAACAAAAACAAGAACAAAAGTCACTGGCTCAGGAAATAGGACACTAGCACGTAAATCCGAAAGCTAGGTAAATGAAAAGAAAAACACACACATAGTAAGGGAGGCAAAGTGCCGGCGAACCTCACGAGCAGAAAGGGGCAAAGCACAAATACACAAAATTAGAAATGAGAAATGAAAAAATAGTCGTACACGGAGGAAATTAAATAAGTTTTAAGGGAGTGTTTGTCTTTATGCAGGTAAATATGAAAAAAAATGGATTGCTTTCTAGGAAAATGTAAATTTCTAAAGTTGATTGCGTTATGGATAAAATATGGAAACCAGCCCGCCGGACTGCCATGGAGGAGGAAGAGAGAGCCATGGAGCCTCCGGCCTGCAGGCTCCCCGGGCTCCGTCCACGGATGCCCGCCCTGCCCCACTGCTGGGCATTTCAGACTCAACGGGTACCTTTCAAACAAAGTATGAGTTCTATAAAACTTGAAGGAAAAGAAGAACCCCCAGACTCCTTAAAGAGTATCCGAGGACATTGTACGTTGTGCTTTACACCAGCATGATATGCATTAAAATCTGATGAATCACGAAAAAGAATAGTTGAGGTGAACTTCACTTATGAAGACCAATACAAAATCCCAATAAAATGCTACCAAATAGAAACTATTAAAAGGAAGGCATTTTCTTTAATAGCACAGTAAAAGAAAAGAATACACCAAAGTGGGGCTATTCACAGGAGTTAAACATCATCTGGTATAGAGTAATGTTTCCTTATACTCCGTTTATTATTACTCTTGAGCTAAAAATTTTTAGGAGGGACGCCCGGGTGGCTCAGTGGGTTAGGCATCTGTCTTCAGTTCAGATCATGATCTCAGGGTCCTGGGACTGAGTCCCACATGAGGCTCCCTGCTCAGCGGGGCGTCTGCTTCTCCCTCTCCCTCTGCCCCTCCTCCCACTTGTGCTCACTCTCTCTCTCAAGTAAATACATAAAATCCCTGGGGTGGGAGGGTCAGTGGGTTGAGCATCTGACTCTCAGTTTCAGCTCAAGTCTTGATCTCGTGGTCGTGAGTTCGAGCCCCACGTTGGGCTTTGTGCTGGGTGTGGAGCCTACTTAAAACAATGTTTTAATGAAATAAGAATTTAGGAAAAAGCTAAAAGCACAGATATTTCCTCAATAGGACAAAACTCCATCTTGCACCAGAAGTAGCATTATTCTTAACGACCAAGTGATTGACAGGAGTGAAGTCTAGAACTATCACAAATGGCCACCATCAACATTGCCACCGGATAGTTTTTCTGCATCACTCAACAATAAGAAAAGACACGAAGGTGTAAAAGTCATAAAGAAAGAGGTAAAATGATCATTTTCCCAAGTGCTACACTTACGTAACTGGAAAACCCAAGGAATTGACTGAGAAAAGCTACTAGCCGCAGTAAGAATCCTGCTGGTTTCCAATCAATATTCAAAAGTCGATAACTTTCCGAAATAAAATAGCACTTCACTGGTTAATATAATGCACAGAAACATGGGGAAAGATGCATAACCTCATTCCTATTTAATGACTCAAGTGGAAGCAAGTACTCTTTGTTCATTGGTCAGACTGATGAAGTTAAAACCTGGACAGCAGTCAAAAGCGCAGGGAAACGGATATTGTTATAGAATGTCGGTGAGAGAATAAAGTCTGTGCAACTTCTCTTGGGGGCAACTGAACGCTCTCTAGCATCACAGACAGAATCCCACACTTCGACCTGCCACTTCTAGGGGTTCATCCGACATGGAAGTTTCGTGTGCGCAAACAGATACACAAGGCTGTTTACCGTAGCCTGCTTTGGAATAGCAAGACTCGTAAAACCAGGAATGTCCAGCAGGAGGGAATGATGATGTATTTTTAGGATGCTGTAGGGCTGTTTAAGATTTTTATTTATTTATTAGAGAGAGAGAGACTGCGAATGAGAGGGGAGAAGGTCAGAGGGAGAAGCAGACTTCCCGCAGAGCCGGGAGTCCGATATGGGACTCGATCCTGGGACTCCGGGATCATGACCCGAGCTGAAGGCAGTCGCCCAACCAACTGAGCCACCCAGGCGCCCGCTGTAGGGCTGTTTAAAGGAATCTGTAAGTGCAAGTAGGGAACAAAGTCCAATATAAGGATAAACCCACAAGACGTTGATCAACGCCCATAGTATGCTCCCACTCACACCAAGAAGGTAGGGCTCTATTAACAATGATCCCTGGAAGGTAAAGTGGGTAAAAACCAGGAGTTCTGACAAGACGAAAGCCTTGCTCTTTCTTAACATCTGAGCGTCGTACCATCTCAATTACGATGACCAGTGTCGATATGCAAATGAGACCAGCGCTCCTCCGGTCACCCATGTGTTTGTGTAATCACATGGCACGTCCCAGGCCTCCTTCTGCCCTCTCCCCTTCCCACCTGTGTCCGGTACCGAGCCGCACCCCGAGGAGACAGCAGGGAACAAAGTGTGAGGGTTGTGGCTTCTTCCTTCGCCAAGGTTCAGCAGTCCAGGTCAGGGCTGTGCTACTCAAAGTGTGGTCCACAGACCGCAGACCTGCCCGCGAGGCCGACTCTGCATTTTCGCCAAGTCCCCGGGGAATCCTGCATCTGGACCATTCCCAAATACTCTTGCCAGGTCAGGTTCAACGTCTGGACTGGGAGAGAGAGGGCGTGGTTGGGGCTTGCTCAGAACGCACTGCGTGCGCTCGCGGGAGTGTGCGGGAGGTAGGCCGGTGGTACCCACAGCCCGAATTGTACTCTGGCTTTACATTAATTCCTGTCCTGCCTTTTCTCTCAGGAGTTAACAACCAAATCGCCTCGCTGTGTTGTCGCCATGGCAACGAGGGCCTAATAGCGCTTTTACTTTCCCTGTTTCCGGAGCCCGCTGACGGGTCTCCCTGCCTCCAACCAAGCCTGTTTTCTCTCTATCAAAGTTGAAACCAGACGTGTGGCCACGGGGATAATCACAGTCCCCGCGTGGTGCCGCAGGTGCACTAACCGCCTACCTTTGCATTCATTCAGGACGGTAGGGTTACGCCAAATGGGGACCCGATTTCAGAACGCCGTCACCCCTTCCCACCGAGAGAAGAATAGCTTTGAAAATCGTGCCTTTTCTAGTTTAAAGTTTCTGTAGTATTTTTTTGCTGTATATAGTAAAAAATTAGAAAATGCAAACGAGCGGAGGGAAAAAATACAGGAGCTCTCCCAATTCATTTTCAGTGCCTGCAGGTTGGTGAAATGAGGTGAAATGTTGGGTGAAATGAGGTGGTGCGGGGAGCTCTCGGCGCTCGGCCCGACATCCGGTGGGTCGACAAGTCGTGGGCATTCTCATCCCTCTTCGACCCAAGCACTAAGGCAGGTCCTGGGCACAGCCCCTCCCCCACAGCTCCGACAGCTCCCGTTCCCGGGTCCACCTGCTGTAGACCCGAACCCACAGTCGCCCTTGCCTGCAGGACAGAGCCTGGAAATGCAAGCACCAGGCTCTCCATACAGGGTCCCTGGGCCGTATCTCGGTCCTGGTAGACCTCGTCTGAGGCTACCTCTCTTTCCTTGTTTGTTTCGAAACAAAGGTCTGGAGAGTTTGGGGATGAGGAGGTCATGTGTGCTGACCTTGGGCAAGGTTCCCCCATTTTGTGGATGCGGTAACTGTGGCCCAAAGAAGTTACCTGAGGTCCATGGGATACAACCGTGCGATAGCTTTTCTGGTTCTCCTGTCACATTAAAAAAATTTTAACGATTTGTCGGATTATAACATATTGCCGTAAAGTGTGCGCATCCTAGGCATGCAGCTCAGTGAAGGCTCACATATGGCTACACCCGTGTAGCCACCACCCACATGGAAACCTACAGCGGGCCCAGCAGCCCCGCAGACTCCCTCCTGCTCGCTCCCCGTCGACACTCCCACCCGGGGGAGTCACTCTCACCCTAGATTCGCGGTACCTACAACGTGTGGTTCTGAGGATCTCAGAGGCCGCCACCCCCATTTATACGCGAGCAATTCGTGACCTCGTGTGGACTAGCATCCATGGCATCTGATATGTCCCAACGGCTTCCCCTGTGCCAGGCCCTGTGCACCCATGTGTCACTTAGTGCTCATGCCTTGATGCGGCAAGCACGGTTCCTACCTCGTATCTATTAACGTCCATCCATCCATCCATCATCATTGATCTATCGATTTATCAATCCACCCACCCTCCCACCCATTTATCCATTCAATCTTCTACCCTTTATCCTTCCATCTATCCATCTGTCTGTATCTATCCATCCGTCTGTCGACTATCTATTGTTTAACCATCCATTCACCTATCCATCCATCGTCAATCTATCAATCTATCAATTTATCAATCCACCCACCCATCCACCCACTTATTCATTCAATCTTCTACCTTTCATCCTTCCATCCATCGTCTGTGCTATCCACCCATCTATCATCTATCAACTTATCTATCCACCCACCCATCCATTTACCCATTTAGTCTTCTACCCATCATCCATCCATCTGCCTGACTGTGTATCTATCTATCATCTATCTATTGACTTATCTGTCCACCCACCCTCCCATCCACCTATTTTTCCATTCAATCTTCTTTTTTTTTTTTAAAGATTTTATTTATTTATTTATTAGGAAAGAGAGAGAGTGAGAGAGAGCATGAGAGGGGAGAAGGTCAGAGTGAGAAGCAGACTCCCCATGGAGCTGGGAGCCCGATATGGGACTCGATCCCGGGACTCCGGGACCATGACCTGAGCCGAAGGCAGTCGTTCAACCAACTGCGCCACCCAGGGGCCCCTCCATTCAATCTTCTACCCATCCTCCATGCATCTATCTGTCTATCTGTCTACCTATCTATCTAATCATCTATCTATCTTATAGAGTTTAACCTTCACAATGTGTGGGCAGATTAAGCAGTCTCTGGAAGGCTGTTTATTTGCATCCGGTGCCAGGGCTTGAATCCCACAGAGCAGGCTGCTGGGGAGGGAGCAGGAAGGGGGAAAAGTAGGGGGTAGCAAGACCCAGCTGGTACCTTTTTCATCTGAACTGGAAACAGACAAGGAAGAGGATCCTGGGAAATGTGCAGCCTAGCCAAGTGGATACATCACGAAGCCGCCCCTCTTCCCCTACAGACGGGGAAACTGAGCCTCAGAGAGGCTGATGAGCATGGCCAGGCCCACACAGCCAGCAAGGGTCATTCTGACAGTCTGAACTCGTCCTCACCCAGGGTGTACTGCATAGACCATGGGAGGCTGGTGGTAGCAACAGCCTCAGATCCAGTGGGATGGAGGGGAGGTCCTGGAGCCCTTTAAGAGCAGGGGTCTGGTGTTGTGCAGACACAGACACGCGATGTCCTGTAAGTGGATTAACCCTTGCAAGCCTCAGTTTTCCAGTATGCAAAATGGGTGAAAAGTGGGTAGTACCTGCTTCACATTGTTTTTCGAGGATTCAGGGAGGTGATCCAAGGGCTTGGGGAGCCCAGTCACAGTCTGTGATTCAACAACTGTGTTGATGCACGGCACTCACTCTTGGGTGAAAAGCCTTCTCGGCTGGATGAAGGGGAAGGGGTCATCATTGCCCAGCCCAGGATGTCGGTCCGCCCAAGGGCACCAAGATGGAATGGGGTGGCGGCCCAAGGATCCCTATGTAGGGCCAGGTGGGACTTGGCTCCGTCCAGGAGGGCTGCAGAGTCAGGGTGCCAATGCGGCTGAGGGGGTGCTGGTCAAGCCCTGGGAACTGAGACCCCCTTGGGGGGGTGTCACCCCCCCCATTTCCCTCTACCAGCGGGGCAGCGGCTTTCAGAGGAGGGTTTTTAAGGCCCTGGTCCTGCTAGCCCGTGGCCCCGGCTGAGTCAGCTGCGGGATCCTGGGCATGAGGAAGGCCCGGGCGGAGCGGGGGAAATGGCACAGCAATCTCCCAGCCCACTGCTCGGCAGGTGGTGGGGACCAGGGCACAGGTTTCCCTGAGTCCAGTGCTAAATTTAGCATCCAGCTTCTTAGTAAGCTCCCTCTGTGTTTAGTCGGAGGTGGAATCCAAGGCTGATGAGACTCACCTGCCTGTCACTGCCCGGCTGGCAGGGGCCACCGCCGGGGCGGGGTGGGGGAGACACAGGACGGTCGTGCCTGGCCACCCCCTCTCCGTCCCCACGCCAGGGCTGTGAGGCCACCATGCCAGGTGCCCGACCCTGACTGTGGGGCCACAGGGCCCCACAGACGGCGGCTGCCTTGGACCTGCTGACTGACAACTATCCCCCGGGGCTGGGTCACTGCCGGCTTTTCATCCGGAGCTCCTGCTGAATTAACACGGGGGGGCCAGGAGGCTGGGGGGCCCCAGGGTCCTTGTGTACTTGTTCAGGGAATCGGTTATTTCCTGAGGCCGGACCAATGAGCCGGAAAAGGCCTCGCAGACCGTCCGGTCCCGTATGCTCGCCGGTTCCCCGTCTCAGTCACCCAGAACAAGCATGTCTGGCTCCACCTACACCCGTGGCCCCACCGCCCTCCAAAGCGCCCTGGCCGGCCCACTCCGTCATGATCACCCCCGGGCCCACATCTGCGTCCGAGCAGCGACCAAGACTCGCCGATTCTAAGGCTAAAGTTTCTCCTGCACGTGTCTTGTCTTTTCCGTTTCCACCTCCGATGCCAGTATCCTGCGCTCATCGTTTCTGGGTTCAACAGAACGTACTCAGTGTCTGCCGGCCACTGTTCCTTTTCTTCCCGCCTCCTGCTCCCCGACCGTGTAGCCCTCAGCCCCGGCCTGTCCGCGGAGGGGAACCGGCCGCACCTGCTGGGAGCCCTCTAAGCACAGATACCGAGGCAGAGGCGGGGATCGCACCTGCAGACCCGAGTGGCTCGGCGCCAGGTGAACGGCCCGCTCCCGCCCCGGGGGCGTGACTCCTCATTACGCTAGCCAATCACGTGTGTCCACGCCCCCTTCCATTGATTGGCTTAGGAACGGGCGCGGGCCCAGTGCTGGCCAATGAGAGGCGGCGGGAAGATCGCCCCGGGGCATTCTGGCTCCGGAGGGTGGCCTGTGAGGCGGCCTGTTGGCCGCCGTGTGCTTGCAGGCGTGCGAGCGACGTCTGTGACCTCTGCGGCGGGGACAGGACGGGACCACCGCGAGCTGGTGATGGCAACGAGAGCGGGACTGGGCCCGCGATGACGCCGAACCGCCAAGCTGATGAGGACGTGCCCTACCGGGCCGGCCGGGATCCCAAGTAGGTGACCGTTCCGGGCGGGGTTTCTGCTGCCTGTAGGCTCGGGTAGGCCCCTGCTGAGCTCACGAGGCCGGCCTCTACGGCGCGACAGGTGGCTGGCCCGGGCAGAGCTGCCTCCGGGACACGCATGGGGGACAGCTGGCTCTGCAAGGACTCGTTTGCCGGTGTTAACGTGTGTGGGGCTTATCGTGTTGGCCTAGAGGAGGGAAGGTTGGGGTGCAGGCAGTGGTGGCAGAGACGGGGAAGCCAGGAGAATGGGGACAGGCCACGGTACCCCTCCACCTCCCCTCCCACCACCCCCACTCTTGATCTGCTCTAAGGAATAGGTCGTGAGTCTTGGGGGGGCCTGGGAGGCGGAAGGGTCAGATTCATGGGACAAGGTGGGAGACCCTACGCCCAAATCATGACCTGGCCCATCAGGAGGAACGTGAGGCAGCAGGGGCTGGCTGGGGATGAGGCTGCTGACCATTGAATGGAGAGGAGGAAGGGGCCCATCCCAAGACAGGGGCCACGGGAGGGGGGTGGAGGGGGGCAGGAAGGAGAAGAGCCCACCGAAGGCCTCAGCTCCGAGAGCGACCACAGAGCCTGGAAGCTGTGTGGGGCAGTCTGGGAGTGGGGCTCACGGCCCACCCTTGAGCAACCGGAGATGCCCTGGGGGGGCATGAGGGGCACCCAGGGGCGAGCAGATGGGGGAGCAGGTCTGCCTGACTCCCATCTGTGATTCAGAGGGGGACATGGAGCAAGGCCCCGGTCTGGGAGCTGGGCCCCCAGGCTAAGGCTAGTTCCGAGTTTCTGGTGGGAGTGGGGCAGTGGGCGGAGTCTGCAGGAAGCATCCTGCTTGAACCCAACCCCCCCACCCCGTGCTTGCCGATGTGGGGGTCACGGCAGCTCTGGTGGTCCTGCCGTGGCGCCGCTAGGCTCAAGCACACCCCTGGGGTGGGGGGCGTCCCCGGGGAGAGTCGGCAGCCTTGTTTCCCAGCTGTCACCTGCAGCCCCTCGAGGCTCCACAGAGCCTTTCCGTGTTTGCTTCCTCCGCCCCCAATCCGACAGCCGCGTTCAGATGCAATGGGAGAGCAAGCCTGGTGTCAGGGATGGGGGGGCCTGCAGCTGCCTTCTGTTGCCATAGCAATGAAGTAGGGAGCACTGCCCCTGATTCGACCGCGGGGCCAGCCCGCTTTCCGCTATCATCAGGGCTCTGCAGCGTGCCAGCGTCCCGGAATTTCTGAGACGAAACTGAGTGGATGGGACGGTAGAGGTTTGACCAGAGGATGTTGTCCCCCTTCCCTCCCTCCTGTATACCTGCCACCGCCAGCCACAAACAGGCCATTTCCCGTCTCCTGGCGAGTTAGCAGCAGCCACCAGAAGTATGGACAGGCAGACTTAGGCAGAATAAGGCATGTTTACTCCGGAGCGTTCTTCAACGTGAGCTGACTGTGGGCTTGGGTGTCTTAGTCCTCCCGGGCCGCTGTAACAGACCACCACAGCCTGGGAGCCTTAAACGATGAAAGGTTATTTCCCGCAGTTCCTGAGGCTGGGGGGTCCAAGCTCGAGGTGCCCGCCGGTTTGGTCTCCAGCGAGGCTCCGCCCCTGGCTTGCGGACGGATTCCGCGCCGGCCGGTCACACGGCCTTCCTTCCGCTGTGTGCGGGGGAAGGAAGCTCTCGGTGTCTCTTCTCACAAGGGCGTTGTTGCCACCACGGGCTGCCCGCCCTCATGACCTCATCCCGCCCTCCTTCCCTCCCAGTGGCCACACCTCCGCAGACCATCACGGGAGGGAGCTTTGACCTGTGGATTTGGGGGTGGGCGCAGATGCTTAGTCCATAACGTGGGGAAGAAGCAGAAAGTGGCCCTTCAGTACCTACCAGGAGACATTCTTATTTCATTCATTCATTCACTCATTCATTTATTCACTAACGATTTTTGTGAATGCCAGACACTATTCCATGTCCGGAGGATATCACAGCGACAGTAGTTCCCACGCCGGGCACCCCTCTGCCTTCTGAAGAGCCTGAAGCTGGTGCGGGCAGTTCCTGCCCCTTTGTGACAGCAGGTCTCCAGGGTGGTGGAGTCGTTCCCGCCCCCCGCCCAGCAGCCCCTGCGCCTTTTGGTTTCCCCTTCCCTCTTGGCCCCTTCTTCCCCCCGGTGTCTATTTCACTTCCTCTTGGTTCTTATCAAATTTGCCGTGACGTTTCATCTGGGTGGCCTGACTGTTAAAGCTCTTCATTTCTGAGGGACAAAGATACCCACGCCATGAGGCTTACCTTTCGGTGGCAAGGATAGAAAACTGGTAAGGAAGCAAGTAACTATGTGATCAGTGAATGGCAGGTTCAGTCAAAAAGGCACAAAGCAGGGGAGGATGGTAGGGGCCCTGAGGGGGCGGGGTGGGTGCTTAGAAAGTCGTCTCCCACAAGCGGCTCTGCCAACCTCTGACCTCTCCTGGGAGACTGGGACCCCCCTGTCAGCAAGTTTTGGCTCCGGGATTTTGCCAAAACTTCCCTAGTCTGTCCAGAACTCTCAGACGTTTCCAGGATGTACTCTCCTCTCTTTCTGTGGGGTCAGATTGGTCACCCTGCCCCCCCCCCCATCCTTATTTCCCTTCTTGAAGACGTTTCCGTAACGAAAACCTTGCGCAGCTAAGCCTGTCTCTGATGCTTGTGGGACCAGGAGTGACACAGATCTGAAGGAGTTAGACACTGAGCCATGCAGCCTGCCAAGGGAAAAGTGTTTCAGGCCGAGGGAACAGAGGCCGCAGTGGGTCCTGAGGAGCGTGCCTGGTTTGTTTTAGGTCTGGGATGTGATTTTACCAAGTTTACTGGAAGGTGGTTCGCCTCTGTCTCAGGGATGGGCTGGGAGACATAAGTCTCGTGGGTACTCAGGGCCCTGCAATGCATTCGGAGGGGGACCTGCAGAGTCCTGGGCAGCGAGGGCGGGGACGGCGCAACTCGGGAGCTTGAGGACACGGAGCAGTACCCCAAGTGACAAGTCAGCCAGCACCTCCCGCAGGCTTGTCTTTAGCTTTACCCAGACGCGGCTACCCGTCCCACGAGGGCCCAGGTGCTGCTGCCTTGTGGGTCCTGGAGAGAACGCACCCCCTTCCCTGCCGCCCGAGAAGCAAGCCTGACACAGCTGTGAGCCTTCCATTTTCCACACTGTTTGGTGCTGGCGGGACCCGGGAGGGGTGGGGACAGCCTGGGGAGACCCGTGGCGCCTGCTCTCACCAGCAGCGGAGTTACCAGCGCCCCCCCACACTACCGGCACTCGCCCGCTGCTGCGGTCCAGCTCGCCCCGAGTTAGGATTCAGGCGGAGTCTGCCACTGTTGGGAGCAGCTCTGCCGTCAGCTAATTTGTCGCGCTCCCATCTATAACCATGGCAACAGTGCACAGCACCGTGCACGCCTTTATTTTGGACTCTGGAAGCCCGAGCGCCGTCTATTCCTGTCTCTGGGCTTCCGAGAGGCGCGGGGCCTGGGCTGGGGGCCACGGCAAGGCCCGTGGTTGCCTGACTTCAAACGCAGAACTTCTCTCCTGGGGCCTCCGGGTCCCTAACTGGGAGGCGTGGGCGTGGGGGTCCCTGGCCTCGGAGGACTCTTCCGGCGGCACGGTTCCGCGGGTGTGGGGGGGAGAGCCGTGCGCATCCAGGCCCCAGAGGCAGAGCTCCGGGGGAGGCCAGGAGCCGGCTGGGCACGCGGGGGCCGAGGCAATGGGGTGTGGCTGCGGCTGATAGGCCCCCTGCCTGCTAATTTGGAGTCTTCACTATATAATTATCCCGTGAAATTCCCTGACTGAAGACACTTTTTTTTTAAATATCCTTCCCCGACTCCCACCACTCATCGCCCAGATTCGTGAATGGGGAAGGTGGGCGTTTGCAGTTTCTGGCAGAGAACGAGGGATGTTATGCAACCTGTCCTTCTCTGAATTTCCTCAGCGCCGCCCCCACCCTGGGGTTCGGGAGGAAGGAAGGGGGGGGATGTGGATTTTGACCCCTCTGGGCCTCAGTCTTCCCATCTGTCCAGTGGGGAGGTAAGCATCTTCTTGAAGGGGTACTGCGAACCGTGGGCCCCCTGTGCTGTCCAAGTGTGGGCCGTCGGTGCAGAATGTGATTTTCTCAGGGTCGCATGATCTCAGGCTGGGGCCTTCACCCCCCAGCCTCAGCTCCGGGTCTCTGAGTGGGGTCGGCGACAGACCTTCCGCGGTGTCGTGGGGGTTACGTGGGACGCTGCTGAGCGGTGCCCAGGCTCGCGTTGGTGCTCGGTGGCGGGCCTGGACGATGATCACCCGGTGAAGGTGCCGGGTCCTGTTGCTCCCGCAGGGTCCCCTGGAGACCAGGCGGGGATCCCCGCAGCTGTGGGCGGGGCCCGGTCTGGGAGATGAGGTCAGGGCGGGCGAGGCCTGGACCTGTCAGCTCCGTTCAGAGCACTTCTCGGAGCTCCCCAGAGGCAGGAGCTGATGCCACATCGATGAGCCACGTTCCCCTGATGGGCTCCTGACATTTCCTGCCTGCCTTCCCGGGCCTGGCTGGGTCAGCGGTCAGACTGAGTCACAGCCGCTCCCCGCGGCCCCTGGCTTCCGCTGCCCGGGGCACAGGCGGGCGCAGCTCTGCTGGGTCTAACTGCTCAGAGGGCTCTTTCTCTATATCCCTACTTTAAAACTTCCCAGTTTGTTTCCTATTTAAGGTGCTTGCTGTTGCTATTCTGGCGTAGCTGAAACTCGTGGGATGCTTTGACCTTGTGGATGGTGCCCCTGTTGGCGTGTGTTTATTAGAACACGGATGAAGGTCAGGGGCGACAATGCCATGCCCCCCGGATTTTCAGAGTTCCCTCAGGTGGGCATCGGGACATTCGCCCTTGACCGCTGAAGTTAGTGAATTTTCCCCGGGGAGGTTGAAGGCCTGCATCTGGTTGCTTTTTCTGCCGGGCACAGAGGCGGACAGTCCGCCAGAGGCTCTCGCGGGCGGGGCCGGTATGTGGAGATGCGCACTCGTTCTGGGGGTGGGAGAGCCGGTGTCTCAGCAAGGGGTTCGAATCCCGGCTCTGCCGGCACTGGCTGTGTGACCTTGAGTAAGTTACCTTACCTCTCTGAGCCTCGGCGTCCTTACCTGTAAGAGGGGGTCCAGACCCTTCCCACGACTGACAGAGGGCTCCGTTCTGTGAGGTCAGGTGGGCCGGGCGCCCCAAGTGCTGACGAGTAACACCGGTGCTCAGAAGACAGGCCACAGCAGTGTGACGAGAAAGGCCGTGTGCGAGGCGGCCGTGGGAGCGTGACGGTGTGAGCGAGAGTGGTGTCCTCTGTCCCGTGGCGTCACGGGCGTCTGGCCTCTGGGGCTGACCCTGCCCGCCGCTCACTGGCTGGATGGCCCTAGCTGGGCTCCTTCTCCTCTCCGGGCCCCGTGGCTCAGCCGGCCACGCCGGGTGCACACACATCCGTGGGGCTTGGAGTGTTTCTGTCGGGCCCATCCCTGCCAACCCTTCTGTCCTTGTGCGGGAGGGCCACCGTGTCCGGGAGGGAAGGTGACAGGGCAGCCCCCTTCCAGTCTCCCAGCTCCTAGAGGAGGCTGCATTCCTGAGCCAACCGGGCACAAGAGATCACTGGTCCCCATCCAGCTGTCCCTGACTGAGTCATTCCTGGGGTCACATTGACTTCTGAGCCTGGACCCCCAGGTCCTGCCTGGATCTCCTCACAGGCCTGGGGTTCGGCTTTTGGGTCCCCCATTTTGGTTTGGGTCCATCGTGCTTCCTAACTTTTCCGAGATTACAGCTGGCTGGCACCCCAGGCGTCCCCGGTCCCTCTGCCGGCCGGATGTCCCAGCAATCCCTTCTGGAGTCAGGTGGGGGTGTCTGTGTGTCCCCTGACACCACTCTGGGGGAGCAGGTGACCTCTCTGTCCCGGGATGCTCCCCACTTTCCCTCCTTGGCCTCCTGGCTGTCGTTGCCGAGGCCCGGCGTGCCCCTCCCCCAAGCCCCAGGGCTCTGTGGGGTGGACGAGGACACAGTGGCCACTGGCCCTGCACTGTCTTTGGTGTTGGGGTTTTCCTTTCACTCCAGGCCTGCCTGAGGCTGAACAACTTTG